>OY365800.1:11512230-12762230 GCA_959347355.1 Napeogenes inachia | reverse complement strand
TTATCATTTAAATGGTACTTTTCCTTCGGCGTGTCGATCCAACGACATCTAGATATTGAAAAATAATTTGGAGGTTCTCCGCACGAGCCAATAACAAGTATTATTACACTAAGGTGTATATTTAAATATAAGGTATAGAAAAAGCTTCACAGTATTAAAGGCAGGGCTACTGCGGTTATCCTGTAGTATCATTACATTACATACATCTAATCAGTTTCCTTTTTTTATTATACAATGTTATATAAAATTGTATTAAATAATAAATATTAATTATTACAAGGTAAATAATATTATCCAGCACCTTAAAGTAATTATAACTAATAATGATGTACACATAGCTGAAATTATATTTTAATACACAGCATAATTTCATTTTAATTGAAAATCAACAAGGTTATTGTTTATAAAAGGGAATAAGATCAGGTAATAGTTAAATGTGGCCATTTAAGATGTGTTCCTCAACCACTTATTTATATGATAAGTGAACTAAACTAACATTCAGAAGTTATTGATTGAATTGCATATTTTATTATATTTAAATACTACTAATTGTACGTTTAGACTACGAGACTTTAGTACACTCAGCGTATAATACTTCTAGTGTGTTTCTATTAACAGTAGTGTTTCTAATTTCAATATATATCGTCGTCTCCATGTGTCTAGTGTACTTTAATAAATGCCAACAGGTCTGACATTTTCAATATACCGTATAAGATCACAAAATGAGTGTTACGTATAGCAAGGAAACTACAAATAGCCTAATCATCTTTGTAGAATTAATTTTTGTCGTAGTCTAAACGTACAATAAAAATATAACGAAATAATTTTGAAATCCACTGTAGACCATAATATATACAAAAACGGTTATTATAATCAATGATTTTCAATTCGCAAATAAAACTAACAAACATTTAAATATAACATGAAATATCAAATATTAATATCTAAATGATAACTTTATCGTACAATGACGTCGATAAAATGTTGAAGTTTAATCGCTTTGCGTTCTAAATTCTTTGCCAACAATCTCATTGTCTGAATGGTGGTACCTTACATAACCACTTCGCAGAACATATAAAATACTACAAGCAACATGTCTGCGAGTGACCTGAGACGACCTCTTAACAAACTTCTAGAACATAAACACGTGTTCACTTAATTACTAACTGATGACGTCACGACTTTTATATACACACCACTCACATTCCTTTAATACAAATAAAAAATTCATTGAAAATAGTTGATATATATATTTTTGGTTAAAATACCAATATAATAAAATTAACGAATTCGTTTATAAAATGAAACACTAAAAAAACATTTATTTCAGCACTCAATATATATTTTTTTTCTATAACATGTATGCAGGCCATACAAATTTAAAGCCATACAAAAATTGCCTTCAGGCGATAAAACCGCCTTTTATGGCCAAGGCGATTTTTGTAATTCTGTAATAATTATTTTACTGTGATTAATAAATAAATAATTACATTAAAAGAAAAAGGTATAATAGAACATCAAGAAAAGATCATAGAAGGTGATGTCGTATACGTGGTTGATGATCAGTTGACAACCCAGCCAGTACAGCAAGGTGTAAAGGAGCCACCCTCAGCGAACCAGCAGCGCAATCACTATAATGACCACAATCACCAGCACGATCAGCGTCAGGTAGATCTTCTTCTTACGGAGCTTGTTCTAGTAATAATAAGACTGAGTTAGCTCATCACGCCCCAGTACTGACTGAATTAAATATAACTAACTAATGCATACAGTCAGTAATGAAGAAGCGTAGTTTATTCTGTCAGTTTACATACTCACTATTCAAACGAAAAAAAAATACAAAATATATATAATACTTATTTTTTTATCTATCAAAATAAAATTAATACAATTTAAATTTTGCTGCAATTTCTTTATTTTCTTTTTTATTTTTATTCTCCTATACTCATACATGTGAGATTATAAACTAGTAAGGTTTCATAAGCTCGAGTCTTCTTTAAATATCTTATTATGTTAAATCTTTGTAAATGTTTCATTGACAGCCTTCTAAATTAGAGCGATTTAAAATAATTCCTTTGTGCGTTTGATGGAAACCATTAGACTCTCAATTAACAGGATAGAACAAGGAATCTGATCTTAGCCAGGATCAGATTCCTTGTTCTTTAGTTTTCAGAGTATCATGAGCGTACCTTGTAAGTCGCGGCCTCTCTGAGCTCACGAGTGGCGGACTCTACATTGGTTGCGGTGTACTCGACGCTGGACTCGATAGACTCCACCACGGCGCTCTGGTCGTGGATCATAGTGCCCAGCTCCTTGAAGATCTGGTTCACGTCCAGTATGTCATTCTGTAATTATTAGGTTGTTATTGTACCTATTATTATTTTTTTCTTAATATATTATAAAGAAAAAAAAGGCTTTTAAAAACCATTTCACATTAAGAAATAATGAGTCTCAAAGGAACACTCATAATGGAGAGAAGTTGATAAATACGACAATTATTAAAAGTATGTTCCGTGACCTCCAGCTGTCGGATGTCTCTCTCGCGCTCCTCCAGCTGCTGCAGCTCGCGCTCGGAGCCGGTCGACAGCTGCGACTGTCGCACGACACGCTCTCCCAGCTCCACTCCCTCCCCGCCTGCACACGCACACATACATCATATTACACTTACAACTCAGTTACAGACGTCTTGTATTGGTGGTTCAAAGCAATCGAGGCACAGTAGGTTTAATATAAGTGTATTATTTGTTAAGGCTCATATATCTTCACAGCTGAAGATATATCGACGGTGCCAGAGCTACTTTCTTTAAACGACATTTTTTAACAGTTGATTTGATTAAAGTTTTATTATGGGGAAAAAAATACAGCATAAATTTTTACACAATTTATACCGTATTTCTGCAACTACATAATACATAACATAATAGTGACATAATATTAAAACTATACAAGACGTATTTTCTAAAATGACTGTCATAACCCTAAATGCATCGTAAGCTTTATTTCATGCAGTAAGTCGTAATGGTCGAAGTTTCTGTGATTTATTTTATATCTAAAAGCACATCAGTTCAAGTGATAATATGAATATAAAACAGAAAATGGCGAATATATTAATTTTACAAGTCTGTCAATAGATAGAATAAGTATAGTAGGAGAAGTAACGAGTAATGATAAAATAAATTATACGCATTCGAACTAAATCAAATAAGTCAATGATAGTCCTCAACCGTAATTCTGATACATGATTTTTATGGAAAAATCTTGGAGTTAGGGCGTTTCTTACAAACTTACCAAAATGTAGTAAAGTTAATTGTTATTAGTTAATTGTTATACATAGTAAGTCGAACCACCAATGAAACAATAACGTTCAAATCATTATGGTAACAACGAATGTAGTTTACAC
This sequence comes from Napeogenes inachia, assembly GCA_959347355.1. Taxonomy (NCBI): domain Eukaryota; kingdom Metazoa; phylum Arthropoda; class Insecta; order Lepidoptera; family Nymphalidae; genus Napeogenes; species Napeogenes inachia. The sequence continues at coordinate 12,758,830 of OY365800.1, read as the reverse complement.
TTATTTTACAACAGGTACATAGAAATGTTCGCTTCCAGAGATAGCCTCAGTAATACGAAAAATAATATAAAGTTATCTATAATCTTTGTAATGTATTCTTAAGAAACATTCAAAATTACATTGAATTGAATTGAAACGCCATATTTCAATTAGAAATACAGAATGAATAAGCTTCAAGCGCTTTAACCTCTCAAAATGAATAAAATTTAAATCGACACACAGCAACACACCCAAGTCTTTAATGCTGATTGACATTAAAAATTGTTCAAAGTAAAATAATTTAACCGTTTTGTAAGAAAAATCTTACAAGAAAGTTGCTTGTTTAAGTTAGTTATATAAGTCAAACATGGTTAAATTTCATTTAAAAAGAGCAACTGCTGAGTTTCTGGCCAGCTCTTCTCAGCAGAAAGGTATTCCGAGGTAGCTTACTCACAGACTGACTGTACTGACCAATTTAATATAATGTAATGTTATTGACGATTCGAAAGTGCGTGTAAATGCCTACTTGAATAAAGATATATGTATTAAATTTTGAAATTTTGTTTTTTTTTTACCTAATACATCAAATAGTTAAAGTCTCAGTTACTTTAGGTTCCCAGCGACAAAAAGTTAAAAATATGAAACCTAGCTTAAAAGGTGCAGAAAAATTCGCTGATTCCATGTACATGACTCCAGTTTGCTAAGTGTCGTTTAGACCAAATAGCCCTGAAACCATCACAGTCAGTATTCATAGTGCCAGCAAAATGATTCCAATTTAATAATTTATTTTATATAACTTATAAAGTTTCCGATATTCAAAGGTATCTTAGTAACTTTAAAATAATTCAAAATCTGTTAATGAACTGAGTCCTATCCTATGAATATAATAATTGTGAAAGTTTACGTTTTAATAATCATCAATTATTTAAAAAGTACAAGATGTATTTGTATATATTTGTTAATTGATTTTTAAATAGTAAACCGTTGAAATAGTCAATGTTTGAAAATGTCAAACTATGACCGTGAAACTGAAAGCTACCATTCGAAAACAGGGAACGTGAGAGCGCTGACACTGAATATAACTTTTATTTAAAAGATAAGGCGACAATAGTCTATAATAACAATATGAATCAAGTTTTACCGCCAAATTGTTGAAGCCATGACGTTCTGTATAAAGAATGTAAATGAGTAATATCATCAAAATAAACAGTAATCATGTTTATATACCGTCCGCAGCACCGTCACTATCTACAAATAAGTGTAGATAATAAATAAATTTAAAACATGTATTAATCATTTAAAATACTCTTATCATAATTTTAACACTACATAATTAGTGTTGGGAGTTTTTATCGTTTAATTGAATATCGAAACTACAATTAAATCACTATTTTTAATTTAAAATAATGAGTATGTGGACCACAATATATTAGGGAATGAGGTCGATTAAGTGATTGACCAAACAAATAGTACTAAAGAATGTATTCAGATATTGTTATGAAAACAATGTAAAAATAAGTAGCACCAGGTTGTAAAATTTAATTTTTAATGAACTTTGGAAATAGTAAAATAATAGTAATAATTAGGTGTGTAATGAGAACACCGCTACATGCTGGTTATAAGAAAATCTGTTATAATAAAGAAAAAATAAAAAGGAAACTGAATTGACATCCTTTTACTTTTTTTTAATTTAAAAAGGAAAGCAAGGAAATATGTTAATTTTTATAGCCTAATACTAATTCCAGATAACCAGCCCGTCTGTACCAAATGGTAAAAATAATAAAAGCTATTAGATTAACCTCCAAGAGCGAAGGGATCTCCGATGTTGATGTTCTGTGCCTTGGCTTTGCGTACATCATCCTTGCTCTTCTGAGCGGCCGAGCGCTGAGTGGCCTGCACAAACAAACTATTTTACAACATATGGTTTGCTGAATGTTTTTATGTAACTTTAAAGTCCTACTGTTACTGTTGATACATGTTTTAACATCAAACTAATTCAGGTAGGTTCAAAATTTAATTAAATTTTGTATTTTAGTTCAAGTGAGAAACATTATTTGGTAGTAAAAGACACACTTTGTTATAAGAGATAAGTAATGATATTCAGATGTGGCATTGAATACAATGCCTGCAATAAAAGGCTAAATAATAACAATGAATGTGTTCATCCACCATTACATTATTAGTACAGTATTAGAATAAAAATACCATAATACAAAAACATATTATACTACTAATAAAAAAAAACTAATAGTACCTACAATCCATATCAACCTTTTAAGCTTATCAACTTTAGCTTTATAGTAATACAAACTAAAACCATATTTATTTTAATTACCTGGAAAGCATTTAGGGTGGCCATGTACTCTTCACTAAGCCGCTCACGGGTAAGTTTGTTGGCAGGAATATCTGTTGGAGTCTTCATCAACTCCATAATCAATGAAGATGTGTCCTTCGCCAGTTTCTGGGTGTAGTTCTGGATCTGCCGTCTGAAAGTATTTGTTATAAAAACAAAGGTTTTGTGAATCAAGGGAAATAAATAAAGGAAAAAATATGTTATAAAAGCAGCCAAATAACTTACAATTGATTACGAAGCTCCTGTGAGTCTTGAGGAGTCTGTAGCTGATTGACCATTTTTGACATGGAGGACACTACATAAAAAAAGTTTTTGTTGAAGTGAAGTTTGTAGTCTGGCATTGTGACAAATAAATATTTCACTGATCATCCTAATACTTTGAATTTAATCATAAGAATTAAAGTCTATTTGTGCTTTACAATTGTCGTTTCATATATGTATATAGTAGGAAGTTTTAGCTAACATTGCAATAGCAGGATTTAAAAAACAAAGAAATGCAACTCACCATTTTGAGATATCTTTTGGATATTACTTGTGATCGTCTGCGACAGACGCTTGAAATGATCGTTATCTTCATACGCAACTCCTCCCTGGTAGGACGCCTCCATTTTTACCTTCGAGGATTATAATAAAGACAATATAATATTTTCTACGTTTCATATACCTATAATCAACATAGCATAAATCCCACCTATAATCAAATTAATGAACAGATATAATAACTAGTTATAATATTCACTGTTTACAACATTAGATATAAATATTCGAATATTCTTATAAAAAAAAATATTGGCGTAATTTCTTGAGAATCAACGTTATAGTTACTAATTGAATAAGATCGAGCCAACAATATTTCTACCACCTTCCCAAGAATTGAAATAATACTCAATACTTGATATATATTTGACAGTGACAAGATGTATTTGTCAAATGGTGCTATAACGGCTAGACTTGTAAAAATAGTCGATATATCCAAACATCGATCCATCGAAATATCGATTTTTTAAAAAATAATCGTAAGATTTTGTCAACATTTTCATAAATTCAATAAACCAATTTGCGATATTTTTTTTCAAATATTGAATTTGATATATAAATTTTAATTTACTTAAGTATAATTCATACAATCGCTATTATAAATATCTGATAGTGGAATTCATAGCTTACGTCAAAAGAATGTTATAATTTTCCCTCGACACTCGAACCCTCGAACTAGTTATATTTTTCACTATAAGATTGTATTGTGTATTACCAACATTAATATCATACGTTGTATATGTTCGATCATAAAACATTTTGTCTATAATATACCTGAGTATACTTCAATGTTTGTGTTCTGTAGACGGTATCTCATTGATGTGTTTACATACTTAATTTTCATAGAAGAAAATACTGAGCTTTCTTTCTCTAGAAAATATGAAGTTCTGTATTTTGTCCAGACATAAAAACCTTTATGTATTAACTCAACTTGATCAGAGGTTACATACAACGCTGTTTCCTTTACCATTAAGCTGAAGCAATATCTTGACTAATCATTATTAGAAAGAAAATCAGATTATAAAAAGTTATGAGTCAAGTGTCAACATTTTAACCAGTTGTCTTCTATATCGCTCTTAAAAAAATTAATGTGCCAAGCTTCTTCAGTCTGGAAAAATAACTTTCGATGTGAATTTCGCATTGTCCCGCATAGCAGAGCATAGCAGAAGCATATTGACAGTCCAACATCATTATAACATAGTATAAATCAAAGTCGCTTACCGCGTCTGTCCTTATGTTTGTATGTATGTATGCTTAAATCTTTTAAACTACACAACGTTGATGTAGTTTTTTACGAGAAATAATGGCTTATTTACGAAGCGATTTCAAACAATACAGCATTAATCCTTATCTAATTAAGTACCTTAAATACATTTTTGAAATTTTATGTGGAAGAATATAGCCCTTAACAGCATGTAATTTAAATAAATATTTTCGAAGATATTTCAGATTTAAAATATAGGGATATCTACTGCTGGCACACTATTGTATGGTACCGTGCAAACCGTCTTTAGAATTTTGTTAATGCATATAACTAATTGAATGTCTAATATCTATTATTTAGCATTTAAAGTTGTAGATTTTTTTTATTAAAACCAGACCTACAAATTGATGGTCAATATAAAGTCTATTGTGTAGCTGAGAATTCCTCAAATTTACATGGCCATGTTTTGATTACTTTCAATGAAAATCTATAACTGTGATATATGGTTAGAATGATTATTAAGTACTCTGTTTAAAAAGTAAAAACAAGAGAGGTAAAAAATACAGTATCTAAAATTGTATCCTTATTCAAAACTTAAATAAATTTTTGAGAGTGAGCGATGTCTGCCCATGTCGTAATTTTGATTGTATCTCTTTAAACAAGTCATATAGAAGCTAATATAAAAGGGAAAGGGGAATTGTTTCAAAACGAATTTAAAGGGTTGCGAAGCCGAAAAGCTGAAAAAGCTAGTATTACATAATATGTTTTGAACGCATTTTCAAGTCACCATATAATACGCCCTCGCTAAAATATCGATATATCGATGTTTTTTACGATAATAATCGACTCATCTAAAAAATCGATCAAATACTTATTGATATACTTTATCCACTTGCTCATTCCTATAAGCGGTATTATACTCATGTTGCTTCATTTATTTCTACATACTTTAAATAAATAACAGTTCAATTTTATTTTTATCATATTAACATATTATACTTAAAAAAGTATTTATGGTTTATCCAAACGATTCTGTTAATTTCCGATCGTTTTTCATGAATAAATTATAATTTGAATTCTTTATTCTTTTAGTCTACTTGGGGCATAACTACGTTGACGTTGTATCGGATTTTGGTCATTAGCTTTATTTTTTACTTTTATTAGTCATTTGAATCTGTATAAAAAATACAAAAATAAAGTTTATATATTAAATCAGTCACGATATGTCAAAAACCAATTAAATAACTTACTGAGAAAACATCGTGTTTGAAACAAGTGTCATATACTCTAAATGTATCAATCCTCTCATCATATTTGAAATAATATTAAATGTTTCCTATGTAACTAACCCCAAGTTGGCTTTTCAAGAATGTTTGTGTACTTATTTTGAACAGCAGAATTTATTTAAGCATTTTGTTTAAAAGCCTACATCTATACAACACGATATACATAATTTAACCAGAGACGCGTCATCCGCCCGTCTCCCTATTAAATACTAAATACTAGGTACATAACTGGAGCACTAATTATCTATACATGTTGGTGTTGAATGCAATACATAACAGCCCGGATAGAGCTGAATTGATTATTTGATATATATAGCCTTTCACGTTGCACTTCCAAAAAAGGCGGTTTTATTTGTATTTTATTATATTTTTCTTAAAAATAATTATATATTTTATTAAAAAGATTTGAATTATGTCGCTGATGGAACAAATCACGCATATTAAAAAGTGGCAATCGATATGAATCAGTACCACTGACTTCATGGTATTGGTCTCATGCCCAACTAATGTTAAAAAATAAATAAATAGGTTTTTAGTTATATCACCGTGTAAGTTTACTGGCAGCACCAGTCAGCCAGCACCAGCCAGGTGATAACATAAATAAAAAGGAGAAGTAAAACCGATTTGATCCTTTGGTGTTTTTTCAATTGACTTACTATAATTCCAAAACTAGTTATAATAGAAATATCACTGAAGATTATTTGTTCAAAAGAATCGAAGAACCTTTAACTACGCAAAACTTTATAATATAGTATCAATGAATATAACATACTTCAAACTATATTCGAGGGTTTAATAAGATTTATTATATTATCACAAGCAATTCATATAATGCCTTTTTGTAAGGGATGTAAAATGACTCAAGTCATCAAGTATTATTGTTCCTACTAGAGAACAATTTACTTAGTCTCTAGTTCTTAATCTGTGAGAACAATACCGCAACTAATAAGTTGCCTCATTGCGGTACACACTACGTTATGTGTGGTTTGGCAAAGGGTTTAAGGACCGTCGCAGGTTTAAATCATTTCGTGATATAATTTCGACAGTTTATTTATAATGAATTTAAAAAAGTTTACCCCAATATTCATTTAATTGAAATAAGTTAGTGATTGTACAAAGGTACATAATGACAATACATAACATTCCTCTATACATATTGCAACAAGTTCAAATAAAATTTTGAAATTATTTCACAGCGCAAGTGCAAAAGTATTGACTAGTCATGCAAGACACTAATAATTTTAACATTTGATTAAATTGATTCGTTGTGATCCGAAAAATAATGTGCTAATATAATAAGTCCAATTTTAAATAAATACTATTTTATCGTGGGCTTTCTAAAATAAAAATCTTTTACTCATCCAAGTCTTTTTATAATACTAATAAATTAAAATGCACAGTAAGAACAAAACTTTAAGAACTTTATAAACGGCAACTTTATTTTGCAGTACAATAATTGTCTATGATATAAGGTAATGTAGCTATTATAAAATATTGTATATATATTTTACCATACAAACACGTCTACAGTTTAACACAGCCAAAGCTGCGCCGTATCATTATATATTTGTCTCCGTGTCTCAACCGCCGTTTGATAACTGAGAGTGCAGAATAAATAAGTAAATTATATTAACTCTATACGGATAAGAGATTTTAATTTGTGCAGTGAGTCGTAGTAAGAAGCATCAGCTTCATGATATCAAAATGAACTTATTTAATGCTGAAGGAGATTTTTTGAAAAGAGCATAAATATATTTCGTGGTGTATAATAATAAATTGAGCCAAGATGTACGAGTGCTACACTGTGTCTGGTGATGTACAAATACCTTAGGAATCCTGAAGATGATGAATGAATATTGAATCCATAATTTGAGGTAAGGATAACGCCGCGTCATAGATAGATCCCGTTGCGTGACCGTAATGTCATAGTATTTTAATTATCCTTTTTTTTTTGCTTTAGCAGCTGTTTGCATTTATTAATAACAAGATGGATCCTTCAATTTATCTTCAATACTCCCCTCCCAATGGGCTACCCCAAGAGTCAAAACTGGCTACGTATATGGTAAAATATGAAATATGGAACTATTATAATATGTTACAATACTTTTAAAGACCTAGTTCATACTGAGTCAATATTTTCAGAACCATTCTTCAGCCACTCCTAACAGGTCTCTTAATCAAGCCATGGGTAAGCTGAGCATGGAAGCGTCCCCAACTTCATCTCAGAAGGTAAATATTATGTTTATATGCTTAAATTTTCTTTTTTCGTGGTTTTAAATTAATTGACTAATGTTTTTATTTTTCAGCCTATGCCAATGGCAATGCAAAGCCATGCCCCCCCACCACAGGTAACTGATGTTCTTAACACCCAAATAATAAGTTGGCATAATAATTATATCCTAACACTGGTATTTTTTTTACAGCAGCTGATTCCCCACCCTCAACCACCGGTAAGTACAATAGTTAAACACAGTCTGTACAAAATGAAAGGTCTATGTATACAAATTATAAATGTACAATTCCTTCTTGCTGCTGAAGCCGATCATGACTCATATTCCACCACCACACCTTCCACCACAGGTATGTACAACAGTATATAAGTGCTGTTTAATATTTCTTGATTAAATAAATACATTTATTGTAAAAGTACTTTTTTTCTCCTGCTCCAGGCATTGCTTGCCCATCCACCACCACAGGTATACTTTTTTATTTTTTTTTATATCTGAGGAAGACAGACATTCAACTAAAAATCATCTGATTCAAAATTCCAAGTCAGTCATAATCATCAGTTGTAATGTATATTCTTGTTACGGATCAATCATGTCATTTGTATGTGCTGTGTTATTTGGTATTTAGGCATATTAAAACAAATTTACATTGTACCTAGCTTGTTATATATCTGCAAGTTGGTCATCAAAACAGCGTCCCCTATCCCAATTACGTGTTATGTAATACCTATATTGTCTAGGAACACATTCACATAGGCTAGAGGTCAGAGCGACCAGTAGGTCCCCCCTCATGTCTTCCTCTACATTCATAACATGTTTGCTTAGAGCATTGTTATGTAATAAATGATGTGAGATTTAATCGTGCACTCACTATATTTCGCCACCCCTCCCCTCCCCCCGCATTTTCAACTCATATCCTCACTTCAAACTCAGGTCATGTAAATATTGATTTATTACATTGTACCTGAATGCACCCTTGATATCTTTATATATGGGAGGTATTCCAGTCCGCCTGCGCGCCGTTAGTCCTCGATCTACCTGTATTGATTGCATTTAGTCTAAATATACATTGATGGGGGCGGGGGAGATGCACCTCTCGTTCGTGCTTTCGCTTTAATTAAAAGAACAGTACCTATTTTTGGATATCAAGCTTAATGATATAAAAATAATGAATAAATCTTGCAGCCATGTTAGAACTATGTATAAATATTTACCGACATCCTTTAATAGCTAGATTATTCATTTACAACATGAGGTTGAGATCACGAGTCATATGAAAGTAAAAATATATTAATAGCGATGTACTATAGGTGCGTTTGTATAATTTGAACAAGTTATAAAGAAATGTTCAATATTATTTTTTTTATTTTTTAGATGAATTGCATGAAAAAGTTTTTAGATCATATAAATTCTTTCTTTTTGTGACGTAATTTCTGGTAAAATATATCTATTATGTTTAAATGGTAACTATATTTCTAGTTTGTTACAAGATAGAATTATTTCGCATACTAATAGTTTACTATTTTCTACTGGCATTCATAAATAGTTGCATACATCGATATTCCGATTTTCAATAGTCTTGTTTTTGCATATTTTTTTTACTAAGTCCTAAGCGGTTGGTGACCATTATAAAGGGTTGAATTTCGAAACTGGAGATCACCACGAAGATCGCTTTATTCAAGATCAGGTAAAGTTTTATACAGCAGTTTTGAGTGTTTAAATAGCTTTCGGTACTTCATAAGATGTACCACCTAGAATGTTAATACATAGTGTGTGTAGGTGCTGATTGGGGAATTCGTGCCTATCAACTACTACACGCACACGCCGTCGCATGCGCTGATGCAAGAGTCGCCGCAGAACTCTCCCCCAGCTCCGATGCCAATGCAAATGCCGGTCGCTACCACCCAGGTGCATCAGGTAAACATTCTTTATTGTATCTTTTACCTTACTACCTAATTATTTAATTTGCCTAAATTGGTAACAATTTTGGGGACTATCTTGATATTGACCACCGATAGAAACCATTTTTAAAACGCAAAGGCACCTGTCCCCAAGTGAAACTGGAAAACATTGTGCTCCCACAACACGACAGTGTACGGTATCTTGGACTACACCTAGACAGACGTCTGACATCGAAAGATCACATTAAAAAAAGAAGGATGCACTAAATACTTGCTACAAAATCCTCCTTTTTTTACTGGGGCGTAATAGCAAATTATCGGTACACAACAAACTCCGTTACAAATCGATTCTCAAAACGGTCTGGATGTATGGCCTCCAGTTATGGAGTAGTGCTTCCGACTCCAACATACTATGCCTGCAGAGAATGCAAGATATTATCCTCAGACATATCAGCGGCGTACCCTGGTTCATAACAAATGCAGAAATCCACGAACATCTGGAAATGAGCACCGTAAAGGAAGAAATCCTAAATATCGATTTGAGATACAGAGAGAGGCTCGAAAAGCACCCAAACACACTGGCTCAGCAGCTAACAAGCTGCAGCTATACAAAGCGTTTAAAAAGGAATGATATCCTATTACAATGAGTAGATGACCTCACTAAAGGACACACTCAAATGAATAAAAACACTTAACACATTTGCTAAAAGTGGACGCACTGATCGCAAATGCTAAACAGAAAAAAAAAGAAGAAAAAAAAACACAATTACATAATATTCCTGTTTGTTGTAGGAGAACGTTGGCGGCACTACTTACTTCTATTCCACTAACGCTGATTCGCTCAACGCTTCTGCTGTGATGAATACTCCGGCCCCAATGGGTGCGTAACTCAAACATTTTTTAAAATTATTTAGAGCAATAACTTGAAATCCGCGCCTGTCCATTCGTTACTGATAAAGCTATATTTCAATTTCAAATCAGTTTCTTTAACTGTTTGTCTGTCCATCATCCGAGAATTATTAAATCTTCAAGGAATATTTTGAGTAAATTGTAATTTAACACTAAGTAGTTATAAACTGTACAAGTTACTTTCTAATAGTAATGTATTGTTATGAACAGGTCAAGATGTGATGGGAGTGGGTGTTCCCGTGGTGAGCCCTTACGCCTCACAGATGTACGCCGGCCCCACGCCCCACGCACAACCCGCAAAACAGTCTGGTAAGTAAGATAATGTTTCAGATCTTATTATTAATATTTATTCAGATATATGCAGATTATTTGTATGTTGCTGAGCATTTCAGCAGAATCCCATATACCGCCATGTATTGTTTAATAATCTACTCTCAAGTGTAGATTATGTGTTTGCGAAGAATATAGAATATGTTGTACTAAGAACGCATGCAGTAACTAACATGAATGTTGTTGAAGTAACCCACCTAGTGCCTGTCACTGATTATTTTATGGGGAACCTTGATATCAGGGAGCTTAAATTGTGTCGTGAAATATTCACTAGTATATATAAGCTTGGCTTTAGTCTATTATTCTTACTTTTTGTCCCAGCAATTGTTAAAGGTCAGTTACAAGTTTTATGCCTTTTTATACTATTTCTTTTTAACTTTCATTGAGTTTGGAGCAGTTATTATGTAATGTTGTATAATTTATTATTAAAGAATTTATTATCAGTGAGATATATAGTCATATATCTCACTGATTAACATTATTATTAAGATTAATACTGAGATGTAAAGATTTTGAACTGAGATAATGCACAAGCAAGTTAACAGACATACCGGTTCCTAAAAACGTAGTGCATAAGAACATTTAGAAAATATGTTACTATAGTTGGCAAAAATAAGTAGATTTCAAAGAAAATAAGTCGATTTCAAAGAATTCACACATTTTTTTTGCACTGCAGTCAGAATAAGATGCGCCTGCGCAAGCTGAACTCTTAACTTGTTGTATTTATTTTATTTATATATGCGAATTTGCAAAATAATTACATTTGCAAAATATTTATATAAATAATTATAATTATAATTAACAATGTTTACAAACAAAACTCAATGGTGGCAATTTTATTTTAATATAAATAATTTTAAGTGTAATCTTGAGCAAAAGCTAGTTCTAAAACTTTGACTTCTCTCCAAACGATATTATATTGCCTTAATAAATTTCTGTCGATGCTAATGCGAAAAATTGCGATTTCCTATGACAATTGCATCATATGCTTTGAATAAATAAATCAATATAAGTTATAATAGTATTAAAAATGAGAGCTAGCTAGCGAAAACACGTGTTAATTGACAAATAAAAATGTTGTGTAGCACTATACTAACGGGAGTTTATTGGATGGTAGGTCTTGCGCAGGCTTTCTACATGCCGGAGACCATCCGCGAGGAGATCTACCAACGTGCTCAGGACGTGTTTCTTCAACATGACCCTTTAGCCTTCCCAGGTATGACGTAAAGATTTCATTAAGTACTCTTGTAAAATAGTAAAGCTTAACTAGGATAACTAGCCGAAGTACCGAAAACTGAACTCCGATTATAATTCATTAATTGCAACTATGACTGGAGTTTGTAAATAATTAAAAACGATATTTAAAAACATTTTTGAACGAGCTAGATATTAGCTATCATAGAAGGTAAAATATCATATCATAAAAGCTTCAGAATAACAGACATTTTGCTTGTCACGTAGCCACTATTCACAAAGCGAGAGTCTATAGGACTAATAGACGAATCCCTAAACGAGGCTTATACTCCCCAGACATCCCAGAAGTAGTGGATCGCTACGCAGAACTAGTGCCGCTGGAGGGGTCGGGGGCACATGCCCTGGCCACCTCGTATCGTGCCACGCATCGTAGACGCGCTGATCACGTGGCGCTACGGAGGCTACACGCATGTGTCGGAGCCGCAGCTCCTGGTAGGGTGGACATGTGGACGCAGGTGGATCACCCCAACATCGTGCGCTTGCACCAGTGCTTCTCCACTAAGGCCTTCGGTGATCACTGTAAGTGGCAATTTAATGTTTATGTAATCATTTACAACAAAAATATAGAAAATAAAACCACAGTTTACTGTAACAGTTTGGAATAATAATTATTATTAAATAAAGCGCTGGTGCTGGTGTACGACTATCACCCGGCCTGCATCACTATGCTGAACAAGTACCTGGGTGGAGTTGGGGGTGACGTGAACGGCTTCATGGATCCCTTCTCATCTGACCCTGACGCTCCAAGACCATACACCCACCAGGTTTCTGATCTAAATACATATAAAATACATTATTGAGTATATTACTTATAAAAGGTTTTGTTAAATATACAACAAAAATCTGGTTGGCGTTACAGAAGAACGCAATGCTGCGCGCAGTAGCCACGGGTCAGCTTCTGCCGGAAGCCATGCTGTGGAGCATGCTGGTGCAGTTGACTTCCGCCTTGCGAGCTATACATACACACGGGTTGGCCTGCAGGTAGACAAGTTTCTCCCAAGGATTAGTAACTATTGATAATAAACCGATACGGTCAGCGATCCGAAGCCGCGGCCTCTGGGAAACCGCTTAACATGGCTATAAACGTTTAGAGATATTTGCAAAGATTAGTAACTAATCTGAATCCAAACTTATAACCATTGTTTACTTTTCTTAGAAAGGTATTCATTTAATAATAGTTTGTTATATGATAGTGCCTTCAGGAACAGGATGACTATAAAAAACACTCATACCCTTATATAAAACTAATTCATATTTAAAAAAAAAAGGAATTAAGAAAAAAAACAATGGTTACAAGGACTTTACTCACCATACTACAGTATAATAATATTATTATGATTGTTAATAGAACTCTGGAGCCCAGCAAGGTGATTGTCAACGGGTGTCGTCTGCGCATCTCCTGGCCTGGCATCGCTGACGCCATGCACAATGGTAGCTTCGATGTGATACAGGTTGTTTTGCTATTATATTGTAATTTCAAAGAATATGAATATTCTTTTAATTGTATGTTCAGTTTAAACCATTTTACCTTAATAATAACATGTAACTATACTCTGAAACGGAATAATAAATAGAAAATGTAAACAAAGAAGTTACCGTCTCCAAAAAATATTTAATATTTCGTGTAAATCAAAAAACGCTTGAAATAAGCTTTGTGTTTTTTTATAATATGCAAAAATTATGTGCATGTGTCGTAAAAATAATATTATATTACCGTTTATTTTGAAAATAACCCGTTCAATTCCGTACAATAAAAAATGTTCTAATATATGTTTATTACAATGCCACAAGGACACGCAACCTTTGGTATTCATTTAATTCCCTCGATGACGACGTATCCTATAAATTTATTATAAATGTAACTTTCTGATTCTGACTTATCAAGTATTACGTCTAGTGACAGCGAATAAACTAATGATGTTAAACTGTTACTTAATTTTATTTCCTTATTATTTCTTATTGAATAATACTTAAAGTTAAAAAAAAACTTTTTTTTTATTGTACTGAAATGATCATAAATATTAAGTATTTGTGATCATATCAAAAGTAAAATATAAAAAATAAACCAATTTAGAAAATGTTTATTATCACTGAAGGAATGTTTTGACATGTAACATAATGACACTGACCATGACAGTTCATTGTTTACATTTTCTAACTTTTATTCTATTTCACAGTATAAGTTGTGTATGGTTCAATTTTAAGTTGTTGTAAGAGATAATGTAACGCGTAAATGCTGTTCTGTACAGGCGCAGCAGGAAGACCTGGTTGCGTTGGGGCGCCTGGTGCTGTCTCTCGCGTGCCGCACCGTGCACTGCGACAACATCAACGCCTGTATGGATCTCGTTGCTAGAACTTACTCACTCGATCTCAAAAATATGCTGATGTAAGTGACTAGCAGCGCCACAATGTTCAAGTAATCAACTGTTATTTAACTACTGTTATTCGCTCGTCAATCGCTTGGGACGTTCGAACTTTTGTATTCATGGTTATATGAGGATACTCATGTGTTTGATAGAGACAAACAAGCTTACATGCATCAGAACGAATCTGTAATTCGTTTAGAGTAGAGCAGTGTTGGGAATAGCGCTAGTTTCGTTAATAATTCATATTTAACACATATCAGGTACTTGCTGACTCCGACGCCCAATGTCCGTCGTACTATCACCGACATCATGCCGATGATCGGAGCTCGGTTCTTCACCCAGGTTAGTTCACCATTAAATAAAAATATATATATTTTACAGTGATTAATTATAATTATAAATTAATAATTATTATTTACGTATATAGTCTTTAAAAAAATATTAAATTTAAAAAATAATGATTTTCTTAATTTTATATAGATTCCCAGAAGTTTTGGTCGTTTTTCTTACTAATTCTTACCAGGTTTTTTCATCGTAGTGGAAAGTTCAATAGCGGTTATTAAGCTCCAAGTAGGGCTTCCAATCCCGGAATACCGAGATCTCGGTATTGCGGGATCCCGCATCATTTTTCAATCCCGCAAGATGCGGGATTACGGGTGCGGGATCCGCGCGGGATTTGCGGGACTGAAAAGCCCGAAGAAACCGAAAGGGCCTTTTCTGGTGCCGGCTATATTGTCTCCAAATTACGAAATAGTATGGCAGGCGACACTTTAGATATATTGTGCTTTCTTCCCAAATATTTTCAATTGAAAGCTGACCGAATGACCGAACTAAATAATTATAAAGTTTTAAATAATTATCATGGTCATGAGTTAAAAATGGGTTTTGTTTGATTTTTAAATATTTCTCTGTTTTTTTTTTCTAAAGGATAGATTTTTTTGTTTTCTAGTATTTATTATTGATTTTTATTGATCTTATACTAATAGTACCTAATGCCTTATTAAATATGAAGTTAGTTGATCAATTATTTTTTGTATTTGCCTTACATAAGTATAAATATTTTAAATATGCGGGATCCCGTAAATACCGAGATCCCGCGGGATTGAAAATTTGTAGTCCCGCAAATACCGAGATTGGATGCAGGCTGCGGGATTGGAAGCCCTAGCTCCAAGAGATAGATATCGCATGTATCTCGATGATTGGGGATTCTTTTTCAAATATGGCTACAAAGAATGACGTTTTAAGACCACGGTAGTTAAGGAAAATACTGAGAACACAGATAAGATATATATAGATAAGAATGAAATCATCTCGGTGACATGTAATTTTTGCCATTAAATATTTTGAATACAATAACCAAACATGATAACCCTTCCTGTTGTTATCAAAGTCAAAGTCTTCTGTAATATCCTCGTTATATTATTTAATAATACGTTTGCAGTATTTCTTTCACGTGAAGAAATGGAAATCTTACTTGTGCTGGAATGTCAGATATTGCTGTTGAGTGTATCACTCTGAAAAGTGATCTGATGATAATTTGACACTATTGGTGTCACTAAACAATATATGGTCAATTGAAAAATAAACTTTAAAGAAAACTATTGATAGCTTACAGGACCTTACTAACACAAAGAATTCATCACAAAGATAACACAAAGAATTCATGGCTATTCAGCCGAAATAATGAAAGACGTTAGACTTCTTACAGGAACAGTAAATAGCTTCGTTCAAAAAATGTAACAAAAACAAAATGTACAGCTGGTTTTCGTTAAGTTTATATTTTTAGTGTTACCTATATTTTTTAAACTTTATATGATTTAATTATAATTGGTTATTTTATGTAATATTTATATTGATCTTTATACATGATTCGCCGAGGTACTCTGTAAGACGATGTAAGAGGTGATGATTGATGGCATATTATAACTCACAGTATCATGTTGAAGGTGGAAGCGCTAGAGCGGCGCTCAGACGCCTTCGAAGAGCAATTAGTGAATGAGATAGACAATGGTCGTCTGCTCCGTATTCTTATCAAGCTGGGGATTATAAACGAACGACCCGAGTGAGTATTATCCTTTGTTTAAGTTTCGAAATCATTTTTAGAGATACCATTGATATTTATTATACAAGTCGTAACAGCAATCCTGGTTGTATAACTAGAGAACATGTAAAGTATTGCTATATGCGTCTGTTTGTCTTCACGGTGTAACCGACGAACCGATTTTGATTAAACTTCTGAACGAATTTATATGTGGTGTAGTTTAGTCTAAACTCTCTGGAACAGAGAAGATATCTAAATAATCTTCTGAACATTTACAAATTTTAAACTAAGTGTTGTAAGTTTTTAATTACTTTAATGTAAAAATATTTGTTTACAAAACATTATTAGTGACTTACGTAGTAAGTATGAAATTTTAATTATATTAAATGTTTCCTACATTTTACTTTATTTTACAATTTTAATTATATTAAATGTTTTACTCTACAAATGAGTATTCACAACTACAGGATTTCTGTTACACAGTGTATAATAAAATGCTAATTGTGCAATATATTTTAACTCGCTTTGAGTCTACAGATTGAATATGGACGCAGCATGGGCGGAGACAGGAGACCGGTATATGTTAAAACTATTCCGGGACCACATCTTTCACTCAGTAACCCCAGACGGGCGACCCTGGCTGGACCGGGCGCATGTCGCCGCCGCTCTCAACAACCTAGACGGCGGCAACCACGACAAGGCAACACACGTCGCTTCTAGGATCATTGGCTACCTAGTGCGGCTCCTGCCAACCACCGAACTAGGTACGGGTTGGCAGGGGCTGCCGACCTAATCACGCCTCTGCTACTAATGCTTTTATTATGGGTTATAGTTCAAAGTGGGAATATCTAAAATGTCCTTTTGTTTCGAGGTGTCTGCGACACGGGTGCAACCTGCAGCCGATGATCATTCGTATCATGAGCGTGCAGGGTGCGACCGAAATGTTGGGACTCGAATTTAAATAACTGCTTTTTAGCTTCAGTCCTACAGTTGATAATAGAGTTTTTGGTTAGTTCCGAGTAGTTTAACGATTGAACTAGTGCAACAAATTAATTGAACTGTTTTAATATAATGATATACTATAATATTTATCTAAGTGACAGAATTGATGGGCTGACTATATTCTGCAGTTAACAAAATCAACTGCACTATAGTGCTATGTTTAATGAAGTCTTTCTAAAAAGCTTTTATTATAATATATATCTTATATCTAATTAATTTATCGACTTGACGTATAATATTTGCGATAACATCCTACTCTTGGAGAGTAGTATCCTCCACATGTACAATGGTTGCAGATCGTCGAATTTCATATTTTTATCTCGTTTGCACCTGCCAGTGGTATGAGTCTTAAACTACTAACTAGAATGTTTTTAATTTAAATATTACGAATTTCACAAAATAAGTACATCGAAAAGCATATAACAACTACAGCGGAAGGTGTTTAATTACAATTAAAATATATATATAACAGCTAAACATCAGTTAAACTGTTCGGAACTAACACATTTTGTAGTTATAATAATAATGTAAATATTTTTTAGATCTTCCCAAATGTAATTCTTTTTAAAATTAGTCAAAATTAATCCCATTTTTTCTATAGAGTACCCACATTTTTCAAATTAGTATATTTTTCTCAATTCTTAGTATTCTTTGTAAAATATTAAATTTATAAATTAGTAGTTTTTTAACTCCAGTAAAGTAGTTGTAGCTTTGATCTTATTTATTTAAGACAGCTTAATATAATTCAAGGGTATTGGTGCCGGCTTAGTTGACAGTCGGCAGATAATTTGACGCAGATACCTGTCTCATAGGTGGAGTTGATGTCGCGAGACGAGCAGAGTGTGCTAGTAGTTTCGTACGCAGAACTGAAGCACTGTCTTGAGAGCGCTTACGACGAGGTCATGGCAGCCGCGGCCGGGCCCTAGCCAGAGCACCCGGCGCCGGCCTAGCCGCCCGCGCCGGCCCCCGCCCCGGGGCCCTTCGCCGGGCCTCCTATAACCTGGCGCCCGGCACGCCATCTTGGACCCCCTGGACCCCCTGGCCTACCCGCCGCGACACCCACTCAACGGCCGCCGCCGCCGCCATACGCCCTCGTCTACCGTTGCGTATGCGCATACTGCGCCCCCGTCTACAGGGGCTGAGGAAATAAACTGCTTACTACAACCGGCGATCCGCCTCACTGCAAGTCTGTTTTGCTTTTAAGTGATACGACATCTCTTATCTTATCACGCTGTCGCTATGTAACTTGACGATTATTCATATTTAAATGTACCAAGTTGAAGCGGAGTCACACAATTTAGTAGTTTTAATAACGGTGAGGTTCGATGCGCGTGCGCAGCCTGCGAATTACTAAAGTGAATGAATACCGTGGCGGACTTTTACTGGGAATGCTAACCCGCTCACATCGTGTGTAATGATGGATGGATGGATGAATGGATGTGGATACAGCTGGTTGTATCATAGGGAAGATCGACGCAGGCTAGCAATATATATTTTATGAAATACGACATAATAATATACGATCTCATTAATTAAATGTGAGCTCTGACATTTGAGCACTTATAATACAACACCCGTCTAAGGGTCTAACATTATGCTATGACGCCACTTGAAATTTGGTTAATCTTTCGACATGTCCAGCCGCCCAAACAAACGCAAACGCCACAAACATTCCAAGCCAACGATAACTTAATATTCAATTGTGCGTCAACATTCCGCTTTGCGAATGAGTTTTTTATACAGATGGATGAGACTTACTCTCAGGTGTGGCGACCGCGACTAGCGCGCGTCTACGAGTACGCGTAGATCTGAATTTGTATTTAGCATGTAGCAACAATGTATACCGTAAGAGGCCTAAAAGCCCGTTCCTTTATTATATTGGTGTTTTATTTAATTTAATAACACATTGATGTGCAATTTAAATGTCTAACCCACGGTCGTAGTCGACGTGGGCTTGTAACACGTGACTGTTAATGCTAATATATAATTGGCTATTTATCATTTTAACTAATAAGTTGGTGATTTTGAGAATAAATGTCATTTTATTTACAGTAGAGATACTATTATTGATGTTGCAAATTCTGATCTATGTAGAAATGATCACTCTATTCTTTGAAAATGTTGAAGATATTTGGAGGTAATTTTAAGTGTATATTTTTTTTAATAAAGTAATAAATTATGTGATTCTTTTGTTTTATTGATGTATTAAGGCACTCATTATTTACCGACTAATATTAAAAATAATATTAATAAACATACATTATTTTTAATATATCCTAATTCGTGCAAAGCACTCGAAGTTGAAGAAAAAATATTACATGCAAGTAAAATATTATATTTAGAGTAGTTTTCTAAATTTAATCTAAACGTTTACGTAATTAGTATCAAGTATTTAAAAAAATATAAGAATAATATTTTATTTTAGTAGTAGTTAATTATTAGTGTTCAAGGAACACTCAACGCACAGATACTGTATGTTGCAGCGCATCACTGCTAAGGAATTACTAAGGTGGCAAAGGTTTTACTATTCGACTCAAACTCATTATATATATAACATAATATACCTTACATCGCTATCGAAAATACATTATTCTTAACATTAAAAGACTGACTGAATGACTCTTTTCTTTCCTAATATTTATGGGGTTTGGATCTTCTTGCTTACTGGATCTTGAGATCTGATGACTTTTTAACAGTAAAAGGGTTGAGTCCTTGAGTTTGGGCAACTTATTGACAGATTGATGAGAATAGTTGATTCATTATCCTTATAACGAATTATGAATAGAACTCATATTTGATCGTTGCAACATACAGTACATATGTACCGGGTTGGGCACGTGACATTGTATTATATGTATACTGCGTTTAATATGAAGCGTTTAAAGGAAACGTAACTTTTCGTTGATTATACAGGATTTATATTTTTATTGTAAGATAAAACTTAAATATTAATATATTGTATTGTATTAATATATAATACCCCTAATGCAACGATGACATGCGGTACACAATGATGCATCATTCAGTTCAGTTCTCCGATTCAAATAACAAGCCATCTATAATGGTTACGCATTTATACGCATACCTGTAGTGTAAATTTAGTTAAGTTACAGGAGATTACTTCGATTTTTTTGTAAATATAGCCTCACCAATTTTCGATTCTATATATCAAAATTGCTTCCCATTAGAATCGAAACTGATCCTTTCTCTTATTGAATATGCTGATGTGGGCAGATAATATGAACATGATCTTAATAAATTAGATCGCCTTCTTATTAAGTACGTAGGTATATTCCACTACCGTTCACAGCTGAAATGGCTTCCTTATAAGAGCTTCAAGATATGTTAATTATTCGATATTATTAACGATCCACTATCTCCTTCCTTTTACAGCCTTCCGTATATTCTAGTTTAGTTTTTTTGTTTTTTTCTGGGTTGACTGGTAGAGAATGACTTATTTCCCTAATTTAATTTTGAACAATAAAGATTAAATAAATAAATATATCGTATTACGTAATAAAAATATAAAATTTAATTTAAGTAAATATAGGTACGAGGTAAAAAACCATACCAATTTATTTTAATTTGGATACGGAACCTAAATTAAGTATTGTTTTTACATTTTGAACAGAAATACCTAAAACTGAGACACGATAAGCGCCCTTATATATGTATTTATTTAATTATTTATTACACAATATACAATATAAAGTACTTACAAAAGGCTGGTTAAATGCCACAAAGACATTCTCTACCAGCCAACCTTACGATGTACTGGAGAGGATGTTGGTGGGCATGCAAAACATAAAAAGTAAAAGAAAAAAAATAATAATTTAAGACTATCTATATATCTAAATCTACATATGACAATTCATAAAAATATTTATCTTAAACGATAAACCAGACGATTAGGATAATCCGAAGAAAGATAAAAATGTTATAATTATAAATTATATATTTTCTTATATTTTTTTTCAAAGAACTCCAAAGCGTCTCTACTTTCGTCCATCTGAAGCAAATTTCTAAGCACATTTTACAGTCTGCAAAGAGTATTTCCTTGATGGCCTTCGTGTAAACATCGAACATCGTGGGCACATCTACTCGCTAAGAAAATGGTATCCCTTCAGGTGGTTTTTGTAATGTGAGGGAACAAAGTGATATGGTAGCAAATCAGGACCGTAAGAGGGATGACATAAGAGTTTTAAGGCTAAAGTCTAGAGTCTAGAGTTGGACTTGGAGTCCCATCTCCCGTCGATCCTTGCACGCGGCAGCAAAACTTCTATATTTAATTTAATTTAGTTTTATATTCAATTTAAGAAGTTTTTTTTTAATCCTTTCCAGCACTTCTGATCATTAAAAACATTTAAATAAATAGAACATTTTTGGTTTTATTGTGTTTATACCTTAACTGAATTGTTGAATTTTTTTCCATATAAATTATAGTATTTATCAGAGTTTAAGGAACCTTAATGTTGACTTACACAATAAACGCCACACAACATGTTATTAAGATTCATCTAGGTGTAAATACAAATAATAAAAAAAATAGACAGATAAAACGAAATTGACATTTACTGAAGAACCGGTTAAAAAAACTTTATTTATGAATTCTGCGAATTGGGATTCTTCAAATTGTATTATTCAGGGTTATTTGTAATTAATTAACCACCTCTTGCAGGCAGCTTCTCTACATCGATCCTTTTTCCATTTGGTGTGCGAATTTTTACAAATCTTTATAAACAACTTAAAAAAAACGAAACAAAACAACTTTGTTCCCTCTTTTACGTATTACTCTGTATTTTGTAGGAAGTACTTTAACGTCCTAGCGCCATAGTCCTTACCTACAGTCCGAGTTTATGAGAGTTCAGAGGCCTCAAATAAAAGTTGTATGGGAAAATATAAATTTTTAAAACTATTTATTCTAAAAGGTGGTAGAACGATTGTTGTTCGGATTGATGTAGAGAGACTGCCTGGAAGAGGTGGCCAATCAGTTACATATAACCCTGTATATCTAATAGTAATTGTATTACATATTCTATTCCATGTTCGTTTAATATCCTTTCAACGGTAGTCCTAGTTTCTTAAATGTAACTATCATTGCGATTCGTAACAACTATATACAAATTAATTTAATAAACAAGTCTATTGTTAACATTTCATCTCGGTTTCTGAACGAATCTAAATCTCGATGGATCGATAAGCGAAAATCGAGAGTTGAGACCATAGAGACTCGCTTACTGTTAGAGACATTCTAGACACCTACGTAGTTGTAAATTGTAATATCTAAGTAGTCTGTGGTAGAGATTATAGAGAATTGGAAATTGGGGCCGGCATAAAGGTACGAACCGCCGTGTGAGGCGTGCATCTCAGCTCTTGTGCTTAGTTTGGAAATGTCAAAGAATCAAAATATCAGAAAGTGTCGTACGGTACAGTAAGAATATAAAAGGTGTATCCTTAAAAGTGAATGCAATAGCTTAATATCTTTGTTTTAATTATATTAATGTAGTCGCTTTGACTTGTAAAAGTTGTATTCATCGTCATAATAAACAAGTACAATGAATTCTGTTTGTTATGCCGGGGGAAGTAGTGACAGACTTATACATGAGGCAGATCAATTAATATCGTACATAGAGCGGGGATCCAGTGTGCTAAAGTTTTATCCGCGGAAGCGGCCGGAGAGGCGAACTCTATCTGTTCGCCGAGAGACTTATCAAGTGATATGGTTTCGAAATGGCACACCACAGAGGCATGCATTTGAAGGTGCCCTAGATATTAGAGACATAAAAGAAGTTAGAGTGGGAAAGTCTTCAAAAGACTTTGAAAGATGGCCAGATGAGACTAAAAGATTGGAGAGCACGAAATGTTTCACTATTTACTATGGAACTGAATTCAAATTGAGGTCAGCTTCCTTTACAGGTAATCATTAAAATATATCAATCATAATATGCTAATAATAGAATATGCGACATTTCTAACTTTAAATATCATCAAATGTGAATAGCTTTGCCGCTATTAAAATTCTGGGAGTTTGGCTATAAATCATAGTTATGAATGCAGTTATGACTTTGTTATTTGATTGAACTAGATTTATGGACATGTTTGTTTCTTACAGCTCAAACTGACAAGGAGTGTGAAGCTTGGAAACAAGGTCTAAAATTTCTCATTGAAGAAGCTGTGAATGCTTCCTACCCGTTGCTGATTGAGAGATGGTTAAGAAGAGAGTTTTATGCTATTGAAAACTCACATGAGAAGTATGTAATAATATTTTATCTCATATAAAAACATGGATACACTCTTGAAATATTTTATTGCAACTCTACTATTAATAGAATTTTTAATATTTTACAGAATAACTCTGAAGGAAGTAAAAGGTTTTCTTCCTAAGATCAATTGCAAAATTTCCACAAGCAAGTTACGTGACATCTTCCAGGAAGTGGATGCGGGGAAGAGAGGAGAAATAGGTTTTGATGATTTCTCTGTACTTTATCATAAACTAATATATGATGAAAATGTAAGTATTTGTAAATTAATGTTGTTTTTTATTTTTATTTATTCTTTTTATCTTTATTCACTTCATTTCATGAATTGATATTTATGTTATATCAGGGAATGGGTATAACCAGGATGTGTAAATTTAGTTTCTGAAGAAATTTATTATATTTGGTGCTGCTCTAAGTAAATAACCTACAGGTTAGGAATCTATCTTAATATAATTTTACCATATTTAGTTGCTTTTGCGAAATAGTATATTTTACATATTTCTCAATTCTGTAATTCCCATTCTTAATTCAAGAATGATTGCTAGCAATTATTAAAACAAGAGGCTTATTACATGGGTGTTAATATAATAAATACAAAAAATTCAAGCTTTTTGATACTTGTTTGCTATAGCCTAAAAGGCAAACTGTCTCCAGAGTTCATTAACCTTTTTTATTTCAAAATTCATTAGTCTGCTTTCTTAATTTTAAAACACTTTCCCACAGCTGAACATATATTATTTTTTGGCAAGCTGTAAACAGAACTTTTATGAAATGCATGACAGAAGGATCTAAAGCCAAATTTTCCTGAGTGAATCTAATCTCTGAAGAAGTTAATTTATATTGCAATATGTAGACAATATAAAAAGTTATAATCTCCATATTAAGTATAAAAATAATAACATGGATTTTATTTTCCACTTACAATAAAATAGTTATTGTTCCTATTTTATTGTATATATATAAGTACTAATACTTACATACTATTGTTCCTTGTTATATCTTCTTCATCTGACTATGTATTACCACCAACTTTTTAAACATTTCATCATCCAGTATATTATGTTGATTTTGGTAATTTGGATTTTAAACAATCATTGGTGATGGAGAGGAGGGGAGAACTGATAGCTTTAAAATTTAAATTTACATATATTTACTGTAAAAGGCAATGTGTCTGCTAAAAATGTAAATTAAAGAATGTGCAGTGTGATTTCTTTATTCTGGAAAATACTCAAACCGACAGGTCTGAAGGTAATATTGAAGAAAGTAATATTTATATGAAAAATA
This sequence comes from Napeogenes inachia, assembly GCA_959347355.1. Classification (NCBI taxonomy): domain Eukaryota; kingdom Metazoa; phylum Arthropoda; class Insecta; order Lepidoptera; family Nymphalidae; genus Napeogenes; species Napeogenes inachia. The sequence continues at coordinate 12,733,896 of OY365800.1, read as the reverse complement.
CATTTCGCCAAAAATAACATAAAGATCCAGAAATACTAAAACCAAATACAGAAGTAACACTAAATATATGGTATATTCTGATATTCTTAAAATTTCAGATACGTTTATATTTTTGTCAAATAAAATTATTCAGAATGAAACTTTTTATACAAGAAATAAAAATAAAAAACCTCTTTGTCCTATTGACATTGTAAAATTATGCCGCCGCCGCCTCGGCTACCTACCTTATGTTAATATACTGCATACCATTAGAAGTCGAGAGATACAAGCTTACTACTTACTACAGCTTCTCCAATATTTTTATTGCAAATACTTTTTGTTAACGATGTTGATATTCGTTAATTATTATTACATATTTTTAATAAGCTCTTGTTGACTTTTGCATATTTTATGTGATAAAAGAAATATCTAAAAGAAAGTTAAGAAGTCTTTTGCTTTTATTTTGTTAGTTAGTTATTTATTTCTCTTACTGATTTTTCGTAACATTTACTTATTATTGCAATATTTACTTATAGGTATATAAATACTATTTGTTGGTTAGGAATAATAAAAAAACTTATTATTAAGATATTATGTGATGAAGAATTTTTTTTAATACATAATTTTTTGCCTTTTTGTCGGTTAACGTAACACTAATTAATCATATTGGATGAAAAACAATCAAATATTATTTTTGAGAAGAAATGTCCGAGGAAGAGAGAAAAAGTATTTAAAATTAAGTTAGTTAATAAGTAATATGAAGAGGTAACTCTGTATGCAAGTGGTCTCAGTTGACTGCTAGCAGTTTTTATGACAGTGTGGTCATCTGATGAATAAGTGCAGATTTGACATTGTTGTTATATTTTTTACAGATTTTGACTCATTGAGCTAAGATTCATGAAGCCCGTATCCAAACTCATAACTTAAAAACGACTTTCTTTCACAATGTCTAATTAAATGCTAGAAGTAATCACGGATTGAGAACTTTTGGTAGACTTATCCACGTTTATTTATAAAAGATAAATACGTTTAGAGCTTCTTTAATCTTTAAATTCTCTCTCATAATTAGTTGTTATAGTTCTCATCTGTCTTTCAATATTAAAATGTTCTATTTTATTACACATTAGTAACATTTTTTTTTGTTAAAGGGCGAACCCAATTAATTTTTAAATGAGTTTGAGCAATGCAAAGCGAAATATGTATAAGTGTGTACCTTTAAATGTATCTTGCAGAGCGTACACGATCTATTCGACAAGTACCCGTTATACTGCAGCAACGGAACCACGATTACGTTGCGGGAGTTCCAGCGGTTCCTCGCAGTTGAGCAGCACGACCGCCTCGCTGACGACGAATCACAGGCCTCCCAGTTCATCAGGGATTACCTAAAGGACCCGCAACGAGATATATCTGAACCGTACTTCACTCTCAATGAGGTAGGTGACGAATATATATTTTTAAAATTAAATAATTAATTAGTAATTAAATAAAGTATTCTTTTAGTTTATTGAAATGCTGTTTTCCAAACAAAATACTATCTGGGACAGCAGACACGACAAAGTATCTCAAGATATGACAAGACCCTTATCACATTACTGGATAGCGTCTTCACACAACACGTGAGTTTTTTAATATTTTTATTTATTTATGTCGATGTATATCGAAAAATATTTGTTTTTTTATTTTAGATACCTAACTGGGGATCAATTTTCGAGCGAGTCATCTCTGGAAGCTTATGTGCGATGTTTGAGAGAGGGGTGTCGCTGCATTGAGCTGGACTGTTGGGACGGCCCTGAAGGCATGCCCTTCATATATCACGGACACACTCTCACTACTAAGATAAAATTCATGGATGTCCTTCGCACAATCAAGGAGCACGCATTCGTTTCGTCTGACTACCCATTGATTCTGTCTATTGAGGACAACTGCTCCTTGCCGCAGCAGAGGCGAATGGCTGCGTCCTTTCAAGAGGTGTTCGGCGATATGTTGGTAGTACAGCCCCTAGAAAAAAATGAATCAAAACTTCCATCACCACAGGATTTGTTGAAGAGGATAATACTAAAGCACAAGAAGTTGCCCGAAGGGGCCGAAGAGAATTCATTCGCTGTAAGGCAAGAAGAAGGCCGCGATCTGGATTTACGTAACACTATTAAAAACGGTATCCTGCATCTAGAAGATCCAGTAGACAAGGAATGGAATCCGCACGCGTTTGTCCTGACGGATACCAAACTGTACTACACGGAGCACTACAGTACCCCCGGAGAGACGGACCTCGACAGCGACGGGGAGACTGAAACAGATAACAGTTCCGTACCACAAGACGAGCTGCACTTCTCGGAGTGTTGGTTCCACGGTCGGCTGGCCGGGAATAGACAAGAGGCGGAAAAGCTACTGCGGGCCCACTCCCATCTCGGAGACGGAACATTCCTAGTTCGCGAGAGCGTCACTTTCGTGGGGGACTATTGCTTGTCCTTCTGGCGTCAGGACAAGGTGAATCACTGCAGGATCAAGCTGAAGCAGGAGCGCGGATCTACAAAGTACTACCTGATCGAGTCTATGTGCTTCGATAGTCTCTACAGCCTAATCACGCACTACCGTCTGCATCCGCTTCGAAGTCAAGTAGGTTAACGTTTGTAAAAAAAAAAAAAAATATGTTATACAAATTTATATTACAATACTCACTAAATTAACTTTTAAAGTAAATAAATAAAAAGAAAAAAATATGTAAATAATAATACATCGTCATTACTCTTTGATTTAGGAGTTTTTGATCACGCTGCGGGAGCCGGTTCCTCAGCCCACAAAGCACGAGGCCCAGGAGTGGTGGCAAGGACAGTCCTCCCGAACGCATGCTGAAGAGCTTTTGCGTAGAGCTGCTACCGACGGCGCCTTCCTAGTCAGACCCAGTGAGAAGGAGAGTAACTCCTACGCCATCAGTTTTAGGTCACCCATCTTTTTAATTTTTCTTATTTCGTTATGCATCTGAAAATATTAATCTTATTTCTTAACAACACTTTGATCCTTTTTAACACGCTTTTATTAGTTTCACGTGTATGTTAGCTTGTTTGTTTGTTTGTAACCGACTTTTTCGAATTCGATTTTGTCTCATTTCCCACAGACCGATTTTGTTCAAATCTTGTACCAATTTACTATCAGGGACCGATAGTAAATTGATAATTCGATAAGATTATCTCATTACCCTGATTAGGATCTCCAGGATTAATAATTATCTTAAGCTAATTTGGTGTAATTTTAGTTTTTTAAACTATATTTATTTTATAATTAAGAAGTTAAATAATACAGGACTGGCCGAGAGATAAAGCACTGCCGCATCAAGAAGGAAGGCCGACTCTACACCATCGGGACAGTGAAGTTCGAATCTCTGGTAGAGCTGGTGAACTACTACGAGAAGAACGCCCTCTACAAAAAGATCAAACTGTGGTTCCCCATCAGCGATGAAATCGTACGCCGTATAGTAAATGTGAGTTTTTATTTGGATATTAAATGCTTGTAAATATGTAATAGTTAAATTCCCGTTTCTCAACGGTCGCAGGAACGGGATGGGATGGTTTCCCAGAGGTCGCGGCTTCGGAACCCTGCCCGTGTCGGTTTATTTTACATTCTATAATTATATTAATTTAAATAAGCTTAACATGGCTATACATGTTTATAAATATTTTTAAACATGTAATAGTTAATTTTATTTCAAGAATAGACAAGTATTCTACTACAAAAGTCATCGCTAGTAGAGTGTCCATTTCTATTTGAGTGTGGTACCATGGTACCTACGAACATTTATTACTTTATTATTAGCTAAAACTTAAAATATTTCTAACAATACTAAATACATGAGAAACATCATCTATAAGCTTCGTAAAAAGTCTATAGATAAAAATAGGTTTCTATTTAAAATTAATTTCATCAGTAATCTTAGTCTTTAAGACTTACTTCACAAAAAAAGTTATCGTGTATCATTTAAATGCGGAGTTTTATAAAATATATTTATTATTATAAGGAACCAGACGACAGCTCTGTGTACGGAACCCCTGGCTACATGGACCCCACGTCTTTCACCTCTAAGGTATGTACCATACATCAAATATCATTAGATAGCCGCTTAATATATTGTAGTAATTTGTTTCTAGTACCTTGTTTCTAGTAAGACCAAAATATATTATGTATCATTTCAAATTAGTCATAAATTAAATAAAGGATTCCATTAAAAAAATTAAAAAAAGAGTGTCACCTAATAATTTTTTTAGTTTATTTATTTTACTGTAGCTAACAAACAAAATATAGTAGTATGACAAGAAACCTAATTACTAAACATTTATGTTATTTTTCAATTTAAGAAAAAAATATTTTAAAGAATCTTTCGATTTTCCAACCAATATATGTTATAAATCAGTTATTTTATATTTAATCTGTCAAGACAACGGTTTTCAAAATAACAGAGAACACAAATGAACATAGTCCAGATCTTTGTACTTCGAAAGACAAATTGTATTTAAAAAAATATATATTTTAATATATATATCTCAGTACATAAATATTTCAAAATGGAGCTCAGAATATATATATTTATATATATATAAATATATATAAATATATATATATATATATATATATATATATATATATATATATATTTATATATATACATATATCTATATGTGGTTAGGAGAACTAGGACTCGGAACCAAATTTAGTAAAATTTCGATTTTCTCTTTGTCTAAAAGCCGATTGTTGCGTTTTCTTTTTCCTAATGTTCAATCTAAAAACAACATAACTAGGTTTCTTGTTTCTCTATGGTAGTTTGATTGAATAATAATTGATTGGTTTGATTGCATTTAATGTGGATCTTATACAACCAATCTACCAAATTACATTTTTTTTCTTTAGGCGTGAGAATTATTTTATTACAATCAAAAAATGTGTTAAACTAATTATAATATAAGGTTTAAGCACCCCCATTTCAATTACTTCCCAATACAAGGAGACAAAATAAAAACCAATATTTAATGAATGTAATCGACAAGTACCTGAAGAGAGGTCATGAGCTACTGAGCACAGTAAAGCATACCACAGATAACAGTGAAGGCGTTGTACGACTACCGTGCGCGGCAAGATGACGAGCTGTCGTTTTGCAAGCACGCCATTATCAGCAACGTGGACAAACCAGATGACGGCTGGTGGAGAGGAGATTACGGTGGCAAAAAGCATCACTGGTTCCCAGCCAATTATGTCCAGGAGTTGGAACTGCCGCATGCACCAGACATCGTAAGCCTGAACACGTACCTTGATGCACTTTTTTGTTTTTTTTATTATTTTTGCATTGTAGTTGATGTTGTGCATGTTACAATTTTATAATAATTTGTTTTAAAAAGTTATTTTGGGGGCAGGGTCTGGAGAATGAGACCGCGGCACTAGGATCATTGCAGAAGGGTGTGGTGGATGTGCTAGGAGCCGTTGTGGAACTGGTAGTGGGTGACGAGGGCGGAGCCCCGCGTTGGATCGTGCGCGTGCAGAGCCCGACCACCTGCGTCCCCTTCGACATGGCGGCGCCAACGCGCGAGAATGCTCTGGAATGGCTCTCTGCCATTAAAGAAGCGGCACAGAGCGCTAGCGCTCGCTCGCTGATGCACCGGAAGATGGAGCGTACTTGGCGTATCGCCAAGGAGATGTCCGACCTCATCGTCTACTGCCGTTCAGTGGCCTTCAACCAAGAGCGTCAACGCTCCGTGGGCTTTATTTATAACGAAATGTCTTCCTTTCCGGAGACCAAGGCCGAACGACTTATGTGTCAGCAGGAGAGCACATTCTTTATGAAATATCACTCGGTGCAACTTAGTCGCATCTATCCCAAGGGGCAAAGGATTGACTCGTCCAATTACAACCCAGTGCCCTTCTGGAACGCGGGCTCACAGCTGGTAGCACTTAACTACCAGACACCGGATAAGCCAATGCAGTTGAATATGGGCAAGTTCCGGGAGAATGGTGGCTGTGGTTACGTTCTCAAGCCGAGCTACATGCTGGAGCCGGGGACGAGGGCGCGGGCGCCGGTGTCCTTGATGCTTCGGCTGGTGGCAGCCAGACACCTCTGCAAGTCCGGTCGTGGCACTGCCAGTCCCTTCGTGGAGGTCGAAATTATTGGGGCTGAGCACGACAGCGGCGTCAAGCTCGTTACAAAGACAGTCAGTGAGTAGAGATATCATCAGTTATATCTACCATATGTCCAAGTCCAACTATCAAATAGTCTTTATTTGTTTTTAAATAATCTTCTAGTAGCCAGATGTGTAATATGCATATGTGTAGAAAGTATAATTAATTTAACAGCTGACAACGGGATCAATCCGATCTGGAACGACATCTGCGAGTTCGAAGTGGCAAATCCTGAATTGGCCCTCATCCGCTTCCTGGTCCAGGACGAGGACATGTTCGGAGACCCTAACTTCATGGGCCAGGCCACATTCCCGCTGCGCTGTCTCCGTCCCGGATACCGCAGCATCACGCTCACAAACGGCTTCTCCGAGGAGTTGGAGCTGTCAGCACTGCTCGTACACTTGTCCTACAAACATCGTTAGGATCTCTTTCGAACATTTTAACCTGGCATGTGCCAAACTTTCCCAATTGATATATACCTCTTCAGCGTTGAGCGCACAAATGTTTTTTAAACAAAATGATGATGGATTTATATTATGGTATTTAAAATTTTAACTTTAAGATTTATTATCACTTAATAAACTTCTATAGACTGGGTCAATCAAGGTATGAAATTTTGAGACTGCTTATCTATCACTGTTTAAGACTAAAATCTATTTTAAAGCTTTACATATGGTTAACCGAATGGAAACATTTGTAATTAATTGTTTTTTTTTGGAATCTTGAGATTGAAATTCATTGTATATTACCTCCCCCAAAAAAATGGAGAGGTGTTATCTACATTCTAGGCTCCTAAATTAACAGATTTAAACTTATATTTTTACATATATGAAAATATCGAATAACGTAAGATTTAAATTTATTTGATTTTATGTATAAAAATGTTGGGATCATACTAGGATCTTAATATAGCGAAATTATTTGTCGATGTTACACACTATAAAGAGGATGGAGTCTCTAAGTTAAAAATGACGGAAGAGTTTTAAGATCTTTATTATGTTTCATAAATACGATATTTAGGTTACGGAAGTATTTCTTTTTTCTAGAACTTATTTCTTGTTACGTCTCGAAAGTACGGCCTAATCAATCATATAATACATCGATGCAAATAGAATCAATTTTATCAATATATATGTATTTTAATTAGTACGTTGAGAAAAATATTTTAAGGTTGGATACTAGCCTTAGTCAATGACTGGTAAATGTTGGTGAGTTTTGGTGGCTGGTAGATCTTTAAATCTTTTAGTATATTTTAAAGACGGTAAAATGTTAAGCCCAAGGCGTATCTATTTACATAAGTTTATATTGAATCTTCTTTAAATTACTTTTATTATTATACATGTTGTTAAATATCATGTTATATATACACACCTGTGTATGCATTATACTTGTAATTAAATAATTACATTTTCGAATTAAATGTAGTTATTCGATGATTATATAAATATATGTTATATTATAAAATGTTTTCAACTGTGACTGAAATCAACTTCAAATCTCTATATCACAAAGGTGACCTCATTTTTGACTATAGTTGAATATTAGAAATTATATTTATCTCAGTAGGTGGTGTCTAGTCACATAATAACAGTAGATACAGAAATAATAGTCTGAATATCTAATACCTACATTTACGTATTTAATAGACGAAATATACCTACTTTAGTTTATATCCTTTAGATATTTGTGCTACTGAATGTTATTTATTGTCGAGTCTATCCGGTGAATTTGTTGATTTGACAGAATGTAATTGCGCGGGCAATATGGCCGGTTGTGATTCTACAGACGATCGCAACCTTTGTAAATAGTTTTAACATTAATGAATTAATGCTTCTATTAAGTTATTAACAGAACGCAAATTGATAAGACGGAAGGAGAATTATTATGCGTATGTTGAATCACTTGTAATGCTGCAGTCTCGAATTTAGTTTGATAATTTAAAAAAGATCTAATGATAAGAAAAATATTTTTAATCTCATTATATTATGAAGATGTTGTACTTCTAAATATTTCTTTTGCATTTACGATTATTGTGTTTTGATGTAATTTACTGATGTTTTACTTATTGTATTGTCTTTATGGAAATAAACGTGTCTTTAATATAGTAGTCTATGCTTTATTTTTAAATTCCTTAAGGATTGGTTTTCTTTAATATACTCCTTTAAGTTTACAGGAAATGGCTGCTTAATATTCAAGGGTAATTAATTATTTAGATATTAGGAACAATTTTATGTCGAAGTTACTTTGGTAGCTTGTTAATCATTTTAAACTTTTTTTCCTGAATGGGCAGAGTTGTATTGAGTGCGATCTTTTTCATCAACAATTTTAATTTGGTGTCCCTGTCATATACATCTTATGGCAAGTCACATGATGAGATACTGATAAAGTTCATTACGATACCGAGTAAAATCTGAAAACTCTTAACACATTTTCGAAAATCTGAAACTTGAATCCATACATAACTTTACTTTATACCCATATTTTGGTTGAAAAACTCCTCAAACAATTGTTATAAAATAGTAGGTATTTAGTACTGACGACTATCTGACTAAAATGTACAAGCGCGATTATTGAGTATACAATATGAATTAACAAACCAATTGTTAGAATTGTAAATTTTAAGAGACTTCAGTGACGTGATCGTGACTGCTTTAACGTTTTATAAATTTCATAGACGTTTATGATAAGATATTGTTACCTATTAAGGTTTTTATGTTGGAGGTTGATTCTGCTGAAAGTAGTAGTAGGAAGACTAATTTCGAGAAGAGAGATAAATCAAATTGGAGAGATAAATAAAATAATAAATAATGTACTAATATTTATTTATTTTATTTTTCTAAATAAGAAAGTAACTAAAGAACATTTGCGTGCTTTATACAATTTAGAGGATGAAGCACCGTGGGTATGAAGCGAACGCTGTCAGGCTACTTCAAGATCTATTCGGAGTATTTACCTATATTGTAATTTATTTAGGTAGTTTACAATTTAGTTTTATTGTAAATAAAATAACAGATCAATTCCACTTACTGTCTGCCGCCATTTCTTCTCAGATCTGTGGGAATTATTTTCCAAGCTAGTGGTAGCTTTGACAATGAAAAAATGTTTTGTATAAAACTTATGTTATTTTTTATTTTTTTTTAATTGTAACTTTAATCACCCCAGCGGCTCCTATGCAGTGCTCCTATTGTTATTCTATAATAAAACACATTAAGTCCCGAAGAATGTTGTCCTCATTATGGCTAGAAAATAATACATTGTTAATTCAAGGAAAGTTGTTTTGCAGTAGTATGCTTTCCACTTTCATGAATCAATTTCCGATTATCCCACGTTCACGCGAATTGCTAACTAACTCGCCACCACTAAATACACGCACCTATTACCTATAGGTAAGTAGATATATTTGGTAATAAGCCTCTTCACAGGTGGTCTTTTGTTTTGAATAGCTTCAATGTTAATTAATTGATTTATAATTGGATTTTTATAAATTTATTAAAAATCCTTAAAAATTATTTTTGCTTTTCATATTTTACTAAACATTATATACTTAGGGTTTCTAATATTGTTTTAAGCGATCATTGTTGAACTACTTATTTAAAAGTTGTACATACTTACATATAGTTCTTACTTCTGTAAAATTACCCTTTTGCGCTGATTCTTTAAGAAGGTTCCTAAAAAGGTATGTGAAGTAATAAGTAATTTATAAATAACTACGTAATTACGATTAAATAGTAATGTGGTTAAATGTATTTGCATTATGACAACAACAAAAAAATGGTTTTAGGGTTCCCTATATCGAAAGGAAAACGGAACTCTGTTACCCGTCCGTCTGTCAAGACCCTTTTTACAGGAACGTTTGGAGTTTTCAAGCTAAAATTTATACCAAACACTCAGGTCTACTGTCCCTTGGAGTTGTGAAAAAATCAAACTTCAAAGCCAACGCAATCTAGAGATACAACCGTTTCTGCCTCATATTTTCAAACTCGCTTAGCAGGGTGTTAGAAGTTGTAGAGGTTTTCGAGTATAAAAAGGACAGGACATTTAGTCATTTAAGTTACCTATTAAGCTCTGAAACATTATGATTAAATTTATGTAGGTTAAAGATAAACTAGATGCATACATTATATATTCTCTGCAGATTGTCAAACTGTTCTGTTACTTGTGGATAACAACAATCTGCAAAGTACAAAAAAGTGTGAGGAATATAATATTATAATCATTTATTTTTGAAACCATAACTGAGCCCGTGCATTTTTTTTTTCTTATTTGTGAAATATACTTATTTAGTCACAGTCGTAAGATTTAAGTTAGTAATTATTGGCAAAAGTTTCGGTCATTTATATATTTTAAATTCGTAATAGACAACACAGACATATTATATGGAACAGCAAGACACGCCGACGGATGTTTGAAATAATATAAAAGTGTATTTATAGCCCATGAGGCTAGTGGTGTAAAATAGTGCAAGTTGTCCCATCCTTATTCCTTGTACATTTATTATAATTCTGATACATTTTTAATGTTTGAGATTAGTTCTGCCAAAGTTGTTTTTTAATAAGTAGTATGGCAACATTGTAACTCTAAACTCAATCTTATTAACATTTATCTGTGACGTTCTCACGCGGAGCGAATATAATTTATTTTATAATTTATTGCATTGATTTTCTATTGTTTCATTGATAGAAATTATATTAGAAGCGTTATTTGAACAAAATAAACAGCAATAATATTTATACTTGACAGAAAAATGTTATATGTTCCTTTTAGAACAATTGAATGGCCGTATGAATCGAGTGTCAATAACAAGTGTTTGGCCGTGCGCCGTGCGGAACTTGTAGACTGAAATGTTTCTATTCAAGAATGTCGTTATGGATATGTTAGACCTGAGAAAATACCTTTATCTGTTGATACTTGCCGTTGGTTTCAATTTACCTTTAACAAATGGTGAGTGGTCGAAGATAGTTTTGACGTAGCGATATACTTAGATACATAATTCTTAAGTAGTAAGATTGCTAAGGGCGACAGATGTACATCGAACATTTTAGATTAGAGGGCAATCAAGCCTATCAAGTCAATTTATCAATAAATTACATTAAAGTATTATTTGCACTGCAACAGTTTAATATTATTGCTCTGCTACATATTAATTGTTCTTTATAACCTGTACATATGTTTTTCATCTTGTGAACTGCACCAAAACATTCATATACTGATGACATAAATATACTGATAATAATTTTTTAATAAGTGTACCACTAAATTTCCCTATATAATGTATCATAAATTTCATGTTAAGTATATACTTAAAATATTTTATATTATTTATACAAAATATTTTGTATATATATTTGTATGTAGTTTGTATTCAATATAGCTAGGTACTATCAACATCTTATTAATAACTTGACTCAACAAATATATAGTGTCATTATGTGTTGTGGTAGGTTTGAAATGTTACTGCAACATTGACAGCCCAAGCTGTCCTAACTCTACCTGCGAGACAGATGGATTTTGCTTTGCATCCACCACCACTGAGAATGGAGAACACAAACGCACATACCAGTGAGTAACCAGCAATTTAGATTACAATATTTGTGTTTCCAAATTTTACAGGACTCCCTAAATGTTTGTACCTTTTACAAATATGGTATGGGTGTATAATGAAATGTGTTAATTGTTTAAATCTTATAATTTAGAAAACAAAGTTTGTAAAAAGCACAACACAAATATGGAAGTAAAATGTTGCATAAGGTACATATTTTGTTTTACCAAGTATTCATGTTTCATGTGAGAGTATAAATTGGCACATTACAACACAAATCTAAATATTAATTTATTTTATGGCTCTGTGGTAAGATTTTAACCAACTTGTATGACACCATTGACTTGTGTAGAGAGGTGGCCTTAAGCTGTTTGCAAAGCAATGCATTTCCACCAGACAATCCAATCAAATGCCGTAAGCCAAGAAACTTTTGCTGTAAAAAAGATTTCTGCAACTCTGATGAGGTTTACCGAGAAAAAATTACAAAAGTGCTTGATGCCTCAAGCTCAACCTCGGGTAAGAGATGTTCACGCACTTGTGGCGTGTGATACGACCTGACCTTACAGAATATGAGTTTGTTTGATGTACTCTTACATTATAGTTGCCTTGCCAATTGACCTACAAGTTTTGTGTTGAAATGCCAACATTCTAACACATTGCTTCCAAATTAGAGATTTGAATATGTACCTACTAAGCGAAAGCACACTCCGGCATATAATCAGTATGGTTGAATGATGTGCTGTAATCTTAACAAACACTATTTTCCGAGTGTGCATTGGTTTTGCTTTAACATACTAAACATGTATGGTGGTTCCACCCGCGGCAGCTGTATCGAGCTCAAAGCACTGATACCCATCGAGCACCCCTTCAGTTGCTCCACGACGAAAACTAGAAATGAGTCGGTGGTTATACAATGTTGTAACTCGTATAACATGTGTAATCGCGACTTGATCCTGGATACCCACACGAAGCAGCCAGGTAGGATGCGGTACCTCTTTGTCCCTCACCGCACACTCGCTTGCTCAGTATCCGGCAATCGGCGCACTCTGCATGCTTTTTTCGCCTTTTCTGTTCTAATATTACTAAATATTATTTTTTATATAGTACACCGGCCTTGATCACGACGTAGCGCGTATTCGCTCTGTCCTTTCCACGACTAATACTCCGATTTGTGGTATAGATGTTGGCACCCTGAAACGATTTTCCCTCCCGGGGACGTACCTATTTGGTGCCGTGAAGACACTCCAGATTTTATCTGCTGCGCCACGGACTTCTGTAACCGTCACTTCTTTCCAGGTATGGAAATGTAAGAATGTGTCGTCAGGGCGTCTATTGGGCAGCTTGTATTGTGATGTCCGTAAAGCATACTCCGATTATATTCATGCTGGAAGATATTTGTAATCATAGCATCCAATGATGTTATAAAACATCAATAAAAATACTCTATTTCAGATGGTCGTAAAATGCATGATTTCATAAAAATATAAACTTTATTTCAAAAAGATTCTAAAACTTTTCATGACATTGCATAAGTAAATAGAATGACATAATGTAGTCTTTAGATGGTCTGTAAGCTTTTAAAGAGGATCTTGAATGAGACTACTGCAACCTGTGGCTTTACATTATGATTTCGCGGATTGTTAGGGAGAGCCTGGGATCAGCGTTATGCAGCTGGGTCCAGTATATCATTTTGAAAGTCCGATCCTTGGGAAGCCACGTAACGTGAGTGATCATATGCCGGTATTGCCATGTTTTTTTTAAGCCAGACCTTATTTTATACTAATCGCATGTTATTTTCCATCAATATTATTTTGATATTTGTAAATATAGATCACTTTTAGACAAACAAGGGGTTATCAGTATAATGTATTTTAACGTTTGTAAACAATGTACTATGCGTATGCGACAGTCGCTAAATAGAGCAGCGATATGATCCATCACATAGTAGTACACACCACACACTTGTCATAACATACAACTTAATGCACGACTGGGAAACATTTTTTATTATTATTGTTAATCATTTCTGCTTATTTTTTATGCTTTTTTAACTGTTTTGTTCGCTTATTGCATGTTGAATTGTTGTTGGGCAATGGTGGTTGTTTTGATATATTTGATTATACTTAATAGATGTTTAATAAACTTAAAGATGATAATATATTGTGTTCGTCGATATTAAACGTATTTTAGAATTAGAACTATGATAATGTTAGTTTACTAATTAAAAGCGAACAGAGGTACTTCCTTTTTGCTCGAAAATTTGAATCTGAAAGCTCAAGTTTTTAAGTCTTCGGAATACAATGTAAGCATTGGTATCGGCCCTGAATATATAGTCACAGATGCGAAGCTTCACAATAGATTTAAAGATGCATTCCATTATTTATTCGCAATCTACTTTACCTTACTAGTTACCTTGAGATCGCGATGTCCTTTAGTCTGAATATGAGTAATCGCTTAAACAAGTCATAGTTATGAAGATAGTGAGGTGTGGAGTAGTTTAACGTATGTTTGGGGTGAAGAAGCGAGTTCTATGACCACGGCATGGCAAGTGGTGTTGTGGATCATGGTGCTGGTGGTGCTGGGAGTGTGCGGCGCCATCAGTTTGTGGTGGGCGAAGCGTGCTCCCAAGACTATCAAGCGCGAGAATCGCTCGCTGTTCGCGCCGGAGGACTCCTTCTGCGAGACGCGACATCCAATGATGTCAGCTACCATCAGAGACATGATCGAGCTTACAACATCCGGATCCGGTTCCGGTAAGCCTAACTTATGAAATATGTACCACCATTTAAATTTCCCGAATATCAAGACCACGCCTGATTGTCTACTTTAAAATACATATATTCAATTCTTTAGTCTTATTCATGTGAAAATTTACAAGCACTTAGAATTTTTTACAGAATAATCAGATGTGTTTCAACCTTTAAAATCTATCTTCATGCAATAGAACAACATATTATGTTATTCAGGACTGCCACTGTTGGTGCAGCGGTCAATAGCCCGACAGATCCAGCTCGTCGATATCATAGGCAAGGGGCGCTTTGGAGAGGTGTGGCGCGGACGATGGCGAGGAGAGAATGTGGCCGTCAAGATCTTTTCATCTCGGGAAGAATGCTCGTGGTTTCGGGAGGCCGAAATCTACCAGACAGTGATGTTGCGCCACGAAAATATACTGGGTTTTATCGCGGCTGATAACAAGGGTATGAGACACCCTATTAACTATGCGTCTCCGAACTTTTTGTTGTTGTAGGACCAAACTGGCATTGTTAATTACAAAATCTTAAATGTCTCCGTACCTAGATAACGGCACATGGACCCAGTTGTGGCTGATCACGGACTACCACGAGAACGGATCTCTGTTCGATTTCCTGAGTGTCCGTACCATCGACGCTCTCACATTGGTCAAGATGGCCCTTTCCATCGCGACAGGGCTAGCTCATCTACATATGGACATTGTTGGAACAAAGGGTCATTACTATTATGTTATTAAGTTCTTAAGATTTAGAATTATTTTAAATGAATGTCTCTCAAGTTAATCATAAATAATCTTAATTAAAGGAAAATGTATCGTTAATAGGAAAGCCAGCGATAGCTCACCGAGACTTGAAATCTAAGAACATCCTCGTGAAGGCGAACCTGACTTGCGTGATTGGAGATCTGGGCTTGGCGGTGCGTCACCACGTGGCGGGTGACTCCGTGGATGTTCCATCCACCAACCGCGTCGGCACCAAGAGATATATGGCGCCCGAGGTATATGACAATATGTTTGTTTCAGTCCAGAAACACAACTCTTTTACATCTCGAGCATCCTTTTATACATAATAATTATTCCAGGTTTTAGATGAGAGCATGGACGGCCGCCAGTTTGACCCGTACAAGCGCTCCGACGTATACTCCCTGGGACTCGTGCTGTGGGAGATGGCGCGGCGTTGTGGGTCCCTCCCTGACGACTACCAGCCGCCCTATTACGACTTCGTGCCACCCGACCCCGCCCTCGAGGACATGAGGCGGGTCGTTTGTGTCGAGAAACGGAGACCAGTCCTGCCAAACAGATGGAATTCTGATCCAGTTAGTGGTTTGGTCATTTTATTAGTTGTGCTTTCGATATATATGTATACAAGCAGGTTTGGTATTACAATAATTATCATTTATATTATTATTATCAACAAATTACATACTTTTAACGGAGCTGTAATTATTATCTTCCAGGTTTTGTCTGCAATATCGAAGGTTATGAAGGAGTGTTGGTACCAGAATCCCGCGGCCAGACTGACTGCGCTACGCATCAAAAAGACCCTCGCCAATATAGCTACCACCGACCACATCAAGCTATAACCACCACCATCCACCCACCACCAGCTGAGCACTCACTGGCGCTGCTTGTGATGGTCGATTTTGAATCTTAATAACCTGACTAAATCAATCAGGCTTTTTTAATTTTGTATTTTTTTTATTATTCAAATTTATTTATATAGATTTTGAAAATCGACTGATCATGAACTATCTATGGATTTTCTCAAGAGTTTGGTTTTGACATTATTGATACCATAGGTAGGTAATTGGTGTTAATTGCGTGTGCAGTGTTCGGCAGCTTGGTGGACCTCTTCACGCGACCATACTCTAGGTATTATTGTTATCGGCAATCACAGGTTGTTCACAGGGTGTTCATAGTCAGATAACCTAGGATCTAAGCGTACCTAGAGACAACCAACGAAATTGTACAGTTTTATTCAAATTTAAATAGATATAAATCCGACAATATAAAAATAGTTTTGTATATAAAAGGTCGGCTATAAAGAAGTTTATGGAATATCACTTGTTGGGAAGTTTTCTAAATTTGTTGACTCGTTTCCCTAATTGTCGATCGATGTGATTCAGACGGGAGAAGTGACATCGCTTTGTGGTACAGAAGGGAGATGGTGTTAGGAGTATGGGCGGGTGAGGTGGCTTGGTGGTGGGACGCGCGCACGTGCTCGCGTGCTCAGTGACGTCGGACCCGATCCTACCTCTTAGATTATAATATTCAATATCAGAAGGAGCATTTATTATAACCTGTTATGGACATAGATAGTAGTGATATTTTTTCGTTACCAAGTATGTAGTGTTAAATGTTCTGTTAAGTGTCAGTTTCCTTTATTTATATTGTAGCGCAACATCGCATATTACTTGGCACTTTTATTTTTTGATATAGTTTTCTGCGATATAAAGTAATGCAGTTGTTGTAAGTATAATTAGTTCGTTTTTTACGGTTTCTGTGAAGTAATTAAGTCCTTGTTATATGTTCAATGGTCCGCGTGCGGATGTTTCGCTCCACCGACGAGACGTCTAGATACTTGTTGATTAATGGTAATGATGTCTTAAGATTATTTGAGAACGTTGGTTTTAAATTTTATAGCGCGGTCGCTGTGCGCACGCGCAAGCCGCACGGGAGACGATTGTTATTTCGTAAATAAGACAATTTAAGAGTCAAATTATCCATTGTCTACTTAAAGTTGTGTATTTGAGTAAATTCTATAAAAATATATTAATTAATGAACATTGAAAATTGTTGCGTGTTATGTTCCCCGTGACGCATGCGTATATAGAGGGATTTATAGAGTCGTTTATCATCGAGATGGCTATATTTTCTTACTTGTTCGATAATAGTTTTCATGAAATTTAAAATATTTTGAATTTGTAAATATAAAAGATTCAGACTATATAATATACCAAGTAATATAGATTTTTAGTCATGTAGTTCTCATGCGTTTAAGTATTTTTTATATAGATAGTTTATTATCTCGTGATGGACTCAACACGTAACGACACCCCCAGCTGTTTTCGGCGGCCACATCTTCGTCGACGTCGGTCCAGTAGCCTACAGCCCCATCTATAATCATTTACACCCGCTGCTTGCAGTGAACGTTACATATAGACTGATTTTAATAGAATTATGATTCCCGTATAAACACAGTGTTCACGTTTCGGGCCAAGTTTCACGAGCGGTATTCGGTCCGACGCCAGCTAGTGTAACTTAATCCGCACATTGTACATAGTAGTACCTACATTTTAATGTTTTCTTTACATTTTACTCCAGTTACGCAATATTTTACCGCGTTGTTATTTCTATAAGCAATCAGTTTTTGACATCAGCTGAATATTTTAACTTGTACTTTTATAAATGTATCCATCCAACTCGACTGTTGTCATACCGCGTCTCGATTATTGTGTTTCATTTATTGGCTATACAAATTACCTATTTTTACTATAATCCAAAATTCTATTTTAATACAACTTACAAACTTTTTGATATCTGAATAATAGTTGCATTCGTATGCAAAACTTAAGATAGTTTTTGGAAAATATTGATATATTTAAATAGACGGCAATAGTACAGTGTGTCAGACAAGTCTTCCAGTAATGACGTTATTTACGACATTCGAATTTGATTCTAAAATAGAAATGACCCCTCCCCCCACCCCCTAGATAGTAAGCGTAGTATAGACTTTTGGTGTCTTATAAAGTTTAAACAGCATTAAATAAGTATATATTTATATAGCTATATATTATAACGATATACCTGAAATGAACATTTAAGCAATATGACACTTAGTGATAGATATCAGTACCTAGGAAATTGTTTGTTCAGTGCCTGCGTGCGCTTGAGTGTTGTGTGTGTATGCGCTTGTGTGCGTGCGGGAGTCACACTCATTGCGATCACTTGCGATGTGTTGTAGATATCTTGCACAAAAATATATATGTTATTGTATTATTACTATTAATTAGATTAAGTTTAATCTATATTTATAAAGTTTTTTTCGCTTTATGCCTTTATATTAAGAGACTATAGTCAGATTCGATTTACGAATTATTCTTAGATTCATAGCCGAACATTGACATAGCAGATTGTTATTTTACATGTACATGTTACTAGTTGCCGCCGTTTATTTCCGTAGTTGATGTAGATCTACAAGTGTTTCATTCTATCTCATAATCAATTTGTACATTAGTCTTATCTTGAAATCGGAATGTTATTAGATAATCCTTGTTATAATATTATAAATATTTGAAGATGTTAAGATACATTACGTCTGGAAGATAATTTTAAGCATTTTATTCCCTGTAGGTACATAAAAAAATGTACTAGCTCGTTAATTACTTTCATATCATGATCTTGTTTATCAAGTTATTTTTTTAAAGCAATTGCCTAAAAAGTGAGTACTTTGAACCAGTAAGTACTGAGCGAGTAATTCTCACTAGTAAGTTGGGAACCGCTTAGATCTATATACTTATGTTATTTGTAATCGCTTGCATTATTTATAACTTTTTGCACCTAGCTTTTAGAATATAGCAATTTTTATAAATATTAAACGTGACTAATTCGCACCTCGTACTTTCCAGTCACTTGGCCTTCGTCAAAACTTTTTAAGGATCTTATCTTTTTGTGTAAAATTGAGTGATTTCTGTAAATTGCCATTCGATTTAGAAGAGTAGAAATGAACTAAGCTGGTAAATGATATGTAAAATGTGTAGAAGTATTAGTCTTGCGGTTAGGAAGTAGTCCTTATCTTGGATGTATTTTACGAAATCGAGTAGACAATGTGATAGTGAATAGTGGTATCTAACATAGCTTCAAGATTTAGTAAACAGTCATTTCATAGCTTGGTGGAAAGAACTTAAAATCCGGCCCTTCTGTAATGGAAGCAATACCGGAGTACGATTGCATATAAGCAATAACTTAAAACCTTACGAGAGCCGCGTCATATCAGACTTTCTTCATCGGGACTATTCCGATTGAGAGTAATTTTTATGTACCTACCTACCAATATTTAATTATTGCATTACATAAGATTTATGAATTGTTTATGGAGTGGTCTAATTAATTTAATAAAATTAATAAAAAAAAGTGTTTTTAAGCCGCTTTGTTTTATTTTACCTAATTTTATGTCCTGGAAGAAATGTTGTTTTGGTCTAAATTTCATTTAAAATAATATAATAACACCAGAATTTATCTCGATAGTTTTAAGTCTGAACAGGCCAAACTCTGGAATAAGTAATTTAATTTAAAAATATATTTTAGAATTTTCCTGTCTATTGATTTTATAACCCACAAAGGGGTGCTTACAAAAATGTGTCAAATATATGGGAAATACATTATAAATCTGTTCAGAGTTAAACAGGTAGTTTTAAATAATGTCTAACATTATTTTTAGCATTCAACAAACATTCTAACAAAAATATATATTCATAGAACTAAGAACAATGTGGAATATTCATAACAGATTGTATTTTGGGATCTACAATCTATTAGATAAATACTAATTACTAAAAGTTATTTCTTCCATAATAAGAGGTCTTAATAAATAATGCAGGTTATTTTAAAAATGTTTATTATTGTATACCTTACATTTATAATATATATACTGTATATTTTAAAGTTACACAGTTCTGTTAAGATTATAGAGTAATCGAAAATTCCAATATAAAATCAACATCAATTTTTATATTGTTACGCTTTATACATGTGTGCATAACAGAATAAAATTTAAAAAATTGAGATTCTTAAATCTAATACCTATAAAACTTATATAAAATCAGACAAAGAATGGACGGAAAGGTTTGAAAATAATATAAATGATATTTATGCATAGGATACTTTTTGCTCATAAGCCTCTTCATTCCAGTACTCCTGGTCGGTAAATGTAGAGTGACGGAGCTTGCACAAGCGAGCCCCAAACCTAAGTATGAGTATGATAACCATGAGGACAAATAATGAAAGAATGGCAATAGCAGGGTACATCATTAGGAAAGCCATTTTATATATCACTCTCCTTCTTGTGAAGTTCCAAATATTCTTGTGAAGAAGTGAGAGGCTGCTGAGATATTGACTGCCGCACGTCGCTGTGTCGGTGCACTTCCTGGTAATCCTCTCCGTGATATGGATGCACGTACTGTACGGGTTGAAACTGGCTCTCTAGTTCCGTGAAGTCTAGAGGTGGCTGCTTGTGTGGAGTTGATGACCAGATGGAAACTATCCAGCGATTACCTTTTGCAATAATTTTATTGAGTTAGTTGATTAATGTCTTTATAAAATAATCTTAGGTACCTAACCTGCTATAGAAAAATTCATGATATAAATAAGATACACTTACCAGTATGGCGATCGAGCCAGTAGTCCGAGTAGCGTGAGCAGCAGCACACGAAATTGATGATGAGCAGCGAGCCCAAGATGACGGAGCAGATGGCTATCGTGATATAAAAAGGAGTAAAGTCACCAACTTTAGAAAGAATCGGATTTATAGGCTTGTATGTCCCATTTCCTGTAAAGTAAGCGTTTGATTCATATGCCGACATTTTCGTATTAGAACCTGTCGAAGAAAAAGTTGCTTCAAGTATTTATATAAAACAAATGTTTACATTTAAATAAACACTTTCATTGCTTTACTTTTTACGCTTAACTAGAAATTCATTTTAATAACTTTTTAAAAGTAACAAAACAACTTACAAGTTTTTGTCTAGGGCGTGGTAAACAATTTACAACAGTCAATTAAATTATAACGATATCTTGCATATAAACTTATTAGATGCTCAGAAACAATTTACATACAACAATACAATATTACCTTATGTTATTATCGATGAAAAGGGAAAATTTCACTAATTATTACCAAACGTCAATTTCAAACGGTAAAAAGATACTCAGTATTTGGCTTGGCTTTCGTATTTAATAAGCCTCAGCCCGCAAGTCGCAACTCGCAACCGCCTACCGCAGTCTGCAGATTATAACAGTAGGTCTGTAGTCTGTACCACAGAGTATGGTCTGTACATTGTACAATCATAATGTACTAACAAGAGTGTTGCCGGCTACAACGCCAAACGTCGCCAGGCTCAATATCAAAAAGCCGCTGAATCTATTTGAGATTTCATTATGAAAAAAGCACAAGAGATTAAGATAGTGTAAATTTTTTAAGATGTTTGGTAATAAAATCAGTGATTTAATCTTACTGCAATAAGCATCAACAATCACTAATAAATAACAATTCAATGTAAATTTACCACTCCTTCATGACAGTGTCACTTACAGGATGAAAAAGTATCATTTAAAACATGTGTAAAATATAAATATGGTAAAAAATAATGTATGAAACTGGTGATTCATTATTTTGTTAAAACGGAAATATTAATTAACTACAATAACACATTCCTTTTTTGATTCAAAGAAGGGCAAATGAGAGTCTCTTTCAATATCAAAGGATGCATAAGAGCGTTGCCCCCTCTTGAGGATGGAGTAGCCGCTTTTTTTGAAGGTACAGTTACAGGTACAGACCATGTCGAATCGATCTCTACCGAAGGAATTTCATTAGACATCTTGGTGGTTCGATAATACCTTAAGAACCCCAGTCTGTATTAACGCCGTGCATTCAGATGGTAGGGATGGATTTTTAAGCGGTGGCGTGGCATTTGGTGGCTCGTTTTTGGGCGCCCAAACAGTAGAAGCTTGTATTGGTGCGATCCTGAGCAGAGATGAAAACAGAACTCCATGTGTGTTTCTGGACCTGCGCTCTTCGAAGCTCGAGCCTTTGTTTCGGTTAGAAGTACTGCTTCGCTCTGATGATCACTCCGAGTTGGTTAAAGGATTACTTAACTTAACCTTAAATATTTTCTTTTATTGCATTTAATTTTTTTTTAATATTGATAATTAAATTATTAAGTTTAGCTCGCAAGTACAAATGGCATTTTCTGGTAATTTATTTTTGTGCATATATAGCGTTATATAGTATACTAAAATCTCATAAATAGAATATTGTAATTTGTATTACAGTACACATTTTATAGTACCGATCATGGGTACAATTTTATTTGAAATTCTGTTTATTCTGTTGAACCTTAACTAGGAAATAGGATAGGAATTAAGATCAGGTAAACTTTAAATATGAAAGTTACATGAAAGATGACAGAACATAGTAATAAAACAAAAAAATATAGAGTTAAAACGAGAAGATTGAATTAACGTGCCCGAAAACACCTACACCTATTTTATCAGGACCCACCGCACAAGGGTAGGGGGCCAGGACCCATGTCAGGTGTCTAGCCGCTAGCGTAAGGAGTGGCTGACGCCTGGCGTCTTCAGTCTATTCTGTGTCTGCCCAGTGGAGTGTGGCTTCTCCATATCGGTGTGGGAAGACCTGGCTTATAGTTTGAAAATTATTATTGTTATAGTGCAAATTTGTAATAAGTGTGCGATAAAAAGAAATCACTCGAGATATAGTTCTGTGCCAATATTATGCGTTTTTGAAACCACTCAAAATTTACAACAAAATGTTATCTAATAAACGTTTAGTTGCTACATGTGCTATTGTTCTATGCTGTAATGTTGGTTTACTGGTGTTGTTTGCCAGGTACAACATTGGAGAAGGATGCTTCATCACAATTAATGAGCATCAAAAACTTTCAACAATATTGCCTGAAAATTTTTTGAGTATTGGTATTGATGCATCAGAAATACAAGATTATGACAAGGTGAACTTTGCTAATTCTAGATTCAGAGAATTGGCTGCTGCTCTGGCGCCTGCAAGACTACGTTTGGGAGGGACTATGTCTGATCGATTAATTTTCAGTGCTAAAGATATTCCTTCTGTGTCATGTCATCACTGCCCAGTATCTGGTGAAACTGAAAATGCTTGCTTGGCTATTAAAAAATTATGTAGGCATAAATTTCTGCCATTCTTCATAATGACAGGTCATAAGTGGACAGAAATAAATGAGTTTTGTCAAGCAACTAATATTAGTTTACTATTTACTTTAAATTTACTACTTCGTGATAATCAAGAATGGAACTCTCAAAATGCTGTTGAATTAATTAAATATTCAACATATAGAAATTTTAGTATTGACTGGCAACTTGGGAATGAGCCCAATTCCCTCAAACACATATTCAATGTAAGTATAAGTCCACAAACATTAGCTCATGATTTCAAAAAACTTAGAAACCTTTTAAATCATCATGGTTACAAAAAGTCCTTTTTAGTTGGGCCTGATACAACTAGGCCGCAGGAACACCAACCTAATTGCCTCAAATATATGGTGGAATTTTTAGGCAATGCTTCTCATTATGTCAATGCTAGGTCTTGGCATCAATATTACTTAAACAGCAGAACTGCTAAACTGCAAGACTTTTGGAATCCAGAAACATTTGAGTTGCTGAAAGATCAAATTGAGACAATGCAAAAACACACTAAAAAGTATCACAACATACCCATGTGGCTAAGTGAAACCAGCAGTTCATATGGTGGAGGAGCTCCTGGATTATCCAATACCTATGCTGCCACACCTCTTTGGCTGGATAAGTTAGGCTTAACAGCTAAGTACAATATTACAACTGTGATAAGACAAAGCTTTTATGGAGGCAACTACAGTTTGATAGATGAGAATTTGGAGCCCCTTCCCGATTGGTGGGTTAGTGTACTGTACAAAAAGTTGGTGGGTAATAAAGTTTTACATGTCAGTTGCAAATGTTCTTCATCTCAAAGAGTGTATGCCCATTGTGCTAACAGAAAGTATACAAATGATTCAACAGCCGTAACCATTTATGCTATTAATTTGGAAATGGAAAAAGTCAAATTCCTACTTAACGGCACTGCATTACATGGTGACAATTTAAATATTGACGAGTTCATAATCAGTGCACCTTCAAATAATAGAAGAACTAAGACTTTACTCTTAAATGGCTGGCCTCTGTATTACGAGTCACCAACTCTAGATCTGGAACCAAAACACAAAAAATATGGCAACCATATAGCCATGCCACCTTATTCCATAGGATTTTGGGTTGTTAAGAATACCTCTATTAAAATATGTAAGTGAGATTATTCCTCACTAAAAGATCTTAAATTATCTTAATTTTTAGCTTAAAATAAAGTGCATGCTGATTGCATTCCAGTGCTAATTCTATTGCTTTTGCAGATTCTATTGCCATGTGTAGGTTGGAATGAATGTATTTAAAACCAATGTTATTCTCTCATCACATAACTATTTAAGATCTCTCATGTTATTTAATGTTAACTATATTATATTATAGCTATTTTAATGTTAAACATGATAAGTTAAAATGTTTTATGGAGTTGCACAAACTTCTTATATAACATATTTGTTTTAAGATTTCTATTGACTTTATTATGGTCAAGTTATCTTCGATTTCTATTTATAATAATTTCTGATAAATCATTATTAAATGGATTCATTTTACAAATACTAATAAGAACTTGACAGTTAGCCTTGTGCATTGTTTGTGGAATTATGACTCCAACATTGAACTGTACCTAGACCTTTGATAACAATCAATTAACAAGCATAAATGATAAGAATTTACTCACATCCTACTCATATTACTTTATGTTTACATTTTTTATTTTTATAATTTCTTTATATACAATTATTTCGTCTTTACTGTATAAAAAATAAATATAGGTATATAGATCTGTGTGTAAAAATAAAATGCATAAACTTTACAGTATATAAAAATATGTAATTACAGTATATAAAAATACAATAAAAAAATTAAGATAAATGTTTCATGCTTAATTTGTAATTATGTCATTAAGTATGTTGTTTAGTAAAAAGCATTTAATTGTTTCAATTCATTGATCTTGTAACGACGCCGTATTTGAAGGTTATTTGTTGAATATTGCTTTGGATTAATTTTACAATTTTTATATGTATTTACTTTTTAAATTAAACCTGAAGCGCAAGGTTTCTGTTTTTATAATAAGAATTATTCATTATAAGTGCCAAAAAGTATATGTAACAAAAATATAGTTTAGTGGTTCACTTGTATGTTAAAAATTATAATTCAAATATATATTTGTATATATATTTTATTTTTCGTAATAAAAAGTAATTTCCATGTCTTTCCATGATTATTAACGAATAACGATTATAAATAATTTGTTCTCTATTTAATATACATTCAGTTGTGAATTGGTGCCTACTTGTAAGACTGATTAGATTAACTAAATAATATATTTTTATTTTCTACATTTGTCTCTTGTAAAAAAACTTGCGAAATATATTAGTTAATAATATATAGTTTTTGTTCCGGAGATCGAAAGAGCAGTACCGACAAAAATCTTTTTATGCTGAAACTCCAATGTTTTATTATTATAATGTATAAGTAAAATATTGTTCAATTTATTTTTAAAAGAGCAATTGTTGAGTTTCTGGCCAGCTCTTCTCATCAGAGCAGCATTCCGAGCTGGTGGTAGCTTGATCAGACTGACTATAATGACCAATGTAATGTAATCATTGACGATTCATTAGTGTGCGTAAATGCCTACGAATAAAGATAATTTGAATTTGACGTATGAAAATACGGTTAAGTGAATTTCAAACTTTTTATAAATTAAACTAATTGGTTAACAACTTCTATTTTTAGGGTATTAAAAGTATGCCATGAATTTGGAATTTTTAAGCATTCTCACAGTAAAGAATGTTTATTCCGTGCTCCGCAAACAAATAGTCAAAAAAAGTACATATTTCTTAGAATTTCTGTATGTTTAAAATTTCACTTTTATTGTGTAACTATTACTATGTAAAAGGTATATGTTTTTATAACTTTATTAATTTTAGATAGCTGCTCCACTCTTATACATTTTAGTGGCTTATACTCTGCTCATAAGTATCTTAATGTGGAATATTTGTGGAATTAATTGTCCAGATTAATGAATTCGGCAAGGTCACCCGGTAATCTCGGAGGCTAATGTATGTAACGAACAACTTTGTTTTTCTACACCTCAATTTTTTTTCATGTTTTGTTATGTAAAGGCATGTGATACATTTGCAAATTTAATGAAATAAAGCTCACTTTCATAAATATTTATTATCTAATTAAGGCTTAAATTATTGAAAATATGTAGTAATTGTACCGTATAATGTGCTTTGATAAACGTGCCTTTAAGTATGTGTTTAAATATTTACCTAATTATATATTAGTCTAACATATTGTTGTTTTATTTTACCTTATTATATTTATTAAAGGTTGTTGATGGTTGGCAACTACAAATTATTGTTTTTTTAATATAAATTGTTCCTAACTATGGTGTAAGCGGGATACAAAACATGCCTTTTATATTACAATTTATTATTTAGCATATTGATAGAGAATACAGATGATAAAAAGAAAGACTCCTGGCTTAGCTCCTCAGTCCTCGATATGATGTTGACTGGGGATTTTTGCTGTTAAAATGAAGACTTGTTCATATATTTTGTAATCTTTCATAATCCTGTCTTCATGCTAGATAAGCTACTTCATCTAATAGTGATCTAATCAAGTTTCAATTATTTTTTTCAGTTTAAAAAAAGGTCAATATGAACCATCATATTTATTACATCCTTTCGGATTGATTTTCTAAAACCTGGAAATATCTACATTACTTTATTCATAAACAAAAATTTTAATGTAAATTTTCGTTCTATATTTTTCAATGACTGCTCATTTTTATACCAACTTTAAGCCTTTCCTAATTAGCCCTAATAAGAGTAAATTCTTAAAAAGTTTATTTATCAAATTCCTTGCATATTCCGTTACAGTCACAGTAATTACATAGCTATTATACATAATGACTGGCCACCATGGATAACAATAGAAATTAGAATTGTCTAGACAATGAAAGAAGTTAACCTAACCAAGCTGATCTAATAGAGCAGTGACGGTGATTATAAATTATCATTGTGTATTTTCATCTATAATTGTTATATTACTGTATCAAATTATTTTACCTAAAATGCCTAGTAAATGTGATTATTTCTGTGTCAATTTTATGAGTTTGGTTAAATTGAGTAGACATTATAAATAATGGCTGAATAGTAAATATAACATTCGGAATTATTACATTGGCTGAAGCAAATAAAGAATATTAAGTAGGTACTACTTCAAAAAAGTGTTCGTCGAAAGATATTAAATTAAGGATTTTGTTGTACTGTAAAGTGTAAACTGTTAGATAGGAGTAATTTTAAAAAAGGTGTTACACATTTGTGTTGACACACCTAAATACAATTTTCTATAAATTAGTCTTTTTTAATGAACCAATGAAATGAATGAAATTTCCCATAAAATATATAGATTTTCTGTAACTTTAGGTCAAAAAACTTAGATTTTTTAAAATAAATAAAATATAAAAATAGTAATCAAGCAGTTTATATGTTATTTTACCTTTACGGCATGTGATCTCTTTCATAACAATACCTTTTGATAACAATTTTTCTCACCAAATTATTTTATTATTTCTGAAGAAAGTTTTACTTTATGTTAAAAGTTTTTTCTTTAATCTAGTTCATAAATAGTTTTTTATTTATTTACGGAACAACTAAAGTTTGATTCACCTTTTTTATTTGTTCCCGTTGGAGAAACTGTTATTAAAAACGGCCAAGAAGGTGATGACCGGGGGGTTATGTCGGACTACCCGACAGCATAGATGACGCTGCAATTTTTAAGGCTATCTACTAAAAAATCAACGGTTACCCTCATCTCCTAGTGGGACGCCATGGGATGGGATCGATTTTGCACTCACCGTGACGCCCAAAGTTTTATTTACCTACTACTATCAATCAGCATAATTGTTTAAATTCAAAAATATCGTTTTAATATTATACCTAATAATTTGGAATACTAGCGCTATTGTGACGCTTATATAAATTTAGGGTATGTTTTTCGTTTCGATTTTTTCCGATTCGATTATCGATTTATAATATTATAATGAACTTTGTCAGCACGGACTAAAATACAACGATAATGACAGCTTTTTGTGATACTGATGTTCTGTCATCTGACAACTGACAGGAACATAAAAACATTGAACATTTTTTTTTCGTCTTCATATTAAAGGTTATGAAATTTTTTATATAATTTGGACTATCAATAAACATTTCCGTATCTAATACAATAAAACTTTATTTAATATTTATCTATATATATGAGTTTTACACGTTAAGGTAGGTAGATAGTTTGGTATTATTTTTGTTTTTTTTTTTTACTATTTATGAAATAACAATTAAGTTATTTATTAGATCCATTTCTATATTAATTAAAAAATATTAAATTAAAATTATCTGTATAGTCATTTATTACAAGAATACAAAACACTGTATTAGATCTTAGTTATCATATATAAATGGTTATGCAATAATATTTAACTTTTATGTTTAACAAGAAGCTTTAATTTGAACTGACCTTGCTATGTACACTTTATATGACTCACTGAAAAATACATCATTCATTATTCATAGTGTACTGTGTATGTGGTGTTCTTATTAATTCAATAATAATTTTGTATTTATCACTGTAAGTCTTAATTCTATGAAAGTTACCAAATTAACTAATTTAACCTAAAATACACCATAGTTTCATTGAAGACAATTGTAAGTCTTACATGTTGTGTGTAATACATGTGGTGTATTTAATTTAGTTAAAATGTGGATGAGCTTTACTGTGTGTTATTACAAATAACTAAGATTAACCAAAAAGATAAATTGTGTAGTTTAAAGAATAACAGCTATCTTTCCTCTAAACATTTTAATGCTATTAAAACCATGTGATCTTGTTTCTTCCATGAAATCAAAACAAATAACAATCTTTGTTTAGTCTATTTCAAAATACTAATAATAGCTATACTATACTAATATTCCTTCCAATCCTTTCAGGCTATGACACACATTAATGACTTGATAGCTGTGGTGAGAGGTCTCCGTCAGGTGGTAGAGGCTGGTATTAAGCTACAACAAGAACACAGTAGACTAATATGGAATAACTCTAGCTTCCGGCAACCTCTGCAGAGTTGTACTACTAACACTGTCTCTTACAAACCTAACGCTGATGTTACTAGTGATGTGTTTGATAGAGCTATGGTAGTCGTCCATGGCATTAAACAGTATGTCACTATGTATAAAACTAATTCAATTAACAATGTAGAAAGTGCATCCAGTATGGACCCACAACTGCAAGAAGAAATTGAATTGCTCAATAAGGAGTTCAATGAAACTTTTGAGAATTTAAAGCAGACGCAAAAGAAAATAGTATCTTCCGTGAGCATTCCTCCAATTGAAGATCTTGTCAAGCCAGTAGACAAAGTAGAAATTGCACCACCTGCGGCGTCACCTGCGGTGTCATCTGCGATGTATAAAGAAATAAAAAGCAGCATACATCAAACAGCATCAAGCATAGAGCCAAATAGCGCTACAGTTACAACAAAGCCTGTTGCTAAAAAGAAAAGTAAAGTTTCAGTAAGTATATGAAATTTTATCACAGCTTTACAAAAATATTTTTATGAAATATATATTATCGTATTTATAATTTTCCTCAGCTAAGTGCGAGCTCCAAAGAACGCGTAGTGCCCTCCTCTCGTATAGGCAGAATGATGTCATTTGGGTCTCTTGCGGCGGGGCTGGGTGTGGGCACAGTGGCACAGTACGCAAGGAACACATTCCAGTCTGTGACGGGGAAAGTTGATGAATCATCTAATGCATTTCTATCACCAGCCAATGCGGAAAGAATTGTTGATACTCTTTGTAAAGTAAGAGGTATGTGCTTAATTTCAATAGATAGGGTCATTTCGCCTGTTTGCGTCCATCGCCCATTTGCGTCCATTGGACGGCTATCCTTTCATAAAATACTCGAAAATAAGTTCATGAACTTTCTAACAAAACCAAATGTAATTTCTGCCAATACCTCAATATATAGGAGATACACAGTCATAGACAAAATTTCCTTGACCGCAATCCTTCCCTTTAAAAAAAAATAATTTATCTGAGCCACGGGACAAAAGACTGCGAATGTCTTAAATATTAGTAAAAAAATAGTGAGCAGCAACACCACTCACGGTTAGTTTTACATTGTTTTATATGAAGTTAAGGATACATAGATGTTTCTAGGCCTTAATAATAAAGAAAGGAAAAACATAATTATGAATTTACTTAAGTTTTTTAATTGTTGACAGTTAAAATAAGGTGGACGCGAACTAGTACATACAAATTTGAAAAATTCCACTTTGCGTCCGCAGTGGACGCAAATTTTACGACCTATTATTTAGGACAGACCAGATTGCGTCCACCTTTGTTTTCTTGTTATCTATTTATAAAAGTAATTAAAAGCGTATAGCTTATTTAAATTTAATAAAATTCTATATACCTACGATCAATAATATCTTAATGTAATTATAATAAATAAAAGTTTCACTTTAAAAAAATTAACGTAATATATTAACGGCTCCTGATTGAACAAATTAGAAATTGTGAAATCACAGTGTATCAAGGTGCAACTCTGTAACTCATGACATGAATAAAAATGATTTTGCCTATACACCTTTTTGGCAGTTACCTGTAGCTTAGTTCAATAGTGTCTTCAGATAAAGTTCTTATTTTACCACTATACTACACCAAGTCTTGAGAAAACTAAGCAACAATTATCAGAACCCCCTCCGACTGCTTTTATTCATTCAGCTTCAACTGTATCACCATCTATTTCACCTATAGAAAAGCCTCCTAGTTTACAATCATCTTCATTATTTATTCAAGGCATTTCACATTCAGAAACCTTTGATCCATTTAAAAGCCACCTGATGTTGGCTGAAATTTTTAGCATAGCAAGAAAATTTAATCAAAGAACTCCAGCGGCCATATCTTCGTCTGCATCTAGAAAGTATTATGAACATAAAGAGCAGATGGAGAAAAAAAAACAAAGCAGTAAGAAAAAGAAATTAAGAACGAATAGAGAAAAAAACTTCAAGGAACTGCTCCACAACGTAGGAAAAAGACACTTCCTGTTAAAGTCACAGTAGATACTGATACTCTGAAAAGAAAATTTACCAGCCGTGGATAGTACAAAGTGCGCTGAATGTAATGACATACTTATATCAGATGTAGATGAAGACGGCGAAGAAAACATTGGCTGTGACAAATATATAAGATGATATATTTGTTATTAAAAATATTTAAAAATTTAATAGTTAAATATTTAGACATAAAACAATAAATTGTTAAAATCTAATCTTTCTGAATAATAATTAATAAAAATCTCCCCTACATTCTATAAATAAGTTGGTGGACGCAAACTGAACCATGAGTGGACGCAATTTAGATTTTATGGACGCAAACTGGGTAAATCGCCCAAATCTGATATTTATCACTTTTATATTTAAATCGTTATATCTTTCCACCAAAACTTTAAATGAATATAAAAAAGACTATATTATTAACACTGTACATAAGTTTTTATACAAAATTAGTGCTAAATCATTTTTATTTTCTCTTTCAAAGTCAGCAACTCCACTAAATGGACGCAAACAGGCGAAATGACCCTATTTTTTATTATTTCAAATATATTAAAGGTATTGTTACAATATGAATCCCCTCAGGAGCCAGCCTTCTGAATGTTGTCAGTTCAAAAAGTTCAAACCAGTATTTTGGTTGCATTATTGGAAACCCTCTCTCATTCATCATCATCATAGAACTCTTCTCTGACTATTTCTCCACATCTAGTTAAAAAACAATTATTATATTTTTAATATAGGTGCAGCTCTAAAGTTGGGTCAACTGCTAAGTATCCAGGACGAATCCGTGATTCCTTCTGACCTCCAACGTATATTCGACCGCGTGCGTCAATCAGCTGACTTCATGCCGGTGTGGCAAGTTGAAAAGGTCATGAGTTCTCAACTTGGGCCCGCGTGGAGGAGTAAAATGCAACATTTCGAAGAACAGCCTTTCGCTGCTGCTTCCATTGGTAAATATTTTATAAAAAAAAACACTTAGAAAAATGACATTTTAATTCCTAAATAAAATGATATAATTGAAAAACCTAAACCAACCCTAAGTTAGGGATGTTTAAGAATGTTACCATGATAATAAATTAATTAACATATTAATTTCGTAGGTCAGGTCCATTTAGGTGTTCTACATAACGGTCAAGAGGTGGCCGTGAAGGTCCAGTACCCTGGAGTGGCTCAAGGCATCAACAGTGACATCGACAACCTCGTCGGAGTCTTGAAGGTCAACTATTTAAAATATTTAAAGGTTTAATTGTAGAAGAACTGTAATTTTAATTAGAAAATTGTGCATAATGGTCTGTAATTATTTCAATATATGTATTACAAAATTAGTATACAGTTAACTAAACAACTAAAATTGAAAAGTAGTTATTTTTTATATGAACTATATATATGAACAAGAAATAAAAGTAAAAAAAATCTCTTATATTTAAAATTGAGTTTACTCAGATATTTAAAGTAATGTATAAAGAACTAGATGGACAATATTATATGTATAATTGAACATTAACGACAATTTTATTATTACATTCATTACTACATTTGTTAGATATTAGTGCTAACTGTGTCAGACGGACATATATTTAGATTGATTTTCCAATAAGTATATTATAAACTAGAAAAAACCTTCTATATTCATTATTATGTATTTTTTTGAGTATTGTACATCAGTGTGTTGTGTTTTGACGGTTGACATAAATCTGTTTAGGTGTGGAATATGTTCCCAAAGGGAATGTTTATTGACAATGTAGTAGAAGTTGCGAAGAAAGAATTATCTTGGGAAGTGGATTATATACGAGAAGCTGAATGTACCAAGAAGTTTAAAGAAATGCTGGCGCCATACCCGGAGTACTTCGTACCGGCTGTCGTTGGTAAATAATAAATATCTTCACCGTTCATAAATCGATCTTTGACGAATTTATATTGTCTCAATATGATCGATTCAAATTTTATTTTATCAAGTATAATACTATAATATTATTATGTTAAAACATGAACCGAATCGTTTATTTCTCGTCCAAATTATTAGTTGAGATGAAAAAGTTCATATCAATAATTTATTAAAAGTACCTTTTTTACATGATAATGTTATAAATTCTATTTCAGATGGTCTCTGTGCCCAAGAAGTAATAACCACGGAGCTGATAGATGGCACCCCGATTGATAAACTCTTCGAGGCGGACTATCTCGTAAGATACGACATCGCTTACAAAATAATGCAACTCTGTTTGCGTGAAATGTTCGTGTTCCGATGCATGCAGACCGACCCCAACTGGGCAAATTTCTTCTACAATACCACAAATAAACAGGTAATACCATAACTTGTGTCTCCCGAATAAAATTAAACAAATGGAAATTATTTATCAAAATATCATCAGTTTTGTAATTCAGTTACTATAAAGAGTAAACAACAAACGGTTATATTTTAACAAACATGTGTCTGTTATATTTGTATGTAAAATTATTAAAGTTAAAGTAATAAATAATGTATAATAATCAATCACATAACTATTCTGAGTCTAAAAGTGTAATACCTAAAAAGTTTTTAAAATAATTCTTCGTAGTTACGTTTCCTATTAGCGGCCGTCATATTGTGGTTTTGTTTTCGGGGAGCTCCGTCATTAGGGTTGCCAACTTTTTTTGACGAAAAAAATATAATTTTTTGTATAAATAGGAAAAAAAGAGGCATTGGAAAGAAAAAAAGCATTTTTAAAATTGTATGCTTTTATTGCCCGAAAAAGTATTTTTGTGTTAACAAGTTAACATTTTTTTACTATTTTTAAATGTTTCAAAGCTTGTTTGACAATCAACATTTAAATTAAAGTAATAAATAAAATGTTTTTAACTAAATTTATTACCATTTCAAAATGTTCACATTTAACTTCATTTTTCAAAGACATGTTGGCAAGTATGGAAAGCCAGCTATGTTCGCTAAAATCAAACCATTTTGCCATTTAATTTAAGCTCCTATCAATAAAAAATTAAAAATTACTGATAACTTTATTAAATACGGTATAAATAAACTGATAACTTTATTAATAAGGAGATGTCAGATAAAAATAAAAAAAATTATGGGTGACTGTAGAAATGTTAGTTAAATTTTGTTCCGTAATTATTATTCATTTCCATCATCTGTTCTAACTTATAGGGTAAATAGTTAGGTACTTACCCATAAATCCCATAATGAGTGTTTTGTCTATTAATGCTTGTAACTAAAGTATTTTCACCCACTTTATTTACATGCAAAAGTAAAAATTATAATTACCAAAAATAAAGTACTTAATAATAAAGTATGGTTGGCAACCCTTTTTTTTTTTTTTTTTTTTTTTTTTTTTTTTTTTTATCGTTGGAAAAATGCGTTACGCATCATCCCTGCGGCCAGGAAGGTGATGACCGAGGGGGTATGTGGGACTACCCGGCAGCATAGAGGACGCTGCCATTTTTAAGGCTACCCACTAAAAAACCAACGGTTGACCTCATCGCCTTAGTGGGGCGCCACGGGATCGCTTTCGCACTCACCGTGACGCCCCGGCGGAACCCCCTGCGAGGGGCCCCGATCAACTTAGGGACACCCTCACCTCGTAGGCCTATAGCGGGCGGGAGAGGTCACCCCCCTCTCCCGTCCAGGCACTACAGCTGGGGAAGGAGGCTGCGGGCGTAATCCCGCCTCCTTCGACCCAGCCTACCCCTGCGGAGCGGTTCAGAGGAGGCTGCCTCTCTGTCCCGCTCCGCGGCCTCCTTCGCGGCAATGACTTGCTCGCAGAAGGAGGCCATAGCGACCCAGGACCTCTCGTCGTCGAGCATCGCGGAAACAACGCTCGGCAACGAGAGGTCGCTGCCAACCACGGCCGTCAGCTCAGTACGCTGACGGTCCCAGGCTGCGCACTCCGCCAAGGTGTGACGAGCCGTGTCCACGGGCTCGTCACAGTGGTGGCAGGAGGGGGCCGCCTCTCTGCGTGCAATCTTGTGCAGGTACTCACCGAAGCACCCATGCCCCGTGAGCACCTGCACAAGGCGGAACGTTAGAGTCCCGTGCCGCCGGCCGATCCAACGATCGAGATGGGGGGAAATAGCCCCCACCGTCGCAAGACCGGCCGACGGGGACTCTAAGTCCCTACTCCACTGTCGGATCAGGGCTCGGTGAGCTAGAGCCCTGATCCGATCCGCCTCGAGCCTAACCCGCCCGACCCGGGCTTCTACCCGGTGCCAATACACTCCGGCGAGGACCCGCGCCTGTAGCTCCCAGGGCGGATCGCTCGCCAGGAGTGTGGCCGCAGTGTATGACACCGTACGGTACCCCCTGATCACCCTCACCGCTAGGACCCTTTGCGTGCGACGCAAAAGGGCCCTGGAATTCGCGGTGAGGGCTCCCGACCATATGGGAGCACCGTACAGGGCCATGCTCCTCACCACTCCGGCGTATAACCGGCGGCAAGGAGCCTGCGGCCCTCCGGCGTTGGGTAGAAGCCTACTCAAGGCGACTGCAGTGGAGAGTAACTTCGGGGCCAGCAGAGAGAAATGGGCCCCGAAGTTCCATCTACCGTCCAGGGTGAGGCCCAGATACTTCATCTGGGCCTTCACCGCCACCCGCGCACCCTGGACGGAGATGTACGCCCGACGAGGGGGACCCCGGCGAGGGCCGTGGAACAGGATGGCCTCCGTCTTGGAAACGGAGACCTCCAGTCCCAACAGCCCTATGCGGTCCGCTACCAACGTAGCGCCGACCGTGGCAAGACGGGCTGCCTCAGCAAAGCTCCCTCCGCGCGCCGTGACGAGGGTATCATCTGCGTAACACAGCACCCTCGTCCGGGGGAGGAGCGGACAGCGAAGCAGCCAGTCGTAGCCCAGGTTCCACAAGACCGGTCCCAAAACGGACCCTTGTGGAACCCCTCGGCTCACACCACGTCGGTAGACCCGCCGGTCGCCGCACTCCCACAGGACCTCTCTATCCTGCAGGTACGCCCTCAACAGCCTGCGGAGATAGGGAGGCACTCCATGGAACCGGAGCGCCTCAACCAAAGTCTCGAACGGCAGGCTGTTGAAGGCGTTGGCGACGTCCAGTGAAACCGCCAGGACGACATCCCCCTCGGATACAGCCTCTTCGGTCAGGTCCCTCAGAGCCCTCAGGGCGTCGATCGTTGAACGACCCGCCCTGAAGCCGAACTGGGCGTCTGAGAGACCTGGACCGACCTCCTGGAGGTGCTGGACGAGACGGGCAGAGAGGACTCTCTCGAAGAGCTTGCCCATCTCGTCCAGCAGCACGATCGGCCTGTATGCGGAAGGAGAATCGGCAGAACGACCCTCCTTCCGCAACAGGCACAACCTGCCCTCCTTCCAGGCCTTCGGGAACTGTCCAGTGCGCAAACACAGGTTGAACAGTTCCCGAAGCCTGCCTCCCAGGTATTCCAGGGCGATGACCAGAACCCGCCCCGGAATACCGTCCGGCCCCGGCGCAGTGTTGCGGGCTCGCAGGCGACTCAGCGCGACCTCCAGCTCGGCCTCCGTGATGACTGGGACAGAACCAGCTCCCCCCCTTTGAGAGGGGGGAGCCATCACAGGAGGAGAGTGGCCGGTGGAAT
Organism: Napeogenes inachia; assembly: GCA_959347355.1. Taxonomy (NCBI): domain Eukaryota; kingdom Metazoa; phylum Arthropoda; class Insecta; order Lepidoptera; family Nymphalidae; genus Napeogenes; species Napeogenes inachia. The sequence continues at coordinate 12,696,853 of OY365800.1, read as the reverse complement.
CCGGGAAGAGTTCCCCCACCAGCCGCTCGAGGAAATCCGGCTGAAGGGACTCCATGACCGGGGCGGTCACGGCGCGGATTTTATTCCGCGCAACGCGATACGGTCGCCCCCATGGGTCCCTATCGAGACCGGCCAGGATTTCCTCCCGAGCCAGGTCCTTCGCCTTCCGAATCGCGAGCTGCAGGGTCGACTTCGCTTGGCGATACTGACCCTGCAGCTGGGCCTCCATCTCCGGGTCCGAGCCGCGTCTGCGGCGACACCGGAGGAAGGCCCTGCGAGCCCTGCAACAGGCCGCCCGAAGTTCGGCTATTTCGGGCGACCACCAGTAGACACCCCTGCGCCGGGGCCGGAACCCCGCCCTCGGCATGGCCGCATCACAGACCCTCGATAGGGCCCCGCGCATGCGGCCAGCCAACTCCTCGACGTCGGTTTCCTCGCTGGGGGGATCGGGAAAGGCCCAGCCCTGGACGATGGCTGCCTCGACCGCCATTTCCCGATCCAGCCGCTGGACTGCCCAGCGAGGAAACCGACATCCCGCCCGCGGTGGCCCGGCCAGATCCGGTCGGGAGGCGGAGATCTCAAATCGGACGTATAAATGGTCCGATAGAGTCTCCACCTCCGTCTCGACTCTCCAGTCGTCGACCATGCGCGCGACAGCTGGGGTGGCGAACGAAACGTCCACCACGGAACTCCCTTGCTGCCGCACGCAGGTCGGTTCGGTCCCTCTGTTAAGGAGGGACAGACCGGAGAGGAGTGACCAGACCTGGACAGCCCTACCCCTAGCGTCCGTGGCGTGGTTCCCCCAGGCCTCGGATTTGGCGTTCAGGTCGCCGAGGAAGATGACCTTCCCCGACGCCTGTCTGCGAATCGCAGCACTGGCGGAGTCGAGAAAATCCTCGAACTCCGCCAGGCTACGATTGGGGGAGAAGTACGCGCCTACGACGACGTACTCCCCCCACCGCGCCACTACCAAACCCGGGCCAGTCTCCAGAGTGGAGAAAGGGGGACCGGGACCAGGTCCCACAACCACCGCCACGGAGCCGTTTATGTCCCCCGACCAACTGGAATTAGGGGGGACATAGTAGGGCTCGCAGGCCACCGCAATGTCAATGTCCCACTCCGCCAAGGCCTGGACAAAAAGGTCCTGGGCCCTGGCGCAGTGGTTTAAATTCGCCTGAAGGAAGCCATGTCGCCGTCTGGTCATTGCGACATGGCTTCCACAGGCGGTTTCCCGCCACCACCGCCTCTAGGAGTAGGAGGGGAAGCGACTTTCCCCCTCCTTCGTGGAGCTCGGCACGCTCCGCTACCGAGCTCGTGGCCTGCTTGGAGTCCCAGGTCTGCGCAGAGAGCGCACCTTAGGACCCCGGTGCAGCCTGCACGGGAGTGACCCGCTAGGCCGCACCGGTAGCAGACCGTGCTCCTATCCACTCCGGAGGGGCAAACCGCACGCGTGTGTCCGGGCTCAAGGCACCCGAAGCACCGCATGGGCCGTTCCTCCAGTAGCTCCACTCTGGCCGAACTCCAACCAACCAGTAGCCGCCCCACTTCAAGCAACGTTTTTGCCACACCTACAGGACACCGGGCAAAGGCAACGCCCGTGTGTCCGTTGCCCCAGCGAATCTCCCCAACGTGGAGGGAGACTCCGGAGCACTTGGTGGTGCGGCAAATAGCTTCCGCCACCTTCTCGCGAGTGGCAGAGTCGTCTAGGCCCTTGATCTTGAGACCAACCCGTTTAACGGGTTGGACGACTTCTGCCACTCCTTCCAAAGTTTTGCGGAGGCAAGCCGCGAGCTTCTCCGCCTTATCTGGGGCCGCCTTGGGGAGCTCTAAAAGTCTCGCGCCCGTGGCCGACCTCCGGATCCTCAGCCCGCCCTCGAGCCCGATCTCGCCGAGATCAATTTTCTCGGCGGCGCGCTCGAGGACCTGAGCATAAGTGACCCCTTTGGCCGCGGCCTCGGTCTGCAGCGTGATAATTACCGCTGGGGACCGAGACGGCGGCAATTTGGGCTGGGATCGCGTTTTCCCCGCCTGATTACTCGCCGCAGTTTTGGCCTTTGCCGCCTTCTTCCGCTTTCGTCGACGTGGCTTGGACGAGGGTTGCTCTGCCATGGATTTGGCCGCAGACACCGGTACAGGGGCTTGAGTCGTCCTGCGGGCAGCGGCTTTACGAGCCGGAGCCGGAGCCGGAGACGGAGCCAGGTTACGGGCGGCACGGGGGGCACTTTTCTTACCCCCCCGTACTACCGTGGACCAGACCTCAAGCGGCGCAGCTTGAGCAGGAACAATAGGCGGGGACCTTGGCACCAGAACTGGTGATCCTGTTCGGCTGTAGCCGCAGACCGACGGACGCGATGCGGAAGCAGCGACAGCGGCTGCAGCCCTCTCCCTCCTTCTGTCTGCGGCCAAGGGAGGTCTGTAGCTGCGCTCCGGGAGGAGGCGCTCCTCAATCCCCCTGAAGCGGGCGTTAATAATTTCGCCCACAGAGGAGATGATGGAGCGCTTGAACTCCTCCACCGCTTCTGCCTCAGAAGGAGGCACCACAGGAGCCACCACCTTGGCCGCAGAAGCCCTCATCTCGGAGAACTCTCGGCGATGAGCCTTGAGCTCCGACCTGAGGGCGTCTACCTCTTTTTGGAGGCGGGCGTTATCTGCACGTATGCGGCGCGACTCGTCGGGCTCCGTACGGCTGGCCAAGGCCTGCACCACTTCCAGCATTTTACTGGAAGCGTCACGCAAGGCCTTGACCATTGTACCTTTGAGGTGGCCTGACTTCCGGCTCACCTCCACGATTGCACCAGCGAGCTGATCCGCCGTGGCCCGCAACTCCAGGGTTGTCATGGTGGCCGGATCCGGCGCAGGAGTAACCTCCGAGAGAAGATTCTCTTCGGAACCCGGCATGCTCCTGGATGGACCCTTCCTCCTTCCGAACGCCTGCGCTTCGAGCTTACGCTCAAATTCCGCCTCCTCTGCCTCAAGGTTGAGGGCACGAAGGGAAGCCTTCGCCCGAGCGAGTCCGCTTCCTCCTCGCGTCTTGGTGCAGGGACGTCCGCGACGAGCGGTGTTGCACTTAGCTGCAACAACGCTGTCGCTTTCGGACTTGTCACCTGTGTTCGGAGAGACCTCAGAGATAGGCCTCTTCCTGCCAATGCCATCATTGGTGCTCTCAACCAGCGTATCCTCCTCGAAATAAAGTCGGTATCCGTGTGAACTGCCTGGGTCGTATGCAGAGGATCCGGCCATCGGGGCCGAATCCTCCGCGTCCAAATCTTTTATTTCCGAAACATTTAGCAAATCGTGGTCCATATTTAAAGCCGGGTCGTTGTCGTGGCACGTCGCCGTGCCACGCTTCGCACTTCTTTTAGTTGGACAGGTCGGTGCGGGCGCGACCTGCGCAGGGACTCCTGCTCCAAGATGATTTGTGCCCCCCCCGTAGTACGAGGGGCAGACGGCATCCGAGGATGCCGTGAGGGATTGCACGGCTGAGCCGACACCCTCCCGGGGACCATATTGCAAATCATCTGAGTCCATAGTTTTCCTTTAAAGGGGAGAGGTCCCCATAGAACACGAAACATAAAAACACAAACACACATAAAACGAAACATAACAAAAACGACGAAGACTAAACGGGACAAAACGAACACAAGACACAAACTCCCCTCCTGTCGGTCATGGACCGGGCACTGACACCCCCATGACCGACCCCCAGGGTGATTTTTTATAGAGGTTTTCTTCCTCGCAGCCAGACGAACAGAACAGGATCCGTCCGTCCAGCTCTCGTTCCCGCTCAGTGCGGGCTTGCGAGTTTGTGTGGCCGTGCAATGCTCGCCTCGAAAGGCAAGCAGCCACACATGCTAGTAGCTGTCCGCGCCGGCCGAAGCCGGTGCCCCCCATATCTGGGGGGACCTCCCCTATCCGCAACCCGGGGGACGCGCCAGATGGCGGCACTAGCGACCGCACACTGGATGGTTGGCAACCCTATCCAACATCCATGCTATTAGTTATTTTAAAGTGAGGTTGGTACATGTCTCTACAGGTCGGTACAGGTCGGTACAGGTCGCTGCAGGAAGCTCGTGAACATGTCACTGATGTTCTTTAAAACACGTCAACAAACACTCTAAAAGCACTTAACATACTGTCGCTCAAAATATACTTTAATAGTTCATATTATTTGCTGACAGTCCTCTACAATCACTATTATTATATCTCCTTTATATTTAATATTAACTTAACTTATTAAAAACTCATACAAATTTTTTATTATCAGTTAATTCTTTTGGATTTCGGTGCTACCAGAGAGTACTCCAAAGAATTTATGGACCAATACATTCAAATAATAAAAGCCGCGTCGGAAGGAGACCGCGACTCCATCTTGAAGAAGTCGTTGGAAATGAAATTCCTCACTGGATATGAGTCTAAGGTATCCTTGATATTTAATTAATATAGTATATAAGTCCCTGTCGGGAATCGAACCCGAGCTCCACTGGATTGCTATACATTAGGCGTCTGTCTAACCACTCGACCAACCAACAATAATTTATTAATTTAATATTGTATCACTCAAAGAAACATCACCGTAAACATTGTTTCAGGTAATGGAGGAGACTCACGTGGACATGGTCATGATAATGGGTGAAGTGTTCACGATGGCTGGTTCTGGTGAGTTCGACTTCGGTACTCAGAGAACCACGCGACGTATACAGACCCTGGTGCCCACAGTACTGACCCACAGGCTGTGCCCACCCCCAGAAGAAATATATTCACTCCATAGAAAACTATCCGGAGTGTTCCTCTTGTGTTCCAAGCTTAAGGTCAAGATGAACTGTAGGAATATGTTTCAGGAAATATACGAACAGTATCAATTCACAAACTAATTAATGTGCTAAATATTTAACTGTAGTATTGATCGAGCGCTTAACAAGAAATTAAATAATAGTATAAGGATTTAATTGTTAATAATAATTATTAATTTATTTCATCAGATCACATTATTTCGCCAATTATCAATCGTTATTAATATTTGCGGTCAGTAAGTATAGTAAAGAACACAAATTAAAATACTACTTTATTTTTATACAGTTTATTATATAAATAATATTTGTATGAACTAATTAGTAACTAACCATAGCAAGTATTATTAAATAAAAGTATTGTAAAAGATGTCTGTATATTTGTATATCAACTCATCTACTCAACCAAGCAAATACTAAATATATATTATATATATTTATAATAGTGTAATATATTTCTAAAATTACCTCTAAAATAAAGTATTAAAACTGTTACCTTCGTATATTTTAATGTCCTAACTAATATAAATGTTGTTTGTCTGTCTGTAGCAACGTTTTGAATAGTTATATTCAAAAGATGTTATATTATGATATATGTTGTTAACTGAACATTATTTCAGAACGACTCATTGAACCCGGAAAAAAAATGATCGTAACCTTAATCAATTTAAACAAATCTGAATTACTCGATCTAGTGGGAGCGCAGACGCCTAACGTATAGCGACGCAATTAGGCTCGGGTTCGATTCTCGTTAGATACAGGCAAGTATGTGATGAGCATAGATGTATGTATTTCTGGGTTTGGTCCTTTATTAAATATATTCAAAGTATTTATAATTTGTATCGAAGTCTAACACACTTAACACATGCAAATAATTTGCTTACTTAGGGGTTAGATCAATATGTCATATGCGTAATTTGTCTTGTGATATTACTATGATATTATTATTATTATACTAAGTGTAAAATTAAACAAATATTGAAATAAACTACGTTTTATGTTAGCTCTATTACAATACAACAGTGAAACAAGCTTCCGCTGTCGTACAAATTTAGTTCGTAGATCCCGTGGAACAGACAGACAGTAGCAAAAATAATTGTATTGGCCTCTATTGCTTTTATAAATAAACCTCATAATATTTTACATATCGTCTATGTTCTGAAATCGATTTATTATAATTTTACAAAGCAATCAAAAGGAATATAAAAAAGGACAGCTTGAAATAAAAAACCCATATAAGGTGAGTATTTAATTATATTTAAATTAATTCAGCGGTTCCAGTACTTAGGCTGTAGTCTAGGTCTAACATTCTTTATGTGTCTAAATAAATACAACACTTACCTATTACATATCTACAAAATATGTTTAATCACTTGTAAAAACGATGACAACAGACGACGACAGGGGCATATGACTACGTGTTACAACTCCGTCTAATAAAACATTAATTAAATAAGAAGACACTTTAAACGATAATTATCTGTTATTTTAAACAAAACTACAACAACTATCTATTGCCGGTTTATAAAAACTATGAATATTTTACACCTCCATTAATAATTTTTACGTTAGGCGTTTTATAACTTTTCACAAAACATGTCTCTTACGAAACTCAGATATTGCCGCGTTACAAATTACTCAGTGTATGCAGACTTGGTTTAACCGACAAAGTTATATTTATATAGCAATTAATAAGATTAAGCAGGTTACAATTGTGCTAACAGGTAACTAGGGTTTTTATCAACGTACAAAATACTATTAATTAAATATAACAATTAACAACCAGGCACAGATAAACAGACAAATAAAATATACACTATAATTTTATTTGAATGGTAAGTAGCTTTTACATTTTAATTTGCAGTTACAAAAAATAAGTTTATCTTTTTGTGGATTTTCTTTGATTTTTACAATAATTTTCCATAACGTGTTTTTCCATTTTATCGTTATTAAGAAAATGTGCCTGAATAGTAGATAAATACAACAATAATATATATTCAGTTAAAATAGTCGTGTATCATGAAAATGTAACACAAATGTATCATCTAAAACAGCAATAATTTCATTAATTTATATTATTAACATTTATTTCTATTTACTTCTTGCACAAACAAATTACAAATTCCACTAAGTGTTAATAACATTGAATACATAAGTATTACTTCAGAAGTAAGCACGACTAATTAATCTAATATTTGACATAAAGATTATAAATAATATTTTATAATATAAATTTCATGTGCTTTGTGAATCTTCTAAATTCTGTATTACTTATTATTTAAAACATTCCTTCCTTTCTTCTTTTTCTTTGAAGTACAGATAATCAATTTTCTATAATATAATATAAAAAGTCTGTACCTAGTTAGAAATACGCAGGTACAAAAGCTTTTCGCCAAATATTCCTTAAATGGGAACGGGTAAATTTTATTATGTTATTTAATTTATAATATTAATAATTTAAATATCAAAGTAAGTTGGTACGTTAGGGTCCTCAGGGTAGGCTAGGGTTGTTTCTTATAAAGGTAAGTAACACAAATAACACCCAGTACTTTTTTTTATAGACGCAGTTGCGCAACTCGCTCATCGACCTGTAGTAGGGTAACAATATTTTTTACAATACTTATTATTGCATCTCCAGGTCAAGTACAAACAAATATTTTTAAATAATTTATATCACTTAAATATCTTATTATACAGATATTTCTTTAAATATGCAATCTACCCGAAAATAAAATATTTCAAAGAAATCGTTTTTACATTACAATAATTTAATGAATGTTTAAAGCATATTAATATGTTGTTGTCATTTTTATTACATTAATATTTAAATTGTTATCGACCAGTATGAAGTCTATCTTAAAATTAATGTCCATTGGGGGCCAAGAATACGTTTCAGAAATTACCTAGATACAAAGATACAAGTATATGTAACTAAGTACTTACTATTTGCTAAACATATATACAACAGTTCTACAACAATGTAATCGCTTCCCATTCCATCATTTTAATGTAATTATTACTAAAGGAATGTATGCGTTTGGTGAAGTAAAAGAAAAGATAAAAATTTTATTACATTTTAAAAATTCGATGTTATAACCATATCCTGCTAAATATATATAGGTAAATCAGTTTGAACCCTTTATTTATGTAATGTTTTATAAATAGTTTAATAATAATAATGATAATAAATGAAGCTGTCGGTATTTAGACATAAGTAGTACATAGTAATATTTTCGGAACACATTAGTGATGATAAAAAATATATTAATATTGTGAGATACATTATCGATAAAAAATGAACCAAAAGTAAATATATAAATATGTTTGAATTGTTATTTATATTTTTAATTATATTAGTGTATTCTGACTGCACTCACTATCTGAGGTTGTGTTTAGTCAGTATTAACATCACGGTTAAGAAATCATTCTTATTATGCGCCTCTTTTCTGAATTGTATTATGTGTGTAGTTGTAATTTTGGAAACTGTGTATGGTTTAGTCCTATATATATATATACACAATGTTATTTATAATTAATTATCCACGTCTTGCGGGCAGCCTCTCTATATTAATCTCAACAACATTTCTTCTACGACTTTTTAAAATTAAATTATTTTAAAAAATTCAGTTATCCCATACGAAATTTATTTGTTGTCTTTGAACTGGCATTAACTCTGAGCGTAGGTATAGCGCCCGGGCGTTGACATTTTAAGTACTTCTTACAAAAAACAGAGTAATAAGTAAAAGAGGGAGCAAAAATTTTTTGTTTGTGCTGTTTATCAAGATTGGTAAAAAATCGTAGAAAAAATGTTTTTGTTACTGATGTAGAGACTAAAGAGGCTGCCTGCAAAACGTGGCCAATTAAATACAAATAACCCAGTATACATATGTTTAATTTTATTCAATAGTATAATACTGTTTGTTTCCATAATAAATAAATATTAAAATATTTAATAAAATATTATAATATATAATACTGTTCGACTATATTAGATACATGAGAAATAAACTATATTGTGTAAGTGTAGGTATAAATATGTAGCCGGATAACAGTCGAGAATGATAGTATATCAGTCGAGAAGCATTAGGCCTAAGCATTAGATTCCTTGAGATCAGTGAGCCTTGCGAGTTGCGCAGGTTCTAATTCATCGGGAATGGAGGCCCGGCCCGCGCGAGGAGCCGAAGGGGGGGACTGGGGTGCAGTTGGCGGACCTGAGGCTACTGAGGCTCCCGTCGACTCTCCCTCCGATGCCGTCGAACTCGACTGGGGATGAGGGGCAGAGTCGGCGTGACCTTCCTCGGAATCGCGGAGGCAGACCGCAGTCTGCTCGGAAAGAGATGATTCCTCGTCTTCGTTGTCTTCTGTGCGCCCGGGTTCTTCGGACCGGGTCGCGGTTTCCGGTTCCGGTTCCGGATCCGGCTCGGGCTCGGGCTCGGGCTCGGCTGGTGGGAACGGCTGTTCTGGTTCCTCCATCATAGGGGTTGCGGCTGTGATGACTATTTGCGCAACACCAAGCCCACATTCTTCGTCTGTTATTTCAACTTTTGGCGGTGCAGGTTTCGGCGTCGGTGCGGGTGGCAACTCCTCCACTTCCTAGCAACAGTAATAAGATGTTATTACTTATATTAAAACATGTTTTTATATACAGCTGTTTGTGCATTTGCTTTTTTTTCAGTTTCATATGTGCTAATTCCGAAAAATGTGTTCAAGACAATTATAGTGATTTTCATTCATTTGAATAAGAAAAACAGTAGTTTGGACAATTGAATTGACATTATAATAATAATTGTTCTTTAATTATCAATTGGTTTTTATTCCTTAAAATTGAACTACAAAATTTAAAATACCTTCTAGCTACAAAAAAGCCGACATGCTGGTGATGATGAGATCTAGATACTTCAATCACTATAAAAAGAAAAAATCTTTTACATAACTATATAACCTCTCTCTATCAATCAAGTGTCCAATATAGTTGGCTTAAATAATAGAAGATAGCGTTCAGTACTTGAAGGTCAGAGCTTATACTTAGCCTATATATTCATATAAGATGCCCACTTATTATTTACTTATAAATAGCGTAATTATGTACATGTAATTAGCACAAGCAATGTGACACGACACTTAACATGACCCTTCATAACAATCGAACACATACATGTGTCTGTTGTATTATGAGATTTATTGGAAATGTTTCACTAAAAATTGACAAGAAGTGTTTGTGTTCGATCGCTTGATACATCGACCATCGATCGTAAACTCATTAATCAAGCTGACCGTCACCGGCAAAGCGCATCATAAAGCAGACCTAATTATTAACAAACATATTAATAATTGTTAAATTTAAAACCAAACCTCCTCTTCGAACATATCACTGACAACCTCATCAACTGAAGCATGAAAAAAGAATTCGTTTTATATTAGTCAACAAATACGGAGTCTAATTTTTTTGTTGCTGTTAAGATTAACTTGTGAAGTTAAATATTTCCTTGATCCTCCGGTTTTGGCCTGATTTTAAAAATCTACTTAATTTACTTTTCTTATCAACATTACAAATATAATGTTTACTTACCGACAATGGTGACCAGAGGGTTGATGGGATACTCTTCCTCAAACTGTGTATCGTACTGGTTAACTTGGTTCCTACTAAGTTCAAGGTTAAAGACGAAATCTGGTTGACTGTCCATGGAGTCGCCCATGTGTGCGGGCGGAGGCGGGGGTGGGTCCGCGGGGGGAGCGGCGTTCTTAGTATTGTTGTTCTCACCGAAGACTAGCAGCGTCCGGGGTAAGGGTAAATAGTCAACCATCGAATCGAGAATTATCCGAATCAGCGAAGACCTCTGCTATGAAGCGGCTACTAAAGCACTAGCCTCGTACAAATCCACAATAATCACATTTAAAGTACATTCCTGTTTATTTACCAACACAATTAAAAAAAGCAATATTGTATTTAAAGTTTACGAAACTTATCTGGTATTTAATCAGATTCTCCGACCTAATGGCTGTATTATTGTAGTCTTGATAATTAAATATTTTAGAATATAATTTTGTATAATAGTTGTGTTTTAGAAGAAAGAAATATAAAGGGTGATTAAAACGAAGAGAAAATCCAATTAGTATAGCCGAGTGCAAGTGCATTTTTTAAAGATTAGATGTCTTGATCCCAAAAAATATTCTTAGAATTTAGATATTTACTTCATGAACAGTTGCTTTTATTCCTTCAAATAACTAGTCAAAAAGATAGGAACTTCCGTATTTTTATTAGTTTTATAAAATAAGAAAGAACTGAAATCTTAAATTAAGTATAGTTAGCATATTGTTAATAAAATATTTAAATCTATAATAATCGTGCAAACATCATGCATTCATGGCGATGTATAATGTACGATGAACTTACGATACGCAGCTTTATGTAATACCAATAGCTAATGAACATTTTTAAACGTGCCATACAATACTGTAAGAAAAACAAAATGTAATTACCATACCAATTGGGAATTAAAACGACAACCAATAGCCCAATCTGCCAAAAACTATATATTGCGCGGTCAAACGCAATTTATATGGCAACTATTTTTTTAACTATACAAATAAATACTTTTTGCTGCGCTGCAAGACACCAAGGCATGAAATCCGCACACAGGCAACTTCATGTTTTAATGAACTTGGAATAATTAAAAAAATCGATAGTTATGAAGTTGCCAAAGTACGAAAAATCAGTGCAAAGAAGAAAAAGGGAGTTTAAAATTTGCAATTTGTGTTCCTTATACTTACTGTCGTCATTAAAGTCAGTAGGGGAATCAGGGGGCGATACGAATACTGGGGGGGCAGAATCCGGAGGGGTCCAATCACTGTCTCCACCACTGAGTGGTTCCCCGTGCTAAGACAATATGACATTTGAGTTTTGGTCAATTAAACTTAGAATATTTAAAATATTTAGTCTTGTACACTTACCTCGTCACAATCGTCAACGATAAGAGACGGGAAGTTACCAATTACACCGTTAGACTCGCCTCTCCACCAGCCATCATCAACACCATGAGCATCGCGGGAAACAATGCGTATGATCTGTGGAGATAACAATTAATAATCATTTTATAAAACCTAATAAAAGTAAAACAAAGGAATACAAACCTGTCCTTCCTCAAGGTTAAGTTCATCAGCGCCCTCTGCATCGTAGTCATATAAAGAAAAGCAATATCCAAGAGTTGGCAATTGTGTAGGTTTCACTTCGACATCCTCCTGAAGTTTTTCTTCTTCTTCTTTAGGTTCTTCGGGCTTAGCAACAGGTGCAGATATTACAGAGATTTGATCTGGTGATTGTATAACGTCTGCGTCTTCTCCTTCTACAGTATAGTCAACAGACGAAAAAGAAATCTGTGAAACTAATCCTGGAGCACTTGATGGCTGAAATATTTTATTTAATTCTTAATATTTATATATTTGTTGTACAATTTTCATTTTTTTTTTCTTGCTTACCTGTTCTCTCTCAACATCAAGATAATTATGCGGAACATAACCTTCTTCGCCTCGATAGTTTCTCGCGCGAAGCCATCCATCACCATCGCCTTCACCAACCACTTCCAACTGTTCATTCTCAATTATAGAAAGCTCATCTGGGTTCTGAGCCTAAAATAAAAGTGTGTAATTAAAATTTTATCATTTTATTGTAACTATTATAAACGAAGAACTACCTACAGTGTACGAATATAATGCTGTGCATTTGTACAACGGTGTTGCAGGTACTTCTGCAGTGGGTGCAGCAGTCTGCGGTGCATCTTCTTGCTCTGCTTCACCCCAGTTTACTTGAGTAGGATCATCCCAACCGACAGTTAGTTGCTCAATGCGCATACGTTCCTCTTCTAATGCGGCTAAATTTGTTAATATGAATAGTACATTAAAGGGAGTATTGAGTAATAAATAAATGTGTAATAAAATGTAATGAAAAATACAAGTCCAGTTATTTAACGTGATAGTTTTTTGACTTAACAGTATTTTTCCAAACACACCATCAACATCTTCGTCATTATCATCTTCATGTTGTGAATCGGACGTAGTGCGTTGGTGTCCTGAAGTACTCGGCACGCCAGATGTAGTAGCCACTTCTCCCTCTGTGTTATCACTGTCGTAGAACGAATCTGAACTGGGTTGGTCCTGCAGTAATATTCCAAATTTTATTCTGTTTATACCATAGCTATTTACATTTAAATATTGTAATAAAAGCTTACAGCAGCTCCAGATGCATCAGTACGAACACTAAGTAGGCTGCTACTTCTGGGTAAAGTATCTTGAACTGCTAACAAATCGACTTCTTTAAGCCATTCTTCGACTGGTGCACCGCTGACTCGAAGGCATTCTAAACGAGCCTCATACTTTCCTTTAGATGTTTCCGATCGTCTAATATTGGATCTGAGTTCATCCATGCGAACTTCAAGCTCTGGACCGTTTGGATCATTGGGATCAACCTAAAAGAAAAAGGTGTAAATTACCTGATTTTAACAAGACTAGGCTTTAAAAAATGATGCTATACCTTTTGTCCAGCATCTCGCATAGCTTGATAGAGATGAAGCTTGCGGGTAGCATCTCTTACAAGAGCTGTTTCTCTAACAACACGAGTTGCCCAACGACGAGCTTCTCCAGCAAGAGTTATCCCTACTGACTCATGCTCCATGGTCACATTTTCGACAGGGTCGTTGTCGCAAGGCTCGAATTCATACTAAAAATAAGTTGACAATTAATATTACTTGATATGGTTATCTAAACACATATTTAGACATGAAACTAGACTTAAAAAATATTATATACGTACTTGAATATGCTGTTTAAGAACAGGATAGTATAAGTACACACACTGCAAATTGTATTCGCGGGTGAGCTGCTGCGCTTGATCCCTTATCTTTCCAAAAGAGTGTTGAGTTGCTGAACAGGTGAGCAGTTCGGTGCGACCCATAAGTGTAAGGAATTCTGATACCTTTTCGTAAACAGATGATTCCATGCCTTGCATACATGATTGTAATTCCACCAAAAAGTAACGATTCTGAAAAATTATATTTAATATAACGACAATTAAGACATTATATATCTAAGAATTATCCATGTCACAGACCTGGTGAGCATTTGCAGCTGCAATACTCAAAAGATAATCATTTCGAGCACCGGTAGACTTTTCCTCAAGTTGGTCTCGCCGAGACGACACTTTTGCACTGTTTTTCTGCAGTGAGGTGATCGATTGAAAGAACGATCCCTTTTTCTTTTTTAGCCTAAAATAAATTAAATAAAAAATACTTTTAAAGTATTAATTTTCCTTTACGAATATTTCCTGGTAAGTACCAGAAAATGTTCGTAAAGCAAAGCGTCGTTAAGAAGTCTTAACTACGTACTAAGTTTAACAAGTGAAAGCTGTTATCTAATCGGTTATTTTGCTAACAACTCCTTGGCCTGAATATCTACCTGCCCATAGTGGCAAAACTTTCTCGACAACTTTACGACTAACTGAGAGTTGAATGTTTCTAGAATTATCGATGGCTTAACCCAGTTTACTACTATAGTATGCCATGAATTTTAAAATACTCTTAACTCACTTTTCCTCGATATCCTTAGCCTTGTCTCGGACATCATGAGCTGTATGTTCTTCATCAAAGTACAGTTTCTTGGTCTTGTCCACATCGAGCACCGTCAATTGCAACTCCTTATGGGCTTGAGCCAACGAATCCGTACACTTAATACAAATAATCAAAACTTAATTCATGTTACACACAAAAAATATATACCCAAAGTATTTAGGTAAAATATTTTATTAAATACTAAGACAATCTTCGTTATCAAATATAGGTGGCACCCTATAGGACTCCATAAATCCTTTCGTTGCGCTTACATATAGGTAAACTTAAATTCCAATTGTGATATTTTTTTATAGAGTAAGTACTAGTAATATCGTACTTTTTTTTATTCAAAAGGGTTTTATTATTCCCTGAGGGAAGGACCACTATTTTAATTTTGAAAAAATGTCTTACCGCAATGGTAAATAAGAAACTATCAACTTCTTTGTCTGGTAACCGATTTAAATTAAAAAAAAAACAAAATGTAAAGTGGAACCCATGACAATATTCCCGAAAACTTCATCGAAACCGGTTAATTTATTGCAAAGATTAGCTTGCACAAACATACAGACAAAACAGACAAAATGAAAAATCATTGTTTTGGGTTCTCTTGGTCTTATAAAAGCCCCTCATTATGTTTTTTTATTATTTTCCATGTACAGAAATCGATCAGTGACAATTTTATTATATTATGTTGTTTTTGTTTGTTTTTTTTATTTTATTTTTATTAGACACGGCTTTGTTATTCATGACTAGGACCGAAACTACAAAATAAGAGTATATAGGTATCTTCTCATTATTAATCAATTAGTAGATAGTACTCATTTATTAATCAATTGAGTTGTCATGAAATAAATGAAAATTAAATTCACTTTTTATGGGTAGGCGTATAAAAGAATGTTATTGCAGTTATGTTATTTCTATAATATCTATATCTGTATATTATCTTGTATCTTTTTATATGTATATGCTATTAATATCGGCATATACGATTAAAACGTTACAGTTTTATGTAACTGATCGATGTCTGTCAATGGATTTTTTTTCAAGAATTCCTAATGTGGTATTCTTTTGTAATTGCTTATATAGTACCCTAAACAATATTTTTTCATTTTGTCTGTTCGTCTGTATGTCTATGTCGGTATGTTTGTGCATGATTATCTCAAAAAGAGATTAACCGATTTGGATGAAGTTTTCGGGAATATTGTCAAGGGCTTCACTTTACATTTAGTGTTTTTTTTATTTTAATCGGTTAACAAATAAAGATAATAATGATAGTACATATTGATAGTACATAATGATAGTATATATTGATAGTACATATTGATATTATTTTGCGATCAGGGAAAAATAATAAACTTTCCAATAAACAAAATACATAATTGGTCTACCTACTCATTCAAAAAAATATCTGTGATTAAAAATAAAAAAATAAAAAAATATATAAAAATAAAATAGAAATACTCATACACGCAAAATCTACTTATGGGAGTTTGATGAAACTTTAAACGGGTACGTTTTATCGAAACCGAAATCTATGGGTACGAAATCGCAGGCACAGCTAGGTAATATAATAATAATAGGTTTTTATTAACTGTGTAAAACTTTTTCCCAAAAAACCAAAAAGCAGAATAATAGTTTTAAATTCTAAATATGTACGCAGTGAGTCCGCGGAGACCAGCTAGTACTTATAACATTTTGAATGAAGCAAATCATTCCATAAATGATGTGGATCGCTTCTAAAGCCCTCAGTTGTCACTACATTAATTTATAGGTGAAAGTATTCGGAAATGGATGGTTGGATAAACGGATCCAAGTACCGTCTCTCAGATCACAAGAATGACTGTTTTGTATAAAATATTTTTATCCGAGTAGACAGCTACTCTACTATCCAATCCTCGTAAGTCTCCAAAAGAAGTCTACAAAGATAGGCAATCAGTTTCTAAAAATGTTTCCAGCGCATGCATTAGTTTGTAGGTAGCAGTATTAATTTGTAGGTAGCAGTATTAAAGCAGTTGATGTTAGAAGAATTCTACTATTGAAATTACATAACTTTGTCTTTCCTGAATAATTATAAATATGATGTAGGGAGGTTTGTATAATAAACTATCCAAATTTGTCACTGATCTGTCATAGAAAAATCTTAAGGCCATGTTTTAACGTTTCTATAGCAGATGCCTATTATAAAATGTAAGATTACGTAGAAGATAAGAATTACTGCCAATAAATTTTCTAACAATAATTCGATAAAAGGAATCTTCTCGTTGCAAGGTATTGTATATTAAACATTCTTAAGAAATTCCTAGAAGAGTGAACTATATTTATATTCAATTAAAATCTATATACAATCAGTGAATGTGAAAGCTTCATTGGACTAGTTTTAGAACAGATTAAAAAAATATAATCTTCTTTGTTACTACTCATTATTAGAGTTCTGATTAGTTTCGCATACTTAACTATTAATAGACTTAATAGTCATTTATAAACACTAAAACTTCAACCTCAAATAAGTTAGTTTTGTAAAGATTGCCTTTCGAAACGAGAAACTAAAGTTCGAAAGAGCATTCTTAAGATGTCCATTTGAATCATAATTAATAGAAAATAATCTTATAACATGTATTTAATAAAGTTGAATCGATCTATATAATAAAAGTATAAACTATAGCTAACTAAGCTATAGTTTAAAGGGATGCAACATTTTAAATCAATTTGTCAGAAACCTCCTTTTTTGATGCAATATGTTACAATGCGCTGAGAAGAACGTGTGGTTTTATTTAATAAAGGAAAATTAAATGATATTTCAGATTCATATTATGCATGATGCAGCATCCCGGCATAATGAAAGTAATTAAGTCTATTTGCAAATTATAAATAGACTCAACAACAAGCTTCGAAACATGTTTGAATAAGTGTCGTATTTATTTAAACATGTAATGTACATATACTGTAAAAACACTGAAAGCACGTTTGCTATTTATTTTTACATCCATGCTTTGTTTGTGTTTCAGTTAACAGTTTAATTATCATTCTGTATCAATTTTTGTTCTTTTTGCGATACAGTTTTCAAATGTTTATTTAGGTATACTCTCTTACTATTTATTTCTCAATACAAATGCAAGAACATTCATTGGAAATATAGGATTTTTTATAAAAACAAATAAAAAATCTGATAGATTGGAATAAAAATATAAAAACTTATTTTTTACCTGTTTTTAATTTCGGGTACCTATAGTTTGTGACTACATGGATACAATATGAAAACTGACGAATCCTTGAATTAAGACAGGAATCCTAAAGACTAAAGGTTTATTATAAACTTACCTTTTTAGCTACATTCATCTTATGCTGTCGCAAGCCCTTGGCTTCGTCTGCTATCTGCTGCTGGAAAACCTCGACTGCTGCAAGCCTGGCACGGGCTAGCTTCTCATTCTCTTCCAACACAGTACGCCAAACATTCCACATGTTCCTACACAAATAAAAAGTATATCTTCCAATCTGTTTGTAGAATCTGAAATACTGACACGGTTAAATTGTCTTTTCTTACTTCGCATGCAATATTAAAATGCATTTGCCGCATAGAACACAATGTAAGTCCCTCTAAAATATACAATTGCGATGCACTCGTAACCGTTAAAAGAAGAATGTATATAATATATATACATTATATATTATGTTGGCCCAAAAACAATGATCTCGGATATATATTTTTTACGCAAAGCAAAGCTAAAGCCACTTCGTAAAATGTGACAAGGAACCAACTACGTATGGCTCCGAAATTAAATTATTTAGTGTTCGTTTTGTTCAAGTTTTGTTTATATCTTAGTTATATAGCTCGTGATATCTCAATCATATCTGATTTGATGGGAATATTCGCTCTTAATGTTTGAGAAGAAAAACAAAAAATAAAAATGTTAATGTCCCCAAAAATAAAATCCACGCAAAATAACCAAACCACTATAATAATTAAATTACTATGAAAACACCATTATAAAATATCATAGTTGATTTTGGTTTGTATTAATTGCAATTGGCAATTTTAAATACCAAATTAGTATTTAATTGAAGTGAAAATTTATCAACCGATACGATACCGAATACGATATGTTATTAATATAAATAATAATAATTATATGCCAAATATTTAGTAATTATTTTTTATTCTGTCTAAACTGATCATTATTTAGTATAATCTATATACATAGTATTATTTAGAAGTTTGCATTTTTAAGTTTAGTACGGCTACGTTTTAGTCTTCTTATTTGCTTCATCTAATGTGTATACTAAATCGAAGTTCACAAGTCACTAGCCAACAAGGTTAGTCTACTTCAAATAGTTATATAAAATAATGCTCCTCACATGAATGCACAGCGTCGCTTAAATGTCTTTGATTCAGTGGTTAGATGATATTGGTGTGAGGTGAGGGGGATGGATCACACATCAGAAAAGATTGTTTTATAAGCTCTTAGTTAACTAACATATGGAAATTATTTGAAATTATAAATTGTAACTTTAAGGAAAAGTAAATGTTCTGAGGTCTATTTTTAAGGATTTGACTAACAGCTTTCTGGACCGCAGAAGTACATAACTATTACAATTACTAATGACTGACATGACATGATGATGATATGAACATGACTCCAATCAAGAGTGACTACGCATGAACTACGACTACTTCCTATTTAAGAGATATCTGATCAGATATCAGATGTGAGCGACGGAAACTTCTTTTAATAAAGTTTTTTTTTCATGTTGGACCATCAGTAAGTACATTTTCCTAGACTTATCAAACTAAATTAAAAGAAAAGGAACACACTTCGAACTATTTCTCTTAACCACCATATTCAAAATAATATTTTTTAAAAGTACCAAATTTATTTAAAGTTTGTAAGGTTTTCAAAACATTTATATTTTGCCGTTCATTAAAAGATTCAGTATTTAACAAAAAATATTAAATATTAATTCAAAAAAATATTAAAAAACCAAAAGTATTTTTGCTTTCAATCGCCCATCGCATATACCATACAAAAATTACAATAACAATTCTGTGACTGTAAATTACAAAGTAAAAAAAATATTATTACTCACCATTTTTCTTCAGCTCCATCAACTTTTAAGTCGGGTATGTTAGGTATTTTCTTATTTAAATAGGCTGACGATATTTTCAGCAAAGCCTGAGAACATAAAGGTTACGTTCACGTGTATGTAACAACAAAATTACTAGAAGTAGTAGTAGTATTAAGTAGCTCAGCAAGGTAATACTTAGACGTCAGTTCTCTTTAAACGTTATGAGCTAATTATTGCCTGAAACATACAAGACAGAACCTGTACCACAAACCACTTAGACACATTCACACAAGTTTTTAAAATAAATGGAGCATTGTATTTGCATTTTATATAAAATTGTTAATTATGTATTTATTGGAATCATTATGTCGGGTTACCGGTTAATCATTATGTATGTCGGTTAGCTATTTTACGATATTTTCGGGGCCAATGAGGACTTAGACTATACGATTTGATATTGTTATTTCATCATTTGCTTTGATAACTTAAATGGAATGGAATAAATATTATTTTAATGGACGATATTAAGATTATGTAAAAATAAAATAAGGTTATTAATAATGAAAAGCAAATGGAAAGGCTTCAGTATACTTTTGAATACATTTTAGGAGTTTAAAAAATGTAGTCCAAATACACAATCAAATTTTTAGTAGAAGAAATATGGCTGGTGCAATAGGTGCATTACCTCGGAATATGATTTCTCAATAGCGGAGCGCTTGATTGTGTAGGAGCGAAGATCTTCAAGCAAGTCGCATTCATGCTGATTTTTGGCGTGGAGCTTCGCTATTTGCTCCGTGTGAAGATTCTTCAGAAACTTCGTATAGTTGCTCTGTAACAAATAATTATGTGAGTTCCTGAGCCAACATCGTTTTTTACAAAAAAAGATTACTTGTTCTTGCCGACAATTCTGTTTACAAGAATCAGCTTACAAAATGACTCTACATTTACCAAACTCTAGTTTACACTGATCGAACCTGGGTATCGTCAACAAAACATTCGCTATATTGTCTAGTTGTCTGTCTATGTTTACATATCGAGGTATATTTTGTTAGAGTCCCTACTCTTCTTCGGTTTGGGTCGCCGGATCAGATTTTGATAGACCTACTAATTGATTATGGTTGCAGTTCGGCTAATTTCCTGAAAAAACCGCTTGCTTGTTCGCTGAGTTTTATGCGCTCAAAATTAGAAAACAAAATATATTTTTAGGGCAGGTATTCAAACCCACTACCTCTGGGAAATCCTTCCAACGCTCTAACAATTGAACTACCGTGTCGCCACTCGTCTCGGTGAATTAAGCATTCTATATGTGATCATTTTTATCGGGACGGTGGTGACATCTCATCATCACCATCGGTTTCTTTCAAAAATTCTAACCAATGTTTCTAACTTTGCAGTATAGATAAACACTGAAAGGATGCCACAACATAAATGATTTTTTGAAAATATCTATAAATATGTTAATTTGAAATCTGTTTAAAATTTAAATAAGCTTAATATGGCTATACATGTTTATAGACATGATAATTTAATTCAAGATATTTTTTTAAAGCATTTACTAGGAAAAATTCGGTTTAGTAGTATCAGAGATCAATACGGTTACGCTATAGAAGACGATGGTAGGATGTACTTTATCACAAAACTTTTAATTGTAGCTGAAGATATTATAAGATTTATAAATAAAAAGAAGAACTTTTTTGTAATATTTTTGCTTTGTATAAGTATTAAAACATTTAAATATCGGTATCATATTAATAAATCCTTAAAACGGCAAATGTTAATTGAAAACTTTAAAACATTAGGCACTTCATTGGCGTTTAAATAAAGAAATAAAAAATTATATATATTTTTTGGAAAAAACTTAAAACAAAAATGTTATATTTGGCGCTCGACATATATTTATTAATATCTTGTGTATTCAAACGTTTTAATAAACCAATAAGAATTTTGGTTAATTTATTTAAATTCATCAATAGCTTAACTGGCAGAAATCCAGTGTCGGGTTCAAATCTCTGCCCATATCGGTTTATTTTTCGTTCTATATTTTATTATAATTTATTTATGGATTTTGTTTTATTATTTATTTACCTATAGATGTTTTATGTAATATTGTATTTTTTTATTTGGGTCATCAATATATAGCATGTTACAAGTTAAAAGTACAAATTAATAATTTAGGTTAACTTATGTTTAGAGTACATCCTAAGTCGATAACTACAACGCGGTTACAAAAATAAATATATTAAGGATTAAATATGAAACCAAACTTGATTCTAAATATAATTTTCAAATAATATAAAAAAATTCCTTATCTATCTATCTGACATACATAACTAAATGCATTGTCACTTTTTAAAAAGTGAATAAAAATAAACAACGAAATAAAACCAAGCTTGAAATTAGAAGATTCAAATTAGGAATTATATTTAGAGACGTCTCTGGTACGTCATAATGGATTAAAAAGGTCAGAAGGTAGAATGCTTTATTTATTATAGCTGATATCTAGGCCATAAGCCTGGCTAAAAGTATGGCATCTGGACATAAGAGCCACGCTGTACCCGCATGCAACAATGTAAGCAAGATGTCGTCGGAGACCAAACAGCGAATGTCACGTTGACATCTCGCTTGCAATGGTATTAAAAAGTTGTTTCTATATTTCTTGTCAAGTCCATAGTTTCAATAAATAATAATCAAAGAAATTTACATAAATGTTTTCAAAACAATAACAAAATCTAATTTTCTGTTTGTTTGTTATAATTATTGCACCGACCGCAGAAGGAATTAATTTAAACGGTTTATAAATATTTAAAACACTTTTCAGTGTTACCAAGGTCAGTCAAAGTTTACTGTAAATATGTTTTTACATTTTATATTAAAAAAATTAAAACTAGCAGCTATGAAACTATATGTTTTATAAAAATTAAACAACTTATAACGCATGGATTTTCTATTTCCCCTTACTTTTTCTTGTTGGGACTTGAAAGAAAGAAAGTATGCGGAATAGAAAGACATTATGAAATATAGAAGGTCAGTAGCAATACTAAAGTATTTAAAATTGCAGTCACGAGTGAAATTTACCAGCTGGAGACTTGGAGTGGTGTCTAATTATGTGTCATTTTGTTACAATATTGCTGTACTAACAGATATAGATTTTTTTTGCTTTAGTCTGTTTTGCCCTGTTTTACATGCTTTATTATTAATGTAATAATTATTGGTTAGTGTACATTTGCGGTCAATTTTATTTGCATTTTAACTAATATTGCTTAACAAACACACACTTATATATGTATTTTTTCAATTACAGTGTAACTTTTTAATGACAAGACGGATTAAGATTAGGTATATTTCTTTACGTTTTTTGGTTACGCTATTATACTAAAATGACTTAAATTTCAACAAATGTCAATTTCATGACCTCGAACAAGAAAACACAAAATCGGAACCTAAATTAAAGAAAACTAACTACGAGACTTATGACTTTAATTGAATATAACGTTGGTAATTAAACGAAGAAGTGGGAAATAAGAAAATAAAGCTTGTTTCGGTGAAAATGTGTTTAGGAACGAAGATCCTTACGGCAGGGTCGGAGGAGATATAGATTTTGCGACCGAACTGAAAAATATGTGATAGTAAAACCGTATAGAAAAATTAATAACGGAAGTGCTATCTATCCCTTCTTTCTCACCGTGTTATATATTACTATGAGCGAATTTTAAAAATATAAATTTAATAGGAAATATTGTAAGTTTCAGCCACGTAGTTCTTAAGTTCCCCGTTGGTCGAGTGGTTAGAGCAGACGCCTAACGTGTCACGGCGCAATGGGGCTCGGGTTCGATTCCCGGCGGGAGACAGGCATTTATGTGATGAGCATAGATGTCTGTGTTTCTGGGTTTGGTCGTTTATTAAATATATTCTCAGTATTTATATATGTATTTCTATGTATTTGTATCGTTGTCTAACACCCTTAACACAAGCAAATAATTTTCTTACTTAGGGGTTAGATCAATGTGTGTAATTTGTCCTGATATTATTATTATTATTATTATTATTATTTTATTTCTCTTATTTTTCACCATAAAATGTTGTTCTCTGTCTCTCTCTTTCGTCGGCTGAGATCCGTCTGTGTTTTTACGCGAGTTTTTGAAAAATATAGATTGTAGTTGAAAATATGCCAAGTCCCATCCCTCAACATTTTTTAAGTCCCAACCACGTGGTTCGCTGATATCCTTTTTCCCCCCTCCAACACTCAACCCTCGGAACCTATCCCACTCCCCTTCCCCAACAAAGGTCGATCCACTAGACCCCTTCCCCCTCCGGCACCCCAAAAGTCAACCCAAAAACCCTTAATATTTTAAATCGTTATTAATAATATTAATAAAATCTCATACCCAATTAAAACAATAATAAATTATGCGTAGCTATTATTATAGTTGTTAATATTTTATAAACTACTCTGACTACCTTATTAAGTAACATTAACTTTAATTATATAAAAAGTTCATCCCAGCTATGAAAGAGCTTCAAAAGTTAATAATAACCTCATAAAATTATAAATTATTATACAAATCATATTTCGTAGACGAGCTACGAAAATCGCTACGAAAGAGATTAGTAGATTGAGATTTGCAATACATTTCACTGAATAAAACAAAGTAGTATTGTTTTTTTAAGTTTTAGTTAATATTATGTAAATGTAACATATACAAACACATCAATAAGAATGTCATAGAATGAATTAAAATTACTGATGTTTATTATTCTACACTGTTCTTTTATATTATGCTATTACGTAAAATGTATGTAACTGATAAGGCTATTATTATTAGTTAATTATTTTTACGGATTAATGACATCATCGATGTCTTTAATCCACAAAGATAATAAATAAGATTTTTAATAAACAAAGAATGAAAAAGTCATCGACATTTGAAGGATTCGAATCAATAATCGGGTGGTAAACGCACAAAGAATAGGAGAAAGTATGTATGCTAGATTCATTGAGGTGGGTAGCGACAAGGTAGTTTAATAGGCATATACGGTTTGACATAGGTCGTAGGTTTGAGTCCTGCCCGTGTCAACAAACTTTTCATTTTATATTTATTTACAATTTAAATAAGCTTAATATAGCTTGACATGAATATATACAGTTTGATTAAAAGGTTCAATTCATAAAAAAAAATTTGAAGATATTTTAAAAAATATATATTGTATATTTGAATCAATTGTCATCTTTTGTACACCAAATGGAAGTGTCCAGAGAGCCTATTTTGATATCATAAGTATCGATATAACCTTTTTACAGAGACAACTCAAGAGCTTAAATTGAAAGCTACAAAAGTTCCAAGCCCATTCTCAGAAGAATCACCTAAGAAACCCAGCCTTTTATTTATTTTGCAAGCAATTTAGAAACAACCAGAACCATCGCAATGATAGAGTTGGCAAGGCTCATTGATTAGGGATTTATGAGTTTAGACAATTAAAACTACAGTACATATGAAAAAATCTTGGCCAGCAAGATTACCAGTCAGTGGAAGAATCACCCGTTCACGAGCACGACGCAAGGGTCAGCCATCACCCGATTTATCTTATTTTATATAATTAAAATTTATTTATGGACAGACGTAAGGTTTTATTTAGGAGTTTCTTGTAAAAAGTTTTGCAATTGACCCTAAAGGAATTACATATTTCATGGAACCTAGTGACGGCTATAGTTAGTTTATTTTGCTTCTACTTCTAATTTTGTGTAAATCTTAGTTTTTTTTGGATTTGTATTTTTTTTTATGTAAATAAATTAAATTTCTATAAATATGTTTTTGATTACATACAATCATAATTTTAATTTCTCTGAATTTATTTCTTAACAATTCACGTGGCCTCTATTTATAGATTGCTCGAACGCAGATTGCTCCACAATATAAATATAGTATCAACTAGCTGTGCCTGCGACTTCGTATGCGTAGATTTCGATTTCGATAAAACGTACCCTTTGTACATGTATTAACTATAAACCTTCAAAGTTTCAAACTCCTTCAAGAAATTTTATTTTTTAATCACATATTTTTGTTTACAGAGTAGATAGTCCAACTTCGATTTTTTTTTTATTGGAAGGATATTATTATTCCCTGAGAGGTGAACCACTATATCAATTATGAAAAAATGTCTTACTGCAATGGTACGAAAATAAGAGATTATTAACTTCTTTTTTGTTAACCGATTTAAATTTAAAAAAAAAACAATAAATGTAAAGTGAAGCCCATGACAATATACTCCCGAAAACTACATCCAAACCGGTTAATCTGTTTCTAAGATTAGCGTGCACAGACATACAGACGAACAGACCAAAAAAGAACATTGTTTTGGGTTCACTTGATTATAAATAGGTCCATTATACATTTTTGAAAATATTGTGTACAGACAGGATCAGTAATAGTTTTATTATATCTTAAAAAATTTTGAACACTTTACATTGGCCATGTATTTTTTTCGTATTGCGTGTACAACAAAAAATGAACTGACAAAAAGTTTAAAAATTTTAAAAATGGATTCCATTATTTATTCGTTCACATCATGGCTATATTTTTTTTAATATTTTAAATGTACAGAGACAATTCCTCTACAGATTTATTACAAGTAGAAGACAATTTGGACGGTCCTGTTACGTGATTAACAATATATTCCTGAAAACTAGTTAAATTGTTTAACATCCAAATTGGTTAAGCCGTTTCTTAGCGTGCACAAACATGCAGACATAAAACATACAGATATACAGACAAAATTAAAAACCATTGCTTTGGACTCTCTTGCTTTTGTAAAGGTCTCCTCCCATTATGTTTTTTTTTATATTTTCCATGACATCGACAGTTTTATTATATTTTTAGATATGCATTACCTCATAAAGGTATACCGTAGGGCATGATGCTGAACAAGATACTAAAGTAAGCTAATTAAGCGGTTTCGATTTTAACCCAAAAACCAACTCTGTTGTTGAGCAACCAGAAGTTAAACCGAACTGTTTTTTATGTAACAGATAATATTTATTAAAAAGTTTAAAGGTTACTAAAAGTTGGATCTAATATAGTGCCTTATTTAAATGATGGTGGTATTTTAGTATTTTTCATTAGATCTGGAAATAGGCCATAATCTATACAGTTATAAAAATTAACGCCAAGTCTGACGCAACAATATCTTTCAGTGACTTAACGTTAACAGATATTCAGCGACCCACTCTAAGATAGGCTTAAAAAATACCTTTTGAAAAGACACCTTTGTTTATGCGAAAAGAGTGAACACTGTTGTTAATTTTTTTTATATTAGTTACATACTATTTTTAATGTCAGAAAACATATTACTTAATGATTAGCTAATTTAGTTATAGATAAATATACAATTATGAATAACAATGCGATTAAGGTTTAAGATATTCCAACATCTTACATTTATTATATTTATTTACAGTTGGAATATCGTAAAAATAATAAAAATATATCAAAATATGAATTTTTAGAAAGCAATGTGGAAATCTATTTCGAACTGTCTGTAAAACTCAATTTTAACAAAATGTCACACAGATTTATCATACACCGACAATATCAACTTTTAAATAATAAAAAGGTGGGCTAGTAGGTATCTAGCGACGTCATTTGTTTTGTTAGCGAAAATGCAGAATTGAAGTAAATATTCGTCAAACGGTTTGATTTAAAATTACTAATAAGAAATGATAATGGTTTTATGTTTCATTACTCTAAGTTTTGACTCAGAGTAATAAAACATAAAACTATATACAGGGTTATTTGTAATTAATTGGCCACCTCTTGCCGGCAGCCTCTCTACATCAATCCCAACAACATTTGTTCTACGACTTTGTAAAATGAATAGTTTTTAAAATTTAAGTTTTCCCATACAAAATTCATTTGTTGCCTCTGAACATTAACACTGAGAGTAGGAGTGGCGCCCGGGCGTTCATCTTTTAAGTACTTCTTACAAAATACAGAGTAATAAGTAAAAATATTTTTTTTTATTTTTTTTTCAACGACTCCAAATCTATGTAGAACAAATGTTGTTAGTATTGATGTAGAGAGCTACCTGCAAGAGGTGGCAATTAATTACAAATAATGCTGTATATATGGATTTAAACAACAACAATCAAGTCTCTCAAAAACTATTAAGTGTATTGCCATTTTTATTTAACTTAAAGTTATGTTTAAAATATTTAAGAGCTATTAGGAATGAATTAATAGACTTCTTCTGCAGCTCTCTCTTAGGAATTCTTTTCCAATCGTGTAAGAGTCTCAAGTTTGTAAGCTTAATTAAAATAAGAAAACTTTGATATGTACTTGGTTTCGTTTCTCTTAAGACTGCATAAATATGAACGTGCGATATCGTCTCGTCACAACCGTTTATAATCTTTGTTCTCATTCCTCACAGACTGTGTTATTCTAGATATTTCATCACTATGCAGTAACGAAAGATTACTCTCGAAGCATTAGAAAATTCTCAACCGCGTGTACATATTTGGTTATCCATTATATGTAAATACCATTTCTATTTAATTGCTACTAGTCTTGAATAAAATATTTTATTATTACATTAATATTATCAAAGCAGAATTACCAAAATCTCTATTTATATATTTTTAATCATCATATTATGTACCTATTAGGAATATTGCAAATGCGACTTATATAATATAATATCTAGATTATAACTGAGTGTGATATCACAGTAACCATATGAATAAATTAAAATTGCATGTCTTTGCTATTGATATATTGGTAACGTTATAAAGGAAAAACAAATTAAACATGTCTTTCTTGGAATGTTAATAAAAAAAAACTTAAATATGTCTTGTATCAAAATAATTGTATTTTATCTGATATTACTTAACTATTAAATATCTTGTGAATATTACAGACATTATCCATACAATAACTGACAAAACATCAAATTCCTATATAAATAGAATATCTTTTAAACTTTAAAGCATTCATGTATATACTCACATATACACATGTGTATGTGTGTATTCGGTCAACAATAGAGCACTTTCTGGACCGTTTGATGGATCACAAGTGACCGATTACTCTAATTCAATCATCTACGGCTGCGTCCTGTGATGTATTAAACTATGTATCGTTTGTTTTGAGTTGACACCATAACAAGGAAAGGAGTATCGTTTAAACTGCTAGTAAAAAGTTTTTATAATATTCTGTGTTATAAAATTATAGCGCGAAGTAACAGTAGCCCGGCCGCCGGGTGGGATTTGAACTATCCATTCTACGTTTGCCGTCTTTTACGTATTGAGGATTAGCATAACTTGCTATTTACTACTTCATTGCTATTAGACTTGTCGAGAACTGTAACGATTCTTAAAATTATAATCTTGCTTTCATACTCTATATAAGTTCTTAAAATCATAACTAAACTTATACCTAACTTTGCTCTATACCTTTAGTTTATTTATATTTAACGTAAACTGCAACATTATCATAAACTTTTCAAACCTTCCTGGATATAGCGCTTCTGAAAAAATAATTTAAATAATAGACGAAAGTATTTTTCATACATATACCTTAAACATAATTACAATATGTCTAGGAGAAATGTGTATACATAATAAGAGCAAAAGAAGATTCCGTGATTTTGGCCACGAAAGGGACATGGCGACACTTAATAAAAATTACGAAAGAAATCCATCTGTACTTTACCAATGAATATAATAGGAAGTAAATCGTTTGTATTTAATTTTAAAATCCAACTGTAATAGTTATGAAATTTCAATCGAGGAAATGAGATAACTTCACAGAATGCTTCTGAACGTTAGCGTGTCATCTTGTATCTCTCATTAACCTAAAAAGAACAACACCAGAACTGAAGTAAATGTTATCTGGCACGAAAACGCCTCTAAATTCGATGATTTAAATTTTGTTATTGGTAACTCCATACCATTGTTGTTTTTCTAATATCAACCCATTCAGAATTTGAACCGTCTAAGTAACTCTAATTCGATATATTCATCTCGATTTCACCAAGATAGTAAGTAAGTATATTAACGGATATTGGTATTGGTATATTAACGGTTATAGTAGAAACATATTCATTAGCTTTAATAAAAAAAATCTTATTACGTAACATTCAATTGTTAAAAAGAAAAATATATAATGCCTATAAAAGCGTAGGATGAATAATAGCCACTAAATGTAAAGTTCATTTTTTTTTCTTTTTCTTAGGATAATAATTTTTTGAGTTACTTTATTGTTTGTAATCACAAAAGAATTTTCTTTCAAATATACATTTAGTAATCCTGTTTGGAACCTTAAAGTTTAAAGCAAGAGTACTCTTTATGTAATGACGGAAAACTAAGAAGTTTTTGAAAATTAACTTGATCCGTACAAATAAATAAGTCACGTAAAAATCCGTAACAAGACAGTTAAATAAAATGAACAAAAAATATGTTTTTTATAAAAAGAATTAAAACATTAAACATGTTTAAATGAGTTCAGAGTTGTAATGGAAATGTATCATTTCAACAAACACAAAGTTTTGAGAACGAGATTTTCTTTAAAAAAAATATTACATACCAATTTCTGAGTAAATATAATTTCTAAAAAGCTATCGTAGGACCTTTAATGTAATCCTATTCAATATAACATATAGAAGAGCTGTCTGAACAACGCTACGACACTTCGTTATTCGTTCAATATCACAATCCTGACCAGACAAGTTGTGATGACTGACTGATTAAGACTGTGATTAAGAAACAACATTTATTAATATATAAACTGTAGTAATGTCGAGGTGTCTTTGTATATGTGGTTTGAGTTTGGATATGTCGTTTATAAAGAGTAAATTATATAATATAAGGACCACTAAAAAGAAAGGATGGATTAAAATGAGTATAAAATAAACAAAATCTTTAATAAAATTGTCATTTATTTCGTATAATGATGTTCTGAAAATATAGGGTAAACACTGTTTTGTGGTATGTAAACCTTGTGCCCTGATTTTTGCGACTTCACAAGTTTTCCATAGGTATAAATTTAAAATATGAATATATATATATTTTGTTAATTACCATCGTTTTAATATTTATTGAACAAAATATTGAACTAACGTGAAATGAAACTTTAATTTCGCCATAATATTTATTAATATTGTTAATATAGTTTTTTAAATGTTATGGATTAAATTATCTGAACATAAGCAATTAATAGTAAGAAATAGAGTACAGTTGATGTTTTATACTTTATACCTACATAGTACAAATTAGTATTGGGCACATTGTAATAGCCTTACCCCGGGAGTCACTCTGTAACAATCATCATGTAATAACGAAATTATGAAAACTTGTTTGCATTTACCTAATTGTTAAAATAATAAAAAATAAACATAACACAGCACACAAACAGAAAAAGGAACTTACTCTTATAGCCGTTATAAATAGTTAGTTTTTGGCAATTATCTTATTACTTAATAAAATAAATATAAATATTAAATTCTCAAAATGTTTGTTTCACCAAAAGCGAAAGCCACTTGTTCAAATCAAAAAGATGTCTACGCTTTTCATAAACGCGTCTCTACTGTAAGAAATAGGCCATTTACGTAGTCAAGGGATACTGATCTTGACACTGGCTATCTTAAAAAATCAGCGCATCCTCACACCGAAACTAAAACATCGAGTAGTAGGCCCTAAATTATGTAATGACGAGAACTCTTTCACACAAGATACAAGAGAAAACATAGACGATTGAGATAACTCATTGTCAACGCGATGCCGGAGCGGTACAGCGGGTCGGATGCTTTAGAAAGATGATCTACGCTTTGTCCCTACAGGCTTTGGTCCACCATTATCATAGCCCGGTACTTACCTTCCTAGGCGGGGGCTGCATGGTCGATTAGTCGCAGCGACGGCTGCCCAGTGGGTACGGACCGCGAGACTTGGATCGATGGCGACACACGCGAGCTACACCGTGTTCTGACTTCTGGCGCGTTAGTTAGCCCGTTACACGAGCGGGCTCGCAATACGCATGCGCACCAACATCGCGGAAACCATAGACCGACCCCACAGAGTAAATATTTCACATTATTTTTATATTGAAATTATTAATTATTTTAAGTAGACGAGTACTTTAACTGTATACATTATGGTTGTGAATTTTTTTATCAGCAATTGATTTTGAGTAGATATTTCTATTGGTACTTAATTGATAAAGTGGCATGCGTCACTAGAACATAATTAATGTTATCCTTGCCTACAAAGATTAGAGACATTACTACTATTTACAAAATCTCTTGTATTTATATTGGATGAGTAAAAATACAAACGAATGAGGTTTCTTTCTTAGGGGTACCCAAGGCGTAAAAACGGAACCCTATTACTAAAACTTTCTCGTCGGTCCGTCTGTCTGTTTCCAGGCTGTATCTCATGAAATGTTACAGTTAGACAGCTGATTTTTTTACAGATATTGTATTTCTGTTGCTGCTATAACAATAAACACTAAAAAGTAATTAAGTAAATCATAAATTAATATTTAAGAAGGGCTCTTATACAAAAAACTTTATTTTTTAAAGTTTTTATGTATACTGGTACCGTACCTTCGGTCGTGAGTCCAACTCGCCCTTAATTTCCTCCTTAATTTGGGAGAGACATAATATGTTCGCACACAGTTCCATTCGTTTAGAAGAACCAGTAACACACCCAACCATCAGTGCACTCTCAGGTCATTCTATCGAGTCTGATGGTAAGATCTTATCAAAACTAACAAAACGAGCATAAACTCGGCGCACCCAGTTGTATTCGTCTAAACTCTAAACTCTGTAAGTTCCAGTACCGTTCATACATCGGCGAGAGTTTCAAGTCAAGTCAAGTCTAACAGTAGAATCTGATCAAAACTAACAAAGCGAGCCTGTATGTTTTAGTGTAGCTTCATGCCATTTTATCTCGTACCACAAAAAGCTAGTAATCAGTACGTGCTTGTAAAAAATATGAATAATAACATTACTTGTGCCACTACAGAATATTTAATAAAGCATAAAGTATCAAATTTAGTTTTTATAACTATTTTGTTCCCACTGCTACCACGAAAATTATTACAATCCGTCAAATGAACAGAGAAAAGAACAACATAAAGTAAATTTATGAGAATTTTTTTATTTATTTGTATTTGTGTTTGTTTACTGGTTTTGGTGACTCAGAACTAATTCTATCTATCTTATATCTTAGAGAAAATATTTGAATAACATTCTTCATATGGATTAGTTACTTACAACATTTAGAAAAGGAAATTGATCTACGGTCGATAATTTTACCTTAACCAACTGTAGATTGGCAGGTTGAATGGAGGGACGTATTAACTATTTATTGGACATGCGACCGTCAAAGGAACTGTATATACTTCACATACATGGAATCGAACTTGTGTGACTTCGTAATGACTTAATTTTATATTCCGCCATTTATTTTCATTTTGAAATTTTCACTTCACATGTTACTATACATTTTGTAAGTGCACATGACATTGCCTTAAATATATTGTATAAACATATTTCACGACATTTAGCTGTTTTTTTCTGGCGTTTATTATTACATATATCAATTATAAGCATATACATATTATAAGTTTAGGTGTCTTCATTTGAAATATATATTTATACACATTTACATATTTTTTAAATACAAACCACCACACTTGTAATTATATTGTAAAAGTATTGATTTCACGTGTTTCTATTGTTCAAATGATTTAAATTATCCCGAAGTCTTTACTTTCATAACAAGTTTTCCTAAGGATTTGCGGTGGTAGGAAGCAAGAAAGTGTTTGGAAATACTGAAGACCTAAATGCACCTCTTCCAGTTGTAGAGGAGCTGCTACACTGCTAGTGCTACGCCTATTGCTGACCGGGGAAAATACGGTTTAGTAATATGAGTTGTAGGTAATGTTTGTGTATTTTCTACTTTTTGTAAGAAAAAAGAAAGAAAAAAAGATACTAATTATCTAGATACTTTTAATTAAGACAATTCGAATAAATAAAAAGCTCAATAACTCCGGTCCTGGTTACAACGTATTTCTAGATATTTAACTAAAAATTTGACACACTGATTTTGAACCACTAAAGTATAACAAAGTTGAAAGTCTGGTAGGGTGGGACAAAGCGTACCTACCTACAAGACTTGTTACAGCGCCATCAAAAACCCTAACTTCTTTGAAAACATCAGACAGAAAACAAAAATAATTGTAAGATGATATACTTAATGTTTACAAAAGCTTAGTTATATTATAAAAATTTAAATCAAAATGTTATTTCTCCACCTCTGCTAAATGAATCATCTCTATTGTTGTGTAATTATAATTAAATTACTATGTCTTCCGATTGCCAAGATCTTTCATTTTTTTATCTTATCTTTATCAGGTGCCTTTAATCATGCTAATTTAAATAATTTGGTGACATAGTTTTACATCTCACAACTTTTTTTGTGGTTAATGGATTGAGATGTGATACCTATACTTATTAGGTACATCGTACGTTTTTAATGTGGATTAAGTTATTGCAATCTACCTCATTCATAAAAAATAAATTCAACCGAATTGGCCTTTAAAAAAAATAATACAAGTATTAAAATTTCCAACATATAAAAAAATATAAATTTCAAACTTCAATTTTTACTATTTCCGAAGATAAGTCAGACAACTGTAAGTAACTTCTCTATGTGAAAGGTACTACTGACATAATTGGAAATATCATAAAAAGTTTTCTGTAAGAACTATTTACAAAACTCATAGGAAAGTGTACTAATTCTTGAGATTTACTAAAAGTAATAAACCTTAAATAAATAAATTTTAATAAAATATTAAAACTGAAATCGTTTTGTTTTAAGTTACACAATTTCGGAGAAATATTCACTAACGGTACTGGCCAGTGGTAATGATATCATGACTTCGGCGCTACATTGCACTGGTAAGACACCTGCGCTAGCTAGTACTATGATAGCGGTAACTATTGGAATGGACAGGTACAAATCTGTTCTATAATTTTTAAATTAACATTTATTTTGATTATTCAAATCGAGGCGTCCTTACAAAGTAAACAATTATTGCTGATAGATTGACGCGTTGAACATGCCTTTTGGAATGAATCACTAGAACGGTGTCGATTTATGCCGGCATTACAACTGAAAAATATACCAATATGGGTATATTACGGAACATACCCTATATCACCAGTTCATAAATGGCCTAAGACACCAGTATGAGAAACTCAGGTATCAGTATCGACATTGACGAAAAGCTTTGAGCAAAATTTGGAGGGGATAACTGCTCATTCGTACTGTCAGGCACACAATATTATTTTTTTATTAATTTTAAATATTAATTAATGTAATGATTACCTAAAAGTCGTATTGTGTTAATTTAAAATTTATATTGTAAAAATTTGTTGATAGTTATTGACTTCCTATGGATTATATTGTATCTAAGAAATGATTTATTAAAGTTTAAGAGGATTACGTATAGTAATAATAACACTATCAAAATTCATTATTAAAAAAAACTACAATAAAATAATTATAGCGATAACAATTGAGTAGCCAACTGTACACTCGAAGGGAGGGGGACGTAACGCGACTGGAGAGCAAACATCGCTACTTACCCCGGTCCTTCAGCGCTACTTACCTACCCCTCGCAGTCCCCTCAGATACCTTAATTTAGACTTTTGCGCAGTCAAGTCCATGAGTGCTGCTACATGCCGATAGTTATAGTAGGAAGTGAACATTAAGTGCTGGAGTCTTGATTTTTTATTATGAAATAATAAAATAACTAAGTTTAAAAAAAATGAGGATTTAATATTTATTAGATACTATCTATTATTAATATTTCCTATTTACTAATAGGTTTGAAGTTGGTGTCAAGCCAATTAGTATAGGAATTCGTTTGAATACATTTTCGTAATTATTTATTTTTTGTTTTTCTTCGTATCTATTTAAGCTGGTAATAATATTAAGATATAATTGCTTTTTATAGCTTTATTTTCGTACTAGCTGTCTTCGTAGGCGTAGATTTTGATTTTTATAAAACGTACCCTTTGTAAGTACAAAGGGTACGTTTTACATACATTGGCAAGTTACCAATGTATGTAAAAACTATAAACCCTCAAACTGGTAAGCAGCAATGGTACGACAATAAGAGATTATTAACTTATTTTTATTGTTTGATTGTTAAAAAAAAAAACAAAATATAAAGTGAATCCCATGACAATATATTCCCGAAAACTGCATCCAAATCGATTAATCAATCTTATCTTTGAGGTTAGCGTGCACAAACATACATACATACAGACATACAGACGAACAGACAAAATGAAAAAAAACATTGTTTTGGGTTCTCTTACTTATATAAAGGCCCCTGCATGAATTTTCGAAAATAGTTTTTTTCGTGTTGTGTGCACTACTAAAAGAGAAACAAAAACAGACAAAGATTTTAAAAATGCTGAAAATGGATTCTGTCATCACTTTAACAACAACTCCTCTACAGATTTGGTTGGGCCGTTTCTGAGATTAGCTTGCACAAACATACAGACATGCAGACATGCAGACATACAGACATGCAGACATACAGACATGCAGACATACAGACATGCAGACATACAGACATGCAGACATACAGACATGCAGACATACAGACATGCAGACATACAGACATGCAGACATACAGACATGCAGTAATACAGACATGCAGACATGCAGACATACAGACATGCAGACATACAGACATGCAGACATACAGACATGCAGACATACAGACATGCAGACATACAGACATGCAGACATACAGACATGCAGACATACAGACATGCAGACATACAGACATGCAGACATACAGACATGCAGACATACAGACATGCAGACATACAGACATGCAGACATACAGACATGCAGACATACAGACATGCAGACATACAGACATGCAGACATACAGACATGCAGACATACAGACATGCAGACATACAGACATGCAGACATACAGACATGCAGACATACAGACATGCAGACATACAGACATGCAGACATACAGACATGCAGACATACAGACATGCAGACATACAGACATGCAGACATACAGACATGCAGACATACAGACATGCAGACATACAGACATGCAGACATACAGACATGCAGACATACAGACATGCAGACATACAGACATGCAGACATACAGACATGCAGACATACAGACATGCAGACATACAGACATGCAGACATACAGACATTCAGACATACAAACATGCAGACATTCAGTCATGCAGACATACAGACATGCAGACATACAGACATACAGACATGCAGACATGCAGACATGCAGACATACAGACATGCAGACATGCTGACATGCAGACATACAGACATGCAGACATGCAGACATACAGATAAACTGAAAAACCATTGTTGTGGGTTCTCCTGCTCTCATAAAGGCCCTTTATGATCTTAATTTTTTTAATATATGAAACAGAAATGGAAAGGGACAATTTTATTATATGTATAGATATTAATTTTTGAAGTAAGCATTTCATAATTCACATAACCATTTAGTATCTACCTATAAGATTTCGTTTTATTTCTTTAAACATAAAATCTTTGTATTAAATAAATATTAAATCTTCATAATTTTTTATTTTTAGTTTTGAAATCGGTTTTTTAATGTAGTTATTGTTATTCCATACTTTTTAGTTTATTTTTTAGTTAACTGCCTTGTCAATTAGCTATGGGTAGACCTACAAAGGTACTGCGCGTCTTAAAAAATATATCTCAAGAAACGGGAACGGATATAAGTAGTCGTCTCCGTAAAAATACTCTTCGAAACACAATTTCACGTTCTTGTGAGACTATTAAAGATCGTAAAAAACGTTGGTTGGCCATGAGGGCATATGACATCACGATTACATCAAGAAACTCTTGAATAGCATAATTCTAGGCTCGATCTAGATTTTAAGATCCAAGAGCGTCTTGCGAATGTGTATTTTGAGCAGAGAGCTAATAGACTTGGCCTCATTAATGAGCGTCTGACCAACGAGTCAGATGAACAGAGGACTCATAGGCTTGTTCTCATTAATGGGTATTTAGAGAACGAGTCGGCTGAGCAGAGAGCTCATAGATTAGAAGTGATACGAAACCGTACAGCAACCGAGTCTGCTCAGCAACGTGAGAACTGGCTAGCAGCAGCACGTCAGACATCCTTCAATGACTGAGCTTAATTTTATAACCACTATAATTCAATATGCTGAAGTACCATATGGACTGTAAGAAATTATTATTTCCAAAACAAAAGATGTCATTAGTCATAACACGTTTTAATTACCTTCCATTTTTTTTACCATAATAAAACCCATTTTTTATAATAAAATTACAAATTAAATTATTTAAAACAATATTTATACTAAATACAAAAAATATATATCAAACCAGTTTCAGTTTATATGGGATGTATAATCCGAAACCCAACTAATTTATTATTCCCCTATTTCGATAGTTTTTAAAATTAACCTGTTCCCTTATCCCTTAGTGTTGTAGTTATAGTAAGTTTATTTTACGATGAAATGTTTTTAGTAATTCACATCCATCTGATTTACTTTACTGTCCTGATATGATCTTAAAAAAATAAAAAGGAATTGAAATAAAAGTAAGGTATTGATCTAAAAAAATTATTTAATGAATGAGGCGACTATGTGCACTTTGAAAACACTTGTTATTCCACAGGGTCCTGGGAACACTATTTACAACCCACGGCCGCAACCGCTGTCGGTTCTTGTCTGCCGCTGCTTTCTTCATCCTCTTAACATTACACACTGTACAGACGTCATTTGTACAACTTATTCAATAAAGGTTACATCTAACATACAAAGGTTTTTAAAACGTCGGAAATATTTTTGATCATAATACTTAAACGGATAGTGGTATAAGATGTTAATCTCCTAAAATTATTTCTTTATCATCTACGACATAAATATTCATATATGTGTTATATTTTCCTTATTCTAATGACTGGTACGAGTCCTCAGCCATGGCTTTACAACTAACAGTTATAACTTTTGCGGCTGTGGCACATAAAGTTATTTCTTAATCTTAGATACGTAATATTAAGGATGTACTCGATTTAATAAATATAGACCGACTGTGAGCTACTCGATTATCAAGAATCATGGCCGAGCTGGTGAATACATACATCTACCGTAGAGAAAGAGTCGTAGTGACGTCATCAAGTTAGCTCAGAGGCAGTAGAAATAAGGAAAAACGAGAGATCGGAGTCGCCTCTAGCGACAACATCTACGTAATTTTCAATAATATATTTGCTTACATACATTTAACATATAAAAGTTGTAACAACACGCATCCTTAACATCACTTATGATAATAAGTAAACTACAATTCCGTACAACAATCAACACTCAGTACATTAAAATATAAAATCATGCGCTCAAAGCACGGAATCTAAATAACAGCTATAATATAGTACCAAAAATCAATACACACATTTTAAAATATCAATAATTACATACATCAATAATATTCAAATATTTGTCTAAGAGTTACTATTTAAAAAATATTTACAATGATTGCCTTCATATCCAACAATTGGAATCTCAAATAAAAATAACATTCAAATGTTCTTATATAAATTAAACAAATCACAGTATTAAAGTAATGATCGAAAATTATTGAATGTGATGATGATGTCGACTCAAAAGCCTTTTGTGCGTTAGAAATGAACAAGGCTACACAAGACATGTACCCAGTACAAGCTGAACAGATGATAGCGGACTCAAGATGCATCTTACGCAGATTAGGGAAGACGACTTAATTGTGATTTTGTTGCTTCAAAACTAATAACGCTTCTATAATAGTTTAAACTTACTTGTGATATATTCAGGTATATTAAATAAAAATTCGTAATAGTACACCTATTTGGTAATGGCCGCTTCAGTGTTATTCAGTAATGTCGACGATTGAAAGTTGTGAGCGTTTTGTAGAATTTTTAAATTATATTCAATTAATAAAACACTTTACTGTATAGCTTATGTACTTTAATTGTTACTCTTTGAATAACGTATTTCTAACACTTTTAAATTTAAACATCAATTGCTATTTACCTTCGGAATAGAGTAGAGATATATTCGCTTAAGTTTTAACATAAATTATTTAAATTACTGAAGACTTACCGACAACATTTTCTTAATATAATTTTGTCTTAATTAATATTTTATCAGCATTGTTTTGACACATTTTTTTTTATTTTGCGACATTACCGATAGACAATAGTTAGAAACATGTATAATAATCTAAAAGAACATTCACTTTAAAATAAACAGCGATTCACATTTAAAAAAAGATTAATAAATAAATATGTATTAAATAGATTAAAAATTTAAAACATTGGTATCAATTAATAATAAATATTATTGGATTATTAATTGCAAAGTCAACCAACATGTAACCATTCCGCACTACCCGTGGGTATATGTTTCTATCAAGTGATTGCATGTCGTCTAGATAATTACACCTGGATATGATTTAAGATTCCGAGCAAACCTATTCTACGTTAAATTTCAAATTGTGACACATATTAAAACTATTTATATGTACAAGTTTCCGCAAAATCTTCGTTTCCGGTATCTTAATTTAGATTATTTCGTAAAATTTCCATTCAAAACTGATTTGATGTACAAAAACAACTATATCGAGGTAAGCTCTACGTCACGGTTGAATTTTAAACAATGATAATATGAAAACCTACTATTCAGGCTAGAAATGTCACGTGATCATGTATAGCACTAGGGACAATTAACTATTATGTTATGTATTTAATATTAATTATTTAAATTATTAAGACTAAATAGACGTCTGTAGAATATATTTACAAAAGTAGTCTGCTCAGACCCTGTTATATTTGAAAAGACAGCACATTTTAACAAATTATAACTAACGTTTAAAATAACGACATAATAAGTTCATAAAGTTGAATTCTCAAACGCAAGCAGATACTTAGGGATAACAGCCGAATTGTGTATTGAATTGTCGACATTTTTTTCAAGAGTAAACCATTATATTTACAGATATTATTATATAACATTGACATACTGACCATTACTGATAAGTTAACATTATTGTAAATGCATGGTAACGGAAATTATTCTCAATATTGCCAAGAACGCGGCAAGCTTGATGACTTGCTGACTGCTACAAAGGGATTTAATAAAACCATCCCGTCGATCTTTCAGAGTTTAACTCGTCAACGGTTAACGTCGCTTCCATATAAATACAATAATTACATTCAATGGAAAACATCTAATGGATCCACCAATTAAATAAATAACCTACTATTAAATAGCGATAAAAAGCGAAAATATACAATTGTAATGTCTAAGCTACAATTGCAACCGGATATATATGGCAACATTTAACATTCACATCGAATTATTCTATTAGTTAATAATAGTTGGGGCTCTCTGACGTCGTTTATTTAAATCTGTAGCATTTGTACAATGAACGTTCGTCCGCTATGGTTTTGCTTGTAGCCACTAACTTGAATGTAGCAAGCATCAAGAGTGCGTAACTTATTTACTATGTGTTCAATTACATATAGGGTTTATTTTGTCTCGATCTTTAACAAGTAATTCTAATTTGTTATTACATTGGATCCTGTCCCGATATAAAGGTTAACTCGTTTTCAAAGCAGTTGTGTTATGAGGACTGGACGGCAACTGCGGTGATGTTTGAGTCGCGATTACTATTTACATCCATAAAAAAATATTACATAAACACCGGCTGAGTTTCGTAAGTCAATATAGTCGAAAAGAATATTTTTTTTTTTAAAGGATACAAAACAAACCAGTAAAATGATATAAAATTATTAACGCAAAATACGATAAAACTTAATCAGGTTATATTAGGCCGAGTCTTCATAACACAAACTCCTTTAAGACAAACCTCCAGAGTAAGGACAGAATCACCGTATTGAAGTCCGGAAATTAACCTTCGACGTGAATCAACGCTATGGTACGAAGCAACGACTAACAAGTGGTGAAAATTGTATTGTATATACATATAATTAATATTACTAAAATATTGGCTAGTAACAGTAAACAAGTAATGACCATCGCGTGGACCCACATTGGAGTTATAGCAGTAGCATATTCTTCATCCGATGGAAACGTACGAAAACGGGACCATTTAAAAAAAAACAATAACATAAGTATATTT
Organism: Napeogenes inachia; assembly: GCA_959347355.1. Taxonomy (NCBI): domain Eukaryota; kingdom Metazoa; phylum Arthropoda; class Insecta; order Lepidoptera; family Nymphalidae; genus Napeogenes; species Napeogenes inachia. The sequence goes on along the minus strand of OY365800.1, from coordinate 12,655,166 downwards.
ATTTATATATTGCCTTAAAGATACGTAGTATTAATCTCGTTTTCGGACTTTTCCATCCGGCTCAAGATGTCGTTGGTAATGTTAGCCGCGACTTTCGCGCTTTGAAACCGATTATTTACATCGTGATAAAATAATTTTATGACATAATTTACGCTTAACAAACATGCACTTAAAACTAATACACCCCCACTTAGGCCCGTTTAACCTTGACTATCCCGATGAGTATTGCCAAATATTGCACATAACAGATGTAGAAAATATCCAATTATTTAATCGACACGCCAATCAGTCCAATTTACAATAATATACAATTCCAAAGTACGTCTAAATAATTACAAATATAAAAAATAAGCAATTAGGTAAAAAAAATGTTATGAATTTACACATAACATAGGATATATTTTATCTCGATGATAACTCCGTGTCATATCAATGTACATATTAGTGATGTGAGACAGAGAATATATATATTTATATATCAAAATATTAATTGCTGATGGTATTTGGATTGCTCTTTTATCAATAATAATTTTCGTCACGATGCATAATGATTTTGCTGTTATCCTTTTAATGTTGTTCTAAAAGAATAATAATTAATTCACAAAACATTATTTTATTTGTTAAAAAAAAATTGATTTAAATTTTAATTCAATAAAAAACCATAAGCTATTAATGATTTTCTTAAAACATATCCCTAAAAATACATAAATCAATATTGACTGGCAGGGCACCACTATTAAAAAATATATACATTTATATTATGATAGTGCTTATTTATTAAAAAAGCAATGTGTTAGTCAATAGTTGGGTTGCCTCCGTAAGTTCATGGGAAAAATAAAATTTGGGATATGTATTTATACCACACATTTATATAATTTTCGATCAATTTTAAAATAATTTGATTGTTAAACATTATCTTGTTAAAAATAATTTTATATAATTGTTATTATCTAAAACTAAATAAAATAATAGATGCAGATATATAATTAATTCAGTAATTTTTAGAAGTCCAGCTCCGTTTTAAGTCATAATTATCAATTTTGTAAATTCTAATAGGAAAACATCATATTAATTAATTATTAATAAATATTTAAATACAGTATAATAAAATAATCAATAAGAATCAAATGCCGTGCCAGTCTGTGATGTATATTGTGATAGAGCAGCTTTGAGAACAAAAATACCTTATATATCCATATTACACTTAATGAGATTCCATATAATGAGGCACAAAGTAAAATAGTAACATTAACAAAAATATATAATAATATGTTATATTAAAATTTACTTACATCACATGATGCACATACTACTATTATACATCTTAGAGTAACTTTAAGTTAACCATTGAGCTTTCCATCTATACAAATAAATAATGTAATAAACTACATCGAGAATTAAAAAGAAGATATATCAATACATCAAATATTTACATCTACATCTAATGTTCACTGTACACGAATGTTCAAAGCACTTCAGACACGGTTTTAATTTAACGGCGTCGTCGCGGTTTATATCACCTCACTTCACAGTGTTTATTGAGCGCGAGCGAGAGAGCCGTGGGGTTGGAGGGAGGCGCGGGGGGCCCTGACGTGGAGCCGCCGGGGGGGGCGCCGACGGCCGCGGGGGGCGCTTCCCCCGTACCGCCCTCGGAACCCTTCATCACATAACCCGAGCCCTGCGAACTCCGGGATATTTTTAACCGAATAGGCGTCACTTTGTCTGTCCGTATCCTACGCAAAGTAGAAGCCGTGTCGGACGTGAAGGGCGGATCGATGGCCAGCGGGTCCTGTGCCGACGGATCGTACTCGAAGGGATCCACAGCCGGCTCTGGGGCAACAGAAGCGGCGGCTTTGGCGAGCGCGCCTCCTGCTGCCTTCTTCTCCTCTTCTTTAGTACGCTTTATTTTAATGATCAACTTAGTAGCACTTTCACTTTCACTATTGACCACTTGGAGTTTTTCTTTGTCCAATTTTTTATCTTTCTTTCTTTTGCGTTTCTCACTTTTATTCGGTTTGTGTTTACTGGTTTTTTCATCTTCCTCGAAATCAGCCATCACCATACGTCGATATTTCATACTTTCTCGACGCATATCTTCAAAAGTCGGTTTTTTTGTATACGTTGTTGTACAAAGTTTTGGTATACTTTGAAGGCGTTTTTTAGGCGGCCGAAACTGCAATCCGGGAGATTCATCATTTACTTGTTGTACGATATTAGAACCAATTTTAATTTTAAGTTTCGGAGCAACGGGGGAAGACGCTCTGGATCGGTTCGATTTAGTAGAAACACGACCACGTCTTTTGTGAGCTTGACTCGAGCTGCCAGCAATGTTTGAAAGCTTGACGTCATCGGATATATCCAAATCGTCATTCATGCTCACCTCTAAATGTCGTAATTCACGGGATAATCCTCTAATAGTTTTGCGTTTCTTCTTTTCAATAGGTGTGTCCGTAATTTTGTAATCTTCTCTAGTAGGTATACTTGTCATAGAGGCTACGGCTTTTGGTATTGTAATCACTGCACGTGGTAGGGGTTGGGGAGCAGCTGGGGGTGGCGCAATTCCCATTGTCGAAGCATTTGTTGGGTCATCCATATTCATATCTTGTGTCCAATACTGCCGTAATAACTCCTTCTTACGCATTCGTCTTAAATTGGTAGATCCAGACATCATTGAACTTGTGGAATTGTTGGATGTATTTAAAGCATTTATGTTAGAGTCATAGGTAGGAACGGGTGGCTGAGCTACTACTGGTTGAACCGAGCTTGCTGAATAATTCGCATCTAAGAACGGGCCTTTAATCTTTACTTTTAACTGATTTCTAGAATCTGATAATGACACTTTTGGTAACTGGGGTATTACAGCCTCTTTAACGGGTTCAATTGCCTCTTGTGCAGATGGCATTCCTGGTAATCCAGTTTTAGGTTTGCTAGCCATAAGTGCTGAATGGAGTTGCTTTTCTACCTCTTCGTCTATGTCTACTAATTGTTGGTCGGCTGTTCCGCTAGCAAATGCCAATAAATGGCTGTTATAAGCATCAGTTGCAGGTGGGGCTGGATTATCGAAGCTATTATACGTACGCATATCTACGGGACCTGGCAGAACTGGCTGTACTTGTGATAAACCTGACCCTCGTTCTACAATGTTTTTGTCTGATGGTGATTTAGCTTGTTCTATTTGTTCGGGCGTTATCAGTTTCACATCTTTTGGCTCAGGAGTAGATCGTTTACTAATATTTGAGGGACTAAGAACCCGAGGAGACTGAGAAGAATCTTTATATGAGTGTTCCGATTTTCGATCATCTCGCAAATCTATAGACTTGCGTCTTTCTCTTAATGCTTTGAGATCAACACCATCATTGGCTATTTCTTCATTAAAATCATATACTGTGCCCACAAGTTTACTCTGGATGGAATTACCAACGTAATCTCCTGATGCATAGGCGTGTCCACGGCTCTTGGATCTGCCACGACCTCTTTGGCTTCTGTTATTTCGATTATTATTACGCTTTGTTCCTTTGGGAGCTTCAGATTGTTTAGGAGATATTCCAGGACTTTTACCGGGTGACTTTCCTGGGAATTTCGTAACGCTTTTAGTTAATTTTGGGGGAGATTTTGAATCTTGTGTCACACTGATTATAGTCTCGCTGCTATCATTAGATAACTTTGTAGGAGGTCTTGTGTTATTCGAATCATTGTACGAATCTACGCTGATACTTGGGCTTGACGCGACGTGTATAGATAATTTATCACTACTTGTAACATCAATGTCGTCTTGTGGTGAATCAAGGGGCTTAGAAGTAGGCGAGGCGATCATTGCAGTTGTCAATGCAATATTTTCCGATGAAGAGGTGAAAGCTGCACACAAAGAATAAGATGGTGTTGATAGAGGCATTAAAGGATTTGGTGCAAAGTTTCGGCCTGCAGCATATAATCCAGATGCCGGTGACGGTAACGACAACTGTGAAGAAGCGCAGGCTCCTGGCGCAAATAAAGGCAAGGTTGACATAGTATTCAAAAATGGTGAAGACTCCGATGGATAAGCTGTGTACTGATTTAGTGGCAACGTCGGTTCAACTCGGCATGCATAAGCTGGCATGGGAGGATACGAATCAATTTCTGGTCCTTGTCGAGATTCACAGCTGATCCGAGATTTAATGTCCACTTTCTGTGAACATATTGAAGCCTCCGAATTTGTACTGGAAGCAGAAGATCTACGCATTGTTATCTTACTTTCTGGCCATTTCGAATCATGGCCAATATATGGTGAAGATATTGTAGCACAGTCGGAATGTATCACTGAGTTATTATTATCGTATGTCTGGTTGTCTTGTGTTAGTTCTTGATCATTGCTATGCACCGAATGATCCACTACCGACAGTGATTGTGAATCGTCACTTTGTTTAGAGATCGATATGCAATCTCCGCCTTCAGACACCGAAGGTATCGACTGAACAGTGTTAGGATCTTTAACATCTTCGGTATAAGACGCAACTTCATACTTTGTTTCGATAGTTTGATCCATTTGTTGTTCATTCTGAGATACATCCAAATCCACCCATTTTACATTATTATTTGCAGGCAGGGAGACATGATCTTTATTTTTCAAGTTACTGGGCAAATGAACTGGTTCATTCATTTCAGAATAATGATTACCGATAGAATTATGCTTTGGTGAACTAACCTTACTGTGTAAATCTAATATATTAGTTTTGTTTTCTATTATGTTATCATCATGCTCACTTTTTGCAATAGCTGGAATATCAATTACATCTTCATCTCTTTGATCTTTGTCGTCCGTGCCAACGTCATCTTGCGAATGATTTTCGGTTGGAGGCTTTTTGGTATTCATCTGCATTCTTAGCCTATCCACCAATTCTAAAGTTTCTTGTACGCCTTGTTCTTTAGAATCCTCCTTTATAAAGAATTCTGGGTAAGACGTAAAAGGTTTTATCATCTCTTCATGATTGAACCCATCTTCAACAGAGGGCAATATATCAAATTCAAATAGTTCATTGTCTTTCGGCTGTGGTGAAAATATGTTTCGATTTGGGAATGGATTAACTGCTGAAGGTATCTTAGCACTCTTTGATATCTCTACACCCTGAACATGACTGGCATCTTGAGCAACAAACTTCTTTTCTGAATCCATTATCGACCGTTTTCTAACATTTCTTGTTATTGGGTTGTCAACGTCCATTGGATCAATCGTACGAGCGTCCATTGGAGTTTTCGGAGATTTAATCATAGTATTTTCATTTAAGTTTGCCTGTATCTTAGCAATCATTTTGATACTACTTTTATCCGCATAATCTAAGTCTAATGACTTATCCTCAGTCATATATTTCTCGTGATCACCTGGTTTTTCTACAGGGGGAGGATGTACATTCGGACTGGGAGCTTTTGGTAACCAATTTTTATCTGGATCTGAAAATTCGTCATTGGTGACTGGTGAAACTTTCTTTTCAATTGTGTCTGTAGGACTCGGCTGTTCTTTAGGCGTTGTACTAATTTTCTTTATTGGTGACAGACTTCCATGATCAAGAAGTTGAGAATCGCGTCGGGAAGAACGCCTCTCTTTTATTTTAGGCATTATTTCACGAGTTTCTTTAGGAGGCGACATTATTTCCTTTTCAATTGCATCTTTTACACTCAACCTTCTACTTATAGCAACCTTATGTTTAAGCTCGGTGCTTTTCCTCGGACTCATTCGTTTAGATGCAATAGGTTCATTTTCATTAATTTTCACTTTATCGTCTACAGATACACGACCTTTTGGTTTAATAGATCTATTTTTAGTTTCAGTTTTGGAAATTGATGGACAATCCAATACCTCATTCTTTACCTCCTCGTTCTCTTTCCGTTTCGGAGCTGTAGGTTCAATGGGCTGGGTGGCCTCTTTGGAATTTTTATTTGGGGTTGTGGCAATTCCCGCGTCTTCTTTAGATGGTTTTCTCGGTCTGGAGTCGTCAGACTTATTAGGCATATTTCCGCTTGAAACAGTGCTTCTGGTCCGAGCACGTGTGGCAGCACGCGTATCGCTGGGTCTGCCTGGTTCCTCTCCTTCAATAGGCGGCATTGGTACCCCACACTCGGTCCCCCGTTCGGAAGTTTTAAGCTTCTTCTCTGGGGCCTTGCGTGGAGAAACATCGTTTGATATACTTTTTCTCTTTCGGCGTCGTCGAGGACGTTTGGGTGAGGGACTTCCCGATTCAGAAAATCGTGATCCTTTAGAGCTGTCAGTATCACTCGAGGCACTAGTTGAAGACAATGGTCTTGACACCTTGTCAAGAAAGGGCAAGTCCACAGTCGGTCTAGAGCCAGGTGGAGAAAACATTGACGGCGGTCGAATAGGTTTAATTTCCCGTGCCTTAGCGGTAGGTTTCATGCCTGGTTTTTCTGGTTCTTCATCTGAAGAACCAGAAGACGACGAATAACTACTGCTACTTGAATTAGATGAAGAACTTGAACTATCTTTCTGTGGGGATTTTGATGTTTTGTGGTCTTCCTTCTTAGGAGAGGTCTTAGTGGCATCCACTTTTTCTGAATCTTTCTTTTTCTCGCTATCAACAGCATCTGCAGTAGGTACTTTTGATCCAAGTCCACTTTTTATATGTGCTGCAGCTTTCTTTGCAGCTTGCCTTTGTGGCACATAAGCTATTGGCTCTTTTTCTTGCTCTTTTGATGACTTTTTCCTACCCACTTTTTCTGGACTATCTTTAGGTTCTTTTCCTTTTGATTTAATTTTCGGCTTAGACTTAGTATCATCCCCACTTACTTGTTTTTCAGGTGTGTTTTCATCTTTTTTAACTGTTGTAGTAGAACGCATGTTTTCAGAAGCTTTCTTGGCAGCTTGCCTTTGGGGCACAATCATATCGGTAGGATTGTCTTTTTGTTTAGCAATTTTTATATTTTCTTTATCTCTAGCTTCATCGTCTGATTCATTGTTTTTAACTGGTGTCTTTTTCTCCTTATTTGAAGGTTTTCTTCCTCTTTTCTTAGGAGCAGGTTTGTCCTCCATGGGGAATGATTTCTTTTCTGGATGTGTTTGAATGAATTCTTTCATTGCCGCTTTTGTGCGCGGTAAAGGTTGTTGTGAATCATTTTCATTGGAAGATTTATCCGCTTTTGTTTTTTCAGACTTTGTTTTATCGGATTTAGATTTAGATGGTTTTTCCGGCTTGGTGTCTTCCTTAACAGAAGCTGCTTCACTGCTGTCGGAATAAATATCGTTTGGAAATTTATTGTTCCTTGTTGTTCGTATCGAAATAATTTCATCACTGTCGGTGCCAGATTGACCTATTTTACCAGCTGTCATCTCTTTCTCCATTTGTTGTAAAGTCTTACTCCGGGATTTATCTTTTTTCATTCTTGATTTAATAGCTTCATCCTCACTGCTACTTTCAACTACTGCTTTAGAGAGCGGCCCTTTCTTTTTCTTTCTTTCTGGTTTTTTGGGAGATTTCTTACCTTTGACTTTAGGTGACACTTTCTTTTTGGGAGATGTAGCAGTTTTCTTTACATCATCATCAGTACTTGATCCAATAGCCCGACCACGGTATTTAGCATTACCTCTGATTTCCGTACCACTTTCTTCACTTGACAACCCACTATACATACTTCCACTCCGCCGAGATCCATTAACATAATGTTTTTTGTATGGATTCGCAGATTTAGAACCTCTAAGTAAACCGTTGCGATCTTTCTTTTTATCGTCACCGGATTCTGGTGGTGCAATTCGAGCAAGTAAGTCATCAAAATCATTTTTATGATCAATAGCATTTGGGTGTGAATATAATCTGTCATATATTGATGGGCCATGATTAGCCTCTATAATGGCAGCTAAGTCTGGTCCTGCAATGTTTGGATCTGCAGACAAAACTGCAACTTGTTTATGAAAAGTTTGTTCTCTCATGCGAAAGAATGAACGAGAAAGTTTTTCCCTCCGGCTCACCATATAACAAAGATTTCGCACCCGTTCTAAATCTTGCCTTAGTTGTACAAACATTTTCATTTTGTCCAGATCTGCTTGCTCTTGCCTATGAGTCAACAGTTCATTGTCATCAGACTTTGGTGGAAGCAAAGGGCGGTTGTGTCCAGCTCGTCTTTTTAATTTCCAGTAGTTGTAAATGTAATTAATAGCATCTTGATCCACATCGAGAAGATGTGTACTTATATCTTTTACACTGACATGGCGATCAAATTCCCCTTCTATTTCCTGCAGTCGCGCTGCTCGAGCTTGAGTTTTTTCTTCGGAAGTCATATCTTTACGACGTTTTCTTTTTACTTCTTCTTCATCAGAGCCAGAACCGGGACATTTTTCTTTTTTAGAATTTACACTATGTTTCTGACAATACGAACGCAATTTTACACCGTCGTCGGCATTCTCATCTTCAATTATTGCACGCATTTCTAGTCCATGTTTAAATGCACAAGTTACATGATATGCAGTCTTACAAGTTTTCACTGAGCACTGTATACATGCTCCTTTACGCTCGCGACACAATACACACACTAACGACCAGCGGGATGCTGGGATCGAGGTTATTTTAGTTATAGGTTCCATTTTTTCAGCACAACCGATCGACACTTCGGGGATCCAAAGGACGCAGCTAACATGGGCCCATTTATGACCAGATGGCGTGCATTTCATTGCACCTCCAAGATTAGGACACAACACACAAGTTGGCCTGATACCAGCTCCACAAGGTCGACAGAGCCACTGGCCTGAAAAAATAAAGAAAGATAGTAATCATTTTGCAATAATAAAGTTATTTATACTTTAAATTATAATCATACCATCTGGTATGACGGTGATGCCATAACAGGCTTGGTGAACGCATATATTGCATGAATCGCAAAACACCATTTCGTTTCCATCTTCTGAATCAGGAGATCGGCATACATCACAGATAACATTTTCATCATATTCTATACCCAGGCCCTCTTCTGACTTTATAATAGCTTGAATTTTGTCCCAGGTCCGAACCTATAACAATTCAATAGACCTCATTTTATTACCTCGGCCGTGGGGTTTATCTACAATTATACATATCTATAATTCAAATAAATATGAACAGGTATCATACAAAATCATGTACAATAATATAATAATTACTTTGTATTAAATTTAAAATATTTACAATCTATATAATAAAATGGCAAGTATTTAAAAAGAAAAATGGAACTCTGATGAACTAACTCAAATTCCAGCCTAGTGCTAGATGCCACATCCAAACAAATATTTACAAATTAAGATATGTAACAAAGTATATTTTTATTAAAATTATAATCTAAACACATCTAGAAAGGTAGAAGGCAAGTTCCATATGAGTTTCTGTATAAATAACAAGTCTTTAGCTTTTTTTCATTTATCCAATTTATACACTTCTTCATTCAAGTTAAGATTCACTTTCTACACAATTTTTTTTAAAAGATTATTAAAATAACAAAACTCCATTACGAAATGTAAAAAATGATAGTTTCTCATGACAAAGAGACAATTAATATACTACTCTTACCAAATTCAAAAACTGTAAGTCAGATAAGGTTGAAGTTCTTAAAATGTTATTTATGTATATATCTATATTACCAGGTTGAAATAAATTGTGTTCTTAAAAACCAAATGTTTTATTTTGGCATCTTTTTTATTTATTTACATATCCTGTAACATCTAGACCATCTCTAAATAGACTAGACTTCAAAAATAATAAAATCAATATAAAAACAATTCCTAATAAAGATTATTGTCATGGATATTGAGTTTTTTGTGCATATTGAGATGCTTGATTGATTTATTAAAAGTTAATCTTAAAATAATTCTAAAAGTTAATCTTTAGAATAATATTTTAATAAACAGATTTTTACATGTTTAGCTTAATGAAATAAAAATACATTAATAAATATTAAACATGACATCCATCTTAGTAATGACCGTTATACATAAAAGTCTAGATTAATGAAGGCGGGTAGAGACCTGAATGATCATTAAGGACATCTCTATCAATTTCATTGTTTTTTTTTTATTATTATTATTATTTTTGGTTTCTTGTAACATTACCTGTCTAATACAATAGACTGAAATAATCTTAATAAATAGTTGAATATAAAAATATTTTATTTTTATTTATATTTTCATCTATGCTTGGTTTAAATTCAAAATTGGACCAGCCAGTTGGCAATGCAAATGGGTTCTTTTTATTTAATCATCATACCCGGACAAAGTCTGCCTGATCGACTGCCATGGTTGGTATAGACTATAGAACATATCATTGATAGGTGCATAAATTCCTAAGTAACAACTATTGTAATCTCTTAATCCATTGTCAATGTAGATAGTAAATTGATAATTTCAACAAATAAAACACTATTACTTGAACCAGTTTAATAGTATGATACTTTTATAGCTATAGAAAAACGAAACCCCCAGTGAATCTAACTCAAAGATAGCAAATTAGAAAGTTACAAAAGACCCTGATGTGTTCAAAGATTACTGTTGTAATAGCCGCAAAATAATGTTTTTTTTATAGGGACTATGCCAAATGATCAACTGTTAAGTTTATCTTGTCTTATTCAAAATATTGATTTACAATTGAATGATTTGAGATTCGTAAATTAAAAAAAAATAATAGAAACTGTACACACAGCATATTTTGCACTGACTCAATAATAGGATAATATTCAGTATGATACTAAATTCATATACATTTTTTTTATGGATTTGCTATTTTCTAACACATTCTTCTTCTTCTTTATTTGACACAACTAAGTAAATGATGTTTTGATTGTTTGTTAAAGTCAATCTAAAACAACCGAACTGGTATTGTTTAAGTTAATATATACAAAAGTTTATACTCTACATTAAAACTAAAAGTAGTTTTTTAATAAATATTATGTGACAAAGAGGAAGAGATGAAATTGCCAGTGAATCTGTGTCTATGTATAAAGTTCTGTGTAAATTAAATAACAAATTGCATTCTCATAAATAATCTTCACTCCTCACCTTCAATCAAGGCTTGTAAATATCAACGGACGCAAACAATATCCTATAAATATTTAATTGGATAGCTTACCTCTAATTCTTCAATGACCTTCTCCAGCTGGTCTTCCGAGACAGAAGATGCACCAGCTCGTGCTCTTTCTGAATTCAACAATTTCAGCCAAGCTGTATCTGTTGCGTCCAAGTCGTAGCTACAAGCCGCCTCTGCTCGCGCCGGTGTTGTGCTGAGTAAATGTTTATCAGCCTGATAGTGAGCATCCCGAGTTAGGTGTATATACTTGTCTTTGGGTCTGAAAACGCAGATAATTTATAAAGAAGAAATTAATATACTACAACACTTATTTAAAATCAAAACTATTACAATACTCACAATTTAAACTCTTGGAAATTTGGCGGTTTTGGGTTATCAATGATCTTAACTTTTGGGGCTGGTAATGAATCAGGATTTACGGGAACTTGTACCCCCCGCTCCCAATCCTGCTTCCATGTGTCGGTGATCACCCAATATTCGCTCGGCGTCAATGGTTCCGAATCCGGTAACTTCATTGCGCTGATAAGATCTTTTCTGTAATTATATTGTTAACATACTTAAATAGCTACCATAAACAAGTTGAAATACTTTTTTTTAATTAGTATAATTTTATAATATAACACAATATTTTAAACAAGTACAAAATCACTAATCAAAAATATATTTTACTTTGCTTTGCTCATAGTATAATAAATGCACTTTAATTTATACAAAACTTTAGCTTAGGGTAACCACATTTAACAGCTTTCTTTAGCTGAGGGTATAAGATCTAATAAAAAAACCTTTAATATAAGTTTAATAATAATAAATAAGATACAAAATGTTTGTTTTTTATTGTTTAAAAGACAGGCTTATTTGTCTTAAATGTTTTAAACATTATAATATTTTTTTCTAACCTTACCTTACTTGATAACACCATTATTTGTGAAAAGTGTTATCTTTTGTCTTGGCAGAATATTCCAACTCACAAAATTTTCCAAATTTAGCAATATTGTCATTGTCTTGTGTAAAACAACAATAAGTCAAGTTAATAGTCCTTTACAAACTGTGGCAGTTACATTACTAAGATGAAAAATGCTATGGTCTTAATTATTTATATTAGTAGGATTTACTTTAGCTTTGAATTATATTAGAAAGTAACACTTTTCACTGACACTCATGATGGTCACTACACAATTGCAAGAGCAAACACAGCTTATATGAAAGGGTTATTTGTTTAGGGCAAGATCCTTTTAAACATTACCAATTGATACTAACTTCTTCTGTTAAACTTCTTCACATAAATGCAACTTACATTTTTCTTTCTACACTAAATTACACATTTAAGAAATTGTAAGCTGATAAGTAATAAGGCAAAAGGCACGCTTTTATTATAATCACTTCCAAAGTCAAAATATATAAATAAATTGTATATTTTAGTTACAATTTCCTGGTCAATATTTTTGGAGAGATTTTACAGTTTTATCTTTAAAGCAACAGCATTACATCATTGTACTTAAATATAATTTGATCTGAACAATTTTAACAAAATGCATAGCAAGTACAGGCCATTTTGCAAATACATGGTACACATTTCCAAAATAAAACATCGCAACACTGCTTTTGTCATGGACATGTAATATAATATAATTTTATCAATATAACATTTAATTATGTATGTATATGTGCATATACTTAAATAATAAAATAAAAATAGCTCAATATAAATAAATAACAGCAGTAGGATAAAAAAAAATATTTCAGATAGCAGTGCTTCTACCACTATAGTCCCGCTTATTGCACTATAGTCCTTCTTATTGCATTAATTTTATATCATCAATTTAATAAAATAAAATAAATATAAAACATAATAAAATTAATATCGCCTAGCATTTACAACTATCAACTAAAATGAAATGATAATATAATATTTTTAACAGTAATATAGCATTATTAATTCAAACATATTAAGGCACACAAACCTGAATAGTTCAGCAGGTGCCTCAGAGGCACTTCTATTATATATAGATGACATTTTGAGGTCACTGACAGGCCGAAGTTGCCAGAGTGGGTCTTCGGGATCTGTCCTGCGGCGCTTGGATGCGCCTGCCTCCTCCCCGCGCACCCCAGACGCCCGTTTTGTGCCTCGCAACGACATCTTGATTAATATGTTCACAACCTACATGTTCACGAACCCTTTACTGCTTTACACTTGGAACGTGGTAGCAACATTGTGTAGAATGTCACATTATTCACATGATGACATTTCAGTTTGCAACCACAAAATAGGCACAACCTGGAATAGATAAAAATAAAAAGATACATTTTCTGATATATACACCCATATCATTAAAATTTCAATATATACTCATAATGGAAGACAATAGTAATGAGTGGTAATCTGAAAACAATAATTTACCAATGAAATTAATTTCGTTGTTACTATATCAAACGACAAAATAAGCTAATATTCAATAAAAGTAATGATTTAAACCTTTTATCCCCATAATTAAAGCAACAAGGTTTATTTTGCATAAAAATCCATTTTGACAAATATGTCAACTGTATACAATTGTTACCCAAATCGAAATATGCTTTTTTAAGAAAAACCCTAACTGTGCCTGAAAGCTGTTCATAATAGTTTGCAAAAAGTAATTTTTGCGATGCAAAGAAAAAATTAACAACAACCGTGTTTGACGTTTCACTATTGCACGAGTAAAATGTATGGCGGGCCTATGGATTGATCAGGGATACGAGAGCGGTGGCGTTCACATTTGTTTTAGCAAGAATCTTTCGTTTTAACTTCGTAACGATCGTTGTAATTAAAATTGACTTACTTAAATTTGATATCGATTCCAATAAATCCATTCTCTAATACTTTTACCGTAAATATTTATTACACGGATAGTCTCCATTAACTATGTACATAACAAAATTGACAACATAGATAGCAGCACTGTTTTGTTGCCAGATTGACGTGAAACCTACGCATCATTTTATTCCTTTACATTTCGGTATGAATATAGGTACATATGTATAGCAATGAATAGGTCGATTATACTTTCATTTGTTGTAATGTAATAAATGGTACGAAATGCCACTCATTTTACATACATTTTCTGTAATAGTCTTTTGGCGCCATTGATCCGAAAACCACTTAGGTCACGTGACTATATACGAATCACCAACGCAAGCCAAGTAAAATGGCCAAAACGCACATCGAGTTCATATAATGTCATTGGTTTTGAAAAGAATTTGTCGCACAATAAACACATTGAGAAGAGTTTTTCAATTCATTAGACATTCATATAAATCATACACAACCACATTTTTCGTAAACATTTAGTTTGTCACAAAGTAGCACAAATTATGGAGATAATACAACATGAAACCGAAGTGAGAGATATCAATAAGAAGTTACGGAAGTAAACCACTAGTTGGCGCTTTAGATAAAATATAGTGTTGCTTGCATTAAAAATTATTAATTTTTATCATAATATAATCCTCAATAATTTATGCCTCCCTAATAAAAGACAAAAAGTATAATAAATGTAAAACATCCAAAGTTTTTCATACGTTTTCTTTTGTTTAATCTTGTATTGAGTAATAACTATTTTATTTTTAAAATCAAAACTATATTGACATATAAGCATTAAAATTATACTCAGTAACATCTGTTGTTATCAAACTATTTAGAATAAAGATAAAATCGTTATTTTACCCAATAAAGGTATCCCCAATTCGTGCGTCGATATCTATTCATACCACTTCGTCTCGCACAGGCGTAGTAGAGGTCGCAAACTATTTTACCTGTAGGGTTACCAGATTGCCAATAACATTGTTTTAAATATGTTTTATTCATATTAGTTTAGTTCACAGAACTAGAACTAAAATTATAAAAGAAATTATGATATTTAAACTTGTAATTTGACTTTGAATAAAATGTTGGGTCGGGTTAAAAACACACGATCATACTTAAGTCATGTTTTTTAACTAACTTTTTACATATACCGATAAGTTTGTTAAGACATAATAATATAAGAAAATGTTTGTGTGCATATAATAAAGTCAAATAAAAAAGTTTTTTTGCTGCAACTTTTTCTTATTATATTATATATTTGTTTTTATTATATTATATTCTTTTTTTTTTATAATATAATGACGATAAATTTTACTCCCATAATTGCAGGTATCTAATTATCATTTACATTTATTTTGTAACTACATTTGAACATTTTATCTGCTGAGATTGCGACAACCCTAACAGGGATTTTCTCGGAAATGCAACATATTGATTCATTGTCGTACATGGCCATTTCTGTTAGATGTTTCGGTTGATATAGCATTACCTTAAATTTTTATTATTGTTATAATTTGGAAACATTGAAATTAGTATAAATGTAAAAAAATGAAAACTGTTGTAATAGGTATTTATAGTAAGTAAAAAATAGAAACAAACTTTGAACATTTTAAATATTAATTAAGGATTTAAAAAAGAATAGTCATGAATCTAATATTTTTCCTCTAAGGAATGAAATTATGTAGGTTACGTATTTAACAAAAATAATGTTTAATATTAAATAATTAAAAATCGAAAATATAATACAGTACGATGCCGTTTTTATTTTTAACGCTTGTGTATTTTTCGGTTGAGATCATTATGTAGGTATTAATAATTACTTGCGGCACTCTACATAAATTAAGCAACAATTTGTTATTATTATAGCATTCTTGTTTACCTAATATATTAAAAGTAATGATACACGCACCCAGCAGCAGTCTTCATTGTGGCACATTTTTTTATCAAAACACTTTAGATCAAAGCGCGAATGTGTAATTTTCCAATTGGCAGAGCTAGTGACACAACTAGCAATACAAGCTGCGCTTACGATTTACCAGCAGTGGAATTGATAATATAATTTGAAACTACAAAGATTGGTAAGAGAACTTTTGAGAGAACAATTAGGTACCTACTTTTTATAACATCATAAAAGTCTCTTACTCTAGCGGCAAAAGTGGCAATCATTTAACAAAATCGCCATAAAAAAATTAACTATTTAATTTAAATGAAAAACCTAATACATAATTAAAACGGCTAAATTAAAAAGAGCGAAGAGCAATGCGAACATCATGGACGATATGAGAGAGGTTTAAGGTTCGAATCCCTCTCGTGTTGATAGTTTTCATTCTATATAAATTTAAAAGTTAAGAAATATAACACAAATCAAAGTTAATAAATAATAACAGTATAAAATTAAAAAAAAGATAAATATTATTTACATTACATTTATTCAAAGTCGACCATTCCATTAATAATAGGTGCTTATATTTTAACAGTTCACATATTATTATAGTTTAAAACAATATATTTCTTAAAATAATAATGTAATAATAAACTCAATGAAATTACATAACTGGGTGGCGATTCGATGAGTAGATACGACGCTAGAGGTCAGAAGGTCGTAGGCTCATAATAGACACCCAGATCAATAATTATCTATAAGGACCTTCTATTTAGAACTTATAAGCTAACGTGTGCATCATTAAAAACTTATAAAAGTAATCCAAGAAACTTTATTATCACTTAAATGAGTTAAGCCATCCATCGAATGAGGCTTATTTATTATTATATATTAGTATTCACAGTTAATTTAATTATACAGTCGGGAACGCTATACGAGACTCAAAATACCAAATACCGTGCACATTTACCAAAATACAGAAAAGTGTAACAAACCATACAACTATAATTTCTCAAATCGATATTTTCTTAATTCTTTTCTAATTTTTTACAAATAAGCATTTCATGGGCCAAGTAATAATTGCACCGTTGCTTCATATAATATGGTAACAAGTATATTAAAAAAATGTTTGTTATTTTTTACACTTTCTTACTGACGGATTCAATCGGCACAAACTCAACACTCTTCTTCCAGTCACCATGTAACAACTTTGTGTAGTTTATATATCTACCTTATATTTCTTAGTTTTAATGTTATCCATATTCATTACTTGGCCTACACAACGTAATATGTATTAAAAATCGAAACTAAAAAACTCTAAAATTACGTTGATACATAATTGACCAGTTATTTAAATTAATATCGTTTTTTTGTTTATAGCAAAATCTCTTATAATCTTAGGAATGTTATTACGGTAAGTAGAAAACATTAAGTGTATAATAATTAGGAATGATTTTCCAAATATATAAAAATACAGCTCTCCCCTTTAAATGATAAATATGCATGTAGTAAATGTAAAACGATAGTCATAACAAGATCTAAATGGCGTTACTACACCAACATTTATTTAAATTGCAATAATGAATGATTAAAAAGACGGTTTAAATATGAAACCTGTAAAAATGGTTAAAAATATTAACTCCTTAACTAGGTAAATCAAATCGCAAAAGGTAAATATGGCCGGCGTCAAGGACATGTAGGCGAGGTTTTGTGTAATGATTCTATAATAATATTATTATCTGTTCACTAGAAAATGGACCAAAACTACATGCTTTTTCATTATATTCAATAAGTTAAGTAAATCAAACAATGCTTTTAAATATTCCCACTTCTAATTAGAGATGGAATAGATAATGACTAATACATTTCGTTTGTTCCAAAATGTGAACTGTTTGAACACAGATATCTAGTAGTTATTTATTCTGTTGTACGACTTAAACGTCACAAATATCATTTGTAGTGCAATATGTTAGTGCAGAAGGTATATTTAAGTAAGATAAAGTTATACTTTTAAGTTGATATTTTGATATATTTGGTAAGTATATATATTTTTTAAATATAGTCTAAGTATACATTAGTCCGATAGTGTAGATGTAGATTAGTTTCCAGTTTCCACTCTCTAATAAATAACCATCACCGTAAATTGGTAAAGGATGACTACAATATACATTTAGTTTTCTTTTTAATTATCTTATTAACTATGTGTTATCATAACAATATTAGAATTATATAGAATATAACATAATTACCTGTAATTTAATTACAATTTTATCAATATATAACTAGTTTTGCTTAAATAGTAGACCAGTGATTAAAAAGTGTTTGTGGTACAAAAGACAATTTTGATGAAATATATCTGGAACACTAAAACAGTTCTTAATCTTAACAACAAAAGGACTGCCCGGGGAATGTTGTGCTAAATGTACGTTTTGATTTTTTATTCTTATAATTAAATATCAAGATCTCAAAAATATATTAAAAGCATAATTCAACTTAATTGATTAATTAGTAAAATTGGAAGGTTAATTAATATTATACAATAATAGGCCACCAATTGAAAGTACACCAGAATAAAGAAAATTAACATTATATATAACCTAAATGTTGGTTAAGATTCATTAACATTTTTATCCACAACATCAATACGTTTTAATTGGCCATACTTTGATGCTAGTAAAACCACAATCTTCCAGTATCACAAAACTTGTGTACGCACCCTAATAATTTATTGTCTGCAAAATGCATAAATGCCCGAAACATCACCATTAAAGCCTGTTGTACTTGCACCTTTATATTTTATTGTCCAAACCATAATATTCACTAGCTCAAACCAGGCCTGGTGTGATGGCTGCTGATATGCTAAGGCTGTGGATGTCACAATAATTGACTAACTACATGACATATATTAACATTTTAAAACATGTAATAAGAACTAAAATCTAACACATAAATATTTTGCACTTAGTTTCAGGTAAACATTGATAAATTTTATTTGGCATTCATTATTAAAGCCGATCATAGACAATCTCATGAATCATAGACAAAGTTAGATAATGAAGATGGATTCCTGGTTTTCGAGCAGAAAGTCGGTGAATGCGTTAATGGGGGCTATTGCCGAGAGGGATATCAACTCGACGGGCGATCGGCATAGATTGGGACCGAAGACCACGGCCAGATTACTGCTAGTCATCTTATTGACGCAGCTCCTGTCTTGAACCTACAGGAACAAGTAGTCACTTTATTGTAGAAATTTCTTTTCAAATTAACAATCACAATATTATCTTACCCTCCATAAGAACTGGAAGATGTACTTCAGTAGCTTGTAGTTTTCAAGTGGCAGCCTCTCCAGGATCATTACCTTGACTAGTCGCGGCTTATCCCTTTTCGCCCAAGCTATAAATAAAGTAATGTCATGAGATCGAAGACGTCATCCAGCTTGGTGACACTTGCTACCTTGCTAACCCCAATGGCAGCAGTTATTGTTAATTGACTACAGCTTGTGTAAGCTGTAGAACCTTTCACTAACTATCTGCTGAAGTTATGGTAAGAATTATTGGGACCCAAACCCTTTCTTCTTCTGTCTTACCATTACATGGGAAATTTTGCACGTTACAAATAAAAACAAAATAAATTGGAATACTTACTTTGGAACTGCACTATGTCGTCATAAAGGTCGTAGGTCAGCAGTGGTTCTTCCAGGTCACGGAGAAACGTTTTGAGTAGTACCGCGGCATTTGTTGGGTCGTCCCTGAAGGATATCGGTTCCCCCTTGTTACAGGCCGACTGTATCTCCTTAACTACGATTATATTAGCGGAACGTCTGAACAGACCTTCCGTTTCCAGTACTGAAACAAAAAAAATATATAATTGAGAAGTCGTTCTACTTTATTTATTTAACTTACTTAAGGTCATCGGGACGTAGGTCTTCATTCATTAGCATCTGTTAGGAACAATATTATTATATTTTATCTTAATCTAATTACTGTATATTGCGCATCGCATCACGTCTGTATAAAGTCAGTAACAAAACAATCGCACTTATCAAGGAGACCGGAAGCCATTGTCGGCGGCTACGGTACAATTGGTTTTTTAAATATAAATATTTTCACTCACATTCTGGTTGCGAGAGATATTCGACGCACTGCCTTACGATCGGCGGTATGGAGTCCACCATGTTGGGGTTGTTTTCCCTGAGGAACTGCAGCGACACCCCGAACTGTTGAGTTTTTGGGGGAGGGGTTTTTGGTTCAGGTAGAGCTCTTGCTGCGTCTTGTTCGGCAGCCATACCGGACCTCTCGGCTTGTTGACGCGCCATTTCAGCAGATCGAGGATTCTTCAACAGCAACAATTTGTCGTACCTGGGAAAAATCTTTGCTTAACACATTTCCCACCTCCTAAAAAGTGTAAAACCCTAAGGCTATCAAGAGGGGCGATACTTACTCTAGAACTGGCTCTGGAATGCAAAGCTTATCCAAATCTAAATATTGTTGCAATTCATGTAAATAGTTCACATACATCATCTTTCTACCAAACTTTACACTTATTGCTGGTTTTAACATTTGCCAGACGATGCGAATGAAGTTCGTAGGGTGAACCAAATAAAGAGCCTTGAGATTTTTCTTGTACTTTCTGTCGAAAGCTTTATATGCTTTCCATAGCCAAGAGAGAGGGGGCTTGTTCTTGCTCGTTAGACCATAATGAAAATACACAACACTATAATCCTGCTCCACATATTTATCCAAAGTAAACATTAGGAACCTAAAACATTAAAAAAATCAAGAACACAGAAAGCCATACACATTTAGACAGAAATTGACAATAACATAAAACATCGATCTAATAGTAAATTTGAGGCACCTGAGTAATTTGTCCGGATGCAGATCCTTGCTGGGCGGAAGACGGCACGCCGAAACTATGATGATACGACGACCGACCTCATCATCGCCAACTACCTCAACCAAACCTGTCGCCGAAAGCTCCGAGAAGCATTCGTCGTCTAACGAAGATGCAGCGATCTGAATAAACGATAGCGTTGGCGATATTGAGTACAGCTTAAAGACGCCTACTCAAATACGAGTATTACACGACATGCAATCGATAATACTGCAAGGTACTTATAATAACTAAGCTCAGAATAGTATATGAGGATCAGAAATCATTAAAAACCTACTTATCATAATTATTAGACCACTTGTTACCTTTATTAACTTTATGTTTAATATACATTAAAATAGCAATCGACAGTGGTAACGAAGCTTACTTGTTGTTTTATTGAAAGTATTTGCAATTCTATTTAAAACTTATTATTTTGAACTTGAATTTATATGTCTAAACATCATCAAAAATCTAACAAAGATAGCCTCGCTACTCGTAAATGACGTATAATTGACGTATTTTTAAATATAACGAAAACCATATCCATTACACAAAAGTAATTATGAACACAAACACAACGCATTCGTGTTGATAGACCTATAGACCTGACCTAAATCTTTCTCGGGTCCCGGGAGACCTAGATTGCACTATTGATCGACGGCCACCAAAGACGAATAAAGCTATGTTCTATTTTTAGTATTCCCAGAAACAAAAATACCTTATCGAGAACAATATCGTCATGTTGTTTTCAGATAATTACCTCGGCATAAACTTCAGGAGCTTTTGCGAGCTCCTCTTCAAAATTCTCTTCAATGGTTCCGTCACTGGCGGATCGCTTCAGAAGATCGTCTGGTATATCCAGTAATTCGGGTGGCAACGGTGCTAAAAACGATGTTTAGATGAATGCAACGTCCTTTTGGTCAAGACTTTGTTGGTAGACATATATAAAATCCTATTTACATTTTTCACATACATATTGAAATAATTGTTTAAAGTATTGATTTAGTTCCGTTGAGGCTCTTTTTATTTTGTAAGGCTGATGCACTGAGCTCGAATAAGATTTTTCCTTTACGATATTTCCGCGATATTTAGCAAATGTTCGATAGAATTTATACATTTATTATGAATTTAAAAAACTAATTCAAAGTTGAATAAGAAAGGAAGTGCATTACGTAAACGACATGCAATACTGACGGAGCGGCAAATATCAAAGCCTTTGCTTCAAATATTTTATTTTATATTAATCTGTGGTTTATATACGAAAATATATTTATGTAAAACTCAGAAGTATTCGTTATTATTAAGTATAGAATGCGAAGCGCTGGTGGTTTTTAATAAAATATGTGATTAAATAATATATTAAAAACAAAACTGTTTTGTAAAATGCTTAAAATAACTTTATTTATTTAAAAATATTTTACATTTATATAAAACATATTCAATAATAGCAAAAAAGAGAGGCCTCTACTTTAAAAAATTAACCTCAATTTACTGGAATAAAACCTAAATAAAAACTACTAAAAATAGTAACTTTAAGTTCTTCAATAGGAAATAATAAAATAACTTTTAAATCAATGGTACATTTATATTGATGTTATACGTCATACAAGACCTCTAACAATGACGATCAAGAGGTTATTTATATTCATGTGTGTGTTCAGAACAGGAAATAGATATTGCCTGGCGTCTTTTATTATAAAATTACAGTTTAATTATTATTATGAGCAAGGACAATGGACTACAAAAGATATCGAAGTTGGTGATATAAGGTGGTACTCAAATGCACAACTTTTAACGAAATTATTCTTTTAACGAAATTGTCACGTTATTCTACAGAATAACATGACAAAACCCATGTTAGACATAAATACCTATAAGTCAGAAAAACGACCCTTCACTAGTTTGTTTATATACATAGGTAAGGGGAGCCCTAAGCCAGTCTGTGAGTGCGAGTGTCTAACAAATAACAAAAGAGGAACAATGAGAGACCCATACTTATCTTTGTCTAAAACATATGCAAGAAAGAGAGACAGATAAATAGCCTCATTTGATTTCTATTTTTTTTTATGGACACATTTCAAGCTAGTTCCCTACTACTCTATGTATAATAAGTCTATGTTTTTAACATTTAGATTTTAACTATATAATGTGTTAGTTAAGTTGTTAAATAAAAATATTGAAATAGCAAATAGCAATTGAAAAACTATATTTTTTTTGATAGATTAAGTATAAGTAATAAACAAACAAATAAAAAGAAATTAAAACAATAAATATAAACAGTAAAAATATACAAGGGTATATTTTTACTGTTAATAAAAATGTACGAGGGTATATTTTTAATGAACATGCTAACATCTTCTAAAAGTCCATAGTTAGTTAAAAATTATCAAATTATTTGATTACTATTATGCATTTGTTTACAGACTGAATAATGAATAATGACATATACATTGAAGACAAATGTAAGTCATATTAGAAATGATAATTCTAATTTGTTTGAAAAAGTACATGAATTCTAAAAGTAGATATTATGTAAGTGACACTGTTACTTATTTTTGGTTCTTAATAAAAATAATATTATTATATTTAATAAATGTGCTTCCATAAAATTATTACGAATCAAAATTAAATAAACCTAGTTTATTTTGGACCTTACTATTTACATACAAAAGTTAAGTTTAAATAACATATTCAACTTAAATTAAAATGTTATAAATTAGTTATATTACCTAAAAGAAAACCAAGAGAATACCCAAGGTAAATTAAAAAAAAATAATATCCAAAGTAGTTTATGAATTTCTAAATTACCACACCTCGAATATGCAAAAATAATAATAATAATATCACAACACCTTCTTATTATCACTATAAATGTAAAATAGTATAAGTAAAGTTAACAGATTTTGGACGATCTTAAAAACAGTATTAAATTTACAAATTAGGGGTAAAATTTCGGTGATCGGCGCACACTGTCGCAACGCATGCGGCTTCCGACGCACTGACAAACGCAACTAAAGGTCGACCAAAGAATAGTGCTATAATGATTTTTTTTGCTTGAACATACAAATTTAATTTTTTAAACTCTTTTTTAAGGCAACAATATAACTTTTCTTATAAAATATTCTGTAGACTATTTAATAATAATAATATAAATCTTTAAGCAGTATTATGAAGAAGCTTATTTGACTATTTAAAAATTGTATTGAATTAAATAAATTGCCTTCGAACTCATTATGCTATACCTATTTCATTTAATGATTTAACCAACCTTGATAGAGAGTCAATTAACCAAAAAAACAATATGTACTTTCCATATAGCTTAGTTGACATTTTTTGTCCGAGTAACAGAAATTTTCTATATAAAGTAATCATTTATATTGAAGGGCATTGAAATAATGGTAGTATTTCAAAATTTATGCAGATGTACCTATATGTTTTTATCATAAATATTTATGCAGATATTTTTTGACAAGTTTATTTTATACTTTTTATGAAAAAAACACATTCAATAGACTTGCATGACTTATTACATTGCTACCAACATTCATTATAAGTTATTTAGTTATCAATTCAAACTCATTTAAAAAAAATCAATGTTTCTCTGTATTCTCTGATTAGTTATAGACACTTTGTAACTAATCTAAATATCTAGTATTACTACCATTTACACATACAACACATATTACAAGTATTAACTACATATATACAATATCAAATGCGAGGGCATCTAAGTCTGTAAGTAAGTGTTAATAAGCTATGCAAATATATATATATGCAAGTAGATGTACATAAATATATAATGATGCTATGTAACTTTACACTGTTAGACTTAAAACCAACATTCCAACTTACCCAATCCTGAGGCCTGTATCAGTTCTGAATCATCAAATTCTAGACTGGGTTCATAGTCGTGATATTCAGAAAGACTTGTATAAGTATCTTCAGGCTCCATGTTATTTCCATGTAGAACTAATTATAAAAAACGGAAATATTTGAAATAACCTAAATGTCAAATAAAAATATTGAAATCTATATATTGATTCAATACCTTGGTATGCTCTTATTGGACTCAATTTAGGTTGATGTTCTGATTCCATGGTTATAGATTGACGTCGTGCCGAAAAGTGTTATAAACTTACCTTCTTGTAGGCTAATAAATTAGAAATTTATAGATTTTCATGTTATACTAAGTCTTATGAATCCATGTTATTTAAAGTTTAAATTATAATTTGGGTAAACAAGTATTTGTTATTTTCCTAAACTTTTTCGAAACAACACCTAACTTATAAAATCGATTGAAAGACTTCAAAATTCAATCTGGAAAATCTCTTTAGACCTTTGTAAGTTTAAATACAAAAAAAATTACAAGAATGCACTTGCACTCACACTGCACAGAACATTATATTGAGTATATCTCCATATGATTCATACAATAATGGGAAATAAATTGGATGATGAATACTTTATACAGAATACATTAAACTACATACAAACAATAATTTATGTACAAATTAGATCTATTTTTTGACTATGGTAAGACCATAGACTAATTTATGATACTTAACAAGTTTGCTAAGTATATAGCAATATAGTGTCTATTACATTCGGGTTTGAAAATTTAAATATGTTCTAGCAACATCTCGACAAATGCCTAAGGGATAAATACCTAAGGGATATATAATATCGATGAAAATTATGTTCCCCTATGCGACCCCAAACTGTTACTGTACGAGAAGACCTTAATCGAAATGTATTTGCAAAACTTAAGGTTCCCTTGTAGAAAACTTCATCGAAACTGAATAGTCGAGACCACGGTGATTCCAAAGTATGTGGAATGATATCCACGACTTTTGGTGTCACAGCCATTTATTTATAGTACATTTAATATCGTAGTACAATATTTTTTATTTGTTTATTGAATAATAGTATGTTAGATAGAATGCAATAGCTATTAATGATACTTCTTATTCATTCATCCTACTTAAGACGCATAACTTTTACTTACACATAACATAACATATTTTTTATAAATATGAAAAATAAATACGAAAGAATAAAAGCGGTGACTTCGCCTTGATTAACATTTATGACTTTGTAACTTTTGGCAGCGTAGTAAATAAAGTAACTCTATATTACAGGATATTTTCTATATAATTCGATATACTCTATTATTTTATCTCTTTAGTCTTTATAAATTTACCACATCTACACTACACTCCACAGACTGCTACAAACTGCCCACAGAGTGTAACTTATCAAACGCAGTTTGTTTCGTAAATTAAAAATTTCAGTTACTTAGGTTAGTTTGCGGTTTTTTATTTAGCTGCAAATGAAAGATATAAATATATGACTTCTCATGCACAATTAAACATCTTTGAAGAACAAAATTAATTTTGAAAAATCCTTAAAGTAAATTGCCTATAGAGGTTGGCGCAAATCTCGTCACTCAAATCTCAATTATTTTTCAAGTCTCACAACCTACAGCCGATGATGCTGGGATATACAAATGCTGGCATTCCAGATAAATCTTGGCAACCACCAGTTGCTGTGATAGAAACTACGTAAGTTTTGAACCCTGCAAATCGCTAATTGTTTTATTAAAATCGCCTTTAAAATTTTCGTGTACTATTTATTCACACATTATGAATTCTTATTTCTGTAATTTTATAAACATTAATTTAATATGTGCTTTTGGACACTATAAACTTTCTGGGGGAGACAATTAGCCAAACAGTACACTAAGGTTTAAATTTGCTGTTTATACCTTACCATTATGAGTTAGAGTCCTAATTTATTGATATTTTTTCTTTGCACTTATTTCTGACTTAAATAAAAAGCTATTTTGGTATAGTATTTATAAAACTTCAATTTATACTAATAATGTACATGTATAGTAATTAATTTAAACTTTATTACCTGAACATTGGAAAAAAAACGAAGAAATTATATAGGTATATCCCTGTTAAAAAGTTGAAGTTAAGTTAAAACTTTAAGAAGTTAAGTTAAATCTTTAAGAAGTTAAGTTAAAAAGTTAAAACTTGCACTGAGAAATCACCTATTATATAATGAATAGGCAACCTTAGGAATTTACAACAGAAAAGACAAAAATTTTTGTCCTCTACAGTGAGAGAGAGTTCTATCACAATTCCATGTTTGCTCAACATGTTAGAAGTTATTTAAAATTAATCATTTAAGTTGGTTTATAAGCAATGTTAAATATTTTAAACCTAATTAATAATTCATTGAGCTATGCAGGATGCTATTGGAGTATTCTATGATCTATTGAATGCTATTGATTGTGTTCAGCATGAAACATTAAGCATTAAGAACATTGATCTCAAACTTTTGTAGTTTATACTGGGGTCGCTCAAGGTTCAATCTTATGCCTATTTCTCTTCCTTGTTTATATAAATGATCTGTCTACTTTAGTAGACAAACCTAATGAGATTGTATTTTTTGATAATGTTACTTCTTTAATAATTAAAGTAAAACAACATCTGGTAATATATGACAATGGAAACAACGTTCTCACTAGAATAGTGCATTGGCATAGTATTAGTAATAGCAATAGTTAGTGTTAATAATAAGAAGACTTAGATTTTTGACTTCACATTATAAACAGGTGCATACTAATGTTTTTTTGAATAAAGAAAGGGTGTATATTGTGGAATCCACAGTTTTTCTAGGAATTACTGTTGTTGATGTTAAGCTACAGTAAGGCCCTCATATAGCAGGATTGGATAGTATACAGATTATATAGTAAATGCCACATACGCTGTTAAAAAAATGAGATCCTGTCACTGATGAGATTAACTGTCAAATGAATAATTTATTACAGTTCTTTTTTTTACAGCAGAGTGTCTTATGGCCTCCTACTATAGTAATGGGGTAGTACTGATGATATCAATACCATGTTCATTTTACATAAGAGGTCTATTCATGCAATTTACAATTTGGGTCCTAGGGATTCTTTAAGAGATAAGTTTAAGCAAATTAAAGTACTTTTATACAGAACAATTATATACACAGTATTAATACTAGGAACAAACTCAAACTCGCGTTACCTGTTACTCGACTTAAAAGAGTGAGTAAATCTTCTGTGAGGCAATGTATACAAATCTACAACAAGATCCCAGCAAACTTTCAAGTATTACCATTGTACAAATTTAAGACAGGAACTAAAGAATGTTAGTGTGTGTGTGTGTGTGTGTGTGGGTATAAAGCGATCTCTGCCAAGCTACTCCAGAGATTTATTCAGTGTATTTAAACATTATTGTTTTGTATTAATGTAATTTAGAATTAAAGGTTTATTTAAAAAAAATTGACATGACAATCCTAAGTTTCTGTCGCTATCTCTTCTCAGGTCTGCGAAAAATGTTTTCCGAGCTGGTGGTGGTTTTGACAACGAAAAATATTTTTTCCAACTTACTTTCAATGAAAAATATAAAACAAAATATTTAAACATCAATTTATCAATTTAATAATATAAAAAATATAGAATTACACATATAAAATTACTAAAATGAGGATTTGTTTATTAGTGTAATTTAATGTTGAAATTGCTTTCAGAATGGGTACTATTGTAGTCGAAATGTATTGGAAACACACTCCACTCAGCTGTCGAAATTTTATGGAGTTAGTAAGAAGAGGATATTATAATAATACAAAATTTCACAGAGTCATAAGAGACTTCATGGTACAAGGAGGTGATCACACAGGGACCGGAAAAGGTGGTCAATCCATATATGGACCACAGTTTGATGATGAAATATCAAATGATTTGAAACACACAGGGGCTGGAATATTATCTATGGCCAATGTTGGACCAAACACAAATGGATCACAATTTTTTATAACCCTTGCACCAATACAGTGGTTAGATGGTAAACATACCATTTTTGGAAGAGTTCAAACTGGAATGCCTGTTGTTAAAAGAATTGGTTTAGTAGAATGTGATACAAATGATTGTCCTGTAGATGATGTTAAAATTGAAAGAGCATATATTCCAAAATAAAAATGTAACAATTAATATTTTACTGAGTATTATTGGTTTTATTGTGTCACAGTTTCATTTAATTGTTTATTATATACTTAAGTTTGATTATTTTCCTAAGTAAACATACCATAAGAGAACATTTTTGGTAGGTCCAGCACTAAACAAATTTAATAAGGGTCATATTAAACTTTTTTATTTATAAGACTATTTCTGAAACTGAAAAATATCTATCGAAATTGGAATGTTTGGAAATTTTATAAACTACACTTTAAAATATTTGAAGCAGATCACTTAATATCAGATTATTACAGCATTTCATTAGTTTTTGCAAACAATAAAATGACTTATACATGACCATTTAGATTTATTTTGGTTGTTGTAACTATATTAATATAATACATACTATTTTGGTTTTTTTTTGTATAAATTTCATGTATTAATATTACAGAAACTATATAGGCATGCAGATTTGTGACATACATGTTAAGGTTGTATGCAAATTAAAGTTATGCTTTTGTCTTAACATGCAAGCAAGTAGAATTTCCTTAAAATCGAGAGAATGACATAAAATAATACAAGAACTAAATTCTCTTATATGTAAAAATCTGATAAAAAGTATATTAATCTTTAGTTATTTAGGAAGATTACTATAAAAGATTTTAATTTGACTATTTTAAAAACTGTTATATTTTTCGTAACGTCAAAACTTGTACTAGGGGTACTGGTTTTAGATTCTTCTCACCGTAACTCTCTTGTTGTCATTACCACAAACAACAACCGTTCACGAGCATAACTTGCGTAACGCAAGGTTTACAGAAGTGGATGTCCTTCGCCACTGAGTATTATAAACCTTGAGACGTTCTCAGACCATTGGCCCACGACCCTCAAATAACGTTTCTTATTCCTACCCCTGGTAGATGGTTAATTTGGGTTGTGACAACATTTCACAAATTGAGGGAGGGGGGGCAATCCGGCCCTCAATGCTACAGCAAGTAGTGACTTCTAAGTTAGAAGTTCTAAGAGGATGGGGTGATACACCCAGCTGTACAAACAAGGGTAAATAAAAAGCTAAATATCGCTAAAATACAATTTATTCCCAGGCCAGGCAATTCTTTTCAATATAATAGGATTTTTTATCATATTATTTTCAACATTGAATTAAAATTTATTTCAAGACAAATCTCAGGCTAAATTTGGGAGATTATTATAAAAACGTAAAATTGATCCTGAACAAGTGACCTATTTTATGGAGCACAGTAGTGGGCATAGCTAGTTTATATTGGTTCTTGGTGTTAATTTTGTGTCAAATCAGATTTACTCGAAACTAATTAAATGAGCATGAAAGGGCTCTAGATCAGACTTCTAAGTTTGGGTCCGATTTGATTCAAGCTAGGAAATAAATTTTAGACATGGAAATGGGCAATAAAAAAAAAATGTTTATATGTAATAAAAAAAATAAAAAAATTAAGTTCAGTAAGTAGGTCAATAAATAAGTGAGACATCCAGAATTTACATGATGAAATCTCACAACTTGTTCATTACAATAAATTGGTAACAAATATGAATCCTCACAGAATCAAATTATGGAACATATTCAAACTTCAGATTTAGTTGATTTATGCTATTATGATTTAGAGCCATTCGAATTTTTAACAAATAATTATTGTAATTGTTTAAATGAAAAATTACATATAGTTTCTATACTAGGTGTTGGGTGATTTGGCTTTACATATTAATTATAGTAATAAAAATACAGATATTATGACAAATAATAAGTCTTGTGCTCAAAAATAATTACTTTAATTTTTCTAACCAATTAGGCAAAACTTTGAGTCTCTTTTTAAGCAAGTAATTAAATGATGTAAATAATATATGCTGGCCCTGAGCCAGTTACACTCACAATTTGTATAAAATAATTAACTTTAAGTTAACTAAAAATAGCACTATTGTACTATTACATGAAGATGATTGGTCTGTTAACAAAATTGAAATGGTAGTAGTTGTAGAAGAATGGAAAAAATATTAAGTTTTTTAAGAAGAATATTTGTAAAATGGAAATTCGTACATTTCCAAATTCATCAACTTATTGGGACAAAGTACAAACAAAACAAGTATATATATACATAATCTCAATTTGACATTATTTATCTGCTGTCAAACTGTTGGAGTCATAACTCATAGAGTCTCCTTTTATTTTGATATAAATAAATTTATTTATAATAGCTTTAGGATGACAAAGGGCACAGGTGTAGATACACTTCTGTATTATAGAAAACAAATAGCTTGGTTATCACTCAATTTAAAAAACTTCGTTATAAGGCACAACGAGAAAAATAAATGTAAATTTAATAATAAAGTAGTGACAGAACAAAATTGTTCCACTTTTGAACTAAATAATAAGACAAAGCCTAAGCTGTTTAATATTGTTCATCAAAATATACAAATTACAAAGCTTAGGTGGCAAGAATCGGAAATGGAAATGTTTATTCACAAATGTACGCCGAAATTGAAATACTTATTAAAAAATAGTGTCAGACATATGATAAATACTAGATATAAAAATTAATTCGTAATGTTTAGATTTTGTCTTCACAAAATGTTAATAAATATATAATAAATTTTCACAAGATATCTTACTTTTCTTAATTTTACTATCTATTAATCAACATTATTTTACGGTTTAAGTTTATGATTGTTCAAAATGTGTGGTAACTAGGTTGTTTAGGCTCATTTTGGAGGGTTGATGTTGTATATAAGTGATACATTGTTAAATATCTTTTAAAAAGAGCAATTTTTGAGTTTCTGGCTAGCTCTTTTCAGCACAGTAGCATTCCGAGCTGGTGGTAGCTCACTTACGGATTTCTATATTGACCATTTTAATATAATTATTGACAATTTAAACGTCCGTGTAAATACGTATTTGAATAATGATATTTTGAATTAATATTTGAATTTGTGAAGTATAAAAATAATATGAGAGACATTAATAACACAAGATTACAGACCGATACTTATCTTTGTCTAATCACAAATGCAAGAAAGAGAGAAAGATAGGTAGCCTAATTTGCTTTCTCTTTTTATTCTCATGGTCACTTATAAGGTTGGTTTTCCTACTCTATGAATAATAACTCTATGTTTTTGACTGTTACGGTTATAATATTCACTCGCGGGCTTAAAGTCGTAGACAGCGAAGAATATAGGCGAACAGCTCGCATGGTCGTATGAGAGACGAAATTATTAAGAAAGTGGCCACTGAAATGAAAAATATCAATCAATATAGGGTGTTCAAAACAAGAAAAATGTTTTTTTTCTTTATTTCTGTCATCATAAGTCCCTACAATGTAGTTGAGACCTACATTGTGATTATAATACACATATACATTTAAAATCTATATACCCTTGTATACAGGTTAATCCTTCATTACATTATTTATTTATATCAAGTGGCTGCACTGGTTTTCGTCAAATTAATGAATCATTTTAAATTGTTGAACTCAATATACATCAGAACCATAACTTACATATTTGTGGATCGTGCACAGAGGTTTGCACTTTGAGTTTTTGTGTTTTAAGATTTTGTATGTGGCAACTTCCTTGTCACCGAATCACCGCTAGATAAGCGGTAACGTGAAATTTGTCGTCAATTTAAGATAATTAAACGTTATAGTAATAGTATTTTGTTTGGTACTTTCTTTAATTATGTGAAAAAAATCTTTTACCGTATTAATTATTATCGTAATGTTAAAATTTGTGACTAAAATTTTACATGGAATTTTAAATGAATAGTTTTCTGACATTACAGTGACGCCATGTTTGTCACGTTTTTGCCAGTTGTGAATAAGTTAATCCGAAAATTAAATTGATAAAACTGTCGGTGCTGGTAGTTTTTATTTTATATTTATTAAAATTTCAAAATGAGTGCAAGTCTTTCACCAAGAAAAGCTAAGAGATCAAGGTCGGATAGTGAAGCTAACGAAGTAAGTTGACATCAAATTCCCGCTCTTGGCGACATTTCTGGCCTCACGCGTAGATGTATATTTTTATTTGAAGATGACGCTTTGCTACAGCGACAGTTAATGTTAAATATTGTTATCTTACATATCTGGACTAAAAAGTACTCTCTTCATACTTCCTTGCAAATGCGCTATGAAATTGTAAGATGGATAGTTAAATTTGAGATGCGATTTCATGTTTTTGTCCTTGTTTTTTGGGGAAAGTATAGTAGTTTATTAAGTATAATAGTATCTTCAATTTTCGTTTGTATTCTAGACATCCATATCATATTATGGAATACAATATATAGCCTCAAAATGTCATAGGAATTAGCAGACTAATATAGCATCTGTTGTAAGTTAAATATTTATCAAAGAGTGGTTTTTTAGTGATCATTGTCTTATATTTTTTTTGTAATATTAATTTATTTGTTTAAAGTATAATAAATAATTACTGAGGCTATGTTAGACTACAACTTTAATTTTTCTGTTAAATTTTAACAAACTGAAATTTAACTAATTACTAGTAACTCTAAATACAGATCGTTTTTGTATATTTTTAGTCCTAAATATTTACAGGTTTTATTTTAATAATATAAAATAACAATAATCTTTATTCCATAAATTTCCAACCAAAATTTATGGTTATGAGTAAGGGTATAAGTTAATATTTGGCATAATAATAATTTATAGATTATCTCATCATATTTAAAATATTTGAAAGTAGCAGTAGCTAATTTCCTACTGCTGGTACAAAGTTACTACTGAATATGCAATTTAATAACTAGAACAGTTTAATGGCTAGAACAGCAATTACAATGCATTCTATATGCAGTTAAT
This sequence comes from Napeogenes inachia, assembly GCA_959347355.1. NCBI lineage: Eukaryota > Metazoa > Arthropoda > Insecta > Lepidoptera > Nymphalidae > Napeogenes > Napeogenes inachia. The sequence continues at coordinate 12,621,715 of OY365800.1, read as the reverse complement.
CATCATAATTTTAATATAAAGTTGCTAATTAGAGAACTATTTTTCCAAGTAGCAAATTTTTATTAATAAATCAAAGGCTTACATTTATGATAAACTTTGAAGAGAGAAAGTGTGCAGCAAACTATTTAAAACACCTATATGTACAGGTTTCCTGACCTTGTTTGAAAAGTAATGCCATTTAACCTTTATATTATGAACTTCTTAGGTCCCCAATGAACAAACATTTAAAAATATTAGGTTTTTGATATTAATGCAATAATTCTTAAATTTTGCAAGTGATTTACGATGATTCTATTTACTTACATTATAAATTTAAATAAACATTAAACTGTACTAATATTTTTTTCATTTAGTATCTTGGTTACAGGGAATTTTCCATAATAAATAGAACTTTTGGCTAAGTATGAATATTTTGCCTGTCTTACCTTATAAACATTTTTTTTATGAGATTACTATTTCCATCTTTTTTAAAAAAATCTTTAGATGTATTTTTATATACTTTTTAAAAAACTTAACAAACACAACCAACCTTACCATAATCTATGAAAGGTAAATGTAAAAAAATACTTATTAAACTATGAAGTTAATCCAATTAAAAAAAATGTGATTTACATTACATCTGTAATTAAATATTCTGTGTATAAAGCAATGCATTTGACTTGTATATGTGCCGAGCAAATTATTTTAATCTCAAACATTAATATGATGCTACTTAATTTATTTTAAATTGATTTTATCATGGATTATTAATCATGCAATGCTATTTTTATGCTTGTTTTGTATGTTTTATTTTTAATTTAAATTTACAAATATATTATTTACATATTGGTATGATGACCAATTAAAATAATTATTCTTTTTTTCATTCATTAACAATATGTAAGCAAACAATAACATTGTAAAAGAAAACTTAACCATACTCTTACGCTGCATGTTGTCTACAATATGCAATTTTTTATCCACACTTATTGTGGCCATTGCATTAGGAACCTAAAAATATATATGAAACTATTCAATTGTAAAAGAATAATAAAATAAATGGATTGTTATTAAAAAAATATTTCAGTCCTTTGTCAAGAGTGTTACATCACGGATGTCAGGATTGTTGCCTGCTACTATTACAAAGTGGTTCAGCTCCTCGAGTCCTTCCAATACAAATGGTTCAACAGTGGTAGAATCCACTGATTCTTCAACAGAGGATGAGGCTAATGATGATCTTAGAACTCCTAATCAAAGAAGACAACCATCCCAACCTCCAGCCAAGAGGATGCGTTACAGCACGCCAGGCACTTCTAGCTACTACGTACCAGAAGTAAGTACACTTATCTAAAGTTTGATTTTATAGATACATTATAATTAAAAAATAACATATCTCATGATTAAGCAGGGTAATTGGGCCTAAATTAAGTGGTTGTCTCAATAAATACTTTGTAATGCAATAAGTTATAATATATGTATATACTAAAAAATTTATTGAGGTATTTTTATATTTATTTCAGACTAAAAGTACTAGTACTAATACTGATACTACCGACACATATAGTCAATCAACTACTAAGAATGCATTCAGACCAGAGACAAATTATGTTTCGACACCCTCACGCTCTCCAAGTGAAGCATCTACAATAAATGATAATGAAAAAGAACCTTCTATTTACATTTACCAAGATTCAATGGTCGGCATGAATACTTCAGTTGTGCAAACGCGAAAATCTATTTTTGGTGTTGAAGACAGAATAGAGCAATCCTGTGGTAAATACTGATAAGAATGGAAATAATATAAAGTCAATAATTTAGTCTTGTATATATTTTCAAACTTTCTAATGTTGTATTGAACTTTCAGCTAAATCCTCATTAAATACATACAAGGATCTCAGCCAACCATATTTTAAGCCTGGGCTTTTATGTACCCCATTTTATACATCAAGACCTATTTATGGAGGCCCAAACACTTCTTACATGAACAAGCCAAACATCAAAGATAAAACAAAAGCTTTAGTACACAGTTCCAATAACAGTAATAGTATAAATATAAGCCATTCAGCAAAACGTGTAATGGATTTATTAGAAAATTATTCGTCTCCAGTCATAGAAGCTCGAAGGATATCACGCCTTGTTGATTCATCTAGTGAAAAGAATCTGGATAGTTCTCTTGATAGTAGTGTTTCTTCTGCAAATCATAGTAAAGCAGGATGTAAGTTATGTTGATCATGATGTTACTGTAATATTGTATATAATTAATTAATACACTGTAATGTTATATTGCATTTATATATCATGTACTAATTAAGTTTTTTTCTTTAAGCATACAAGAGACAAGAACTTCATGTGCCAAGTATTGCTTCAATACTACAACTTAAACATAAGTCGAGACTTATGGATACCACTAGAACGGCGCGACAAATAATAGCATCACACAGTAGTTCTATAAACTCTATGCCATACCCAGCTAGCACATCAAGGTATATATCTGAAGTCAAATAATAACTAAAATAATTAATAATGTTGTGATTTAAGTTCAATTAGTACTTAAAGAATGAATAAATCAATACGGTTTTGTTATAAACTTTATATATTGTATTTTCAGTGCTCCTAAGGAAGCAAGTCAAGAAAAACATACTACAAAAATTAAGTCTAAAATCACTAGAGTCAATCGTGAAGATAAAACTGCAAATGAGACTAACCCTATTCCTATTGTAGAACTACCCACAGCTGTACTACAGATAGATAAAAATAATTTACCAAAATTTTCACTTGACACCCCTGTGTCACATTTTTCCGTTGAAAAACAAAAAGTCACAGAATTAACGCCAATCGAGACAAACTCGATTGCACTAACTTCAGAACCAACAGTATCTAAAAATCAAAATCCTACAAGTAAGCCTAATTCCTATACATTTTCTAGTCCTATTAGGATATCTCATGATAAAATTGTGACGTCTACAGCAACCTTCACTTTTGGAAGTCCTGAACGTTCTGTAGAACAATCAAAAGAAAAAGAACAAGAGAACAGTATTTCCAAACCAATGGTAGAAGAAGAAGAAGCTAGTATACAATCTGTACCACAGCAAAGCCAGCAAAAGTGGAAGTGTGGTGATTGTTGGGTGTCCAATGATCCTGCATCAGAAAAATGTGTTTGCTGTGGAGGTGCCAAACCAACAAACTCAATTAAACAACCTAACTTCAACAATTGCACTTGCGATGGTAGTCAGGTGTTTAGTAGTAAATGTAGCAATTGTTTAAATAAAAATAAAAGTGTTGAAAATGAAAAACCTGATCCAAAAGTATCTGAATCAACAAAATCATCTATATGGAAATGTCAAGATTGTTGGGTAAATAATGATGTTGAAAAAGACAAATGCCAATGCTGCGGGGCGAAAAATACACAGATTATACCAATACCCTTACCTAAAATTAATTCAGAGAAACAAGAAGGTGATTGGAAATGTGAAGATTGTTGGATAAAAAACAAGTCCAGTGATGAAAAATGTGTTGCTTGTGGTGGCTTGAAAGTGAGCAGAAAGGAAAATCAAACTGAAAGCTTACCTATTACAACTGCAATTCAAAAAAATAAAAGCACTGATTCCTTATTACAGACAATTGTTAAAACACAAACCGACAAATGGGAGTGTCCAAGTTGTTTTGTTCGCAATGACAATAACAAGAGCAAATGTGTATGCTGTGAAACCGAAAAGCCAGGATTAACTAAAGAATCTGAAAAGAAGAGTTTTAATTTTGGTGTTTCTCCAAATGCATTTAAATTCGGCATTGATCCCAAGCAAAATGCTACGGAAAATAAATCTGAATCTAAACCCGTGACGGTATTAAGCTCAGAGACTCCACAACTGGAAACGAATAATAATAGTATTTCAAAGCCTCCTTCATTTACATTTGGTATACAAAACAAAAAACCTGCTAATGAAATTACTAAAGAAGTGGAGAATAAAGTTGCGGAAACACCAAAGGTTGCTTTCACTTTCGGAATACCGAAAGATAATACTTCAACCCCAACTGTAGCCCCGGCATTTAAACTTAGCACTGAAATATTTAGCCCACCTTCAGTGCATCCTAAGCCTACTCGTACACCTATTGTTAACGATTCTGAACGAGCCCAGGAAGTCCCAAGTGTGGACCAATCTCAATTACCGGTAATCGAAACACTTCCAAAATCCGTTGGTATGTTTGGTTCGTCGTTAACTAAAGAATCCACATTAAATAAACCAACAACTAACAGCATGCCAGCATTTAATTCGTCGTTCACTTCAGGAAACAACACTATTATGCCACCATTAACTACAGCAACAAATACATTAGCCTCATCCAATATAACTTTCAGTATAACTGGAAATGAGCTTTCTAACAATATGTTTAAGCCAATTTCGACTACCGAAACCAATTCTTTTCCAACTTCCCAACCACCAGTAACTGCTACTATGTCAATGTTTCAAAAGAATGAACTGTCAAACACTTCCATGTCATTCTTTCAAAAGACGGAACCGCCATCATTGTCATTGTTTCACAAGAACGAAGCCCCTACAACAACTGCTGCAGTAGCAGTAACAGTTCCTAGCGCACCTGTTTTCAGTTTTGGTAAAAACACACAAACTTCAGCAACACAATCTGAAAAGCCTAGTTTTAGTTTTACTTTCGGAAGAGACAATAAACCTGAAGTTCCTTCGATGTTTAAATTGCCTTTTGGTAGTACTCCTGATAACTCGACAACAAACAAGTTTATGATGCCGCCACCAAGCATGACGTCCAGTAATATTTTGCCGGGAAGCAATTTAGGAGGAAGCGTTAGTGGAAATAATCTACCAATTATGTTGGGGGGAAATAATCCACTTAGTGGTTTGACTACGGGTAATGGATTACCCCAAAGAAATGTTATGGATGGCTTATCCCAGAATCCGTTAAGTATGGGAAATAATTTAATGTCAAACAATGCTGCGAATGCTTCGGGCGATATGTTTAATACTCCAATACAAAAGGAGAATATGTGGGCGTCTAGTAACAATAACGCTCCGAACAATATGTTTGGTTCCAATGAAGCTTCAAATAACTTACAAAAACGACCTTTCTCATTTGGACCTAATTTAACATCGACGCCTTTCAACACCGGTTCCACTTTTGACAATTCAAGCCAATCGCGACCAATATTTGGGATGTCGAACCAGACGAATCCTATGTTTGGGAATGCTGCACCAAGTCCGATGGCGTCCAATATGTTTGGTTCTCAAGCGAGCAATCCTACCCAACCAGGAGGCATGTTTGGAAACTCCAACGTTGCCGCCAGCCAACCTCCCGCTTTCGGCGTTACTTTACCTTCGTTTCCAACATTTGATTCACCTAATATCAACCAGTCGATGAATTCCGCACCTCCACCTACATTCAATTTTGGTGCGCAACAACAGACATCAGGAATTTTCGGTTTTGGACAGGTAATTTAAACCCTAACTATTACTAATCACTACATTAAAATTGTAATAATAAGACATAAAATATTATTGAAAAACCGTCACAAAACTTAATTTTAATGAATCTTGTAAAAAAAATTTTAGCAACCACAACAACAGCATCTTCAGCAGCAACAACAACAGCATCAACAACAGCAACAGCAGCAGCAGCCGCAGCAGGGCGTGTATAATTTCGGCGCAAGTCCCCAGGTGCAGTTCACAGTAGGTACTGCTCCCAACACTTCCGGCAGGCGTGTACGCAAGGCCTTCAGACGCACGCAACGGTGAAGCATTTAGTATATTGTAAGTTAACGTCTACACACGGTTTACAGTTAGTTTTAGGTTCTATCGAGGTTTAAAATTCTTAGTTAGTATTTAGGTTTTCTAGATTAATTAAGGATTTTTTTGTCGATTTTTATTATGACTTAATAGATAACAGATGGGAGTAACATTTTAGGAAACAATCTTACAATTAAAAGACAATTTATATTTTTTCTGTGATAAAATAGAAAATGAACATGGCAGCTAAGTGATTGAATTCGTACACCACACTAATAAATCATTCAAAGAAAGGATTTTATGTAAATATATGTCGCGGGTCGATTTTCATATTCTTATGATGACATTTAATATTGAACAAAATATATGAATAACGTAGAATATAAAATATTTTTTCGTCAATTGTAGTTTGAGTTGTTTTTGAAATATGGTTAAAACACGTAAATCTTTCACTATTTATAATTGTAATTTATGAGTGAGCACCTTTTCTCTTCAGTTGTCTTTGTAGTTTCGTTATTTAGAAATTAATATAAATTTTATCCCTCTTATTTACTTTCTATATATACTTCTTGTTTTGTTTATAAACCCTATACATTTAATATTCACACTTTAAAAACTGTATTTATTTATTTTTTCATTACTGGTACTAGACGTCTTAATACGTTACAACTAAGTTGTGTAAAATATTCACAATGTAAAGGAAAAATAAATAAATCATATCAAACTTTTTGAGTATAACAAAAATGGAATATTGTAAAGACTGAGAAATCAGCGATTTGCCGAAGAATTAACTTCCTACGAGTGAATAAAACAAAAATACTTGTCAACTTCAGTTATTGACAAATAAATAGACACCGAAGTCTAATGCAGGTTGCAGACCGAAAGCTAAGCTAAGTTAGTTTAGTTTAGCTCGCATAGCTGACACAGTTTTTCATATTGTGTGCATAGTTGCACACAAGTATCAAAATCTGCGTCAGCTATGAGATCTAAACTAAACTAACTTAGCTTAGCTTTCGGTCTGCAAACCGCATAAATGTCGTGTTAATATAATGATAGATAGTATAATTTAGAAATTAGATAAGAGATTTAAAAAAAATATCCTGTTTAAATTCAATAAAGAGAAATTACTTGTATGTAGTATCAAAATAATTTTCAAATAGTCTTAGCTTATATAACAATACATTAATATACATTTTTATCACGAAATCGCCTGTCTATTGTCAGGCATTATTTGTGTAAATGTATTGTATCAACATTAATTTGATATCGTTTCTTATAAATTGTTGCCTAAAAAACCTTCTATACTTCTTCTATACTTCAAAGTCAAAATTTTATAGTAGTTTCTTTACCCAAGTCAATTACAATCCTATAGAAATGTATACATATACATAAATGTTTCATTTAGATTTCAAATATGTATAAAGTTATTTGTTCATGTGTTGACCAAACTTTTCCACTTTGGTTTTCTTTATTACTTTTCATCCCTGACATGAATTTTAAAATCTTTTAATACACTTATTAGAATAATAAGGAGCGGGTAATACAGGGATAATAATAGGAGAATGGTTGTATAAAATCCTTATAATTGTTATTTGAAATTAAAATTATCTCAATACATCTTCAAGTTGGACATATTTATAAAAAAAAACAAAACGATATAATATATGTTCTGTTATAAAATTATTATTTAGAGTCTTATCACTAAGTGATGATTTCTTTTGGAAAGTGTAATATTTAAAATGTTTCATTATACATATTATAGAATCTAGACAATTTACGACATTAATTTCAGTGGTGTCATCTTCAATGTTACTCTATACTGCAAAGTTGGAAACAGCTTAGGATATTCAAAAGGTCAATTTTTTACTTTTCATAGTAAATGTTTGACCAGTTCAATACGTGTTTAATTATATTGTTAATAAATTTTGCAACATAATATAATAAGAGGAATAATAATATTTATATTGCATATAAAAACAAGATATTACAATACAGTTTTTTTAACAATGTGACTATATTTATGTCCGGGATACTCCAAATTATAATTTAAGAAAAGGTGTCTAATAGTAAATTTAGTTTATAAAAGTAGCTTTTATGTGAATTTAAAATATAAAGCTGTATTTTGAGCTCATTTTATATGAATTGAATGAATGAATATGAATTGAATTAATGAATTATATCCTTAGCTGCTATGATAATAAATAACAATTGAATTAATTCTGTACATCATTTATAGTGTCCTTAAATTCATAAATTTGTATTGTAATAAGTAGGTATTCTTATTGATTATGATTAATTGTCATTTTTTTTATTTCTTCATTTTGATATGTAATGTATGTGTGTCTTTACTTGTTTTTCTCTTGTTTTGTACAAAAAGTTATTCTTATAATATAGCTAATAGTAACTAATTTTAAATACATTTTTTTTGACAACAGCTTTACAATAGAATTCAATAAACTTGTAACATCTGTATACATATGTGTAATTATTTTTTAAAATTATTGATTAAACCAAAACTCACTTTTTAAGATGTAAATATGATTATTAAAATGTAAGAATAATATAGTATATATTTAGGCTCTGAGAGTATCTCATACGTGTTAATATTGTTTCGTGTAGGATGTACCATTTGCATATATAAGTGATTAAAGCTTTTACTTAGGTTTCCTCGTCATGAGTAAATCAGGAGCAGCCCCTACCATGTGTAGGTCAACATAGGATGCCGATGTCCTGATTTGCTTATGCCTCATATCACTGTATTCACTTGACTTAGACAAGAATATGCTATATAATTGGAAGTATTAAACTGTTTAAAATTTTTCTGGGATTAATTTTTTTCTAGACAATATTTTAATAATTCCCTATTGTAAAATAACATTAAATTTTAAATAGGAATTCTAATTGAATAAGAATACTCAGCAACTGTCTTTCGGTTGAATTATATTTCTGGAAATCAGATGCAGAGCTTTTTTTATGTAATTATTAATCTCTAGGTACTGTATGAATAGTGCAAATATAAATAAAAATAAATTACAGTATAAAAGAGTCTCTTACCACGTAACCATGTACGGTCAATATAAAAATATTGTTAATGTTTTTATGAATTTGATTTCATGACAAACTATTTATTAAACCTATATGCATTCGATAACAACTATAGAGATTTGATGTGTACCAATACGATTGCTTTTATCATATCTAAATTCAGACGAGAAACATTGTCGTAGGTAAAGTAGTTTAACAATTTAAGCTTTCATTTTAAACTACTGAATACGTTATGAATATTATTGCTGGTATCTATTTTTGAAAACAATTTTGACTAATAGGAAAAGTTTAAATAGTAGGTATTTTTTTTAGTTCTCCAGTCATCCTTTTACAGACGTTGAGGGCCAATCATGTACCTGCTCTTTGAGAAGGCATTGCCACTATTGCTTATCAATATCTTCTGTCTTAGTACCAGCTGCGTTATAGTTAGATAATTAAAAAGAGGTATTGAAGATGGCAGAAGATTTAAAGTCCAAAATATAAACATAACTACTTATTTCTGAAAGTTCGAAGTTCAAAAACAATTGGCACATTATTTTACTAGCCGAGATAAGTATGTATATATTGCTCCGGGGGGAGCATATCTTAGGAGCAACAGACTGACTGACCTGAAAATTTGGTGGTGGTGATAGCTTATTGTCCGAGTCAACAGATCAAACTAATGCGCATAACAATAATAACCAGAATTACGATTTAACAAATACTTAATAGTTTGTGATGATAGAGCGCTTATTAATGTGAAGTCTAATTTAACGACAGGATAGTTTATTCTTTTCAAGAATTTGTAACTCGTTATATATAATTTTATATATTATCATTATAACAAATTAAAACAAATATATGTGGATTATAAAATCAAAAAGTATTCATCGGCTGCTGTATAATTGCTCCTATTGTTCGTTGCTCTTTGCTAAGAAACACATGTCGGTGACCTTGGCCTGAGATACCACAACTGATTCTCTGTGGGTTATATCTACCGATAGCTGGCCAAACTACGACGCGCTTGTATCCCGGTGGCTTGTCATAACTACTATTGAAACCGCACTTGTTTTGTTCGAAAGGTTTTGGCTTATCAGTATAATAATGCGCAGGACCCGGATCTTTTGGTTTCCTTATACACATCGCTAGATCTACTAAGGCGTTGCGTCCTCTATAAGGATCTTTGCGATTCGTTTTATTCATGGTACCAAAATGAGATTTGTTGTATTTATCTAAGGTACCTTTTAGTGCAATAGGCCAAGTTGCGGAAGCACATTTTTGTGATGTACTAAAATGATTTTTTATTGTACTTCCATCACGTTTCCCTGTAAAAAGATCGTATGGTCCTCGTGTTGATACTAATTTATTTGATTTGTTTTCTATTGATTCTTTATCTTTGAATGTATAGCGATTGGGAGCCAATGACCATTTTACAACAGTACCTTTAAATCGACAGGATTCTTCTCTCTCAAATGTTGGCCTGGAGGAGTGTGCACCATAGGGTGCCTTGTAAGGGACACTTTTGTAATATGTACCTGGGCCAGGCAGGTTATTTTTATTAGGTTTGAACCGAGCACTTCTTCCAAAACCCAAGTTCTTGCACGCAGGCTCATAGTTTTTAACCTCTGGGATGCCTTGCCACGCGGGACCCAGTATAGAATTGAACCATTTTCTCTGTTCCAACACTTTTTGGTTTCTATATCCTAAATTTCGTGCCCATTCCTCTAACTCATTTTTGTATCGCCATGGATCTTTGACATTCTTTCTATTCCTGTTTATTCTATATATTTCATTGATTGATTGGGGGTGGTACAAGCAGGGGTCGCAACAGTCCGGTTTTGTACAATGGAGTCCACTTGGATCGAAGTTGGGATGAATAATAAAAATTCCAAAACGTTTTTCACTGGACCCGAATGGTATGATTCGTTTTGATTTTGATGGCATTTTAAAAATTAAATGTTTAAAGAATAAAAATAATAAATTAAAAGTCTTAGCATTACTTAAGATTTAAAATTTATTATTAACGGATTTAACAGATTAAAGCTTTATAAAATGTTGTAGTATTGACATATGTTTTAAAGTTATACGACCTTTTTTGATCTAAATAAAATTATATCCAAGAAGTTTTAAGCATTTTACGATGTAATTAATTTAGTTAATTATACAGTTCAAACTAAATGTGAATTTTAGCTGGTAGGATAATCTATAAAAAACCAGACAAGGACCTGTCACATAGCAACAATGTGTATACCAGTATTGTATTGTATGGAGCTAAGTATTGAATTCAGATGGCATTACCATGAGGTGATAGGTAAATATCGAAATATAGTACATAGATAACAAACTATATATTAATAACTACATCTAGTATACAAAAAGAGTTAAATGCTATATTATTATATTTTTTTCACGTATTATATAAAACATGAAAATAACTTAGAAAAAGGTACTAAATGAACTGATAATAATATTTGTCGACACTATAATTATGAAAATTTTAAATATTGACATTAATTAATATTATAACACAGTTTGCTTACAACTCAAAAATTATTTATCACCATTTTGTAGGTTAAGATAAAATATAATAATACAGTAGTACATAATCGTCGCAGAACGTGATCATTTCACAACAAAAGATATATAGATATAAATATTCCTTATTTATATATAATACAAGGACGACAGAGAATCTTAAAATAAAAATCGTAATTTAAAATAAATTATAAAGTAGTTATTGTGACTACGATTCCTCTGCCTAAGGAGACTCTTAACATCGTAGCAATGCTACGAGCCCTCTGAGAGGCGAGCTACGGAACTTATATAATATAGCTGTTAGTAAGACATCATAAAAATATAACGCCATTAGTTATAATAGTTACCTATTGATTAAAATTAATTAATTACCTATGAACTTGTTATGAATTTTCATAACAAAAGTACTCACAACGAGGAACAAATGGTTGATGTAGACATTGCATAACCTCCAACCTCGTGGTAAAAAAGCTGCTAAATGCACCTTAAAGAAATTACATATTTATTTTATACATTAATTATTTTCCTATATAAAACTTTAAATAATTATTAACGAATTATGTTTAAATAACTTGTAGTTATATGAAAATAAAAACAAACCCTTACACGAGCACTCAGTGCTCAAGTTTAACCTTGTTTACAGGGGTATTTAGTAACTTTGAGGGACACAGTTTGATTTGTTGTCCAAGGATACTAGGTTAGTGGCCTCAAGAATAAGGAAAATGTAAGGAAGGGGAACCGGTAGTTCTCGTTGGTAAATAACGCGCCTAAGGCGGCGTACATCGAAAATCGATGGGGGGAGTTGACGCCGGTCGCGCGTGCGTCCCGCGTTACTTCTCGCGTGTCGCCGCCGGACCGTCGCGGCCGCCGCACGCCCCCGACCTGTAGGACGCGCGACTTGTTGCGAAGGCCACCTGTTAACACATGGCGTCGTCGTGAAGGTAAGTCGTTTCATAACGCGCAGCCGCTGCGAATTCCGCCATATTTATTAATGGAAAAATAATTCCTATAGGTACATAATTTTCAAGTTGTATTTAAAGTTTTTATAAGTTTACTAGAATCCAATGCGATCGCGTTTAAAGTTTAAAAAGTTTAATAATGTTCAAACTTTAAGACGAGGTTATAAATATTGTCCTTACTGGAAAACGAGCTTAACTTAGTACTTCGTGGTTTTCTTGATTTTTTACTCTAGAAATTCTCCTTTATTTTCTCTACAGACGATCGTTTATTTCTTGTTTAGGTTTAAGTAATACGGGTTGAACCAATTTATATACCTCCATTGTGTTTAAATTGTTATAAAAACATTTTTTGGTTAAAACATGTTGATTTTAGATATATTTTGAACTTAAGTACCTACTGTATTATTTTCTATTGTAATTTCATTCATATCCATTTGTTAAAATCAAATATTTTCATGTTCACTAACATGATAAATTTGCTATCTATTAGGATTAATGTAGGGTATGTGAAAATAGTTCTAATAAATATAGATTAGCCAGTGCTAGTTAATTACAACAGTTTGTATAACTAAAAAAAGATATGAGTGACAAAATTATTAGGGCCTTACTTATAAAAAATTACTATGCAATGGTTATATCGAATTTAAACGATGAATACTTATATTTGGTTTAAGCTGTAAATAACGTAAGAATAATTTCTTACTAATAAACTCGGTATAACATTGTTATAACTATTCTATCATTATGTCAAATGCACAAAACGGCAACGTCGGAATTCATATACAAACTTCCTAAAAAAACGAAAAATTATATTTTTTCTGTGATATACTTTGATACTTTCATTGTTGACGTATTATGACTTTATAACTCAGTAGTGAAAATAATAATTAATTATTAGTTTTATTTAATAAGAATTATAAAATGACTAATAAAAAAGAACGCACGTACTAACTGAAAAACACGAAAAGAGGAAAAGGTATAATTACAATGTTAATACAATATGAAATCCATACCTACTATTCTAATTCTTGTATTTCTCATTGCTTATATTTTTATTGCAGCGACTTCTAAGAGAATTATTGAAGCCACAATACTAATTAAAGAAAATAACCATTTAAATACAAATACAAATAAGGCGAGACTAAAACCGTGGACTTAAGTAGTTGAGGAGATATTATAAACTTTTTTTAAGCTTCATTTTGTAATTTAATAACATTTTTGAGAAGGACATCTAATTAAAACATTCTACTTTCATATACTTTGGTGTTTTGTATAGTACCTATTCCTGTTATGCTACAATACAAGAATTCCGTACATATAAACAGATAGTTTAATAACATAAAAACAGATAGTTTAATTTCTCATATATTTATTTCAATCACAATTATTATATAGCTATATTAGCACTCTTGAAGCTACCATTTACATTTTGGTGTTTTACAAGGAAGTTCTGAAACCCTGTCGGTACCTATAGACAAATCAATTTTTATTATAATAATAAAAATACATTCGTATCTCTCTTGCCTTAGCAATTGTTCTATCCTTAGTTGTCTTCTACTTTTTTCATGGTTGAGTGAAATGGTTTGTTCTGGTGAGTATATTTTACATCTCTGATAAGGCTACCTGAACGTTCAAATACTATATCCTTTACAATATTTATAGAACTGGCCACGAGAACCTTGTACTTTAGGCATTGTAAGTGCAGTCTTTTCTAATATAATGTAATATTCTTGACAATATTGGTTTAGCAAGTCGCCTGAATATTTCAATAACAGACTGGTGAAATGACCTGTGAATGTTTGCAGCATCACCTTGTATCTGAAATATATAAGAAACACATAAGTTCTGGTATATTTACATTTCTATTTGCAAAATTGTATAAAAAAATATGTATCTTACTCGATTGCGGCTCCGATATCTTCACGATGTTAATATCTAAATCAGTGAAGATAAGTCACGTCCCCGTTTATCCACTGTTATTTCACCACCAAACAGTCAACACCAAACAATATTTTTAATATTTTAGTTTTTCTCCTAGACTGTTGCATTGGAATAACCGTATTATTACTTCTTCAACTCCTTGTATTGAGTTAAAAGCCATTGATCTTTTTAATATATACTAAGCACTCTGTTATTTGTAAATACAATAGAATACAATAGAATCTAGAATATAGCAATTTTTTGACGTTAGTAAAAACTGTTATTTGGTTGCTTGGTTACGATACTTATATCGAACTTAAACTAGGGTGAGAGTTGGTTTAACGATGTTTTAAATTTGTTAGCACTTTAAACCTACGTTATGATAGGTTTAAATTACATCGAGTTTATTAGTAAGCATTTTCCCTATTCCGAATTTATATTAGGTTTAAATTGTTAAACCGTGTTTATAAGTAAGGCCCTTAGGCTTTAAGTCTGTTAAATAACAAAAGGATAACAATGTATCCAGCTAAGATTAACAAGTTTTGTATGTCGAGGAACTAATGCAAATCTTTATAGCTTCGTTGATTTAATAAATAGTATTTAAAATGTTATTATCATCCTATGATGTTAATAGTTCAGATATACAAGATTCTGTTATTCATCGCGAAGTCATGACCCAGTTGAAGAATATAACGATTTCTTTTGTTAGTAAGGTTTATTCAAACAGTTAAGAGCATGTGACGATAAAAATATGTTTCGAATACTGTCTATTGTCATTAATAAATTTAACTGGAACTACATGCTTACATATAAAGTAACGTAATATGTTAAGGTTATATTTTCAATATTCCTTTTAGTAGTAATTCTTCATAATTCTTCCCACTAGTAGCAGAGTAGGTACTACTTATTAAGCATGTTGGATATTAGATAAAATATAAAATTAAAATTATTAGAGTCGTGTTTTTAATTGTTTTGAAGATAATATTAGAAGGGTACATTTAGACAATGGTCAAGTAAATTACTTAATATATAAACGGTCTCTGAGTATAGTTTTATTTTGTTATTGATGCTATTCCCTACTTAATTTACAAGGCACGTGTTTTCCCTCGTAATCAATACCGAAAAATGAGATCTAACTTCAAGGCCGAATTGCAGGCCCCTTGTAATAACCCCATTTTAATGAAAGGATTCTGTGTGTGTGTGTGTGTAAGCTAATTTTTTTTTACATATTGCAACCCTTTCTATACAGGACCCTTTATTGAAATATTAATGTTGTATAAATATAAATAAACCATAATTAAATGTTACTATAACAAGATTTGTTATGATTATAATTATATTAATAAAATAATAATGAGGTCATGTCTGCGTTATTTGTTACTTGTTTTGTAAATGAATAATAGTCTCAAAAAATGTTTTATCTATGACGGATTGTAATGAAATTACCGAATTATAGGTGGGCTCTTCCCACTCAGGTAAATTATTTTTTTTTTTTTCAATAAACCCCACCAAATTTTGATATAGGCTGTAGTTAGATTAAAATAAAAAATATATGTATTTATATACATTTAAAGTGTTGCTAGATAGTTAATGATTTGAGTCTGGAGCACAGACGAAAGCCTTGGCAGCAGTTTGATCAAAACAAAAATACTGGACACATTATATTGTAATTTTATAGGATATTCAATTTATTTTCTGATTAAACTTTTCTTAATTAACTGTACATTATTCAGAATTATTTTAAATATACTATAAAAAAATCGTTACACTAGTGGTCTGGTAAAATAATTGGGCCCAGACCTGGTTTTGATAAGAAGATAAATTATTTAACAGATAACATTTTTTACACATTTCTACCTAAAGTAATAAAACCTGAATTAAGCAATATACACGAAAACGAAAACTAAGTTCATAAGTTCTCACATTTTTATACCATTAGGTTAGAACAGTTGCCTCATAATTGAATAAATACAATATACATCTATACCTACTAAACTACCTATCTACCTACCTATCTACCTACCTACCTACCTAGCTACCTAACTAACTATCTCTAAAACTTCCTGTCGGATTTAAATATATAAAAAGATATTAGACTATAAAATATAAACTACGATCCTTACGTTAGATGATATCTTTCAATAAAATTGACAGATTAATGGAACTATATTCTAAGAACTACGGAAATTGTTTTTTCTTCAGTTTGAACTTTGAATCTTGTTATCAATGACTGTTCTGAACATATAACGCACTTAACATACTGACCAGGCGTGGGAGTCGATATGACATTTGTACGGATATTCAAACTATTTGACAAATTTAGATATTCAGTCCTCAACTATTTGGATATTTGAAATTATTTGAGAGAACTTCGGTGCGGTATGATTTAGTTTTGAAGACTTAAGTTTCCCAGATACTAAGTAATACAATCGCGTAGCATGATGAAATAACTACTGGTATAGTTAAATAATTCTAACATTATTCATTAATTTATTCATATATTTATAAAATGTAAACTTCGTCAACTAACAAAATAAAAGTAGCCTTTGTTAATGTTCTATTTAACCTTTTCTCATTACCGATTTGGTTTTTACATTTCAGTAGAAAATATATTAGGTATGTACCTACTCGTATAAAAATCTTCAATTTAAATAAATTTTAAAACGTTAATATTTCTGCATGTTAGCTTTCTTTGAAGCTTTCATTTCATTCACTTAACTTTCTGTACTGATGATATTCAATATGTTAATATTGAAAGTATTCGGAGAAGACAAAAGACCGAAGCTTTTCAAGTGCAGTTTTATAAACTAAAGTTAGGTAGGTATAAGTAGGCTGCCTAAAAGATATTATTAAAAATTATAAGATCATAGTTGGAGTGTAAATGGATTTTTTTTTTATATATATTATAAAATGCCTGTTTTGGAATTAATATTATTTATTTTCATTACTTCCATAGCTTGAAGAAAGTAAATAAAACGACTGGTATTATCAACGAATAGGTTATTTTAGACGATAAGAAAAGAGAATAATTAAAACTACACAAGTTTAATATTAACCTAAATCTTGCTTCTACCCAGCCTTTGGTACTACGATGAATGCATTTATTTATATAAATATCATTGTTACATAAGTAGTAAAATAAGCAGACTCAATGTTCAAAAGCATTGTTTCCCAGTCAACCCGAAATATAACAAAAAAATATTTAACAAAACCCACAACAAAAACTTTATACTATCTCTATTTTCTTTATATCTGAACTACAAATTAAGAAGGTATATAGGGCATGTCAAATAAAAAAAATACTTAATATCTATGAGTATCGTTTATCATAAAAGGAAAAAAGAAGAGATTAGGTTTTTTTTTCAAGGGGTTGCACTTTTTACATCTAATATATTACTAGCTGTTGTCTGCGATTGCATCTGGTCTCCAAGTACCCCGTTCAAGTAATTTATCTATCGTCTATTAGAGTTTTTGGTCATTTTTTTTGTGATATGTAATTATAGAATTTTACGAAATCAAAAGTTCTGTATGTTGACTCTATGAAAAAAATACAGATTTAAATTGACCATATATAACATACTGAATGCCATCAAATTTGTGCAGTAGGTTTTTCTTAATATACAAACACACAAATACAAAAAACATAGATCTATTGTTATTGTTATTGTTCTGTGTCACGTAATGTACACTTAAAAATTTGTATACATATGTAATCTGATCATAAATATTGTATCAATTTGAGAAAGTTCAGTATTTTTTTAGGCGATTAAATTGTTGATTTCTTTTGTTTAAAACTCTTTCGGTTCAGATACGTAAATGAAGTGAAAGCCATAAAACTCTAGGCTAAAAAAAATAACACATAAAAGAAAAATAGTGAAGTCATGCGTCATACAGCAAAATAACACATAAAAGAAAAATAGTGCAATATGCGTCATACAGCTTTTTTTGATCGAAAAGGAGTGAAGATTTCTGGCAAAGCGCATCAAGAGATCATCTCGGAACATGTTATGAAACCCTTCAGCAAGAACAGATACAAACTACCCAAGTCTACCTCCAAATCTCTTTATAAGAGCTGAATGTTCTGGTCGTGGTTGAAGGGCTAGCCGTACCCACGACTCCGCCAATAAGGCGAGGAAGGAGCGCCGCGGGGTTTTTAGTGGGTACACCGTTTTCGGGAGTCCCACACACGCCCCTCGCTTCCCCGGCGAGGGGTACGGTGCGTAAAGCATTTTCCCTGCGGAAACAAAAAAAAAAAGAGCTGAATGTTCCGATCTATGAATACCTTGGGCTACAAATTATGGTCAATTTTATTGGACATTGCATGATCTAAACGACAAACGACCCTTGACATTGAGTATCTTGAACATTTTTTTTTTCTAAATTTCCAATGGAAACAATGCTTGAATGTATTTTAGAAAATAATTATTCTTTATTTTGTGTAAGGTTAATTTAATGCATTTTGTAATATAACTTATGCCAAACTGGTTGCACTAGGTAGGTATATTATAGAAGTGTTGAACATCGCTCAAGCCCTTTTGGAACACTAATAGAATTGTAAAAGCGTAGCCAGACTGTATCGGATCTATTTTTGAGGTATCCGTAGCGTACCCCTATATGACAGACCGTCCATCCAAGTTAACTGTCGGCTCTCTTGTCGGTCACCTAATCGCGTGAAATCGATGGAGAATGAAGATCCGACACTAAATGGCGTTATCTGTGCATTCAACTCATATGCAACGAGAAGACAGACGAGGATTGTGAATTCATTGACATATTCAGAATTTGTTAAGGTACTTAACATTTAATAATGGCTACCAATGCTTTTATTCAAATAATAGTCGTAGATATTGAAATTAACAATATATATAATTATAATTAGTATCTAATCAGTAATCTAGGTTTTTTTTAATATCGTATAATTTCTTCAAGCGAGGAAGCCATGCATAACCATTCCGGCACCCATTCATACTGGCCTGATCCATACTCGCAGGGTGTTAAATATAAGGCTCTGCTGGTAGAAGTAGTGGTTGGTGACCCTGTTTGACCCGAAGGTTGTGAAATCGAATCCCATGAGAGACTTTATTTTGCTTTTTGTTGCGAATCTGGATGTACTTTGTATCCGTTATTTCTATGTAACACCCTACGACAGGGGTGCGGTTTTCTAGTATTTATTTTGTTGATTTAGATTTTGACCGCTTATTCTTTACCGCTCTTATATTGATAGTTCACTAAATACATTCAGTAAGTTCTGTGTCTATTTTTTTAAAATTCTAAAACAAACAATTACTGTGTAATATAAAAAAAGGGTTAAATATATTAACTTAAACTAATGAAAAGACCCTAACTACTTATTTTTGGTAGACGAAGAATATATTCAATTTAATATAGTAACTAATTAACTTACAGACACATACATCTCGTCTTCCTTTAAACACATATTGCGCACACACACACAAACACGCACGCTGCAACGCTTTTGAAACATCGTCGTTAAATTTAGAGTTTATAATGAAGGTACAATATAAATCCAATATAAATAATAAAAATAACAAATAGGCATTAAATGGGTCATAATCATTTAATATATGAAACACCATTATCTAATAACCGAGGCCTAAAGAGTAGGGCCGTAGAGAAAACACACTTAAGAATCTATAAATTCACTTTTAACGTATTTATAAAATGAGAATTATTAATAATAATAGTATTGACTGTCACGGTCATAATCGTATTGACTGTCACGGTCATAATCGAGATGTGAGAACGAATTACAATTTTAGTAGAGTATGTTATGGAAAAGAAGACTGGAGTAATAAAACATTAGTAGTTCTCTCACTCTCTGCTGCTTCCTTTTCTTGATTACGTTGACGCAAAAATTTTACCACGTTTCCGAATACCAGCGGGAGTTAAAGTAGTTTCCTATGCTCTTTCACCAGAACATGCGTGTGTAACGCTTCTCTATAATGTTAGCTTGTTAGCTATAATAAAGAATCGCTCAGTTCTTACTGCATCTTTGCAACAATGTCGACAATTGAGCTTATCATATTTATAGATATTGCAAATATTTATAGTCTTTGTATTCCATGCTTGAAAAAAAAACCCTTTATGTATAATGAAGTTAAATGAGACTTTGACAAACATGTTTATTTTTAATTGTGATTTATTAACGATTAAAATGATCAGAGTATAAGGTGGTGTTTTAGTTAGTAATTTATCACAATAATGAAAAACTACAACGCCTAAATTACATTAATAAATGTAGACCAAGTGCACTTTGAAGACGAGGTGACTGCTTCTACGCTTTAGTGAAATATGATTTCGTAGCCTTATTGCTACGCCGAGCGTTCAACATCTACATATAAATAAATTCGTAGCAAAAAAATGCATTATGTATTCTTCTCTGTCTTGTATTAAAAATAACGCTGTATAATGGTGTGTTAGGTGTCATAAGCGGTACTGGTGCAGCGTGGGACTGGGACAGCAGAATAAAAACGCGCTAACAATTTAATTAAGAATTAACGTCAGTTCCTCTAAGCACAAACACCTGATAGTTGTATAATTTTCCATAACTAAATGTTTGTACGTACGATGTTAATTCTAGCGATCCAGGGTACTTTTACTACAATAGTTGCGTTGTTTCGGTTTAAAAAACACCACTGTTAAGTTTCCAATCGATCTGGACAGACAGACATGTATGACAGACTAGGTACTATCCCATTCATTTCTAAGCGCTTGTATATTGATAAATTGTGTCGTTTGAAAAGTGCGTTGTATTTATTTGTTTTTAGATACAGTTAGATGATGTTTTTTGATGAATTAATTATATTTTGGATAAAAATACTACTTAATGTTAAAATGGATATTAATAATTTAATGCTGTTAGTTAAACGACGCCGAGGAAGAAGATATATTCTTTCTGATGAGTCTAGTATTATTTTTGTAATATTTTTTTGAAGTCATTTTCGACGAAATGGTTAATTTAGATCCATACGAAGTGTCCATGGTAACCAACTATTATTATTATTACTTAATTGCATGATAATCAATACTACATTGGCCAAAAGAGCCTTATTTAAACTTATTAAAACTTATTAAAATACAAAATATAGTATATACATAGTTTGTGTGAAAAGGTAAGATACTTTAGGAGATAAAAATATGTTATATCCTTATTTTATGAAGTGGATTTTAAAAATCTTCGTCGGTTTATCATCTACTGAAGCTGCTGGACTCCACAAATATCTCTAAAAAATTTATGACAATTTGAATGTATGTCTATTAATGCGTTACCACATCCAAATGAATATTTATTTATATATAAGTATATATATTTGCATATGTAAATACTTAAATTAAAGTATTTAAATACTGATAAGCAAACATAACCGTATTTAAATAGCTATTTCAATACCGATATGTTTGATATGTATATATGTGGACTTTATTTGGTATTTATGTAATTTTCTAAATATTGTATATCCCCTTGATACACAGACACACGATCGCTCCGTACATATAAATTCATGGATATTATGGTTCATATAACATTCTTTTATTCGATGTCAGTTCTAACCACTTCATTTAATCTTAGTTTAGAAGTAAAAGAATAATTGAGGATATTAAATTAAATTGTAAGTAGGTATTATATATAACAATAAAAAATCCGGCCAAGTGCAAGTCGGACTCACGCACGTAATGCCAAAAAACGAAAAAAAAAAAGTTTCTTTTAAAATAGGGAAGGCTAAAAAGAGAATATACTACTGATATTATTATACTTCTTTTTTAATGTATATTTGTAGATATAATAATAAAATAGATTCATACTTATAATAATTTATTAAAAACCTATAATAATCCCTGCGTAATCCAAATTAATCCAAATCGAAGATACTTTTATAATTAGCAATACATTATTTATAAAATTGTTATTCATGATTCATTTTAGAATTTTCGAGTCGTTTACAATATGACATTATGTATAGGTAATTTTTTTTGCGGCCCTCTTCAACTTGTCGTCTTTTAAAACTTGAATTGTGATTAGAACCGAACGTTTAATTTCAACCCGGTTGGGGAACTATTAGTTTAAAATTTAAATTAAATTTAAAATTTAGTTGCAAAATTGTAAACTATCTCATAAAATCAAATTGACAGACCGAAGTTAAAATATAAACTACCAAGGCTGAGATGTAGAATAATAACTAACGCTAATATGACATCGTTTGACAGTTATATTATTGAGAGTTAAATATTAAAAGATTGTATAAAAGTATATTTTTATTAGATAGTCTTAACAGAGTCTCTACGTTAGAGCACTGCGTTACAACGACTACGACTAATAGAAAGATCACCACCCATTATACTTCTGGTTCTGCTAAATCAAAAGAATATAATTTAGGCAATCAATTTACTATATAAATTTTACAAAAAAATATAATATTGCTTGGGTAATAAGCCATGATCGTTAGAGGTTTCCTCTTTAATATACATCTCTCAGCATCTCTGCTTAAGTTTCACTTCCATTACTTAATAATAATACTGCACTCGTACTTTGAATGGTTTCTTTGCTAAGAAGCTATAAACTATGCTAACGACTAGTTCAAAGTTTTTTATTCCTCATTTTGTTCCTACTGAGCAACCAGAAATGTCTGGATTGAGTCCCGAGTTCAATTCCCGCTTTAATATCCCTTTGTTAAATAAATATTTTCTTAACGTCAGGCTATAATAAAATATTGACGAACATTTTAAATTTCGTATATAATAATAAATAAATCGCTAAACACCAGAATGATTTGGCGGTTTAAACAGAGCATCCATGCCCTAATCGTGTGGAAAAATATATTATTATTAAATATATTTTTATTGTAATAAATATATTTGATAATGAATATTCATGCAGTGGTTATATAATAAACTAATACATTCACTACATACAGTCAAATATTAATAAACTACGCAGATGATTTATAATCGTAATTGACCAAATATTAATGAATCATAAATTATTCCTCATTTTGTATCTCTTCCATTTCAATAAAAATACACCTTCGACGAAATGTTTAATAAAAAAAAAATGAAAATAATATGAATCTCTTGATTGGGGAAATGACTTATTTTAAAATGTATAATATCCTTTAGATATTAGATTTAAAAAATCTTATTTTCATTGTTAATATTTAGAATAATGTTTAAAATTGCTCTTAAAATTTAATTACCGTTTCTTCTACAACTCTTAAATCTTCTTTGATGACTAACAAGCGGCTCTTGCAAGCTCAAGAAGTAATCACATTCTCTATATATTTTTATTTTTGGCACACACTCATTCTTCTTTTCTGCAAGCTTATATGTAGTTAAAATCGAGATTTATGCAAAAATGAAGCTACTAATAATAAGACGAAGATTTTACATTTAAATAGACTCTACTAAGTCTAAGGAGACTGATTTAACTAAATTGGTTTCTGTACCATCGTGTCAGAGAACGGAAAGTTTCCGCTGAAACGATATTAAAGATAAGGAACTTTAGAGATTTATAGTACTGCCTTATCAATGTACAAACAATAGTGAAATCATGGGATCATTGTTGCTTGTTGTCAGTGTTAGTATTCAACAGGCAAATTCAGCGTATGTAAACTCGCGCCCAAACCCTCGCCTCTCTCATTACACGTTGCCTAGCTCCGCTCTCACTACTCTGTCAACTCTATTAACGATAATAAATGTTCGGAAACCTTTTTCTTTTATACTGTACTCTAAATTTAAATGATGTATAATTGTTTTGTCTTTATAATAAAAAAGTGAATATTAATAATATAAAACATTATAGACAATTATAATCTAAATATCTAAATATTAATCTAAATTATAATAGTAAATGATGAAATGTCGTTATCGTTAAAATGAAACCCGTGTGATGTGACTAGTGAGGCGAGGGGTGAACGCTACGCTAGGCGAAGTTTCGTGGTAGCGTCAGGAAGCCTGTATCTAGGCATCTGCACTCAGTTTAGATAGTCCGGGAGCCAGTAACAGATTTTCATGACCAATTTCCTCCCGAGTGAAAATTTGTAAAATGCAATAGGAAGTTGTGTTATGAAGCTTCGCGATCGTCAGCTGCGACTCCGGTGGTGGAGAAGGCAGTGGCAGCCTCCCACGCACGAAGAAAAAAAAAATTTTTTTAGTCATTTCCTCCCATTCTAAAATTTCTTGAATAATAGTTTATCTAATATCTTGTAGGGAAAATAAAGTCAGCTGACCATAACATGGTGGATTATACGTCAGCTGGCCACCTGAATATGAAAAAAAATAAAAAAAATTCAGTGATTTCCTCTCAACTAAAAATTTATCTGGTGATAGTTTATATGTTACTGTGAATGAAAATTAACATCAGCTGGCTGTATCTCAGTGGAAAGTTCGTCAGCTGGTTACTTGAAATGTGTAATGTAGCTGCATTTATCACCTACTGAATCTTATCAGCTGACGACTTTTCCCTTTACTTAGAGCTAGCTGATTTGTTTTATTATTTACAAGAGTATATCAACTATTTTCTTAAAAATTTTCATCCAGGAGGAAATCACTTTTCTCTATTTATCTCTTTTTCTTATATAAATTAAAGTAATACATGAGCCCTTTTTACATTGTAGCTAGATTGTAGATTCAAATTACCCTCTCCAGATTTTATAAACACACTAATAAAACAGTAAAACACACTAACGAGAGGGTAAGTTGAAATTATAATGTGACTCGAATGGAAAGTGAAAGATTCCATGTTTAAGTTGGTCAGTCGAACATAGTGTTATTATAGTAACGGATAATTAAAAATAAAAATGTCTAACGTGGTACCTTTTGTAAAAAAAAACTAATGTTCTTCCAAATTATTTAGTGAAGATAATTAAAATAAGTGTATATCTATATTAACAATACGAAAAGTTAATAATCTAACCGGTCAAAATAATGTGCTTCCTACACAACTTAACCATTTTCAGTTGTATCATAGTGAGTGTTATCGACGTTATACTGCTTTGCCGCAAAAATATCGGAAAATAAGAACGACATCAGAAGAGACACCTTCAACATTAACGTAAATATATGGGTAGAATGTTATTTCTTTCTACTACTTCGATTATAATTTTTTAACAATTCATTGTAAGAAAAAGTATAATTTAGTGTAATGTATTCCAACTAGGGAATTACACTATTGAGAACTTCTACAGTAAGCATATACATTATATATATGGGTGTTTCTCTACTAACGGGAAAATTGATGTCCCAAGCAATTTGCACATTGTTTTGGATATTTTTTTTTTAAGAAAATATCTAAAACTATAGTACATTTCAGTATCTTTGAGGCTACCTGTTGATCATGTAAATGTTTTATATCTTTTTTTCTTTTAATCCCAACCATCCCAGAATCTTCACTTTAAATCCCATTTTAAAATAATATTTAAGTGCGTGTAATAAATTTAAAGTATATTTTAAAACTAAATATACTGAAAATCATATATGTTGAACAAACACTACGTAAATGTAATAATAATTATTCGAAATTACCGCCTGAATGTTGTCCTAAATATTTTAACACAATCCTCTGGTTAATTTGTAAAAATAAAACAAAATTATATAGTCTATGATAACGACTCAATTTTGTGTTGAATGAATCGCTGACAGTGTGAAGTCTTCTAAAATTGAAAACTTCTAAAATTGAAAACAGCAGAGTAATCTTCCAGCCTTTTATAGACTTGAAAATCGCTTGTTATTAGCTTTCATTCTATATATTTAAAACCCGATTTTAAAACAAAAAGTGAGCCGGACAAATTTCATGCAAAACTTTCCCGTTAGTAGAGAAACACCCATATATAATTTTTACTTAAGCATTAAGTGTATATGTGCGCTGTTATCAAAAGTAATAATAATATAAATTACAAATAATTAATTATTAACTAATTAATTAATTAATTAATAATTAATTATTAATTATATATGGTCGCAGCAGAGGGTGCAAAAGGAAATAAGACTTACTTAAAATTAATGTATTTTATAATTAAATTACATTCTATATGATTCTAAAACTGCGTCGATGCGAATCAAGCCAAAGCGAGAGCGAAAATGAATAACCGTTGTTAGTATTTTTATTCATTATATTAAAATAAAATTTCATTAATTTATAAAATTATGCTTCAATAAATTATTGATTAATTAAACTTTAGTTATAACTATATTTCCTTCATTATTAAACTGCATATTTATTATCAAATCAAATATACTGCCAAACAACCTGAGAAAAGTGATTTCCTCCTGGATGAAAATTTTTAAGAAAATAGTTGATATACTCTTGTAAATAATAAAACAAATCAGCTAGCTCTAAGTAAAAGTAAAAGTCGTCAGCTGATAAGATTCAGTAGGTGATAAATGCAGCTACATTACACATTTCAAGTAACCAGCTGACGAACTTTCCACTGAGATACAGCCAGCTGATGTTAATTTTCATTGACAGTAACATATAAACTATCACCAGATAAATTTTTAGTTGAGAGGAAATCACTGAATTTTTATTATTTTTTTTCATATTCAGGTGGCCAGCTGACGTATAATCCACCATGTTATGGTCAGCTGACTTTATTTTCCCTACAAGATATTAGATAAACTATTATTCAAGAAATTTTAGAATGGGAGGAAATGACTAAAAAAATTTTTTTTTTCTTCGTGCGTGGGAGGCTGCCACTGCCTTCTCCACCACCGGAGTCGCAGCTGACGATCGCGAAGCTTCATAACACAACTTCCTATTGCATTTTACAAATTTTCACTCGGGAGGAAATTCATGACGAAAATTGGTAGCTGGCTCCCGGACTAAGAGTGCAATGTGGCGCCAACGACGTCGGACGTGCCGCGGCAGCCCGCTTCGGGTACACCGTCTCGATCTACAGGTGTAATAAACATTTAGCGAGTAGTGCCGCTCGGTTTACGCGCGACATTCTTACAACTTGTTGATTACGTTTTATTTATTCAGAACCTTACTAATCCCCAGGGCGGGGGTTGTGTTTAAACGTTTGTGTTTAAAAACTTGTATTTTGCGCCAGACACTAAAGTTTCCTCTAAGTGATACGGACGCCTGTTTTATATGACTAAAAGAAATTTAGACGAGAAAGCGGATATTGAAGACTGTTTACCTTATCTAAAATTAAACGCTTTCCTTCCCTTAGCGAGAACTGGCGAAGAACAATACCTTTTTTCTTATTTATGAAAGGAAAAGGACAGTGAGAACGGTATTTTGAACTGAGATTAAATATTATATAAGACGAGTAATATCTGAATTAGACGAGTGATTATTTAATTAAAATTCGAAAAGCACAGGTACGTATATTTATATTTTTACACCTATAATGAGTACATACGAGTATGTTGTCACATAAGTCAATTCTCCATAACAGTATGTTACATAATTATTTATTTTGTTAACTAAAATAATGTAAGCTGGCGCTATGCGTAATGATAAAATAACAGATTAATAAAAGCTATATTTAATATTTTTTTTAGCATTTGTTTTATTTGTGCGAACATGAAGTGTATTGCTAGCGATATTGTTTTGTTAGATGATACACACACTGTTACATTATCACCCATTTAGATATTTACTTTAAATACTAACAATTTCAAAATTGCATAATAATTCTAAACCAAAAAATGTGCTTATTACTAAGTTCCTTGCTTTCTTTTATTACATGTGCTCTGGCGAATTGTTCAAATCTCTTGGTTATTATAAAATAAAATATCTTCTAAATTTAATATAAGAATATTAAATATTAAACTAACTATCCCTTTATAGGTACTTGATTTCTTAAATTTAACATTATGTTATCTGATAATACTTGTTATTTTTTTTAAAGATGATGTACCTACTTATTACATTCCTCACTACAACAACGATGCTATCTATCTATCTGTCTATCCATATATCTATTTATAACAATGCATCAAGTGATTGTCATGATCAATGAAGTGACATTGAAATTAAAATTGAATATTATAACGATAATTCACATTTCAAAGTCCGATATCTACAGAATTTAATATTGAATAGCAATAACAAAATAGGAGTCTTTTGTATTAATCATTCTTTTTAATAGAAATGTATTTTAACTTAACTCTCTAAAATTAAGTGCATATTTTTAGTAACACCAATATAAAAAAATATAGTTAATATTTAATTATAGGTCTTAGAAATAATTAGATGAAACAACAGTGCCTGCAGCTTTCGTTAAGCTTCTAATATATAGTCTACGCATAGCCGTAGAGCACAACTTGTTGAAGTTCGAAAAAAGGGATCTATCTTTCCAGTTGGAAGTCCCATGAAGGTGTCCGATGTTGGAACAATTGGACCTTTTTCTTCGGATTAGTCCCATGCGACAATTGTATATGTAATTTTTCGCATTTTAGTGTCTAAACTGAATTACTGACTGACTTATACAACTGACATATAAAACTTTAACTATACTAAAAAAGTTTTTTATTGCTTAATTTAATGATTATACAAAGTATAAAATATGTCAACTATTATTTCTGTTACCCGACAATGTGTTTGGGATACTTGTCTTAATTATACATACATAGTTTTTCAGTAAGAGGCTAACGGACCTGAATCTTCTCTTGTTATATTGAAATTATTATAAACTAGTTAGAATGTTAGCAGTTTATAACTTTTTCTCAATATCTATAAAACTATTTATTCTCTTAACTATTTATTTTTTTATTTTTTTTTTTATTGCAATTCTTGGTTTTGTTATTTTTAAGTAGTACGAGTAGTTTCGTGAAAAATGTGTTATTGATTATTAAAGATTTAAATCCATTAAATATTGTTATTACGATACGTATGTAAGTAACAATTAAATAATAATTACGTTCTGAATTTTATTTCACATTTTAAAATCTCATGAACATATCAATACACTTTAGATCATTAAAAAATATGTCCATAAGTTATACTCTCGGGATATGATTTAAACATGTTTAATAAAAGACAAGGTGAAATTGTATTTAAATCACTTTTTTATTACAAGAAATTTAATTTTGATGAAGCTATAAGCTCTATAAATAGACGTAGCAAACCCTTGGACAGTCTCGTAAATAAAATTGGCGTTTGTATTAAGAATATTAAGTTTTGAGATAAATTCAAATTCAAATTCAAATTCAAAATATCTTTATTCAAGTAGGCATTTACACGCACTTTTGAATCGTCAATTACATTAAATTGGTCAGTATAGTCAGTCTGTGAGTAAGCTACCACCAGCTCGGAATGCTGTTCTGCTGAGAAGAGCTGGCCAGAAACTCAACAGTTGCTCTTTTTAAATAAAATTTAACAATGTTTGACTTATAAATTATAACATCAACCCTGCAAATGAGTCAATTTTATTTATTTTATAAACTTAAATGCAATTTTGGAACAACTAGAACCGTCGCAATCAATCGGAAAAGAAGCCCAATGATTTCAGGCAACGAAAATTAAATAATAATAACAGTAAATATATATATAAATCTTCGGCCTGCCACACAACCAGTCACCGCAAGCAGCACCCGTTCACGAGCATAACACAAGAGCCAGCCATCAACCCCTTCGCACATATTTGAGGGAGGGAGGCAACCCGACTCCCGATGCTACCGCAAGTAGTGACTTCTAAGGAATCGGTGTGATGCAGAAGGTCGATAAAGCAAAATTAATTTACAACAAAAAACAAATTGCGGAGATTACTAGCTATTCGCAATACAATACAGATTTATGACCCAAGATTTATGATACAATGACCCAAGTTCCACACATTTCGATCAACCAAAAACTCTTGAATGTTATAGTAAGATTTATTTAATAATATACTTTTAATTTTAGATTTGAAACCAAGAAAAGGAAGATCTAAGATATCTTGTGGAACCTTATTATATATGCGTATACTCAAGCCCATGAAGGATTTCTTAACTTTTTGAAGTCTAAATTTAGGCGTTACGAGCCTATTTTTATTTCTTGTATTGATAGTATGTCTGTCGCTGTTTTTTTTATAGTCATTTAAATTTTGGCGTATATATAGTAAGTTATTAAAAATGTATTGAGAAGCGACCGTAAGAATACCAATTTCTTTAAAAACTTCTCTTAGGGAGTCTCTAGCTTTTAAGTTACAAATAGCCCGTATAGCTCTTTTTTGTAAAATAAATATAGAATTAATTTCGGCAGCGCTGCCCCATAGTAAGATACCGTAAGACAATATACTGTGAAAATAACTAAAATAAACGAGTCGAGCCGTATTAACGTCTGTTAATTGTCTTACTTTTTTAATTGCAAAGACAGCTGAGCTAAGTTTGCTTGCGAGTGTCGAGAGATGGGGGTTCCACTGGAGCTTTTTATCTAAAGTTATACCTAAGAAAGTTGTCGAGTCAGTCAGTTCTAGCACTTCATTGTTAAGGAATAAACTACAATCTTGACTTTTTACATTAGGAAGTGTAAATTCCATGCATTTAGTTTTCTTAGTATTTAATACCAAATTATTAATTTCAAACCAATGAAGAACACGTGACAGAGCACAGTTAACTTTGTCAAAATTAGGTTTATTACGATCAACTTTAAAAATAAGTGAGGTATCATCAGCAAAAAGTACAATGTCACATAGTCCTTTTACGTAAAAGGGCAAATCATTAATATAGAGTAAAAATAAGAAAGGGCCTAGAATAGATCCTTGTGGAACACCCATTTTTAGGTGAGATCCAACCGATTTACAATTATTTACATCAACCGTCTGAACTCTTTGATTCAAGTAAGAGGCAATAAGATCAAGCGCAGCACTACGCACACCATAGTGATTAAGTTTGCAAAGTAATGTTTGGTGGTCCACGCAATCAAAGGCTTTAGATAAATCACAAAACACTCCGATTGCATTCTGTGACTTTTCCCATGCGTCGTAAATGTGCTTAAGAAGCGCGGCACCCGCATCAGTTGTTGATTTGCCTTTGGTGAAACCATATTGTTCACTATGCATGATTTCATTGCTATAAACAAATTCTGACATTTGGTTTAGTATAATTTTTTCGAAAATTTTACTTAAAGTGGGTAAAATAGAGATAGGTCTATAATTTCCGGGTATTAGTTTATCGCCACTTTTGAACAAAGGAACTACTTTACTATTTTACAATTATTCTTATTATGTAATTTCAATAATTTTTCAATATTACTAATTATTTCAATTTTCTTAATCGACAAACCATCTCCATGTAATAGTACAATAGTACTGTTTTCAGTCAACTTTGAGTCAAAATTAATTATTTTATCTATATTGTGCTGGTAACTAGCACCAGGTGAGCATATATTATGTACATTATTTAATTCCCTACTTAAAAGAGACCCAAAGCCCTGACCTAATAGGTCAGAAAAAACAAAGTAATTATGGTTGTGCACAACAGAGGACCTATTATTAATTTGATTTTTTATAAAGTTAAAGCTCTCCAAGATACTTTATTGTAGCATTATGAGCTAATTCATATATAAGTTATATAATAATAATAATTATTTAAAATTTTTTAGTGAAAATCATTCACTAAAAATTTATAAATAATTATAATATTTTCCATAAAATAATGATATGCGTCAGCCATGTTGTATTATGAGTTAATAAGTGCTTGTTAATGTCGAGTATTCCAGAAATCGGTTCAAAAGTTACTCATTCAAAGTATATACGGGTTAACATTAACTATATTACACAACCTCTAACAGCAGTCATTTAAATATCGCTTCTATTTACGTTTTAAGTCTCAGTTAGAACTTTTTATTAAAAGTGCCTTATGATGTTGCTAGCTGGTAGTTTTAAACAAATGATGCTCTTACTTGTACGATTATTTTGAATAAAAAAACTGATTAGATTAAATCTGATTATATCTCCATTAATAAAAAAATATATTACATAAAGTACGTACATGTACAATTATTGTATTTTTTACCAATATCGCTCAGATATGTATAATGTTAGGATTTAAATAATAACCTTAATTGATGACACAGCTTTTAGTGTATGTCAATATTGACAGCGGATTTTAAATTATTAGAAATTAAAACAACGGTAGGTAGCTGCGATTTATTTATCTGTTTTTATATATTTATATATGATATTTGATAGAACAGTAGATATAGAGACGACGACGAATCTTACCAATATTTGAAATTCGCCAACTTTTGTCGAACCTGATACTTCTGCATGAAATACAATTTTAAAAACTTGGCCACTGAATCCTAACAGATATGATATCGTGTACCAGTAGTGAGGTACAATCTTGATTCGATTGACATCTTTGTTGAACTCATCGCCACTTTGACTGCACTTTCAACTATTTACTATATTTGAATTGCTATGAAAGAATAATAATTGAATGCGAATTTGTGTAAATAAACATAACGTCTAGAGTAACCTTAATAGCAGTAAATAGCAGTAATCAGTGAGAAACCTGTTGAGCGCGTTGTATTACTGTCACCGCTACACCTCATAATATTTATCACCGACTGGTCTAAAGAGTACTCAGTCCGATATTTCATTTTCAAACCTATGTACATAGCTAATGCCGAAGTATTCACTGTTCAATCAATTCACCCACGCCCGATGTATGTATGTATATATGTATGTACGTGTGTATCGAGGTATACTTATGTTGAGTTTTGGGGGAGCTTTCAGAAGTCTGAGTTGTGGATCGAATTATAGATTTATAGATAAAATAAAGCGTTAGAAGCCTTATTGTATTGTTAATTTTATTAGTAAGTCGTTATTAAATAATGTTGTAACTTTCTTATATATGAAACATAAAGTACTAAGAGTATATATACTCTTATATTATGTTTCATAATATAGTTGAGAACTTTATATTTTAAATCGTGTATTTTCAATAGCACAAAAGTGATATCAAAATACAAGAACAGAATAATAAAGAAGGTAGAAACTTATCAAACTTTTAATACTACTTAAATCAACTTGAATTCAAATAAAAATAAATAATTCAAGTTCTCAACTTCGACGACCGTTAGGGTTGAAAAAAACTTTATATATCTAGATGAAAGAAGACATCTAAGTGAAAAAATCTAATCTTCCTATTTTGCAAACAGAATAGAAGAAGTCAGTTGAATAGAGTCAGTAATAATCAGTATTAATTATGATTAGTTTATATCAAGAGCTTTAAATTTGGTTTTAAATATAAGGTTTAAATCGTCGCCGTTTAGTCGCCATATTCAATCCACACTGATATCAACATCGGTGTACAGTGTACGTAGATTTATAAATCCCAGTTCTGCAGAATAGAAAACGTTTTAGGTTATTTGAATAATCATTTACTGGGGCCTAAAAATAGCGCTCGATTCAACGAAGTGTCGGAAAAAAGTTTAAGCGCCATCATACCATAGCGGGTCACGATTTTTACCACTTAACTGTTTATTTAATTTTAGTATCTGTATTTGTTCCAAAAAAAGGGTAAACTTTTTTAAATTCTTCTCGTGTACATCCAGTCCACAATCTTTGGCTCATCAGTCAGCAAAAGTAACAAATAACAACATAATTAAATTATTTTTTATAATAACGAAGGACAGTAATTTTAACAGTTTCTATTGCTACTTTTTAAACTTAAGCTTTCCGCTGTGGATTAATGTTATTGAAAATGTTGATTAGACTGCTCTCAGTCTAATCAACATTTTTCAAGCTTGTCATGACATGATACTGACTGACGCTTTGTCAGTCAGTATCTTCAGCACTTACAACTAATATTGAATTACGAGTAAATTAAAAGTCCCGTCTGTTTTTTCATTGGTTACTCCTGTAATAAACTACCTCGTTATTAAAAAGATCAAGATAAATAGTAGGATGTCACACTGTATATATGTGAAGAAAGAAGATGAATACTATATATATATGAAGAAAGTCATAATAAAATAGGCAACTCGAGTTGGTAATTATATTCCTGTTACAATAATATTAAAATTAAACTTAGTGTTAATAAATAACCACACAAGACTTAGTTGATTTTGGAAACAATAGTGGTTAGAGGACACACAAGTTAGGTTACACTTATTGTAATCTGTTACATAACTGTCTTCGTAACGATCACTAAACCACTATAGAGTTTTTAAGTTTCTGTTCCTAAAGCTTAATTATTAGAGAGAACTGCTATCTCTGCTAGAAAACTAAATAGATTTATGAATACTCCACGTACTAACGTTGTTAGAGAACAGAACAGAACATAACACACGATACCACCTCGTCTAAAGAACATTCACAAACTCAAGTTAATATAGCAATTGTTTAATAAATTAGCTGTGACCAGTAATTTTTAAGTGATCATTATCCACGTCTAGATTTAACAGTCACTATTAATTTAATTATAGCTTTGAGTTGATAAATTAGTTAACTTATAATAATCTTTATATAACGATCTTTTATACATTTCTTATAACCGCTACACACTGCACCTTCCATCATTAACAGAGATACTAAGTAAGCCTTGGTTTTAGTTTATTAAAACAGCTTAAATTTAAAGGAATTATATTTTAAATGTCGGTGAATTTATAATTGTTTTTTTTGTTTGACCAGACCTGTCCGTCGGTCACAGCCATTTCATTCAACGCATACCTATTTGCATTGAGCCGGTGAAACTGTGATAGAGAGGTGAATTCAAATGCAGCAATATAGGATTCAAACTAAATCTAGCAAAGTGTAATCCAAATATTTAAATAAAAGTGAACCGAAGAGAATGAATGACCATTAAAGAAAATTTTAACAATTCAATATTCTCCTATTCACAAGTCCTTGCTACGCCTCAATATGTAAGGATTTTAAATAAAAATAAAAAAATAAAAAAATGTATATATAAAAAGAAGTCGTAGTTCTTGCACTCCTTCTTTAAACGACGGAAAATTTAAAATAGTATGTTAGATCACAAATTGCTGCACGCAAACGAACTTGGCTCTCAACTTGTTTATTGATTCAACAAACTTGACGTTTCATTAGTGTTCCCTTTTTGTTTAATTTCATCAATATAACGGTTGGATTTGTTTTAAATAACAAATTGAATCTGTTGCAGACTTAGTTTTAGAACTTGGAAATAGTATTATTCCCACACTATTTATTAAGTTACCTTCAAACGTTCCGATTTGAGGAAAAAGATAGAATGTTTAAAATTGAGTGTTTGTTGGTGAGTAGCACTCGTTAGTAGACTGCCTGTTGTGAAGCTGTTACCTAATATCCGACACTAAAGTGGCTCAGTGTTGTGGCGTTTGGGAGCAAATATTCTGGCGATATTGGATTTACCTAACTATATTCAGATCTAGATTAATGTTATTTAACACTTACAATTATTTTATAGTGGAAATCTTACATAATTTGTAAATTATTGTGACCAATTATTTTCTAATAATAAAAAATTAATAATATTTATTGTTAATCAGTATTCGTTTTCATTCTTATTATTCTCTTAACTTAATTATAGCAAATATAATATTATTATTTTTAATTTATTTGCCTTATTATTATTTAAATCTATTAAGAAAATAAAAAAATATTTTTGAATTTGGAACAAACAAAATGAGTACGTACATTATATTTGCACCATGGCCGGTTCAGTGAATGTTCTACTCAAAGTTCCACTGTTGATAATTACTTGTTGTATATCCTTTTTCATAAATAACCGTTATTTGTAGTTGTAATTACAACCAGGACTGAAAGTTTGCGCAATCGAAATATTGAATACCGAATAGATACAAAACAACATGTTATGTTATTAGTGTTACTAATAACTGGAACTTTAATAACTGTTTTAATTAGCGTGTTAGAAATAATATATATTTTATATAATATCAGTCTCTTTAATTTATTATTCTAAAGGTCGAGTAGATATCGTGTAACATTTATACAAACATTACAATTTTCATGGCCAATATTATTACTATAGTTATTTAAGGACCAAAATGTCAAGTTCATTATTTAATTAAAATAACAAAACATTTATTATTTTTAGTTTCGGTGAAATTATCATATTACCAATATTATTTATAATCTTTTAAATATAAATTTTTCAGTAAACTTTCTTAGTATATAAAGTGTTCAATATTTAAAGGAGGGTATATCCAAAGTATAATTACTTAATAATAATTAAACCATAATTAATATGACTATATCAGCATTATTAAATGGACTAGTGGAGTCTCAGATCAATGGCTGCCTCCTGAAAAACATTTGTAATCTCAATCGTATGAACTCTATGCTTTTAATTTTAGGGCTACGTTCAGCTACTTCAGTTCAGTGACGTCCTCATGGTCGTCAAATTGATATTGAGAGTATCTTTGTATTCCTTTATTTAATTTTTAACAATTGTTTATTATGTACGAGTTCATTAAAATAATTCATAAGTTCTTTTCAGTGAAAAACACCCACTAATTCCTGAATTTATTTTCAAAGAAATCTCATTTCCGTGTATTGTAAGTCCCACTCAACGTAAACAAGGCATTTTATCAAAATAATGAACCTGAATTTATATTGAGTTAATCATATTGAGTGTAGGTTTTTATCGAGAATTTATTCAAATCTAAAAATTAATAATTTAATTGACTTCACAAATAAATATAATCCGCCCTGCGCGGCGCTTTGCAGCCCCGGCGGCAACCGAAGGCTCCTTTACATTATTATTTTGCTTTATTCAGCTACCAATCAACCGGTAGCTTGTCTGTGTCGTGTATTTTATTGCTTTCAAATGACTGGATTAAACCGGAACGTGCTTTGGTTTTATTCCAGTACGAGTGCAAAAAAAGAAAATATTAACATGCTTTATTCGTACATTATTAATTGACATTTATACAGATAATGTTTATAATTATTAATAGTATAAAGTCTTAGCATCTCAATGAGACTTCTATAAACGTTATTCTTTCAATTATATTAAATAGTAGCTTTACCCGCGGCTCTGTCTGCGTTGATGGCTGAAGGAGGTTTTTTAGGAGACACTCCTTAAAGAGACTATAACTCCTCAGCTTCATAATATTAATCTAGATTATGGATTGTAGAGATAAGAGGAATTATCTCTGTGTATGAAAGTGTCGGTCCAAACAGGTACAATAAGTACTTAGGAGACATCCTACTAATATTATAAATACGAAAGTTTATAAGTATGGATAGATGTTTGTGAAATATTAATTTTTGTATGTAGTTTTGTCTGTGACATAACATATGCTGTAATAAAAAAAAACGATTTTTTTATATTATATCTCGCAATAATGTGTCCGTTTTTTTTAATAAATCTACACTATTTTATTTCGGTCTTTTGCTTTTTCATAGTTCATTTCATGGTCAGCAGAACCCAAATGTTGATCGGTCCGCAGTTTTTATTTATACACTTCAAAATGTTTACTTACAAAACACATTTAAAGTAGTCACGGTCCACAAATAGTTATATAAGCCATATCATTATTATTTTTACAGTCCACGCGGATGAAGTCGCGGGCGACAGCTAGTTTTAAATAAAGGTGCGTTTTTGAGTATCATTAGATTCGTAGTTTATCATACTTCTGCGCTATTGTGTATTTTCAACATATAGCATGTCACTTTTTCAACCACCTGCCCATACAAGATGGTTCTGACCTCGAACATCCATAGTGTAGGTTTAAAAAATAATCGCGTATTGTGTGTACATTTTTAGTGTCTAGTGTAGTCGATAACGCATAATATGTTTACATATATGTTTTTTATTTTGACTAATAAATATTCACAATAACTGCTATTATACCGTTTTAATAAGTGTGCCCTGCAGCGTGGGCCGCGATGCCGCGCTGCTACATGGTGAAGAAAGTCCAGCGTCACTATGCATCATCTCCCTGCAGCCCCACAGAGGCCAGCGTCGCGCCGCCCTGCTACAGCCCGTCTGAAGACCCAGCGGTCACAGGTAACGCTTCCACTATTAAATAAAATATACAATGTAAAATATACAAGACGTAGGTCACTGAAAGCTTTCGATATTCTAAATTATAATTAACAAGACATAAGCCCTGTTTTATGCATACTGGTTTGAGGTGCTAGCTTGTTATTAAAAACCCATTGATTTATTGTATATATAAATATAGATTTATTTACGCTTTTAATATTAAAAGCGTAAAGAGATTAAAAATTAAGCTTTGGTAATGAGAGTGCATGATTTAATCCAATAGAATAATAAAGTAAAAATCTTTTGCACATCGACTTAGGAATTTTCTTTTTACTTCAAAATTTCCCGCTATTTTATAAAGCTTTGCCATTACTGTAATCTATAACACATATTCATAACCAATCTTTTGTTTATGTTGTCATAAATAGGGAACTCAATTTCTTACAAGTAGAGTCGATAGTGTATGTTCGATAATGTAGAGATTATGTAGTATATTCTTGCGCTGTGTACGTGAATGTGTGAGTCAGTTTGTAACTGTCTTGAACATTCGAGTAAATGAACAATATAATATGATCAAAGTTGTAGTTATGTTATTTTATAATTCTAATGAGATTGTTTGGCGGACCCTGGCACATGTTACACGCATACAGAACTCTATTTAGTGCATGAATGCACTAATGGATACTTTGCGACCGGATACGTTCGTTTTACTAACGTTAAGTCCTGCCTACATCACGGAAATGGTTTGGACTAGACTTCAAAGTTAAATTCACGTAAAATTTCGACCTTAATTAAGATATTCGTAGACATTAGTATATTTATGCAATAAGCAATTTCATTGCCTATTATATTCGAGAGAAATATTGAAATAAATTAAGTTTTCTGTTTTTTAATTCATACATACAACCAGGTCAAAGGAAAGGATTAGTGAGCTAAATGTACTGTTTTACTCTTGAAACAACACGATCATGTCATAGAACTATAATTGTTTTAAAAAAATATTCACTAAACTTCTTTCGGTATCACGCTCTACCTGGATTTTAATTTTCTCTCACGTATCAGTTATCTGTAACTATTATATATTGTCAGTGAGTCAATATTGTAAAAGCAAAGCATTAATTAAAATACATAAACTATACGTCTTTACAGTGTTCTGAAGGTTCTTGAACCTATGCCCTCGGAACCTTGCAAAAGTTAAAGTTCTATGTTTAATAAGTGCATACATTATGGCTACTACAAATAAAACTGGGGCTTGATGCTTTTAAAAATGTATTTAATTAAATACACACAATTATGTATACGTTTCTATATGGAGCCGAAAATCAGTAATTAACAAGATTGTACCTAAGTACAGTATTGGGAATAGGTATTGGGGTGCAATAAGGAATTATGCTGACGCAGCGTCAGTCAGTCGCAAGATTCGATGGCTCGTATAGCAGTGCAGCTAATTCTCAATAGAACAATGACCAAACACAAGCATTTGTCTAGAGTTTTTTTATTATTTCAACCGTTAATATTGTTAAATATATATATTTTTGTGACAAATGATTTGATTATTATAACGAAGATACCTTATAATGTAATGAAAATGATTATATAATATCTTAGATTCCTTTATTTTAAAGACTCATTAATTGACAATTTCGCTCTTCAATAAATGTATTTTTAAAATATTAAACATGCAAATATTGTGTCATAAAACAAATATAACATCATATGTCAATGGTAACAGTTGTTACATTTTGTTG
Source organism: Napeogenes inachia (assembly GCA_959347355.1). Classification (NCBI taxonomy): domain Eukaryota; kingdom Metazoa; phylum Arthropoda; class Insecta; order Lepidoptera; family Nymphalidae; genus Napeogenes; species Napeogenes inachia. The sequence continues at coordinate 12,581,896 of OY365800.1, read as the reverse complement.
TGTTTTTGTACAATTAGTGGTCAAATTAATAATTTATATAGAGTTATGGTAAAAAGTTATTTGTGAACATTAGTAACAACATAGTAAAACAACATTGAAAGTATTGGTTCACTGAACTCTCGATTGAAGTTCTAAATAATGTATTTGCAATGAAAATGTTATTTTGGTAGTACATAACACATTATATTTTTGATTTGCAATTTGTATATATTAAGCTACTTAATTGTTAAAGAGGTTTCCGTACTAAATTGAAAAAAAAATAAAAAAAAAATATCACCTATATAAAGTATTTATGGTTGTAAACTATAATAAATTGTTTTAATTTAGTATCGTCGAACAAAACAATTAGATAAAAGAAACATCTAAGCACTTTAAATTTAATAAAAAATACTAACATTAGACTTGCTATTTATATTTAATATAGGTGTATAAGATACAACACACCATGTACAATGGCGGTCTCAAACTACTTAGACGACGAAAATAGTTCACGTGGAAGTGAAAATGATCTTGAAATGCAGAGGAGGAGATTCTTGACATCTCAATATAATTACCTTTGAGATCGTATGATCTGGTTTAAGATGAAGGTATTTGTTGATGTGTGAAAACAATTTTATAACAGGTTGAAGCTATACGAATATAACGACAAATTGCGCTTTTTTCTGTGGTTTTTCAATAATATTAAAATAATTTGTTTTAATTGATAAAAAGAGAGACTCGTTTCGCTAAAGTAAAGCTAAGCTAACATGAATGGAACCTAATTGGTATATTCAGCTTATGTTTGAATTAAGCTCATCAGTTTTTAATTGTAATGTTAAAACGGATAAGTGAACAAAGCGCTTTGTGCTCTACAGGAGACCCCTTTGATGTGAATAACAAACGTTGCCTAGCAACATGAAGCCGGAAGGCGCGAAAACTGTATGTTGGTCGTTAAAAACTTTTTCCTAAAATTCTGTTTACCGGTTTTTTTTTTTCAAAAGTCGGTTCACAGGCTAAAGCTTTCAAAAGTTGAACGTTGCAATAGATTTTCAATGAAATACATTTTTATTGGAACATATTTGATGTTTGTGTTGAAAATCTTGTTATTTAATATTTTATCGTTAAATATGAACAATGGTTCATTAAACAGCTACAAAATAAACCTTCAGAGATTGTATTACATACATATTATTGATAACTATATTTAAAACAAAAAGCTTGAAATGTTGTTATTATTTATTTAGTATGAGAGAGGAATATTTAACAACATGCCGGCCACTGCATAAATAATCTCCGTAATAATATAATATCATATACTATAATGCTATAGGTATATAATATAATTAGAGTCGGCCCGCCTCAGTGCTCGTTAGCTCTTTGAGCTATTTGGTTTAATATTTTGAATATTTTTTATTTATATATACATAAAAGAAGTAAATACATTAGAAATACATTTACATAATTTTATCTAGTCATTGATTTAAAATACATTCTTAGGTTTTCACTATTTAAATCTACTCCAAATAGAGTCATTAAACTATTTACAAAATATGTAATTCATATCTTATAGTAAAAACTATTTACTTTTCACAAGAATGACTGATCACTGAAAAAAAAAATTGTTGACGTTATAATTGTTACGCAGCTTCCAATCCATTAATTGAGATACACAATTAGCCGACTACAATGTCCCATTCATTATTGTCAATGATAATTGTAGATATAAGAAAACGATTGTTTTATTTAACATGTAATATATTTAATATTTCACTTTGTTATACTTTTAATAACAAAGAAATATTATTATTTTTAGTCATTATTTATTTATTTCAATAATCTCTATACTTTATTCTTGATAATATAACTTAATTCTACTGGTATATGACTCGCGGCGGTGAAACAGATTTTCCTGAGAGCGTAAACCAAAGTGGAGAATATGTACGGGTTGTAGCGCCCCTGCTCTAGGGTTTTATTGTCTGGATGTATCGACGTGTTCGACCACTTCCCAAAATACCTACAACCGTGTTGATGTATGGATGATGTTGTTTGTTCACTTCATATTGTATATTACAATATCTATGTATTTTTTTGGAATTAGAGTTGTCGGTTTATCAAATTACAAAAGGGATTTTTCAGTTGTTTGAGAATATCGAATGTCCCAATAACGACTCGTGTGTCTGTGTGTGATAAACCATGTGTGTACTACACAATTCTACAACATATATTATCTCTTCCGATCATTCCACTTATATTTTAAAACATAACAATTAATCAAATTAGAATGTAGCAGCTACATATAACTACGTAAATTCATAAACGTATTAAGGATTCATATTACTTTAATAAAATAATCCTTTATTTGTAGTTATGTACTAAAGATAACTTTTAATATGCTTTAATTAGTTATATCTATATTTATATATTAAATAATTAATAATATTTTAATTAATTATCGAGTTCAAAGACTAATTAAATAAACTTACAAGGTTAAATTTGTATAATTTTTAACATTTGTTTGCTTATTTACACATTTTTTTTTTATCTAGAAAAACATTTAATAAATAATGTAACGGTAGAAGCTTATATACATCTTGTATACACCGTAATTAAGATAATTCATTCTTATGGACAGTTCGTAGAGATAGTGTTAATAAGTAATTAGCTACGAACCTCACCCCCCCTCCCTCCCGACCCCCCCCTACTTGCTTGGTACTATTTACTAATGTAGAATGGCAAGTGTCAGTGCTAAACCATCCAATATTAAATGTGTTTATTTATAACATGTGCCTCTTGCCAGCATATTAGGCTGTAACTGTACGTTGCATTTAATATACCAACAAAGTTTGTTTATTTGGTCATGTTATTGAGGTCAGATAATTAATTATTAATCACCATGATGTCAGATATTATATTTATTAACAGCCATGATGTTGAATTTTATAAATAATTAGCTTGTGACAGCGGCTTTGTCCTCGCTGTATAAGTAAACACAGTCTTGTGTTATCGGATGGACGTCTAATTTGTATGTGTATGTTATTTTTATATTCTTCAAGAACCATACGTTTTTCGGGATGGTAGCCTATGTCCTCATCTGACCAGACGCCTTATACGTGATGATGATGGATTGAGAATATATTTAAGGATATATAAAATATTATTATTTTTATTATTATTTTTTATTAAGGATATATAAAAAATAGTTTAGGATGACATAAATAATAAACTTTAACACTATGATTAAGATGTTTGAGAATATATTAATACATATATAAACTTGTAAAATTTAAATGAAAGTCTCCGCCTAGCAACTTCCAGAGAAGTTTAAAGTTTTGAGAGAGAGAAGTTGAACTGATTTCTCGTGTTTATGTAATGCTGTTAAAGATAGACGTCTTAATAGTTTAATTTGTTTAATTATTTGAATATTTAATGTTCGTTATTGCTCTTATTAACAAAAACCTTCACTTTTTTTTATCAATTGCCTTAATTAAATTAATTTTATTTACTTTTTTTAATCACAGCCATATTTAGATTTATAGAAATATCTGTTTTTCATAAAACGTAAGACCAAAAATATATTTACCGATACAAAAATTGTCATCCTTGAAGGTTTTGTGTAAAACATGTTTTTACAATGCTCGTGTTATTTTTATTAAACAATTGTCAAAAAAAAAAAAAAAATAAATACAAACACTGGTATTTCAAACCAACAATAACAATTTAAAATCTTTTAGAAGGTTAATATAGTTTTTAAAATGCTGAAACAATGACATTTGTTTTGAAACTATTTTAAGCTCGTTACATACAATTAGTTCACGTTCGAATATTTGATATCGTTCATTTTATAATTGTAGCTTCTTTTTTTAAATATCAATATAATTTAAAACTGTTTAAAACTCGCAGCTAGTGTACACCTATCTTTAGATTACTTATTACTAATAGTAGAACCGATTTATTAAAATGTTGTCCATTGTTGTTCGTTACTAATAATTAAATTAAAATAATTCATTTGTGTAATTTAAAATAGAAAATTAAGAGAGTAATTAGTATTTTGTCTTAAAATATATAATCTCCTTATCTCAATTAAGATGACTATAAAGAAACTTCAACAGATATTAAACATAAGCGAGTACAGCATCACTGATGGTTACTGATAACCGAAAACGTTGCGAGACGTTAATGAAATAAAACACACAGATTTATATCAAAAGAAACTAGACACAGAAAGGACCGTCGTCAAAGCGTTTTAAATACACCAATGCTTTAAATACCTTATCCCTTGTAAATTCAATCATCTTGTATATTTTGAAGAGATTTTTTGTTAAAGGAATACCATTTAAATATTTATTATCTTTATTCTTTTTACATTTTTCTTTTAATAAATAAAATCTGCAGCGGAAATTGACTTATTGCTGCGCGACTGGCCTGCAAATATACGAGGAAGTATCATATTTTTAGATTTCAATGGTTCATGAGAAAGAAAACGTACTTGGACATAATTCTTCAACTCACTTGTATAGAAAATATATATATCAACGCGACATTCAGTAATAACAGTTACACATTTAGATAGATATCAGTTTAATTATGGTTTATTAATTATCATTTCGTACTTAATACACCGTGATACTGTAATACTTTCTTTTTTCTTTGCTTATATAAGTTCTTATATCGTCCTTTAAACCACAAAATACTGTCTGTCCTACTCTCTCTCCACCTATCTCTCTAACTATGACGTATGTCTAAATTTATATAATTAAATCACGGACTTAAAGTATTCAGTCAAAGCTTCATGCTGTAAATAAACCAAGATTTTTATTTAACTCGGTAAAATATACGGTCGTTAATCATCGCTCATCATTATAGTAACATTTTGCAATTAACAAGTACTCATTGACTAGTAAAGGAAAACATTGAAAATCGTTAATTTATTAATAAATATTTTTTTATAATTGCAAAGTTCCACTAATTGTAAATATATACCGAAACCCTTTTCCTTAATAGACTAACTACCTACGTACAAATACCGAACGGTATGCGAATTAACTTCGCACTTCACCGCTTTTTCGGCCAACAAATTATCACCGTTTTCGAACATATTTCATGAAAAGATAGACATAAACGTAAAATATTGTAATTATTATTAGAATAGCTTTGCTATTTGAACTTTAAATATACCTCTATCCTTTCCCAAACATTATATCTCAAATTAATAAAACCAGCCTTTGCGATGTTCCTCTCTACGGTCAACATTGCACAAGAGTAATTAATTTTGGTTTTGTTTATAAATATTTAAGTAGCTCTTTTAGCTGCACTAGTGAGTAACTCGGACTACACTTATTAATTTCTACATCAAATCGCAAACCTACTGTATATGTTGAACGGACTGTGCAGATTGTTTTAAAATATTTTAGTCCGTCGACTATCCGCCTTAAAGTTTCACTTCTCTTAGTACTGATCATGCCTGGTTCGATTCTCGGCCGAATAGAAATATTTTTATTTTAGATATTTATATCTATCCTGGTCTACTCAGTTAAATAAAACGCTCAGAGAAATTTGAATGTCGTTATAAGAAATTCTATCGCATATAAAATATCAATGCGCAGCGTCCCAGGGTTGTGGGTAAGCTTCGCAGCACTCTTATAATTTAAAAGGAAGCCGGTAGTGAGCTTTGATACTTGTGTAGACAGATACTTACTTACTTTAAAGTATTAAGACATAAAATAAATATGTCGAAGAACTGCTCTTTTTTGAACCAATCACATTAGAGATTAGAAGGACGTATTTGATTTTAAATGTGGAACAGGACATTTGTTTCATCAATGTTTCTTTCAACGGTCAATATTATTTTAAAAGCATTCGTAGTGAGTTTTTCGTTTTAATATTAGTAAAGCGGCTTGTGTTGTTATTTTAACGCCGCACTGTATGTTAGATGGAACTTTTGTCATTTCAATTTTATTTCAAGTAAGGAAATTAAAATCCCCTTACTATGCAAAGCTTTTTCTAAAACATCATCTTGTTTCTAATCATCATCAGCTAATATAAAAAGCAATCTGTTCATAAAGTCAACCGGTTGTTTGTAGTTAACTAACTAAACTCTTCATTAAATTTAACCGTAAATCATTAACAGATTCAATTTCCACTTACCTAAATATATTATAATAGTCTGGAATAGAATTTTAATTTTAATTAGAAGGTAAATATCAAATTGCATTTTATTCCGATGTACTAAAATATTTGGTCATTTAGACTGATTTCTGAATAGTGAGCTCGTATCTTTGTCGGAGCTGAATGAATCTTCAAAATCAGATAATGTATATATTTAGCCACAATTTTGGTTGACATACTCCTGTAAACATTGAATATGCAGTGGGTTTTGAGCAAATAAATTCTCATATTTCATATGTATAAAATAATAGTGATAAGCACCGAATTTAATAATATCATTCAAGAAACATTTGACGTTTACCTTACCTTATTTACATAAGAGTTACAGTTAATTCGATAGAACTGGCTTTCGACCATGAATATTTAATAAGACACCAATCATATACGTTGACAATCGTTATTGGCTTACAAATATTTTATTCAACGTGTCAGTTTTACTTTTCGTTTCTTTTTATTGTGATAAAAATGCAATGCAATAAAATTTTATTCACAAGCCGGACTTCCACGGATGGAAACTTAATCCGGCGGGATCTGAGTCCTGGGGCGTTCAGTTATTAAGGGAGGAAATATTGATGTACCTATATTTTGGTTAAAATTATTTGTATTAGAATTTCACTCACTATTCCCATAGATCTTTGCGCGAGTGTATACATAGATATATACAAAGAAATGAAGGACAGTATGTTGCCCGCTACTTTGTAAATATGGATTATTAAAGTATTTACGAACAGTAATACGGTGCTACGTATCGTGCTACGTGTCGTGCTACGTATCGTGCGACGTATCGTGCTACGTATCGTGCTACGTATCGTGCTACGTATCGTGCTACGTATCGTGCTACGTATCGTGCTACGTATCGTGCTACGTATCGTGCTACGTGTCGTGCTAGGTATCGTGCTACGTGCGTGCCACTGTGCCGCACGATCAAAAACTATTCTATAAGCGTAAACTATCTTAAGAGTTGATTTCATATATGAGTAATTCCTGGAAAGGACCGTTCAATTTTACATACATTTTTTCAGAATACGCCAATTTCTCACTTTGTTTAGTCAAACAACATCAATATAATATTCGTCAATGAACATCATGCACAAACGAGCTACTGTCCATATATATTATATTTTTATATTTATCAAATAAAATATTACAATAATAATGAACAATACATAATATTAAGACACTCTTGATATTTCATAAATATTGCTCGATGTATATATTTTTATATACGAATAACAAAATACGTGACAAAAAACTATATTGAAATTCAATGATAGAAATTCCATCACGTCTCTCCTTTTAGCTATCGGATACTGGAATTGTGAAGGAAGTCCGAGTTTATTGGTGCTTGTTAACTTCAAGGTACTGATGCTTTACCAATATCTATGCATATATTATACACGTATCAAGTGTAAAGTCGAATTGTACACTAGAATTTGTAATATATATTATAAACTGTTCGGTTTCATTAATTATATTGATATGCTCGCTTCGTCCTCTCCTGTTAATTAATTTTATTTGACAGGTATAGATCTAATCAGTTGATACGATCTCGTCTAATTGATCATGTGATATCTAATAATTATGAATAATATATTCATATTTACGTATCTATCTCTTATTTTGTCGGTTCACTTCCAACAATTGAAAGGCGCAACATGTGCAAGATTTACAAAGAGATTTAAAAAACAACTTTTGTAGAAAGCGAATTCAAATAACTTGGTTAAGTTCAAATAATATATAACAAGAGAAATTAGGTTGAAGCTGACAAGACGGCACCGCTTCTTAAATAATTTACTGAATATTCGGACGTTGATGTGGAAATTGTTATAAAGTAAAACACGAGTACTGTTTGGAATACTTTTCTTAATTATGATCGCAGTATCAAGTATGAATTAATGGTTTTTATAATTATACAGAATTAAAAAGTTATTACAGTGGTAATTTTATTATATTTAATAAGTATTTATATATATAACGACGGTGCCAGATCTATTTGGTCCAAGCGATATTCTTTAGCAAAATAGAGATATATACATATGTGGAATCTGCGATATTTGTCTGATTTCAAATATGTACAAAACTTCACTTCACAAAAAAATAATAAGTTGCCAATAATATTAATTGGCTTCTTAAAATTATGAAAATAATTTTATTAAAATAGCTCTGTCTTGTTAAAAAACGGAAGAGTAATTACCAAATACTATATTCATACCACGTCAGCAATACAAATTGAACCAATAAAATCCAAAATAGGTAACGGCCCCGTCACAGGTCTATGGGGGAGGGGGTTCGGGAGTGCGGTGGTGGGGGAGAGTCAAGGCCTTTGCCGCACTAATTCGGATGACGGAAAGTATATTTTTTATTTATAGTAGAACTAGTAAGTAAAGGCGAGTTTAATAGTAAAGTGTCGTCATATTTTTGCGTTCTTTTTTTGGTTCTCGTCTTAGCTTACTTCAGGCAAATTTGTAAAGCTGATACTGACATCCTCATCATCATCATCTGACCATCACCTTAACAAAATGTGCCAATTCGCGTATGGATATATCACCTGGACGTCTAGATTAGTATTATCGGTTCTGGTCAGGCCATTTATAATTTTAGTTAAAGTGTTAATTGAAATTTTATAATCATATAATAAAATTTGTAAGTCAAGCTTATTACATCATTAAAATATTGAAACCCGTAAAACTGGGTTTTCAGAAAAAGTACACATAATACTTACCTAAAAAATAATACCTACATACTCGTATGTATGTAAGTATTCATTGATATCAAAAACCAACGCACTGCAAGCGACTCATAATACAATTAAATGAAATTAACCTCTTAAAATCGTTATGAGAAAGTTATTAAATTTTATTCGTTCTTTTACTTCGACTTAATTTTTTTATCTACAAAAGCAAGACTCAATATTTCTCAATAGCACTAGAAGTGTTGCTCTTCAAGTACAAAATTAAAACACTGCAATGCTCATACTGCCTTCGTGGAAATTATTTTATTAACTTACTCGTTATTGTTATATTTTGGCTTCTGTTTCCGGTATCCTGCTATTGTTATGATATGACCGTAGCAAGAAAATCGTTTCCAAAATATTTCAATACTTTACCGTGTAAATCAGACCAGCTTTTCAATCGAGCAGAGAAACTTAAAGCATTTGGTCTTGAATAAAATAGTAAAAAAAATATTTATGTACAAACTATTCATAATATTTGGAAAGATAGCTTTGTAATGAAATAAAAGATAGTTAAAGTTGTCAATTAGAAAACTTAAGCCTGATTATGAATAAAAGAACTGTTTGAACCTTTTTTGTAAATTTGTTCTTAAACTGGCTTCTGAATAATAACAATAATATCATAGGACAAATTACACACATTGATCTAACCCCTAAGTAAGCAAACTATTTGCTTATGTTAAGGGCGTTAGACAACTATACAAATACTGAAAAAAATAAATACTGAGAATATATTTTATAAACGACCAAACCCAGAAATATGCTTATCACATACGTGCCTGTCCCTCTCAGGAATCGAACCCGAGCAACATTGAGTCACTATACGTGAGGCGTCTGCGCTATGATCGATTTTACAATAAGAATTTTACAATCGATATGTTAGGAAATCATCATTGCCATTGTCCACGCTTATTTCTCAGAAGGAGGTGACAAGAAAAGTTCTTTGCGTTTTCTGCAAAATTAACAAAAAGAATAAGCAACTCTAAAGATTTAGTCATGTTAAATATTGTTAAGTATTAGATTTTGTTGTATTAAAAAATATTATGTATAAACCAATAATATAAATAAGAGTTCTAACTAAATCGGAAATTTCCAACTTAATCGGATTCAAGTTACTACCGTTTATTGATAGTAGAGGCTTAAGATTTTTATATTTTAAATAAAGGCTTATGTGTTGAGCTTAAAAATGTTTTTGTTTCTTTAAAATAAAAGGAGAAACACGGCCTGTGATCCACGTATTCAGACCACTAGGCCGTTGAGCCTCGCTCTTAAGTAGTCTTCACTGTTAAATTTATGTCACGTCGTGTTTTGCTTGCTTCCCATTCCATCTGATCTCAATTTTAGTGTATAAGATACAGGTTGAAAAGCTTACCTAAAATAATATTTCCTTTTGTTAATTTACATATGGTACATGTATAAGTTGAAATATTCTAATTATAGTTATATCGTCAACGTTACATTAAAAAATAATGATTATATCAATTTATTTTAAAAGTGGACAGAGTAAAATAAGCATGAATAAAAACATGATCTAATTATGTCCTGGATATTACTGAAATGTAAACATTTGAACAACTTTTAATAATTGTGGAAACGCAATTTGAGTTTTAAAGCATAAAGCCTGAAAGCTTTTGAATATTCCCTTGTTAAGATACAAATGGTTTTTGAGAGTTATTCACATCGCATTGAGCAAGTCAGGACATTGTTATCTGCTTACCACAATAATATTCAAGAAAATAAATAAAAACCTAGTGCTTCTATTTATTTTTTATAATTGTTGCAGAACCCCAACCACCATCCATCGAATATGAGGAAATCGGAAGCACACCGATCTCTGAGCGATCGGCGGCAGAAACAGAGGCGGCGCACGACTTGTTGTCGCTTGCTCATAGTCTGCCACCGCTACCACCCGCCAACAATATGGTCGCCGTGCTACCACCTGAACCATCCGCCAATAACATGGTCGCAGTGCTGCCGTCTGAAACACCCGCCAATAACATGGGCGCCGTTCCGCCGCCTGAACCATCCGCTAACAACGTGGTTGCATCGCTGCCACCTGAACCACCAAACAACAACATGATCGCTGTACTGCCATCGGAATCACCAACCAATAACATGGTTGCCGTGCTACCACCTGAACCACCCATCCTCCCCATATATACCTACACCATTCAGCCCACTAATATATACATAATAACTGATGAATCGCCTGAACCTATCTATCAGACCATGCCGGCAATTGCACCAATGCCACAGTTCGAGTACTCTCTCGAACCTCAAGTAAGTTATCTTACTTATCAACCGTCTTACACCCCGTTACCAGATATACCTATACCGGATACACCTATCTTACCTATATTGGTTCCTGCAGCAGATATTATACCGGAACCGACACCTTGTCTGGCCATGGAACCTGAACCTGTGGTGGTCAAAACACCGGTCATTAAAGAAAAACCTACAAAATATGATTGTAACGAGTGCGGCAAGTGCTATGCCACATCCTCAAACTTATCGCGTCACAAGCAAACTCACCGTAGCCTTGATTCGGTGGAGGCAAAGCGCTGTGAAGATTGCGGCAAAGTATATGTGTCCATGCCCGCGCTTGCTATGCACGTACTGACTCACCGAATGGGTCACGTTTGTGGCGTATGCGGCAAGCTGTTTTCAAGACCGTGGCTCCTGCGCGGCCATTTACGCTCCCATACTGGGGAGAGGCCATACGATTGCCCCTATGATGGTTGCACAAGGGCATTTGGGGATCGCTCTAATTTGCGTGCACATCTCCAAACCCATTCCGGTGACAAGAAATTTGAGTGTTCGAAGTGTCAGAAAACCTTCGCCCTCAAGAGTTACTTGGCAAAACATGAAGAGACGGTATGTTTTCGGGATGAGATTATGTGTGATCCAGAATTTGTGCAACCTTTATCACCTTCTGCACGGTTTCAAAAGCCGTGCGATCCGTTCAATCCATGTAAAAAGTACAAGTCGTGCAAGCTGTCTGAGACGTCATGTGTACGGCCTGAGAAAGAGAGTGTACAGCCTGCGCCAGAGAATATCCATCGTCTTCCAAAGGGTATTACCAGTGAAGCAGAGAATATTCAATCGGAATGTATTCAGCCCGAGCCAGAAATAATACAGTTTAAGTCAGCATGTTCACAGTTTGATGTGGAGTGTACCCAGTTTGAAACAGAGTGTCTTCGGCCTGAGCCAGCCATGATACGGTTTAAGCCAACGGGCACACAGAAAGAGATGGAGTCACCTGAATCACCGGAGAGTATGGTACATGAGTCAGATGATATTCGACCACAGCCAGCAGTTATACATTTCGATCCGTCTCGTGCACTGCCTGTGCCAAAAATTATACGATATGATCAGATTGTGCTGCCCGATTTGGACTAAAGCAACAGCGTTGAGGAAATATTGCAACGAATAACTTCTCTATGAACTTCTTTACATCTGTATAATAAAACAAAAACATATATAGAAATTATTACTCCGGCGGCGGCGTAAAATAAAAAGCAATAATTGTGTACCTAATATTAATACGGCTAATTTCTAGTAATGTTTAAAAATGTATTTTTGTCAATGATAAGTTGTCGGCTTCGACGGATTTAAGTGTGTCAATTTATGGCAAGAGCCCGCTATGTTATAAACGTATCGTAATTTATTATACGTAGGATTTTTTGTAAAAGTACGGCAATATAACGCTACGCGCGTGGAATGTGACGATTAGATAGTAGTTACGGTGATACGTAGAGACTTATTGAAACCGTCGAGCTGTGGTACAAAGAGAGCAATAAAATAATGTGAATAGAAGAAAACGGTAGGAGCACGACTAGCGTGCGTCGAGTAGTCGTTAGCGTGGCCCGCTGTGGAAGGACCAAACTGTTGCCACTATTAAGCCACTGTCGAACCACAGTCGCCATTCATACCCGCCCTGCACTAGCACTCTGCACAGATGCGATATTACTTATCTTATAATTATAATAAACAGAATAATATTTTAAAATATCAACGATGGCAATGAATATTTTATCTTTATATAATTCTTGCAAAAGATAAGCTTAACTAAATGGATTCATCCATTATTTATAATATGTTTCAATTAAATCTGTCAATTTAACATTTTTATTAAAGTACTAGCGGTCGTTGATGTGTTCGCGGTCTGTTTTTAAGAAAGCGGTATACAGAGGCGATTGTTTATAAGTTATGCTTTTAAATTAAAATGTAAAAAATACCAATTGATGTTACTTTAATAATTCAGAGTATTTGGTACTTTTTAGTACACAGTGTTTATATGCGCATGTTTTTCTTAAAGCTAAAATAGGTCATTTAGATTTAAGTACATTTTAGAATAAGTCATTTAAGTCATTTATATTATCACAGAAATTTATTAATACTAAGTATAGTTATTAAGTTTATAACTAGTATTTTTTTGGAGATAGTCACCAAAAATATAAAATAAAGTGCAATTTTGAGAATATATTTTTATAGTGTCACGCGTAGTGTGTCTAGACAGTATTGAAGTAATTGAAATTGTGAATATTAGGTTAGTAAATAATCCCGTAGATTTTAAAATGTCTAGTTAATTATTATGGTGTAAGGTGAACAATGTTTAATGAAATCCAAAGGAATTTTCTAGTTTGCATAATCATTTTAACATTTAAGATAATCTTAATTAGATTTACAAGACCCTAATATGTTAATATAAGCACTGCGTGATAACCCATAGTTGTACCTAAAAATAGTACTATAATGGCCGGTGTCAATAATGTCTATATTATATTGGAATTCAGATTCCGACATTCCCCAATTACTTACCATTAAAATTACTTACCATTAAAATTACTTACCATTATAATTACTTACCATTACCAGGTTTCATTGCACAGCGAAGTCCCGATCGAACATGGACAGGGTGTTATGGGAGAATATATTTAAAACATTGAAATCACAATTATCATAAATTATTTAATTACTTAAGTAACTTACATCTAACTATTACAAAGACAGCGACATAGTTATTGATATACCGAATCAACGAAAATAGACAAAAAACATTTTTTATTTATAAAACTAGGAATAGATTTTAAATATTTTAAAATTTATTTATAATTATATTATTCAAAGATAAACTTCATATTATATTTTTTTTAAAGAAAACGCATTTGTAATTACATTTGTTTTTGCGAGTGTAAGGATTTATATAATATATATAGCAGGTACACTCACTGTATGCAAATAATAATCTTCATATTTCAATATGAATTGAAATACAGCATTATGAAGAGAAGACGGAAGCGCGATATTAACTTGTAGGTCTGTGCGTTTTATATTTAAAAATTATTTTTAGTTCATTTTACATACATATTTTATATCATCTCATTGTGATATGTATATTCTTTAATATGGATTTTTTATTTTTTTTTATATCTTTAGCATTGTTTATTTTAATATTTAGATTCAAAGAAAGTTTTAGTTATATTTATTAAATAATAGATAACTTTTTTTTAGTTCACTAATTTAAATTACAACATATATTTAAATTACAAACATTCTGAATATAGTTTATATTTTGTAAGTTCCTTTTAATAATGATCTGTCAATTTTACTATAAAATATTTAATATTTGTTTTTATTTAAGTAATCTAGTGTAGTTTTTAGGATTGTTTTTATTTGATGTTGCCTAAATTATAAGTTCAATGATGTCAATTTAAAAAAACAATTATTAAACAACTAAATCCAGAAATTTAATTGAAAAAAAATATGTTAAAAATGTACGGTTTCGGAACGAAGCTTAAAAGACTGATATAAGAGAACTGCGCTGTTCCATCTCATAGTAAGTTGAGAACTGGTAATAACTGGTAAATATCAACAGAATTCATCGAGACAAGTCTTCCAAAATTCTAGAAGTCAATAATTCAAATATTTTTCCTTTAGGTTCCACAGGCCTTATTAATAATAATAGTCTTGTACACAAATATTTGGGTATTAAAAAATAAAATGAAATCACTGATAACTTAAGACCACAGCACGTGTCTGAATGAACTCATTGAAATAAAACCTATTCCATTTCATTGGAACCCTCATAGGTATGAGAGTTCCAACAGTCCAACATTGGTTGGTGAATAATAAAGAATATTTAAAGTGAATCCAATTCTCGGTATCCACTTTCAGTTCATTTACTACACGCCTGTAATCCAATAAATTTTTCGGACTGAAAATTCTCATCTCATTGTCGTGTCGCAGTAATATTAAAACAAACTTATATGGGCATCGGTTTTAATTCAGAGAGTAATTTCAACATCAATTTCTCTGGAATATCAAACGTCAACAGCGAGACTGCCGCTCGTTTACGAGTTATTATATCCTTAGTCATTCAGCTTCAAGTTTTCAAGCTAATAAGTCTAGCCTTTGTTCGGTTCATTCTATAGATATAGTTATATTGAACAGCCTCCCATGTTATAATGCGACGATGTTTCGACGGTCTAAGTTACTTTTATAAAACAACGGACATTAATTTTTTTTATACTTACTCTTCCTCTTATGACACTGATGTTAATAAATCAATTATTTACCGTATAACGGGTTACTGCTGATCTCATCATCGATATGAAGACATTAATTCCTAACCAAAGATATTAAATATTAGAATAATTATTATATAATTTCCTGATAATAAACTTTTGTCGTCAATTTAGCTTATTGGCTCGCATTTCAAATTGCAATTAATTACAATATAAGTTAGAAGTTAATCTTTGGATTATTACTGAATTATAATGTAGTACTTCGGGTCATTGACACGGATTTATAAAAACGAAGATATTAAGTGTAAGGAAATCAAAAAGCAATACATTCTGTACAATTCTATAGATACGAGGATCAATTGAATTTAACTTAATATTCATAGATTTGAAGTTTACAAAACAAATTGTTTATCAAAATTGTTATCTATACTAAGAGTGTTTAAGTACTTCTACCTAGAACTAAATACTAAGAATAACGTTAATTAAAATAATGTGAATGGTAGTCAATAGATTGGAAGGTTCCAACGAGCCCCAAATCGTTCATTGAATTGTCAAATTAATTCGCCTCTGCTAGTCGACTAAAGAGTCTAGGGTATATTAATGAGGTTTGTTGGACGCGCTTTGGCGATACGTATTATGTACCTACGAACCAAACAATTATGTATTTATTATTATATGATACGTTTCATGTAAGGTTGAGTTTAATTTTATGATTAATTTAACATTCCTGTTATATTGTATTAAAAAATGAAAATTTCTATTATTTTTACAACAATTTTTATCAAGATGTATGTTTACTCTTGCGTTTTTAATGTAATTGTAACTTAATTGTATGCTCTGTGCCACTATCAATTATTAGAAATTTTGCATATGTATATAAACCTAATGTATCATTTATTCTTCTTAACTGAATAAGTTATTAAACCTTAAGCCAAATGCAACTGAAATACAGATTAAGACAAAATTAAAATAAATTTGAAGAAACCATTAAATAATAAACTTCTAGTTACTGTACATACAATTACAACGAATATTTGCGAATTTGAATATTGATTCAAGTATTTTAATATATAATATATCCGTCTGTTTGTGCAGCGGATCTACGCAGGTGAAATACAACGATATTGTCCTAAAACTTACAATAATAGTAATAAAACAAGGTATGGCCTTGCTAATGTAAGATAATGTAACTCTCAATCTTAAATACTTTTGTCATATATTCAAAGTTATTTAAATTTAATAGCATTTTAATAAAATCACATATAGTTGTATCACAATACCATTTATATACAAATAACCCACGATTCCATCTCATCTTTTTTCTATAGTAAGCATGTTATCATGTATTGTCACCAGTAGTCTTAAACGATTATAAATTACATTTATACATAACTTGATAAGAACATTTTGTAGTCACCTTATATACTTAGATGTAATGCAATGTATTGACGTCATTAATTCTTTATAAGATATATAAAATACTCGAAGGTAGAATGTAAATGAATTTTAAATAATATAGAATGAAAGTTTTATCAACACGCGCTGGACTTGGACGTCCTCAGTTATGGTGTATTTTCATTCTATATGACTTTAAACATAAATAAAACTTAACATGGCTGACATGTTTATAGAGAATTCCAAAAGTACCATAGTAGTAAGTGCATTAATGCGAAAAGTGCCAGAGCCGAGCCCGCCAGTCCGCTATGCAGCATGCATTTAGTGATCAAAGTATATAATTTCGTCTACAGTTTAGGCTCTGCTTTATAGCGTCAGTAAAGAGATATGTGCTCGCTAAAGGCACGACCCGGAAAATAACCAAAGGATGTTGGAGGGTTTACATTTTCAAAGAACATTATAATTATAGATCTATTTGTGGGATTATATTATTTAATTAGTAATTTTGAATCATTGAATACCCTATTGCTGGACGTAGTGGTTGTTTGGATTAGGATTCTTATTAAACATGTTATAAGTAGAACGTTCGATCCCATGGAAAGGGTAAATTGTTTATTGTACTGGAACACTAAAGACGTGAACCGATCCCGGTAATAAAATGTAGAGTACAAGAGTATAGAGGCGATACAAGGTGTAACTAGCTCAGTGTCGCAGCAGTGAGGAGTCACTGTACTGTACTCGTACGAAGAACTAATGTATTATAAGTATTGCTTTACCATTATAATGCTAATTAGAGAAACATCGTTGAATAAAATGTAGTACTCCTAGTCTTGTTTTATTTTATAACCCTACCTATACACACCTACATGAAATTATTTTGTAAGAATCAGAAAATCTTACATTGATTTGGTTACGAAAGTGTTCTTAAAAGAAAACCATTCAGTTGTATTCAAGATACATGTGACTGACTAAATTTATGCCTCACTAAGGAGCCATAAAGTAGAAAGTGGTATTCGTACAAGAAAGCCGAGTAAATTCCATTCTTTCTCTTATTTAACATCTATTTAAAAGTTAAAGCTATATATCAGTACTTAAAATAAAGTACCGGTTATATAAATGGATGTATTAAAGTCGGTTGGCTAATTAGACACGTTGAATGATTTCGAAACATGCGTGCCGTTCTGCAGTAGTAGGTATTGTTTGCTCGTAACACTGAGGGAGGCTGTCGCCGCAACGAGTATTGATACGGAATTGTGTTTAGCTGATGGACCACACAGGCAGGATAGACCGTATATAACAGATTGCAGCAATTTGAGAACAAACAAAAAGTTATCGAGGTTTTAAAAACAGGTAGTATATTTTTAGTCATTTGTATTTGTAAGCATTCGTTCATTTACTATTTATTTATTATTTACAAATAATAATAAGGAACTTATACGTAAAACTACAACACCTGAAATTTAATATCAACAAATAATTACCAAAAGAATCTAATAACAAGACTACCTGCCGCAGCCCGTCAAGTACAAACAGAGCGCACGTTGCGTGATCGACTTGTAGGGTCCGCACTATTCCACTGGTTGATTGCAAGTAGCAAGTTAGGTCGCGGTTCGTTGGTCGATCCCGCACCGTAAGTATCCAAGTTGGCAGGCAAAGTTTGTGCGGCGTGGAGCACCACCCGCCCATCGATCGAAGTGGCAGCGCGCGCACCACCCCGCGTTCAATATATACCGCGGGCCGCACGCCGGAGCGCCACAACGCAAGAGGACGCGCGCGATCACCCGCCACGCCGCTCGCCCGGGGCGCCGCTCTTTCTCTTTTCTCTCTTTTTCTCTGTTCGTCTGTTTCTCGCTGATGCGGTCGCGCTGAGGCCGATGCGGGCGCCGCCATGCCGCGCTGCCTCATGGCCAAGAAGTGGAAGGTGGCAGCGGCTACCGAGCTGGCCGACGAGTCGGACGAGGAGATCGACGTGGTCGGCGAGGGGCGCGGCCGGAGCCCCGCGCCCGCTGCTACCGCGCCGGGACCTTCGCCCCGCGATCCAGAGCCCACGCTCCTCTACAACGGTGAGTACTTTTACTTTATAAACTTAAAAAACTCTTAATTGTATCCTGTTGCTATTAGCTGGAGGGACCACAACACCAGGACTCAAAAAACAAACAGAATCTAAGGCCAGAGCGACATCGGGACATGACAAACTACTTCATCACAGCGCTTACAAGAGCAAGGACTTGTAGTTTTTTTGAACCAAGTATAATTAATATATTATGTTATTTAAGGTATTTGCTATCTGCGATTGTTTTTTGCGAATTATTTAAACTATATTCTATTAAATAGTAACACCATGCTCCTGCGACATACTACTACATTATGTATCAACTTTAATTATAATTTGATTCTTTTTGATTTTTTGGTTACCTTACAGGTATACTTAGTAACAAAATGCTTCATTTCTTATTCAGTTTATTCAATACTACGCTTAAAACTTCGATGATCTTCAACTTAACGATATTGTATAAAAATATATTTAGATCGTATAATTTTGTTATATGACGGAGACATCTTTTTTATGTGAAACCATTTCTTCATTTTACGGATATCCATTGAATTGGCAGAGGAAAATAACACTAAAGTGGATTGTTCAACGAATATGAATTACTAAATATCGTAAATGTCTGTAAATGTCTGTTTCGTATATAATTTAAATTATATTATTAACATGTGACACTGTGTTATTATACATCTATAAATTAAATAAATATACAACAAGAATTAACAAATTACAACCAATACAAAATTAAAATGGTCAAATTTGGTAATTGAAGAGGCATTGTTTAATCGAAACACAAGCAGATTTATCTAGTGAAAAATGTTATATTCATAATAAACTAATTAGTTATTATTTATAATTAACAAAAATCATTGCAAAATTAATATTTCAGATGGTCGCGTAATTCATCTATATAATATATTAAATAATAAAAGAAATAAAGAGAGTCCAAAATAATTTTTCTTATCTTATAACTGAAAGACAAACAAGTACTCGTTTTGATACTAGCTTAAGTATAGTTCATAACAAATAACGTGTGAATATTATTTCAATCAAGATACACATCACTATTACCATCATTCATCATCGAACTGAAAAACGTTCAATTATATTTAAAATATCTTATGAAATTAAATATTATGTAACATCTTAATAAATGTTATAATTAGACATCTAATTAATTTGTATAAAAAGACTAACAATGTTATTGTTAGAATCAAATTTCAATTTTGTCCAATTTTACAAGCCGGTTCAAAGATTCTTAGAAGACACAAGAATGTCTGTCAATATTAGTTCTGTTTGACAATACTGGCTGGATTTGAGATTATTTGTGGATTGCATTACATCTATAATGGAGGCAATTCTCTTTGAAACTTATAACGGCGGTTTATTTTCTGGACATTTCTGTCTTTTTCATACCAAAGAAAGAACTACAGAAGCTCAGTTTCTATTTTTATATCCGATTGTTGGCTAGAGATTTAATTATAACTTGCAATATTCCAGAGATTCTTTTAGGTGAATAAAGACTAAAAAATATATAAATCACATATTATTTAACAAGTATTGTATTAATATGTCGTCTCTGCTATATCATCTTCAAGAGACACAATATTTCGTGTAATGTTTGATGCAAGAATTATTCAGTTCTTCCAAGCTTCGTAAGACTTACAATGTTAAAGTTCTTATTATAAGTATGTTTGCGCAAATCACCTCACATGCCTTAATAAGAAGTTGGTTTTTATATTCAAAATAAGTACGAATATTGTACACACAGAGTTTTTAAAAAACGAACTCAATTAAAATACGAATACATAAAGCTCAGTATTTTTCTTGGTGAAGGGTGAAATATTGATTTTGTTTTTCGGAAGAACTTCCTCTAATTGAATGATACTTGGGATAAGTTCTGAAGGAAATACAAACTAACAACTTAATTTTGTTTCCTGTTCCGATTATAAATTTAATGTGAATTCTCGTTGATTTTTTATTAATTCAAACAGATGAATATTATTCAATTATTATTTTGTAAGTGAATTTAATAAAACTAACTAAAATTGCTCTATTTTTTATTAATTTCTCACTAAATTACGTTATTTTATAATCAGTCAGCTATAAAGAGTTCTCTTTATTTAAGTATAGAAGACATTACGTTATATGTATATTATTATTTATATGTAAATATTTAGATTACAAAACACAAGGAAAAATTTACGTTCCAACGAAGTACAGTTAACCGCTTAACATTCCCGACAGACTCGTGGCAATACATTCTCGCCACGGGAACAATAGGAGAGGTTTTTTTTTAAATAAAACTCTGGAAAGAAAAATCCCAATTTATTGAGGTTTTATTTCAAATTGTTTAAAGTTTAATTTGGTCTAACATATCCTATCTAACAGAAGCATGCTCATAAATCAATCATTAAGATTACAATTTGATAATGGCCTATCGGATCTGAAGCTGACATGACACTGGTAGCTATCTGGATCGAAACCTAATTCTCTATAGATTGCCCCGGACGTTATTATCAAATTATCACACTGCGGCGACATTGATGAGGCGGGTTTACTGTGTAACGTGCAGTATAGGTACTGCGACCTAATTGAGTGTTTATAACACGTCTGTTCTTGTACTGAGATGATACCTAAATAGATACGGTATATTATGATAATTATGATAATTGATATCAACTTCGACTCTACTACGGTTTTGTTTTTTAAACTTTACGCTTTTACCTCTCATACGAGTATTTATAGCTATAGGAAATTGAAAATTAGTGATACTGTAATAAAAAGCCACTTATATCTTATTTGGTATTAGTATATATATCAATCATAGTATATATAAACATAAACATAGTATAATGTCAACATTCGGTAACAAAAAAACAAAGGTAAAACAAATAACATTTTTTTTGTTTGGGTGCAAAAGCCTATAAGCCTAAAAAGTAAGGTATTTTTACTTCATGTCTATTCCTCATGTTTAAAACGCTAATAAATGTAAAATCGATTTATGAAAAAACGTGTTCAATTAGGATCGTGTCCAAAATGTCATATTTCGTTTCATAACTTATTATTTGAAAAAAGAACAAGCAGAAATTTAAGCTTCAGCTAAAATATTTTATTGAGCTTTGCTCTTATTTGTATGTATGTACGTGTGCTCCGTGAAGCAGATTTTTCTGCGAGGTGGGGACAGAGGAGCCGTTCAAATTGACAGGAGCCAGGACGTCGGGAATAAAGTGGAAACGACGTTTACCCTTCAGTCTACACGCTATTATACACACAATACATACATGACAACCTTTGAATTTTCTCTTTTTCGAACACAATAAACACACACATTGTAATGTGTGTATGACTTACTTGTTAGTGTGAATTTACATAATATATATACTATTTATATAACAAGACCGGGTGACAATAAGATTATAAATAATTTGTACCACAGTCCACTTGGCGGTTAACCTCATTTGTGGTTACCTCATAATACTTCTTATAACATCACCGTCTTCATGGTCCGAGTTACCCTGTAGGTAAGTGTTAACAAAATTTATCGAAATAGTATTTTGTTAATTAGTGGCAAGGGGCGAGGTGCCGATATTCAGTTACACTACCGTCCACCGGTTACTCAGTAATTCGTTGATAATATTTAAACCAAAATTATAATAAACATAATCGATTATAAAACATTTATAACAAACTACAATCGTATTTAGTTATAACAAAAAATATGTTTACTTTGATAACCAAATGTCAATTAACTTAAAATAATCCTAAATTTGACTCGAGATTGCATAAAAACTATGGTAACTCACCAACCACAAAACTGAGTCATACAATACAATAACGCAGATAAATATTAATCACAGTATATTTAATAAGTATAACCAGGGCTCTAATAAAGGTACGCCCGGGCGGCGATGCATGGAGGGTCACATATCGATTTTCTGGTCCACACACCGCTCGCTGGCAATTACGTACGCAGAGATACAGTTTAGAACGCGCATCTTAATAGGATGCGTGTTAATTATATCGCACACACACATTTAAAGTTATCACTTTTCCACAAATTTATGATATTTACGTTTTAAAAAATTGCATATATTTTTTTTATTATTATTATTTTTTTTTTTGAGAGAAGTGAGAAAATTATTATAAATGTTATAAATTCTTCTATATTTATATATTTCTCTATATTTGTGAATTTATGTGGTTCGCGAGTTGTTTCTAATACATATCAATCTTCTGGTAAAAGTTATGACGGTATAAAATATATCCAACAAATCTCGGGTAAAATATTAAATAAAAGTAAATTCGGTTTAAATTGTTACCGTATTTTACTTTAGATATTCTTGAACTGTTTCTTATTTGATTGGATTTAACTCGTTATTTTGTAAATGAGAAAGAAAGCTATGTATTGTAATTTTTAATTATCCACTCTGAAGAACACACCGAGATTAATTATCACCCTTGACTATATCTTAATTATATCCAAATCACCGAATTCGCTTACTTATTGTGAATTAAATTAATTGTGAGTTGTCATAATGCCGTCAAAGGCGCCACTTCCTGTACCTTATATGGCTTAAATTGAATGGGAACATATCAAAATGATTATCCAGCAGGATGCTCCAAAACTAGTACTTTGGTAGTAAATTCATCAGCAATCCCTTTGAGAGGATTTTGCTCGTAGTGTCAGACAATACCCAGATTAAGTCTGTATATACAATCAGTTTTGTGGTTTTAAAACGATCATAGCTGAAAACTGAATTCAGAACAAAATAAGCATTAAAATCTCGATCAATTCTGTCTAACTATTTAGGAGATTTGTATTAAGTATTTTACAGTTTTATTAATATTATTGTTCTCATTTATATGACTACTTCTTTTAGTATTTGAAACCATCACCTGGCTAGGGTTGTAGCAGTTATTTAATTGGGATAGATAACTTCGAGTATCGGAAGTGTCAATTTTGGTTAATGTCGTAGTATAATACAACTTAATATGGCAATAAATGATATCGTCTATGTCTTGTCTTATCTATAATTATATTACCTGCACCTGCACTAAAAATTAATCCTAGAATTAATGCGATGTTACGTCAGCACCGATCATAAAGATTCAATATTCTTTCCTACATAAATTAGTAAATTAAATACAATTAGTCGAAATTTTAGAATTGATTATGGTTCGAAATGATACACATTTCTCATTTTATATATTAACAAACCGAAACCATAATATTTACTTACTTCTAGGGAATGAATGCAACAATGTTAACATATTTCCACCCACAACCAAACACAATTGTTGCTCATAGGACACAATATAACCGACAGGGTCATGGAAGAATTTCTGACATTTATGTAACCGAAAACCACAGAAAATGTCCAGTCGGTAACTTATAACAAGCACAAATCGCCGCATAGCTTAAAGGAAAGTTGAATTAGCGGAGAGATAATAGAGAAGAATTCCTAACATACCTCTTCCCTGCGTTTAATATAAAAGCCTTTGTTGCTGGAAACCGATTCACACATTAATTGGAGACAATAGTGTGACAGTAGCAGAATGCGAATTAAATGCAAATTTAATAATATCTAGTGGGTCGTGTTTGTTTGTTTGTTTGTGTGGTTTGCTGTCATAATTAAAGTATTTATTTTTGTATGTGGATAATAAAAAAAACGTTACTATAGTAATATCTTCTCTTCAATTTGTAACTTTACCTTCAAGGCTTTTGAGTTTTCTGACTTTTCTAGTAATTTGTCTCTTAATGATTTCTTATAAGAAACAAGACTGATTAACATTAAAAAGTTATTAGGTAAAAAGCTCATTATATATTGTCTATTTTTCTTTGTCTCACAAATTCCGTTTTGAATAATTTATTTCGACTGGTTTATTGATTTATTCCCAAACACAAAATATAATGTTATTACTTTTATTTTGATACTCGCTGCTCTTTCCTCTTCCTCTTCATCCTCTTCTTTTGCCCATCGACACATTCAAAACATCAGATATCTATCATCACTTGTTGGTTTAATGCGGAAAAGCATCCAATAGTTTCATCCAATCCAAATCGATATCAAATTACATATAACTCGGTATTGTAAATCAGTTTTTGTATTTTGTAATTCCTCCAAAAAATTTCAATAAAATCCTTTATAAATTCTGTCCTAAGTAAAAAATATCTTATATGTTGAGTGGTATAAAAAGATTTCATCAAACGGATTTTGATTTCCAGCTGTTTTCCATGGCGCGTGTACAAACAAACAAACATTATTTTATTAGTCTGTGCGTCATGTTCTGTAGCACGTAGCATGTATGTCTCATGTAGCACGTATGTATGTATTTTTTATTTTAATTATACATATTTTGTCTCGTTAATTTTTTTTCAGCACTTTACGCGCTGTATGGTTTAATTTAAATGCATCGACTGAATATCAATACTTTGACATTAATAAAGTTGCATTTGTTGAAGAGTGTTGTGTCGAATGAAAATTAATTTGTCCAATGAAGCCTATTTGAAACTAATTGCAACGCCTGAACAGAATTTCATATTGAAATACTTATTAATTAAATAAATTAATATAAGTTTAATTATATATAGTTTATTCTTTACTTATATTAGATGCTAAATATATAAACAGTATTATTTTAGACATTATATCTTAAAAATTGTAGAAGTCATTGTCGTCTTAACAATGGCGCGTGAACTTATTTCCAATATTAATTAAGATTATAATTAAGTGAAGTATAGAGACATAAAAGCTAAAATTTTAATTGAAGACAATATTGTAAAGAGATCTCTATTATTTACTATTCTTTTTATGATAACTCACTGACTATATATTATCAGTAATGATTAGAAAGCAAGAGTAGTCAAAATATTTTTGTCGTTTAAAAACAAGTAAAACCCGATCCCTTCCACTCCAGGTGCACCATTCAGCGTAATTACAATTTGCCGTCACATCTCCCCTCAGAGCAGGCAACCCCTATGATGGGTTGATGTCTACATTTCAACCTTTGATCTACGTTAATCCTAGGTCATCAATAATATCAGTGGGTACCTATTCATATGCGTTTATTAAATATTTTAGATTCAAGTTATATTATTTATAGTTTAAAATATTATTATCTAGAATAGTTGTTAGATTTAGAAAATCATTCTATCATTAATGTTAACTAAGTTTGTTTGTTTGTGTTTTTATTTTTGTTTGTGTTTTTTTGTAAATTCGAAAATAGACTAGATATAGAAGGTAAAGTTATAATATATTATGTATATAATTATAACAATAACTGAAATAAAAGATTTGTAATAGTCAAAGCAATATACTTTAATAAAACATTTAAAATTAAAATGACATGAAGGAAGTCAAACAAAGTTGACAAACGTGATAATTGAACGGATCGTTCGGCTTTACTGTTCAAATAACAAGTGGTAATTAACAAAATACTTGCTTTTCATTAAGTATTTGTTTATTTCACTTGTATTGTAAAACGTTTTTATCATAGTCACTTTTTACTTTGAATAACAAACAAATTACGACAAATAAATACATTTATTTAACACGGCATTTTGTTTTAAAATTAATATAATTTAATTAATTCACAACATTACTAGACCTCTAATTTCGAGTGTTTCATTTTATAAATTGAATGACATGGATTTCCGTAACACAGCATTCAATAATAAATGAAAACATAATTGGATCAGTGAATGTGTATTATGACAGATAAATAAATTAAACAATTGTTTGGTTGTGTGTCTGTGTGATGTGGACTGTGATACTCTCACAACCTTATTCTATTCATCTATATCTAAATTTCGTCCTCAAATACGTTCTTTCTGTCTTTTGCCATGTAACCATTTGGTACTCCTTATTAATTTCATACAAAGGTATGAAAGATGCAGAGGTCCCACCCTGTCTTCTTAAAATTAAGAAAGATTTCGGTAATTAGGCTTTCTTTCAATAACGCGCATTAATATTTTTTACGTCAAATGTATGTGCCATCTTGCTATTTTCTAGTAGGTATTAATGTTTTAAAATCAGAATCAACGTAATTTTTTTTTTTATTTCAAATAGGCATAGATTGCATTTGTATGTATGTCAGATTCTAGTTATACGGCTCCAAAGAGTAGGTTCATAGAAGAAAAGTCCCCCGAATACTTTTAACTTATTTATAAAATTACAATACTATATTAATAATATATACTATATTAATAATATAAATACTAATTACAATACAATTGATTATTTGAGTCACCGTTAAAATTGATATGTGAAAATAAATTATATTTCAAATAAAGCGTGGTATAAAAGAATTAAAAGGGCTAACTAAAATACACAGTGGAAATAGTTATAGTAAAGCAAAAAGCAGAACTATCAACAAGTCAATATATGTAATATACCGCCCCGTTGGTCGAGTGGTTAGCGCAGACGCCTAACGTATAGCGACGCAGTGGGGATCGGGTTCGATCCCCGACAGGGACAGGCATGTATGTGATGAATATATATGTCTGTATTTCTGGGTTTGGGCGTTTATAAAATATATTCTCAGTATTTATAATATGTATTTCTATGTATTGGTATCGTTGTCTAACACCCTTAACCCAAGCAAAAAATTGGCTAACTTAGGGGTTAGATCAATGTGTGTAAATTGTCCTGTAAAAAAAATTACAAAAAAAAATTAAATAATAATAATATAGTGCTTAGTATTAAGATATGTTCCTGATATAAAAACCCGTTTAATGGAAGTGTTATTTATTCCGAGTGGTCGGCTAATATTTTTTTATGAAATTTATTGTAAAAACTAATTCCATTGGCGAAAAAAAGAATTCTTTCTGTTCTAGTGAGTCTCACCTTAGAAACAATTATTTAAAGATTATATCTAGTATTTATATTTTGTAAGTAGCTTTTTAAGTTTATTATATGTATTTTCTCGCATTTATTTGTCTCATAACAGTATTTGTTTTCCAATATGTATGTGTATGTATGTGTATGTATGTTTCCAATTAAATCTATTGGGTTTACCGAGCCGTTTGTAATTTAGTTTCATTTTCATTTATTCCTACACTGTTTCGCGTTTTTAAATGATGTTTACACTATTAGAGCTTTTACTATATTTATTACTTAATTTGGCAAAACTTAGGTCTCTAACTCCACATCTTTTAGTTTAGTACTGAGTCTACAAGCTTAGATAAAATATATTTTGTCACAAACACAATAATAATATAAATAATAGTATAACTACCGCTAATAGTTAAATGCGAGGTACAAATCGTACACTGTAAAACTGATGAGACACAAACAGGGCACGTTGCACTAACTGTTACGCAATTTGGAGCCAACAGTTTTTTGTAGGAAGGCCTAGAAATTGAGCATTTTACAATTGCGCAGTCTCGTCGAATACCTCGGGCGAATCTAAAACAGGAATTCTTTCAAAGGAATACTTTTTAGTCGCTGTTTGACAATTTTAGCATCTAACACTAGAAAATTCTGGTTTAGAAATTTTAATTTTCCCAATATCAATATATGGTTTAGTTAAGCTCTTTTACATGTATACACTATATTATACACTACAGAACACGGCACTCTTCGTGCATTGAGACAACGTAAATATTACTTCCAAAATTAAAACTACTCTTCTTTTTTATATAGTTTTACTTTATTATTGAATGTCTTTGAAAATATATTTACTAGCACACTATTTCATTGGAAGTCCTTCATGTCAATCCAAGCGCAGGAGTGTAGCATAACCCAAGCGTGAGCAATAATATTTTTTACACCTTACAATAACATTAATATATACACATACTAAAAAATAAAATCCTTATAGTATAAGTTTTCATAGGTTTATTTATTATAGACTAAAGTACCGCTCCTGCTTCTGAAAAAATCTCTATGCTCTGTGTTGTTTATCCAAGAGCTGAAAAACTGAATTTCGTTTCGTTTATTGTTACCGAGGTTTTCATACAATAATACCATAAAAATTGCTAACGGATCTTTTTTTATATTTAACCTTCATCCAAGAGATTAGGATTCAGAGAGAGAAAAGAAAGAGCGAGTTCAGGAAATCGGTTCTTTCACTCTCAGTATGATATGTAATCTTTAAAACCTTATATAACAAGTAAAAAAAAACTTTTCTATTTGAATGGTCACCTGTGGCTTTTATACAAGGGCTTTACTTGTTTGGCCACAAATTGGCAGAATTATAATCTGTTTCCATTGAAAGAACAAACACTGCCTGCTTCAGAGATTTCTTAAGAGACTCAATGACAGCGTTTCGTTTAGAGCTGGCTATCTTCTCTAAAACAGTTCATAATTTGCAGTCCAAGGGGTTCAAAACTGGGCTAAGCGAGACCATTCAGCTCTTATAAAGTCAGGAACGTTGGCTGTGAGCCAGAGTTGGATAGTTCGTACCTCGCGACAAGTCGCGGAATCTTGCTGGAAAGGAATCAGTATATTTTTAAAAAGTGTATTGCTGAGAAGTCTTACAATCCAATGTATCTTGACACACTCTCGCTGACGTAGTTTTTTTCACAAAAAAAAAATTGAGACTCGCAATACATGTCAAACTGAATGGTGGCTAACGACAATGTTGTAAATTTTTTACCAGTTGCAGGGCTTCTGTAAGCTGTGAGCATATTTTTTTTTATTTAGCTGTTGGTCGGCTGTTCAATTATAAAAATATTTTCATCGGTAACATGGATATTACTTTTATTTTAACTGAGTATCGTGTTCCGATTCCGAAGGCGTTTTGATCGATCCACTTTAACTGTTCGGATTGATTGATGACATATCGACGACAATCACTCAGCTTCTGGTTTTGTTTTTATATAAGCGACAAAGTTCTAGGAGTAATCTTCAGTTCTCGAATAAGATTTTTTGTTGTGTCCGCTCGGGGTTTCGGTGGAATCTATTTTCAACATCATAGAGCATTTGTAATTCTAACAAGATTATTAGATTTGTATGTTCTTACACAGACAAAGTGTGGATATTTCTGTCGGTAGTACGAAACGATACGACTTATATCGAGTTTTTTGGTGGAAAGAGGAACGATAGCTCACCAACCGTTTATACACATGTATTAATGCCCAAGAAAAAATATTGTGAAGTGGAGGGAATTGTTTTTTAATAAATAGTATTTTTAAAAGATGATTTATAATTTATAACAATATGAATGATTTGACTATTTATATATTTTTATCAATGCATTTTAATTTATCCGCTCATTGACAATTCTGAATGTATTAGGGTCAAATATATTCAATACTAACTAAGACTAACACGTTTAAACGTCAACAGCTATTGACGGACCACAAATAAATAATAGACTATTGACCGTTTAACCCTACCCCACTGACTACAAGTTGGCTTCTACGAGTACATAGTATCTACATATCTCATAGTTTATGATCACCGATATGAATGCCAACATACATACATCTATACATACTTTACCTATATAGTATAATATATAAACATTAATTTGTTAATTACCATTTAGAAATTATGTAAATAAATCTTTCATCAAGTACAAAATTAAATCTTCTTAGTACACTAAAACTAAAAAGTATACGAGTCTGCAGCTTAACAGATAAACAACATTTAAATAATAAGATGCTTTTGTAAAAACTAATAAAAGAAATATGCTTCAATTTACCGCAGAACTTATACATTATTGAATATAAATTATTTTCACTCAAATACTGGTTTTAAAACAAATTATTCACTTCGAAAAAATATGGAAAAATTTCAAAATATGGAACCTCAGTTTGGAATTAACATATCATTATGTAATTTAAGCTCGTTGACGACTCTCTTCACTCAACTGCGGTCAACAAAGGAGTTATCAGGCATTTTTAATCTTGAACTTTTGATGAATATGCTTAAATAATAATATTTACAGACTCTATTGCATAATTGCTCGATCCCATTAGGCGTCATTGTCTGATGAGTCAGTCAGTCAGTAAGTCAGTCAATCAGTCACATCATATCCTTTTATATACATACATACAGCTTAAATTAAAGTACATTTTTATTCCTTTTTAAACGGTTGAGTAGATTTACATTGTTAACAAAAATGAGTTCTAAAATGTTTGAAATTTCTAACAAATTGTGCGCTATTCTGTTATCACAAATTTGCAAAGCGAAATAGTTCCTAAACTGATTTAAACAGAATTTAAACTAACGGAAAATGTATGAAATTCATTTTAACTTTCTGACCATATTTAACAAATTTCGACTGTTTATGTCGAATTATCAAACAATTCGGGGAAAATTAACTAAACTAACAACATAATTAAACTTCATTTTAAATCAGTTGATATAACATTTATATTTAAAAATAGATCTTGTTTCAGTACGTTTATTAATTACTTTTATAATAAAAGACATTACGGTCTGTTCTCATTTCTTATAAAACATATTATCACGTGACACAAATATAACGTAATGCAAAGTGCGTCACTTGACCTGCGACGTCAAGTGACTTATCCATGTTACTTATATCATGAAATATCAATTACAAGATACACTTACGAGTACAGTACTATGACGAAATATAAAACAGAACTCATGTATGTTCTTCTGATTTAGTGATTACATATCTTTCCATCTACTTGTTATCTAAACTAAAAAAAAAAAAAATATTTTATAATAATTAACAAATTTTAAACATTCGCGAATAACGTATCTTTTAGGCAACAAAATAATCTATTATCACAAACTATATGGCATAAACGTTAAAAATTATATTCTCACATATTATTTAACAGAGTCGTATTTTAAATTAATAGTTATGTATGTTTTAACTTACAGTTAACATTTTTTTAATTGACAAATCACAAATTCTTTGAAATTTGACAGAGACTATTCCATTTAATTTGATTTGTATTAAACCATAACAATATATAATAAATAATAATATGTAATACACGATCTATTAAAACACAAATTATATGCTCATAAAACATCAATAAAATTTTCAAATTAATATATTCGAATACAGAAAAGAGCAAAGGTATTTAAGAATATAATTAAAGTTGTATAAATACTAATCGCAGTACAAGTGAGATGCACCTTCAAATACTTTTTTAAATACATTAAGGTTGGCAAATATTTTTCCCAGTGCAGCCTCAACCGGGAACTTGATACCGGAATACACGGGAATTGAAAGCATCTAATAAAAAATAAAAGCTTTCTTAGAAGAAAGTAATTTCGAAAGTTCCAACGTACACTCTTTTGAAGCAAGACTTCGGTTATTTTTGCCAGTGGATGAACGTCGTTTATAGTTAAGTTTTTTTTTATTAAAAACTGTTATTTTTTTAAAGTTTTTTTGAGGCATATTAAATCATTATTTTTATAAATTGTACTATTAGTATGCAAGTATTTTACAACAGTAAACAAAGAGTACAAACAAACTGACCTACTATTTTTTATAATGTCTGTTCAACTAATAATATTGAATACAATAATATTTATAAAAAGTTACGATATTAACTTTATCATATTTTCATTAATAAATAATTTAATTGCTTTTTACTTTTGTTTAATTATAAAAAAAAAAATAAAAAAAAAAATTGTGGTTTGTTTTAACATTTTTAAAATGTAGTTGTTAACATGTAGAATATGTCACCGAGGGATAATTATTATAACATTATGAGAACATTTTCCCATGCTAGATGCATGCACGTTTATCTTATAATCTTGTGAATCTAATTATAGTGTCAACCACGTATCAACATTTTCGTTTCAGCTCTTCATGTGGTGTCTCTAAGCTCATTAGTAAGGTTGACTAAATTGAGTCTAGTTTTGTAAGAACATTACACGAGGAACATAACTTACTTAAATATCATACTTGACACCTCAATTCTGACGTGTAAACATTTTTTGTTAGAGTATAACACAGCGTACATTCAATATTTTTGGTAAAGTAACTGCTACGTGGTAAATACACATTAACCGTTAAATATAATATACCCCAAAACAAGAAATTACAAAATGTTTTTTCAATTTGTGTGTTCATTTCATGAAAAAACACAAAAACTGATTTGGTCTATAATGACAATAAACCAAAATACATAAACGGCTTTTGTGTGGTGTTAGCTTATTTCATTTATATACAGGATGATTTTTAGTGTAGTAATTTTTTTTGTTTTTAAGGGAAAGTTCAAAACCAGTTTTGGTGAATATTTATTTAAATTTAAATGTAAAAATACAAAAAAAAATGAAACAAAAAGAATTTGATAATAAAAAGTTTGAAATATGCTGAATTGCTTTCACGTGTCAGTTTTGACGGAAGTATGTATTAATACTCTTTATAAAGTTAAGGTTTCAGCTCCCGCTTTGGGATTTAAAAGTTTGGGGTTTTTAGGTGGGATTTTTTTTAATGAAAATTTAACATTGTAATTGTTTACTAGTTGCGTTTTGTTTTTTGGAAGGTCCCATACCGTTTATAATTAATAAATCAAGGCAGTTATATTTTAGACAAATATTGAAACCTATTTATAATTGGCTTCAAGTCTGATTGCTAAAACTGGGTCACTCGGAGTGTCACGGTACAAATCAAGATAACAGAACTTTTCTTATCTCGTTAAAGCGCCGCTAAGTTTCTCATTTGCAGTAAGCGTTTAGAAAAATTAAGCTAAGACTAAATTAGATATCTTGTGGACTATAATGAGCGACTAGAATGACTATAATTATTTTTTTAATTCGGGTTACTTACATCTCGTAGACCTGAAATACAAGGAATAATAATATCTCAGGACAAAAAAATATAGCAAAAGACAATTTTTCTACACATATTTCGGTTTAATTTATATTTGAAAAACATTTTGTCACTGATACTATAAAGTATTCTTTATTTTTAAAATATGTATGAATAAAATAATATCCATGCGCCTCTTAATTTCCGGCGCTGGTCCTTCAGCGAAAAATAATTACTTGAACTTTTTCAGTTTCAAAATGTTGCTTGATAGCGGTTAAAAATATATTTTCTTATATTATCACACTAGCGCTTTTACGAAGCTTTAATATAACTTTGACAACTGTTTACAGGAATAGTATATACTACTATCAGCAGAAAATAGAATTAATATTTGCCTTCGTTAAATAAATAAATACATTTAAGAACAGTCAGTTACTTTTTGATGAATATCTATACCAGTGTGAATCAACCCTCGTGTAACCCCTTTCATGAGACGTTGCTTTATCAGCAGAAGGCTGTAATGGATAGCCTGATAATAATAAATTACGTTCTGTAACATTAGCGGCAATGCTTTCTTTGTAACTTTACAATTTATGGGCTCGTAGTTCAGCTAAGTCGTGCAATTTTTCATGAATCAATACGTTTCTACGAATTGAAAATCCATTACATTCAAGCGGGGTCAACACTACACCACATAGTTCCCTGTTACTACCCGTCTTACACAAATACTCCTCTCTCCAAGAAAGCCGCAATCATCACTGGCACGTTGATCAGCTAAAAAATAATAATAAATAAGGGGTTATGACTAATCGCTTGGTCGCGTTGATATTATTAGCATTTTACTGGAGACAACCTTTATCTGACCTATCTAATACATTAAAGTACATTTTTGATTTCACATTTTTTTAGGCAGAAGAAACAACATTTATAATATTTAATATATAGTAAGGCAAGGCGTCTGCCGTGCCAGCTTATAGTAATGGTATATTTGTTCGCTGCTACCCGCTGACCTAGAAAAATAAAGGCGAGCCCTCCGAAATTGTGTAGAAAAAAAAACAATGTTTGTCTTGAAATATGACGTACGTTACGTAACTGGAATTGTTTAAATGAAACTGCAATACTTCCATTACATTAAAGTATAAATACTAACTGTCAGATTTGAATAGACCGGATCAAACCATCTTTTAACTGCTTGGATCGAGCTTATATCATCTCGGTTGCATTTTATCATTACTTACAGAAGATAGAGTTATTTATTACAATAGCTATTACTAAAGAGTGCAGTTACAGATACCAGAACTCTGTGTGTCCAGATGGACCCCGAAGGACTTTATTACAGGGAAGTATTAGTGGTATGGCAGTATGTTAGTTAGTTAGTTAATTCAGTGCCATATGAACGTGTATGTGTGTGTATATATACGTGTGTGTGTATATATATGTATGTGTATATACACACACATACACGGTCATATGCACTGAATTTTCGTGAGAACGTTGAGGTTTGACACAGCTGTCCCAACATGTTGACGATATTAAACTAGTCAGGGCATGGTCACTTTATAAGACAACCCATCAATATACGCAACTAGGAAAAAATCATAATATTGAGCTCAGTTTTGTAGGTGTGGTATCTGATAAATTATTAATATTACAAAACAATATCCAAGAGATCATTTATGTACGTGACAATACAATGTTTCTAAAAATAGTAAGAATATTTAAGAATCGATGATATTGAAAGTGGAAAGTAGATTTTTTTATCGCAGAATAATACCAATAACTAATCTCTTGACTAAAAAATCCTATACTTTCGCATTGTATCTAAATAATATCTTTAATATAATACAATCCTATAAATCTAATTTCATTATTCTTCATAGAGTTATGTTCTCTCATTTTATATCAAAACCTCAAAGTCGTTTCCTGTAAAGTAACCTTCGTAACATCTCAACATTTTAGTAAAAGGTAATTAGTAAGTCTACGAGACCGAAGAAGGCAATCCCTTATAAGTTCTTTATAAAGAAAAGTGGTTTGGAAAATACGGACATTTTAAATGTTTATTAAGTATGTAAAGGAAAAACACTGTCAATACTTCAGTAGCTAAAGAATCGTGACTAATGTTAAATATTGACTCTATACTTCGATGAAATTTGTTTGTGTTTGTTTATTAAGCTCCACATCATTTTATTTGTTTTTTTTATGCTAGTATCGCTGATATTAATGAGTTTTATTAGTAAATTAGCTCTTATTTGAGAACAGACATCGTAAAGTATTCACTCATATAAATAACTTTTTTCTATAAATAATATTTAGGACAGCAGCTAATATAATGTTCATTAATAAATTTATTATTAATAGAAATGTATACACTTGCTGCAATTTAAATGTTTATTCTAACAACTATAGGTACGTGTAAAGTGTACAAAACCAGTTGTATTCTCCTTGCGTCATCGAGGGCTAGTGTCGCTAAGCTCGGCGTCGACAATCCACTCCAGTTTTCTTCAAAATCAATCTTGTAAGCATCCCGATCCTGCATGAACGTGCGTCAACAAGTACAGTGTGCTCCTGGGGGAGGGGTGCGAGTCGGGGGGGAGGGGAGGACGGGGACGCGGGGGGAGCTGCACCCTTAGGGCGTTCAGGGGTCGAGATTCAACTGGTGCAATGCGGCGAACCCCTCGCTCATCCCACTGTCCGGGTTAGTTTTTGCCATTGTATCTGCGCCGCACAGTTGGCACGCTAAGCGTTGATTTGGTTGCGTTTGTTTTGTATCAGCGCCTTAAATGAGGGCGGAAGGCCTTCGTTCTATTTATTTTATCCACTTTCCTTCTAATGTTGTTTTATTTAAAGTACCCGGATAATTAAGATATTCCGCTGACTGTAAGTTAGTAGTATTTGCTGAAGTTATCCAACCACAAACTACGTGGTTGTTCCTTTTAGGTTATGTAAGTTAAACTTAGAAGATTTTTTTTTTTAATAACAACTTATAGTTATAATAACAGTAAGTTATAACTTAACCTTTGAACAAAACTAAATAACGTCTGTCCGTCGAATACATAGAGCTACCTTGCTGTACCTTTATAAATATTAAGGTATTTTTCGACTTCCTATTTTATTTACAGAATCATATATCAATATCCAGGATTGTGTATACGGTCACAATGACTCTCAAGTGATGCGTTTCACGGACCAGTTGTCTATTAAAAAAAAAATATATTTTTTACTTTATATTTGAAACGTTACTTACTACTGAAAACTGAAACAGAAACACACAACATTGATGTCAGCAATTTCATTGGTTTCAATAGGTTAAATCGAATTAAGCTCTGGCTAACAAGGCGTCAGAACCATATTATACCAAACTTTCTGTATAAATATTCTTATCAAATAATTGGAGAGAACACGGTCTGGAACCGGCAAAACGATGGTCGCTGAGTATAATTGAATGGTTGGACTCCTGCGGCCAAGATGAAATTGCAATTGACACGGTCGCCTTAATTCGACAAATAACTTCGCTCGCTCGCTAATATTATTGTATTTTGTAATACAAAAATAAATAGTAACAATACAATAATGATGAAAAAATATATATTTTTACACTACTTTATCACCTGATGATCCAAATCAAAAAAATGATATTTGTATATCTCTTTAAAGAAAGATTGTCAAGCTACTCACTCACATATAATTTTGTAAGTTAATTTAAATCTTTATTATTAAAATCTTGTGAGTATAAAATATATTCAACGTTCAAAGAGCGTTCATAGAGATATTAAGATATCGTCGAAAAGCAGCATTGCAGTTGTAGGCATTAACATAATAACTAGATTACTATAGATTTTAATTGTACGAGTAGAATTTTCCACGTATATAAAATTTTATTAGGTGACATCATGTACTAGATATTTTAAATATATATTTAACTTCATGTCTACTCTAAATATGCATACAACAGTAAAATATTTGGTCAGTTTTTAATTTGTCCCATGTTTTTTAATAATATTAATGTTGTTTAATTAGCCTGAAATCGAAGTATAAAGTGATATTATGTTAAATAATAAGTCGTCAGTATGTCGCTGCGGTCGCCAGCAGAACTATAAGGGGACTCCAACTCTCAACTCCATCATGGAAACATTTCACCTTTTCTTATTATATATAACTTTTCGCTACAAAGAGATTCCATAGAGTTATTGTCTCCACCACCCACCCCTTCTCCTTCTTTAAAACCGACCAACTAGAGTGCACTTAAAATAAAGATTTTGATTTTAAAACTATGAACAGGGTATGGAACTGAACCTACTACGAATTGGCATAATAACTTTAAAACGACAACTAATTTCATATAAACATATGCATATATAATTTTTTTTCGATAGCCTGTATTTTTATAAAAATAAATAGAAATATTAAACATACAAAAACTATGGCAGATTGCCAAAATTTTGGTCAACAATAAACGATAAGATCTTTTCACTGAAGGAGAAAAGAGTTTCATGTTTAAGAATGAAACTTCTTACTTCTAAAATAACTAAGTTTTGAAGAGCTGTAGAAGCAAATTACGCTGTATAATATCCGAAGGCCAATCAGGCGTGTCAGTGTAAAACAATTATGACACGCGGACAAACTAACTCCATTACATTCCGCGTACATATATTAGCCGCAGAATGCTATGGAAATTGAAACATGTGTCCGTTTGGAATTATGCGATACACATATTTTAATAATTCTCTGCACCTATCCATTAAAACACGAGGTTGCCTTTTGCGGTGTTGATTCACACATTCCTCACGATTAATTGTTTAACATAGTTATACATATATTTTTAAGAATAAAATGTATTTTTTATTCGAGGCTCGCTAATTATAAAGAGAATAAGAAACTTCTTTGAAGAAAATAAGGACTTTATTTTATGTTATTCAGGACGAGGTTTTCTTTGTCCTTAACCCTTCATTGTTGTCGGTCAGACTCCGTCCTATAAACAGGCGAAAAGAAATTGCCTTTGGAATTAAGTTAGGACTAAGTCTTTTATTTTATTATTTAATACAAAATAAAACATTCAACATACACCCTTATCACATGTAGGTACCTACATACAACATGTATATAAATACGTAACAGATATAAAAATGTTGAATGTAGTTTGTTCAAGCCCATTTTCTACAATCGTATTTATGTATGCAAATAATCTATTAATTTCATCACATTTCATAATATTGACGTCTAAATCCGAATATGACAGCTCCATCTTAGCTATGACCTTCAGTACATCTAACAAAAGACGTTTATTCAAGACACCATAATATAGCAGAAATGAAACAAATACTGAGCCTCTGTTCAATAAATTAACCTCTTGATTTAAAACGACAAAACCAAAGTCAAAGTAAACGACGCCGTAAGGATACTCACAAATTAAACAAATAGCAGAGTCGTTGTAAACGAGCGCTACTCGTCGATTGTTCGCCGGAAAATCGATTTAGCAAGTTGTTAGTTTGACGCCACGTTTGAATAAATTGAGTACCAAAACTCGATTTTATGCTACTATTCGATTAATTAAAACCGAACTGTGATAGTCAGTATTTCTGGTACAATATTATCTATATAGTCCAGTTTTATTGGATCTCGGTGTTTCCATTTTGCAGATACACTGCAAAATGTTGCCGCTATGCAATAAAATAAAAGTATTGAAAAAGGTTTTTCACATTTTTATTATAAAAGTTGCGTTTTATTAAGTTTTGCTTTACATTTTTATTTATATTAAATTGCATTGAAAATAATTTCATATCAATTTAATATACTTTTTGTTGACATAGCAAATGTTAGTCTCATATATGTGAGAAAATTTGTAAGCAATAAAACTTTAAAGTGCCGAAAGACGAATGCGGTTTTCATCTTGAGAGCGAGAATTCTTACTCAGAAGCTGCCATTCCTTCAGGATAGAGTAATGGATCGAACATTGTCCACGGTTTTGTATTATTATAACCGACTGATGGATGGGTCTATCCAAAAAAATATTTAATAGATAGTTTCTAACTTTCAGAATTGTATTTATATTATTCGTAAGAGAAGATTTATTTCAATAATGAAATATTAAGAGCGTAAGAGAAACAGTTTATTTATTTGTATAATTGTAAGTCAGTACTCTGGGAAGCTATTATTTACGAGTACGTGATGTCTTAATTAATTTTATTTTCCGTAACATAAAAGCAGGCGGTCTATGATCAGCTCCGGTTACTCGGGAGAAAACATAAAAAAGAAGCGCTGCCACGTTTGGGGCATGAACGTACATTAAAAAATATCAAATAACAACCACTAATGAACAGAGGGATTATAGACTGACTGATATGACCTCACTATCCTACTAATATTATAGATCCGAATGTAAGTTTGTTTCGCTTTCACGCGAAAACTACTCAACCGATCATTATGAAACTTTGTACACATACTTTTGGAGGTATTAGAAGTAATATAGGATGCTTTATATAAAACAATGCGGGTAGTTTAATAAATTTAGATAGATAAAAACATTTTTTGTCAATAAACACGAGGACGGAGTCGTGGGCAAGAGCTTGTATGTAATAATATAATAGGTTCCTACTATAATTCATTATCTTACAGCAAAAAACATTGTTTTGTGATAACAATTGCATTTTTTTCGACATAATTAGTAAAATTTGAGTTACTCAGGCCGCGAGCACTTCTTTATATTGTATCATTGTAATATTCAGTAAATTAATAATATCACTTTCAACAAAAGCTTCTTGATATTAAAATTTAAACTGAAGTATTTGGGAGTTTGTTGAAAAGACGTTTATATTAAACAATAAAGAAGTTATTCAGCGTGAGTGACGGACAACGTGCGCTTGTGTGTGTTTTTAGTATTCATATTAGAGCGAACATTTTATAACGTATTCTGACACACTAGGAAGATAACAATATTACGTATTCATTTGAGATTCTGATTGTTATTTGCACGGGCAGCTCGCTTTTAATTAAGAGAATATTATACTAGGTATATTACAATTTTAATTACAAAAAAATCCGTTGACTTTTAAAAATAACTTACGCGATATACTCTTCTAAAATATAAGAATGTATAAATAAATAATGTTTTGTAACATTATTTTTCTCTGCAACATGACAATTCACATAATATTAATGTCATAAGTCTGGTTAGAACGATTAAGTAAAATTGCAAGTTATATTCTTATTTATAACTCACTTAATATTATATTATTGTTGCCTTGAAACACACCTTTCGTTGTTATGTCATTAAACGACAGCAATCAATAATCGATGCTGTTACAATTTTTGCAGTCACAAAATACAAAACATTTCTTGATTTTCAAACACAATTTCAATCTCGGGCCGTAGATACATTATTACATTTTGTCTTCAGTCTTTTTGATAACAAAGAACACTTTATTACTACCACCACACTTTACTGAACAAATAATACAAAATTATATATTGTTATACTATCTTGAATTAAATTTAAATAGACGTAGTTTCGAATAGCAGCAATAAAAGTTTACATGTAAATAACATTGTATAGGAATATTACTTATAAATGCTAATATTATTACAATAAAAAATATAAAATGTTTAAGTAAGTAAGTTCATATAATGGTGTAGCTTAATGTCATTCTAATTTAGTTAATGAGGCACCAGGATAATTAAAGTGTTCGTTCCACTATACTTTTAATAAAATCTAACACACATGCCTCAAACATGATGGCCTCCGGTTTATATTCTCGAGCTAATCCTGTCTCGGAGTTTCATTTACTCTAGTCTTCCAATGTTAAGCCTCTCGATCCGCAAAGCGTATGTTCTGTCGCTTTGCTCTTTATTTATACATTTTCATTTGTATTTGTGCTCTGAACCCAATTCGCCAACAAAGCGGTTTTGTCAGATTACGTAACCCCTACAGACATATCTTCTGGCACCGCCCTACTTTTCTTATTATTATTTTTACACTGTACAGTACTCGGATATTGTTAAAGTATAGCAATCGTCTCAATAGTTTCATTATACACAATACCTGTACTTTATAGTCGAATGTTTACAATCGTAACAACGTTTCAACATTTATGAAACACAATTATTGGTAACATCCATTAACTGTGTTTCATGGATCTTTAAACCGTTATTAAAATTGTAGTCTTCCGTGGAAATTATGTAGGAAACATAATTTCATATAAAGCCAAGTGGTATTTTTATGACTGAACCTTTTATTACAATGAATACTGAACATTTGTCTATTAAACATAAATAAATCGTTTTTTATTACAGCAAATACAATTTAAATAAATAACACAGCATTGCAAAATGGAATGAAAACTTAAATATAAACAATTTTCCTTATTGTAGAAAATTTTAAACGGACATTTACAGACACTGCTATACATTTCAAACCGTTGGTACCACAGGTCGGTTCACGAAAGCCACAGGTTGCCTCTGCAAGTTATTAACGATCCCAAAATAACTTTAGAACTGGGCTCGCATCCGTACTCCGCTCCATTACTACAAGTTCATCTACTTTGTTCTATCACAATATAACTAATTACACATTTAGATCTGTTACCTCAATATGTTTACAAGAATGGATAATATACGTACCTAAGGCGTATCGGATTCTAAGACTGTCTTAACTTTCTGCTGTTTTTTTCTAGGTCTAATTACTTCCCTCAGTTCTTTGCCAACGTTAAATATTGCTACTTTATATACCGATTTAGCAATTCAAGACGGTTATTGTGATTTTTAAGTTATATTGTATTTTTTTATGGATTGTTTATTCTTTTTGAATATTGAATCATTTATAAAAGTTAAATTGCATTTCATTGTCTCTAAAATAATAATAAATTCTCTAATAGAATATTTTATTTGCACGCAGGCTACACCGAGGAGCAACCTTCCACGCAATTCACCGCGCAGCTGCCGAGCGAGGTGAGCCCGGCTCTCCCCGGCCCCTCTCAGCCGTCTCAGCCTGTCTCCTACGCACTTCTGCACCTCTCCGCCTCAGACTCGACAGACCCGCCTTTTCTCCAAGTACAGCTCCAGTCTTCGCCTGTCTCCCCTCCTCCGCCACCGGCGAGCGGCAAATCCAACTCTATATATACCAGCACGGGCACCCTTTTGTCTCTACCACCGAAGAAGAAGGATATCTACCGCCCCTACTGTCTCGGCGAAAACGCATACCTCCATCGAGCCGAAGAGGACCTTAATGCAGCCCACGCCATACTAGATTTGAGTCAACACGCCGTTTTCCTCA
The DNA here is from genome assembly GCA_959347355.1 of Napeogenes inachia. Taxonomy (NCBI): domain Eukaryota; kingdom Metazoa; phylum Arthropoda; class Insecta; order Lepidoptera; family Nymphalidae; genus Napeogenes; species Napeogenes inachia. The sequence goes on along the minus strand of OY365800.1, from coordinate 12,539,087 downwards.
CAACACCACCGCGCACTGAACCAGCACCTCCCGAACAACCGCCTCCGCCTCCGCCAGAGCCGCCCCAGGACCAATCCGAGCGTCCCAAGGAGACTGTAGCATACACTTACGATGCCTTCTTTGTAAGCGACGGTCGGTCCAAGCGTCGAAACTACGCGAATGCTCCTGTTGAATGCGCCCAACAACCTGAACAAAAATCGAAATACACTTGTAGTGAGTGTGGCAAACGCTATGCCACTTCATCAAACTTGTCAAGGCACAAGCAGACCCATCGCAGTCTCGACTCCGTAGCAGCAAAGCGCTGCGGGGAGTGCGGCAAGGCGTACGTGTCGATGCCGGCCCTCGCCATGCACGTGCTCACTCATCAGCTCTCGCACGTGTGTGGCGTTTGCGGAAAATTATTTTCTAGGCCATGGTTGTTGCAAGGTCATCTCCGCTCTCATACCGGTGAGAAGCCATATGGGTGCGCACACTGCGGTAAGGCATTTGCAGATCGTTCCAATCTACGCGCACACATGCAAACGCACTCTGCCGATAAAAACTTTGAATGTTTGCGCTGCCACAAAACATTCGCTCTTAAAAGCTACCTTAACAAACACCAGGAATCGGCTTGCGTGCGCGATGGTGAATCACCACCGCCTGATTCTCCTCCCACATCCCCCGCTACCGATCCCACCAACGGCGCCACTTCCGTCATCGCAACCGACTAACGCGCGATACAGCTGAACGCAACCAGGGACCGTAATCACTGTTGTAAGATTTACACATTAACTTAAAGTATTAATTATTATGAATTTAGTTTATTAGCGTAATTATTATAAATATACAAAATTCTAAAATAGGTAGAGGCGCACGACCGGTAGGCACCGAGTCGTGTTGCAATCGAGCAACGTTTCGCAAACAACGAATCACGTACGAACCCGTAGCGCCGCGGACGCGGTGATAGGCCGCAGCGACAAACGTCCTCTTAACGTTAAACATTGAATTATGTATATAATTGTCGATAAAATATACCCTATATACATAGAATTAATAAAATACGGATGAAACTAATATCTTTTGTAGGTGATTTTTACAAACCGCGATGTAGGTTAGAGAGTATTAGAGTGTAAGAAATATGTGGAGTTTGAGAGCCAAGCCACGTCACAGGACGAGGACGGAGCGCCCGGGCGCCGCGTCGTCCGTCTCGGTGAGGAACTTGCCAAAACTTTCCGTCCGAAGCTCCGCACAGCCTCCCGCTGCCGCCCGCCGCCCGCGACAGTGCCTTACCATCGCAACGCTTCATCTCCTCTCAACTTAAATACTTAATCTTTCAATGTCATGAAAAGAATTCATTATATTTCTTCATCTTGGCACGTCATTAATTCCAAATGTATAAACCCTGTAATGATTTGTAACATAATACTTTTCATATTATTATCATATCATCATAGTCATTAACAATGGTTACGGACGGGCGGCGGAGACAGCACGCGTCGGCGACGGGACGGGCGCGCCGCGACACCAGCGAGCATGCCTTTAGATTGAGTGTGTTATTAGGGACAAGTCTAATGTAACTGGCAATAAATTAGTTTAGATTAAGGTAGAAATAACACTAGGTTAACGAGGAGAGCACGAGGTGCTCGGAAGAAATGGGTATTCGAAAAGCAATAATAAAGTAGGTATTAAACAAGTCACGCACCGGCGTCGAAATGATGCAGCAGACTTTATATCCCCGTAGCGTTCCGTAGCCGTAGAAGAGGATCGCCGGCTACGTAGCGGATTAGGTACTTCGAACCTCAACGGTTCGCGGTGACCTCGTTCAGAGTTAGCTTCCCTACGTAGGCGACGAGACCACTAAACCTTAGTTCAAGCCTCGCGAGTCAATTCTTTATCCGCGAATTTCATTTAACCCTGTCAATTAAATATAACATTCCTCTACAAAAAAGTTCCTGTATTATTAAATAATTCACCGAATCGCTGTACAATAGAGCTTTATATTTTCTTCCAAAATAACCGCATAAAAAGAGAGCGATCCCGTTAAATTAATGAAACAACTGAAGAACATTCACTAATTTATTAAATAAATAATCTAAGGAAAATTAATTTTATTTAATTTAATAAGTAATTTTATTTATTATTTCGGACAAAGGTGGCGCGTAAAAGCAATATAATGATAAATGTATAAGCAATATTAAGGTAGATCTAGTTTGTATTCATAATTGATATTCGGTAGATATTTTTGGTGCTTTGAAGTACTTTATATACGAAAACGTTAAATCGAAATTAACATCGAATATTGTGTAATTCATTACAAAAATTGTGATATTGTTTTTCAAAAAATTATTATATGTTACTAATTGTCTTTGAGTTATTCTTGCTGTTTCTTATCCCCTTCGTATCTATGGTCGTACCTACTCATGTCTATTGAAATTCTAAGCCAATTTATTAGAATAGTGTTTAAACTTTTTAAAGTAATTCTTCAATTTACCCCGTACCTAATAATATCTAGTCGCATTTTTGGTCTCTGTAGAATATGCTAGAATTATTGGCTTTTAAAAAAATCTTAATCCAGATATTTTATTCAAATATTTATACTAACGTTATTGTAGTTGTAGAAAGTCTACACTTAAGTTAGTATTAGCGAGCCATTGATATTGAAACCAATTTATATACAAAAATATATATACCTATATTTGAATGTAAATATTTCATTGTGTACCAAATTTCCTTCTTTACAATAATAGCAGTAGTATTATGACTATTTATAGTAGTTAATAGTAATAAGATTAGTATTAATAAATAACATCAAACGAAAACCGTGTAAATACCGACAACAATCAACTATTTTATTAAAATTTGTGGCATTTCGGTTGAAATTATTAACAGAACAGAATCAATCTAGAAAAAGTGAAATGTAATCAAACATGCCTTATCTAAAAAGTTTACTCAAACTTAGATTAGACTTGAAGTATTCTGTAGACTTATAATAGACTATAATAAGTAGATATGGGTCAAGTGTGAGTGCACTTTTAAATACCGTTTTAAAATCATTTTTTTCTGTGAAAATATAATGAAAGTGATCCTAACATTTAGTAAAACTGTAGTTTTGTAGAAAATATTTGTTAAATGATCAGAAAATGTTATCATTGTTTGAAGATAACGAAGATAAATAATATCCAAATCTCGACGCTCCAAAATGGCGACCAATATTTCGTCTGTAAGGAGATAAAAAATTGTCATGTACCTTTACCAATGTTACCAAGAACATTTTTTACCTTCGCACAGTATAGGTATGTTAAGACGACAACCGACATCTTATCAGACGTGATACTTAGACATTTAGTGTTTTTGTGATTGTGGGAACACACATATAAACACACAGAAAAAAAAAGTAAAACATAACGTCGGTCAGCGCACGATATTAATATATTAACAGAATACCTAAGTAAGACGTATATTTAATGAGCATTAAAGATGCCCGACGCGCGATTGTACCCCGGGTGTACATACAGACGAATTGATTGTATGTATTGAATGAAATAAATGGTATAGCATTACATACAGTGATATATATAAATTAAGATTGTCCAAATTAGCAATATTCAAGCAATAATAATACCTATAGCAATAATAATTTTCTAGATCTAGTGTTTAGAGTCTAGTCAGACGAAGTAAAAGCAATATTACTTAAGTTAGTTTAGTATTAAAGTCACTTACGTATTATTTAATTCAGGCTTAGAATAAGGAAGTGATATTTTAAATCGCAAGAAATATTTTTATTAATTTACAACACTATTAATATATTACATTTAAATGTAAATAAACTTCTGCCGGGCTATTTTATAACCGGTTTTGAAGCTTTTGATTTCTGCGAAATAACCATCTCTGATTACTACGTACTCTTTAGGTTTTTGTCTCAAAATTGAATGTTTAGTACATAAGTGACGTTAATTAATTGTCTAAAAATATATTTACATAATATTAAAAGCAATAAAACAACGACAGCAATAATATCGAAATTAACAACGAATCATTTTGCTTAATTAAAGGTAATGGGATAGTTATTAGGGTCATGTCTACTCACCACCAGTTGGCTCATTTGCCTTTTAGGTAGTGCAGTAATTAACGAAATTAACGACATTTGAGTATATTTTAAATGATTTAAATAAACAGTTAGTCTGAAGACACATTTTATGAAAAAAAAATAAAATAAAAAAAAACATGATATAGAGATTATTAGGGGTTTTTTGCTCATAAAAATTCAGGATATATAAATATATATGTATTTATATACATATATAAATAATTATATGTGTTGTATACCGATCTAAGCTGAAATATTAGACGATGATACAAAGTCACCAGTCGACCAGTAATTATTAACTTAATCAATTAGGTATTTAATTACATAAAAATATTAAATTGCAATAATAAAAGCTAATGACATATTTACTTGAATATAGGAACAGTTAAGTTAACACTAAAGACAAATACAAGAATGAGATTTTTATAAAAATAAATAACAAGCAATTAGAATTGAAGTCTATCGCAGAAGTAGACTTAGTGAGTGTATTGATAGAGTGCTCGAAGTAGAGTAGCGTAGAGAGAACAGAACTAATATTGTAGAGCGTGAAAGTGATTAGACAATTTAATTTAGTAAAATATAAGCACGCTTAGAATTGAAAAGGTTTACTTATTTTTTCAGAAAAGCCTTAAAGTGTATTTGTAGAATTAAAACTGTTCACTGTCGGTACTGTCTGAATCAACACTCGCTTACAACCAGCATCTTACTTAAGAACATTTTTTAAGCTCCATCATTTAATGATTAAATTGACGTGTAACAGAATGAAAACAGAAGTTTATTTCACAGCTGTTAAAAGATGTCGCATGTTTCATTAATTACATAGAACCTAAAAGTAATATATTCAGTCGGTCTGTAAAGTAACTATCCACGAGCCGTTATTGTAAGTGTAAATACGAAGAAATACAATCACAATTAATCATAAAACTAAAATGTCCAATAAAATAGTTTCAATATTACAATAATAAAATATCTACATTAAGAAAGAAAGAACAATAATAGTCGCCTATCTCATCAAATAATTGGATTCTTTCCACTGAGTATCGTTGTTTTGTAATAAAAATAACGATTATTTTCAAATATAGAGTCAATCAAAAAACAATAATAATTCTGTGAAAGAATATTTCTAGTGTCCGGATAATTATTTCACATATACTTATATAATTAACATATAAAATAATCGTAATAAAACATTTTTCTATCATTTTAGTAAGAAAATATCGGATGTTAAACAAAAGTTCAATTATTTAATTTATTATCCAAGAACAAATTAAAACAATAAATATTATTTAAAAGTATTATTGTGTAAACCTATTGGTCCTAGCTTGTAGATTATTCTTAATATTTCGGTGGTAGTTTGTCAATTTTCAATTAAATCCTTCCTAATATTCAATTATAGATACCTGATGTACCTACTGAATTATGTGTTAAGCGAATTTCATGAAATATATATATTGTAAGACTAGTTAACAATGGTATGTAATAAGAATAATATATAATATATTCTGTTGGTGTTCGGCAGCTTGGCTCCGTTTGTGTTGTCGACTGTACCCAAGCAACAAATACATATTTGGTTACAAAATCACATCGTTTGATGATTTCTTTCCATATGTTCAAGCGTTACCTTATTATTAACGACATTAAATTTAAGTCCCTAGGGTCCATGCGTAGACGTCTACTTAATTATGTAAAACCATACTTGTCAACGCTTGGCCAATCATCACCATTCAGTATTGTCTGTAGTTGTAACGTATGTATAACATTGCTGATGTGTTAACAGAAGCGTATGCACAAACATTATTTGTACAAACACTTTCCTTGATCGCGTAATATTACCTCTCATTTACAAAAAAAAATACAATAACAATTGATTTTGTATGATCCGTATTATTGATTATAAAATATACCTGTACTTGCATATATTATTACGTTTTCAATAAAGTGTTTGAATGAAATAGATTTAGTTTGAAACTATTTGTGTATTATTTAAGTATTACATGTAATTTTGTTTAAGTGCTTTAATTTATTTCTTAAAAATAAACACTACTGTATTCAAGTTGTATTTCATTTCGCCCTCTTAGTTTTAGTGCCTACATAATTACAATAAAGAGAAAGGAATATTCCTAAAAATACATTGAAACTATGAATTTCTCAAGCCAAAAAGCCAGAGATACAAATTGAAAGAATTCCTATAAAGCCTTTTTTATACACATTATCGTCCCAAATCTTTTTTTTTCGTCAGAAATCTAAAGTAGACAAAACTATATAACAAATTAGTAAATTAAATCAACGCTCCTATTACAAAAAAAAAATCACATTTTAGCGAAAAACAGTGCCTATTTTAAAGTTGTTTATTTTACACTTGACTAAGTCATAAATTGCGACTGGCATCTGTAGTGGTGCCATCTAGATCAATTCTCGTGAAAGGTTTAGCTAATGTTTTACCACAAAAAGTGAGTTGATGCTCATTTCGTTGAAGTTTGATTATTATTCATAACATTAACGATTTTTAGTTTAAAAATTTCAAAAATAATTATTATATGTCAATTTATAGTTTCTAAGATTCTGAAATATATCATAAAAAAATAGTTTCCTAAATATTTTAATAAAATACATATTTTTGAAAACGTCATCTAGTGATCTAGCAAAAGATTTTAAAAGACTCTTTCAGTTTTTTTCATTCCTCCATAGATGGCGCTTACCCAAAAAAGCTATTTACAACAAATATAAGACCAATTATTAACGATATACCTAAGTAAAAAAACTTCACATTAGAAAAAAGTGTACAAGTGTAAAGTACAAGAGTAAAAAAAGTGAACTCAGTAAAAATAAAATGAAGACTAAAAATTAATAATATGAGTAAAATTGTTTTTCATAGGCTTTTTTAAATATGTTGACTTTTAGAAAAAATATTACAATGATTGAAAAATTTATAGATCAATTGTGATGTTAACATTTTAGAACCATATAGCGAGATATAAAATCATTATATTAAATAAATTAAGGAAATTAATATTTGTTTTCTAATAAATTTATATTATTTGAGTTATTAAAGTTAGAAACTTTTGGTTTTTAATAACTTAATGAACTTTTACATAAATGTTAAAAACCTTAACAGAATATAGTCTTCACTAATACATATCACTGATTTAAAAATTGAAAACACTTAACGAAAAAAGGGAACTTTATTTACGAGCAACGATCTCGTCACGCAGTAATCGAATGATGACAAAAGATTTAATTATGTTTGGAAATACGAACCGGAATGGTGTATCGGAAAAAAGAGAAATGGAATTTGGTCCGAAATAATGCGAAAAAGGGTTCGTTTGAACAGTCCGAAATAAAAAAAAACTTACCTCGGGTCGTAAAATGGAGGTAAGAATAACGACAATAAACAGGAGTGTCTATCGTGAGGATAAACGATACAGAGAGCTGGTTACACCTTTGTACCGTCACTCTTGGTCCTCTTTTATTTTGCAAAATCACAATCTAGTAGACAAAGGGTGAAATTTCAATAACGGGGAATTGAAAATCCGTACTATGTATCTGCTTTTAAATTTATTTATGAGGTAATTAATGACTTGGTACAAAAAAGAACTGCATATTTTATCTTTTAATACGATGCATTTTTTTAAATTAAATTTCTTATTATATTTAACTCTAATAATATTATAATTTGGTTGTTTGGTTATAAATTAAAAACTATTTATACAACTGGAGAGTTTAAAAAGTAGGTAATATTGGGTCCATATATAAAATTGGCGATTCGTATGGGAGGAACAAAAAGTCGAATATTTTTTAATATAATGTATCAAATTAATCAAAGTATGAACCATTGTTTTCTATGCACTTTTGCCTTCTTATAGGTAGTTCATTGATCCCTTTACTAGAAAAACCAGTCGGACGGGAATCAAAAAAATTTTTGAATTCGATTTGTACTGCCCCATCGGAGTTGAATTTTTTGCCTTGCAAGGAATTATCCAAATTTCGAATAAAATGGTAATCTGTTGGAGCAAGGTCCAGATAGTACGGTGGATGTTTCAGACATTCTAATTGAAGCTCTTCTTATTTTGGTAACTGTCTGTTATGCAGTGTATGGTCGAGCGTTTTCGTGAAGCAGCAGTGGTGTGAAGTGATTGACAAGCTAGGTTCTTTAACAACTAGCTTTTCCATCATGGTTTGCAATTGCTGACAATAGACATCTGCTGTAATAGTCTGGCCAGATTTGAGAAAACTGTAATGAACAATAACGGCACTAGTCCAAACGCTTACAGGTAATTTATTTTTGGGTGAATTTTCGCTTAGGGCAGGATTTGGCTGGCTAACCAGAATCCAACCATTGCGATGAGCGTTTCTGATTATCGTAGAAAATCCATTTTTATCACAGGTAATGATTCGATTTAAAATCCCTTCATTCAGTAATGTAACGCAGCAGTAATGTAATTGCCGGTTTGCTTCAGTCAATTTATGAGGTTCCTTTCTTTTTAATCTTAACTTCTTCTTCAAGTGAATTAAAACAGTTTTATCACTAACACCGCAACCTGTAGTTTGCGATGGATCCGCTTCCACGATACCCTTCAATTCTTCATTATCTACTTGGGTTGATAATGAAGAATTATCAACCCAAATGAAGATAAGAAGAAGGCCGTCCACGGGGCTTGTTGTACTCGTAAATAATGCGATATTTTAAGTTAACGAAACAAAAACACATGTGTAGGTACAGCTGAAAAAAAATGAATTTGGAATTCCTTACCAAAGAGGAGAAATTTGTGATTAAAGTGGTCAATACGAAAAACGTCAATTTCATATGTAAAGTACCTATTATTTAATTAACTTCTTGTTCTCGAACTTATCAAGACAGTAGGTTGTCTGTCCGCTGCTTAGAAAGATTTTTATATTATCCTAAGGATCAAAAGCAGGCTTATAATTTGGTTATCTCAGAAGAAGCATAAAAATATGTTACCTATTTCCTTTAAGTTAAATATTTATAAACTTAATTCAAAAGTATTCCTTTTTTTTATAAAAGATTTTATAGTGACAATGTTGATTTTTGTTTTGAATTATTTGCCTTTCAGGTCACTTCATAATTGGAGATTATGAAACAATAAATATTTTCTTAAAATTAGTAATACTTTCGCGGCAGCTACCGATGATCATTTGGCGGAAACTTTTAGAAACTAAATAAAGTAATATATTCACGATCTTACACACTTCCAATATAGTTAAAAGTTGTGCAACTTTTGTACTCGTATGGTGTAATTTTGTTCAAAATAATGTAACTGTTTCGAAATAATTACAATTATTTTAAATAATTGTAACCATTTCCAAATAACACCGACTAAGACATTTTTTTTAAAGACTTGTCGTTCGTTATCTTCCTCAATGCAAATTAGGATGCTATGATCAGTTTCACTATTTTTAAAATACGTGGCTTTTTTTAAAAGCCTATACTTTTAATTAGGTAAGATTAATACACAAATGTGCATGTTCTTTATTAATATCTTCTTACCCAGGTTTTTAAAATATAAATATTTAACATCAGACCCCTCGAGATTCAATTTACTTATATTTTATTTATCCGTAGATATAAATATGGATGAAAACTAAATTCAAAAACTGTTTACATTAAATATATTACGTTATCGCTTATCTCGAAACCCATTTCAAGATTTTTATATGCTTTATTTTATTCGATAGAAACAAGTTGTGAAAAAATATAATAATGTTATGATTATTTTTTTAAACACACATTTCAATACAAACTTAAAGTAAAAATGAGAAAAGGTGTTGAACCAAAATTGAAGTGATGCGTGTACGCAGTTTAGTTTATCTGTGTGTGTTAATGTCTTGTGATGTTCCGACACACACAGCCAGCATGAAAGACTCGGGCGAACAATCAGCGTTACATGAAGCTTTGCTATTGGTGGAACTTCTAAAGTCAGGTATTATATTAAAACTGTTTTTTATGAATGTTTTAAATTGTTTTTCCCCGTTGGTACCACGAGAGCCTAATAAGAGACAAAAAACAAGTGAATACTATTTTTCGCCACGTGTCCCAGGAGGAAATCCCATAAACCTGCTCTTCCAAGGAGAGTTTCGGTTAATATGGGCAAGTTGATATATAGAGATGAGAGTAGAGATGAAGTGGAGATGACATAAATTGGGTGGAACGTAATAAACAGTATTTATTAGTTCAAATACTGGACAATTGAAAGAAACAAATTATTAAATAAGACCTTATTTTATTGTGTAGAATATAAATAACTTTTTTAAACTAGATTTAATCACTAATTATTAAACTTAACTTTTATTTCGCTCTTTCCAAAAGGCCTTGCAAGGAGCAGGCCTCCATACAAGTCCAATATTATAAATCAGTCGATCAACTTAAAACTAGCATTGTGTATAATTCAAAATATCCTCTTTTACTAAAACTACATAAAAAGCACTTTTATTTAAAGGAAAAATTAAATGCGTAACTTATTAAAATCTTCTTTAAAAAAACATTCCTTAAATGACTAAGAACATACTTATTAATAATGAGTATGGCTAAGAACATATTAATAAATTAGTAATGACTATGACTAAGTACATATTAAAGAAAATTATTAAAAATTATAGTGTTTTAGAATGAAATAATAATAAAAATTATCTGTAATGGCCTTCTCAAGGTTCTGTTCTTTTATAAGGTCAAAATTTTCCCGAGTAGGCCAAACCTATAACAATTTATTTTATTTTTAATAAAATAATAGATACTATAAACTAAGTACCTGCTCTAAATATTGCAAATTTATAATTGTGAACTTATTATAAACATAAGACATTGTTTATAACTAGAAACTAGATTTTAAACGTTAGGAGTAAGGTTTTTCTAGGAACATATACAAATGTATTGTAAATGTGGTATACATTTACAATACATGTTCCCTACCAAATAGCTTGCAAGGTCAACTAAAAGAGCCTTTAATGGATCATGGCGCAGAAAGAATTTAGGTACATAAATCTTTTAAGGACAGAGATAATGTTTCTAATTGTTTACTTCGTCTTGTTCAACACAGAATATGCCCGAGTAATACGAGAAAAGAGTCTTATAAAGGAGAACGAGATCGATAAAAAAGATTTAGAGACGTGCGCTACCACCATTGCACCCGATGCTGGAAGAGACACACGCACATTCGTTCCAATACGACACATTGAACGTAAGGATTTTTGTGTTTTTACTTATACATAACACATATAATGTTTTTAATTTGGCAATTTGAAATGATACTTTATACCTATGAATAGATTTATAAACAAAATCATTTTTGAGATAATTAGTAAAGATATTCATTTATGATGTGAGAAAATTGTAAAATCAACTTATAGGTAGACGGGAGCTTTTAGGTTTTGTAGTGATGTTGAACTACATTAACTAAGTCTAATCATGTTGTGAAAAAATGTACCCGCAAAATGAACTACATAAATAAGATTAGCTTTTATTATATAGTTCATACGTTATCCACTACGTTTATTAAAATGCGATTTTTCGAATACCTGTCGTAAAGTTATTATAGTGACTAGTAAGTATTCGAAAAATGCCTTATGACGAAACTTTATCCGGACCGTCGGTTTTTGGGTAAGCCGGTGTTCATTAGCTCATAATATTGGTCAATATAGAAACTTCAACCACGGAAACCTTGGAGCCCTACACCGATCTTAGCTCTCGTGGATCCCACCCAAAATGTGAGTATTTACATACTTTTCCTAATCTGTATTACAAAATCATATTTAAAATTCACAAATGTACAGGGTTATTTTCAATTACTTAACCACCTTTTGCTGGCTTCTCTAAATCAATCCTAACAACATTTGTTCTACAACTTTTTAAAATTAATAGTTTTCAAAATTTGAGTTTTCCCATACAAATTTTATTTGTTGCCTCTGAACTGACATTAACTCTGAGCGCAGGTATGTTCGCCCGGGCGTTCTCCTTTTAAGTACTTTTTACAAAATATATAGTAATAAGTAAGGGCCGGAGCAATTTTTTTTTTGTTTTGTGTGTTGTTTATCAAGATTTTTAAAAAGTTGTAGAACAAATGTTGTTTTGATTGATGCGGCCTCTCTGCCTGAAAGAGGTGGTCAACTAATTAAAAATAACCCTGTATATATAAAAGACATGATACTACAAATCTCTAAAAACAGAATATAAAACACGAGCGTCTTTCTCGAAACTTAGGATCTTTTTAATATTATATCAGAAAAAGATATTAATGCAGTTTATTATAATTTATTGAATGAATTATAATGTAAAATGTAAAAATGAATTCCAACAACGATGTAATCAAATATTTTTTATTATTATTCATAGAGCAACAAGGCAATTTTATATATTTTGTTTTAAATTTTTACTGGGAGTTATTTCTTAAACAGATTTTCCAAGGCGCAGATTTAATAAGTATCAAGACTACTATGGTATGTTGAATTCTGCTGCTATTCAATTTTGTTTTCTTTTTTGTTATATATATCTTTAAATAAAAATCATTTATATCAATTGTTTTGCAGAAAACTATGGCCAGGCAAAACCGTTTCGTAGGATGGACAATGGAAACCAATCTACTACAGTTTCAGTTTCTAACTCACCAACCGAATCAACTTTACCATCTGTTTTAAATACTTCATCGACAAATACATCAGAAACACTTTCAGATATATCTAATTCTTCAACTACGCCCAAATCTAGCGCACTTTCCGTAACCAATTTGAAACCTACCAACATTTCAACACCAACAACTTTATCTTCTACTACACTTAGTACATTAACATCTCTCATCAATAATAAGCAACCAACATCAATTTCAAACGTTTCAATTCGTTCTAGCGTAAGCACCGCAAAAAATAAAAATGCACAAACAAAAAAAAGTTCAGGTGGGTTTTTTTTTTAACATCTCAATGAAAATATATTAACTCAAGTACTCACACTTATCAAATAATTTCAGTTTCTGAAAAGGTTAAGCTTAAACATAAGAAACTATCTCATTCTATGAATAAGACTACAATTACATCTACATACGAACCCGAAAAAGCACAAGTGGCAGCAGAACTAGAAAATGAACTGGTAGAAGCCATCGCATCTTCAACTTCCTTGCCTTCCTCCTCTCGTCGTCGGCCACTAACATGGCGGCCCTCCACAAAGCTCTATCTGGCCAGAAGCACGCCATATATCCTACCGCTGCCGGAAAACCATGCATTCTGCTACACAAACCCAAAAAGCTCACTGTGTCGTACGTTTATTAAATAAAATATTTAAAAATAAACGATAAATATGTAGTTACTATTAAAAGTTATTGTATATTTTTGTATTAATACCGATTATTGCGAGCTCATAATAAAATCTAAATTAATTACACATTTCATCGTTGATAGGTAACATTTTGTATCAACTTTCTATTATAGCTTACTATTAATGGAATAATTACAACACTCAGTAACTACCTAACTTACTCACCCTACACTCTGAAGATCATTATCCACAAATTCTTTAATAAATTTATTTTTTCTTGTAACTCTTGATATCATAATTATTTAATGTCACTCATTAAACCATAGGCACATATAATGTAAAAGTGCATTACATATGTATTTAAAGAGAATAGACAATGATTTAAATAAAGTTAATGATTTAAACTCGAAATCTAAATAAATAATATTTATTATATGAATATTTGTATTTATTCGCTCATCATGTAAATTCGGATGAAACTAGGTGTCGTTATAACTCAACATACTTTATCAATTGTAAATAATGCTATTAGTTTATAGGGTTCAAACAATTTGCGAAAAATCTTTAAAAATTCCACTCGTATCTCATTAAGTTGTTTACAATTTAAAACAACGCCATCTATTAAAAAATACAAAAAATGTTGTTATATATAGTGTAACTAGTAAGCAAATTTTAAACAACAAACAATATTTACTATTTAGGTATATAAAAGCAAAAATGAATTATGCATATATTAAAAAAAATATCTCTACACGAACCTGATAAGCAACTGCGACTCCTGGTAAACCGAAATTATAGTGACACTTGCAGTACATTTAGTTTGGAGGTTCTCCAATAGGTGTCAGTAATTTATGTTTCAACGTTAACAGTTTACATGAATTAATTCATTCTTTTAATTCCATCCATTTAATTTAATATAAAATTATTGTACCATTTTATATTGTTTGAAGAATAGAATTTAAGTACAGCGGGGTCCTTTTCTTTCCTGAACTGTTCCCAAAATCTATTCAAAAGATCTTCTATTTTTGTATAAAGAAAACAAATCCAACCTTTGGCATACTTATAATAGTAAAGCAATATAGGTTTGCCGAGGTGGAATATTGAAAGGCAAAAAATAATTCTAGTTACTTTATTTTTTATTAAGTTTATTAATTTTTAACTTCATAAAACTTTACCCCCGACTAAAAAAGGGGTGTTATAAGTTTTACCTGTCGATCTGCGTATCTGTGTATCTGTCTGTGGCAATGTAGCAGCAAAACGCGTGGACGGATTTGAATGCAGTTTATTTTAATCGAAAGTTATGTTCGTCGAGATGGTTCTTACCTATGATTGGTCTAAACAGAAACAGTCGTCTCCAAGATATTGACGTTTTATTGTTGGAAGGTTCTTATGCAATAATTAGATGTTCTTAAAAACGCATTGTTCAGTAGGCCAAAAGGTTTTTACACTTATTTACTCAGTTAAGTACTTTATTAGGGATAGCTGTTGCCCGTGACTGCGTCCACGTAGACTGTAAAAAGTATATTTATATGGCTTATGATCGTAGTCATAAAGAGTCACGGGAAACAGCTAGTGATAATATAAATCCCTTCATCATAGTGTTATTAGTGATTGTAAATCATTTTACCTCTAAATGTTTATATTTATTAATATTCGTATAGTCAAGTAGTTTCGGAGCCTATTCAATACAAACAAGCAAACAAATCTTTCCTATTTATAATATAAGGATAGATATACTTAAACAACTGACAATTTGTGTGTCTGTAGGTTCATTTAGTACAATTAAGAAACCAATAACATAACTTTAAAAAGCAGAAGAAAAAAAAATAAAAAACCCCCGATGAAAAAGAATAAAAATAATTTTATTATGTACTTATTGAAGTCATTGCGTCGAGGGACCATTTAATAAAGGAAGAAATTAAAATGCAAGTAAGTTACCATGGCAAATAAAGAAATTACGATATCGAATCGTATAGTTTAAGTCCTTAATGATTAACTTCGTAAAATAAACACCATCGTCAACGTACGTACAGCGGTCCCCCGACGCAACTACTTCAATAAGTACCTACATAATAAAATTATTTTTATTCTTTTTAGAGGTCTTTTTTGTATCGGGGGTTTTTTAATTTTTAATAATATTTTCTTTTTTTTTTATTTATTTTAGTTATTGAAAATTGTTACATCCAGGCACGAAAATTGGGCAAATTGTCAGTAGCGTGATCCGTGAAATTTCTATTCAAGTTTTGCCGGATTTGACTTAAAGGTATTATTTTCATTTTTTTTGCTGATTAATATTTCCTACCAGTTTAACAAAAATAATAAATTCCTCAACAAAATGTTCAGTTTTAATTACAATAAACTTTTTAGTTACAATTCCTTAGCAATCGCTTCAGATTATTTTTTAGGTCAATTATATAATCGAACTTAAAAAAATATAGCTTTAACTAAAGCTATTCGACTTTCTCATCTTCTAAGTATCAGATAATATTAAGGTTATCTTCAATTTATCCTTTATGGGGATTAATCCCTATCTCTTACTGGATCTGAAAAATAGCACATATTTTAATCAAATAAAAAAATACCTTTGAGATGAATGATGTGGTGGCTGCATCTATTAAGATGAGACTTCAACTATTGCCACCACAAGTAGTGAAAAATGCTCTTAAATTATTGATAGTTAAAATTCATGATTTTATTTCCTTGATAATGCCGACCATATTCGCCTTAAGCACGACGCAATGATCTTTTGCTTCAAGTTAACATTTTGATTACTAAATGAACATCTCTGATAATCAAGATCCAGGGACGTTCCAACATCTTCAGACCGGTCGGCAACTGCGCCTGCGACTAGTAGACGAAAAACTTTTTGTTTTGTATTAAAATTTTCCTCTAATTAGAACCAAAACATTTATAAGGTACAGCCATATCAGCTCCTTTTTTTTCGATTTTCAATTTGATGCAGCAGATTATTATTTTTCGATGGCATAAATTACCGATATTAGTAAACTAAAATGATAATGACTTGCAGGTTTTACAGTTCGATCAAAACGTCGTGAATTGTACCGTGTATTTTATATCCCCTTTAGAATTTACCAATATATTTAGCGTGAGCTTACAATCCCATACACTAAAATAAATAGTTAAATTGCAATAGGTTTTTAATACCTTCATTTAATTATTCGAGAATTGATTCAGCTGCCCATAAAACAAAATACCTATAAAGATTGGAAGAACCTACAATTATTAAACTTTTCGAATGAAAGTACACGGATATTATATTTTAAAAGATAAAAAGTGATCAAAATAATATTTGATATTTTTATTATATTTTAATATAGTTTTTATTTTTTATAGATTATAACTTCTTAATTAAAAAAAAATGATAAAAATTTTACTCTTGCGACTGAGACATAAAAAAAGACCCAGGAGATCGCAGGTTCAGGGCTTGCCAGTTTAGGTGAATTTTTCATTCAAAATATGAATTATAGGATTTTTGCACTAATGAACTAATTATTTTAAAATTACTGAATAAAAGATTTTCGTGCATTTTTAATTTAGCTACTTTATAATAATTATTCGTAAGTAGAACTGCGCCAGCCATACCTAAGTGTTTCATTGCTTGTTGTGAAGGGGACTTAGTACTCTTTGTATTTTTAGCGAGCTTCCGTTGCACATCAACAATGAAAAGAAAATGAACACGAGATATTTTACTTTCAAGTCAAATAAAATAGGGATTATTAGAATAATAAATATATTAGTTTTTTCATAATTTCAATTATATTTTTGTATACAATTATAGAAAAACGTATGTTTTATTTACTATAATAAGTACGTATACGTACGTAAGTACGTATTACTAGTTCCCACTATACTAGCAATACTTCTATATTTAATACCACAATCTATATTGTATTCATTTTATTACATAGGTACAAGTGTTTTAGGATATTTCGGTGTAATAAGCAACAATCATATTAACAAAAAATGTGCTAAACACAAAATAATTGGACTTTTCCAAGTTTCTTCGAATTAAAGCGGGGCTAGGTAAAATAGAAATAAAAACGATTTAAATTTTCATCAATTTTATTACGTTAAGAAACCTAAATTTGACAATTTCCATTACTGTTTAAAATAGCATTCTTATACTATATTGAATTTTTGTAATCTTTTAAATTCAGTTCCCAAAAACATGCACAAAGATAATTATCATATTCATTTAGTAATATTGAGGTAGTTATTAGTTTCTGAACTTATACCAATTATAAAATGGTTCTAAAATTAACAGTAAAATTCAAAGAAAATTTTGGTGGAATATGTAAGATGTCCAGCACAAGTATAATGAATAAAAAATTAACCTTTCTAAAATGTACATTGGACCTTAATATGTTCAGATGAGAAGCAACAACAACAGCTCCTCAATACATAACCTTCGGGCAATGGGCACTGCGCTCTCTGTCCCGAATGCAGTGTGCTCGACCGCGCTCTCATTTCAAAAATAACCAAATAAATCCATATTCAATCGTAATATTCCTTTTGCATTAGATACTATTTAAAAATACAATCATGCACAAATATGAAATCGATAAAATCAGTCGATCACACGCCAATTACACAAAATATTGATTACACACATGAAATGAATATTATAATGTAATCTATAACAGTAGAACCATCAAACAAGAATGATAAAAGTATATTACCAGCGAGAATGACATTTAGACGGCGAAGCACGGGCGACGCGGCGATGTAGTTCAGTCTCGGGCCGCGCGCCCGTACCTGCCTCAACTTAACGCTACTTCACAACGATACAATAATCAACTAAAACTATTAATTTCTGCTTCCTAACACGTTACGTCGCAATGTAAACCACATCACGATACTCTCGCTTACAATTGGAAGGAATAAACGACATGCCTATATGTACACTCCTCCAGTCGCAGTCGAGCAGCCGTTACACCGAATAGATACTGCACGGAACGGCCGACGCGCTCACTTTTGATCTTATGTTTATTTAGTTTTCAACGAGTCGTGGTTAACTTCTTATATGAATGTTACAGTCTACAACTTAGTTTTAACCGACCGGAGGCTAGCTTGTAACAATACAAATCGGTTGTAAAAGAATTTTTAAAAGCATGATTTTGTAAACACTTGCTTTATTAGCGGCACAGTTACATTGAATTCGCAAACGGGAATGAAAGTTTATATAACCTCGGTAACTGAGCAGCTAATAAATTATTAAAAGAGACGCCATATCACGTGTAACTTGGGTCACTCCACATTGAAATGTACAGACAACTACAGCACAAAATAATATTGTTACATGATATAGCATCTGTGTACAAGTACAAGCATACTTAAATTACTAAACTTTATTCATATAAAGCCATTAAATAAATTAAATGGCCCAGTTACACACAAACCATGATGTCGTAGTAATTTATTCAGATTTGTTGTTAGTTCTTAACTAAATGTATCTTGCCCCACGCATTCACGCCTTACAGGTTTTAAACATGTTGAATATCTATAGTTGGACGAATTGTTTGTTGTCAATTATATTTGCGTATACATTTTCTTATCGATATTCATAGCGAGACGTTCGAAAAATGTACATTTTGTTTTTCCTTAAAAAACCTAAACATGGAATGTTAAACGACGAATAAATTGTAATAACGCAATTGTATTATGAATATAATAAGTAGCGCGTGACGGCGGGGGCCCGTATAATTAACATACTTCTTTGGGTGTAAGTACTTTTCGATACGCATTATTTTTAAACCATACTGGCTTATTGCTGTTAACTAAACTTGAAGTAATCTTTCTTAAGTTTGCTCGTCGTTTCACGATTGTCATGGTAAGGCAAACGAATTGTTTAAATATCCGACTACTGACGGTTTCGATTCCAATAGATAGATTATGATACATTCACAACTTTATTGTATTTAATTGTAAACATAATACATGCGAACACGTACATTAATAGATGAGTTTACTTAAAGTACAGTAGTCAGGAAATAATTAACACATAAGGGAAATACATAATCGCACTTTGAAAAAGATACCATTGTCTTAACATTTTTGAAATGATAGTTGGCACTCACACTGATTAACTTTATCTCTCAGTTTCATAGTTTTTCATCCTTACACTATACAGATAGATTATGGCTTTAATTATCATCTATGAGAGAACACCAAACAGTGGTACAAAAAACTGCTTTTACAACATCTTAATCTTAAATGTTTATATAATTATAAATATGTTTGTAGTTAGTAGTAAGTACATCGGTAATACAGTGCAAACTATCCATTCTAACATAACGAAATATTTTTAAAGCTTTATTATTTGTATTTAAGTTGTTGTGTAAGTATTTAACATACTCTTAAATTAAAACATCCATTTTAAAGTGCTTTTAAATATTACCCAATACATTTATAATAATTATTGACGACATGCGTTTTAGCAACGCACGTCGGGCATTTGCTAACTTTTTAAATTATTTAAATCTTTCTTAGTTGAATCAGATGTTTCATTTAAATTAAATCGGTTACGGTACATTCGGTGAATATAATGCCAAGAGCGAGATAATTTTCAATAATATGTGGAAGTATCCGGTTAGAGTGGGCAAATAATCGTTAGGCGCTCGGATGTAATGAGTCGCGGGAGCGTCGGCGGCGTCGGCGGGCCAGAGACTAACTAATTATCTTATGCACCTGGGAGCGGACACACTATACTTTATACTCTAGTCTCGTGTCGAGATAATGGTATAAGAATGTAAAACATTCTTACGTTTTGCCAAAACTTCCATATATTATTATCACAATTATAAATATAAATATCTAAGCTTTCATTAATTTTGATATTTTCTTCACTTATTCTTAATAGATCATATTTAAATATCTCACTTGGCACAATTATAACGCAAATCGTACACGCATAAAACTGTATCGTCGCGTGGAACCGAACGACCGCACCGCTACGCTGAGCGCCAGCTCTGCCGGCGCCTCTGGTTCGCGTGGAGATCGTTCATTACCGCATCGATACAGGAAAACCGTAATAAAGCTAACAAAGACAAAATTACAAAGAAAAACGATCAACAAATGTCACTTACAAATTAAAACTCGTACCATTAAAGACCTTACTGACCAACGATGACTAATCTATCAAAAAATATTTATATCATTCGCTGGTGAAAGCAATTGAGCGCCGCAACGGCGATCGTCGGCCGCGGGCAG
Source organism: Napeogenes inachia (assembly GCA_959347355.1). Classification (NCBI taxonomy): domain Eukaryota; kingdom Metazoa; phylum Arthropoda; class Insecta; order Lepidoptera; family Nymphalidae; genus Napeogenes; species Napeogenes inachia. The sequence goes on along the minus strand of OY365800.1, from coordinate 12,518,535 downwards.
CCCGTCGTAGTCGACTAGTCTGTCAGTCTGTCGAATGGTCGGTCAGTCTCGCGTCGTCAGTGGGCCGGCGGCCCGCGGACGACGTCAGCCGAGCGCTCATCGGCTCGCGCACATATCTATCTGTGTTGTTCTAAAATATCCTTTACATCATACTTGCAAAGCATTCCATTTTTCTTGAGCCTCATCAGTAACGCGATGTCGTGTTTCTTCTTCCATTCTTAACGATATTCGCAACCCACACACCCTTCTGAATAATATTAACAGCATATTGTAGTGTATTAACAGATTAATCTATTATTTCATAACAAAACAAAATATGTATTACATCTCGTTTGTATAATAATGGTGCCTGTATTCTAAACCTATTGCTACTAACATGTGTATATGAGAACATAATCATTAACTATTGCGTCTAGTGAACTCTTTACAATGCTTTTATAAATATAACATGGTATGAAAATTGAAAACAATAATATAACAATTAAATATATTCCGGCTAATTCATATAACTGTCACTATCGATAAAAAAAATAGTGTATATGAATAATATATATAAAATACATAATATATATCCAATTAATTATTTATCAACATCAATCCTGGGATAAAATTCGTCAATATTATTTAATTATTATAATTCACTACGTTAATATATAATACTTCAACAACAACACGGACACGCTGTCAACAAATCGAAGCGTTCGAAGTTGCGCAGCGGGGTTAGGTCGGGGCGGGCAGCGCCGGTGGTATCCGGACGACAGCAGGAGCGAAGCGGGGTAGGGTCGGCGAGGTAGCCCGGAGCGTTGGTGGCAGAGTAGTGGTAGTGGTAGGCGGGCGGTGGTGTCGGTGACGGTGATGGTGGTAGCGGGCGGTGGTGGTGGTAGTGACGGTGCGCCTACTGTTGAGGGGGCGGCGGCGGCGGGGCAGCGCGGCGGTGGCGTCCCGGGGCCGACGCTTGCGCCACCATCGAGCGAATGCGTCGCTGCGCCGACTGGAACCACCAACCCGACACGTCACATATTGTTTTTAACATTATGCGCTTAGCAAAAGCATTGCCACGTCGTAATAATTTGACATAATTTTGCTGCTAAGCAGCATTTATCGCAAACACTATCATTTCGAGCTATACAATTACGCAATCAGTTTCAAATCAAGCACATACAACACATCTTGCATAAGTAAGACTAAAACAAAATATTCATTGAATAACCGTGTACATGTAGTTACAAGTTGACAAGGATAACATTACAAGTCCTCAGACGACGACAACCAAAACAATTATAGAAAATCTTAAACATTGATAAATGATATAGAATATAATTAAAAAATATCAATTAATACATTACAGTCGTAGTACATTCGCCAGGTGATGATATAAATAGAGAGGACAAACTCACCTATCAAACAGTTACGTTAATACGAGCCGCTATGACGGGCGTCAAGAGGCAAATTTCCAATGTGACATCTCACACAGAGGCTGCGAGAGTTGTACGCCACAACGTTCTCATCCCGCATCGGGCGATCGCTACAACATTTAAACATTTATTATGCCGCAGTGAGTCGCCAACAACTTCATCAACCATCGCATTGCGCCAGCAGCAGCTATTTAAAAACGAAGTACTTATCTTAAACTGCAGACTCTCCAACAACCGCAACCACGATACACTGGACTTGTAACTACATGTACTCGGACGATTATTTATCAAATATTTTATAAACTATGCACGCGTATACATCTTTACCTCTCACACAACTCTCTTATAACATTGCATTTTTAACATATCAATCAATAAAAACATCGCTTTGCAAATAAACACGAAAGCACGGAGTGTACAAATAGTGCTCCAAACACATTTAGACAATCAATTTTAAATTATAATTATCAATGTTTAAGATATATCTATAATATTTCGTTTGATTCTTTTCATTAATACATATTTACATATATGTATTAATACATATTTACATATATATATAATACAAGAATAAATAAAATTAATACATATCAACAAACCTGAACACTGTAGAAGTGACCGACGATGTGCACGGTAGTCTCGTGGTCGTTGCCGGCCGCGGCGGCGGGCTGCGGCTGTTCGGGCAGCTTGATTAGCGAGCCGGTAACGCGTTGAAGTTCACGCACGTTCTGACCACCCTTGCCGATGATGCGCCCCACTTGCGACGACGCCACCACGATAGCAACAGTGAGTCGCACGTCGTCAGACCCCGACATGAAGCCCTCCTCTCGCATCTTTTCGAAGATCAAATACTGTGCCTGAAATGTGTATAAATAAATAAGTAATGACATAACCAATCATATTTTACAAAAAATAGAAAAAGACTAAGAAAAATCAATCACTATCTTACCTTCCATTGAGCCTCTGGACTTCCGACAATCGTCACTTTGCGCTCCTGCTGTGCGGCGGCATTGCCCGCAGCAGCTCCCGGTCCCGCGACTGCCACACCTTCAATAACCTTATCTTGCTCGAGCGGCGCTATCTTTACGGAAGCATTGCTGAATCGGATGATGTTGCGAATATGCGATCCCTTTGTGCCAATAATGGCACCGACGGCGTTATTTGGGATGTATAGATAAGTAGTTTCCTGCGAGTCGCCAGCGCCCTGTTGCGCGCCACCCTGGCCGGCCAGCGGCGCATATATAGGCGGTGGGAAGGGAGGCGGCGCGCCACAAAAGCCGCGCCCCGTCGACATCATCGCCATCGGGTGCAACCCCGGGAACATTATGCTCTGCGGCGCCAGCACCTGAAACACATGACATTGATTGTTGACTTTTTTTTCTGAATACAAAAATTGCGTTTTTCAATAAATATAATTTAATTACCTGCAGATCGTTTTCATAGCTTTGGCGTAGTTTGGCCGAAATTTGGGACTCCGCTTTAGCCATGTTTTCAATGGTTCCCTTTACAGTAATGATTCGCTCTAAATTAAAGCTGTTGATATCATTTATAGACGACACAGTAATCTTAGTATCGGTCTCCTGCATTATCCGTTTGATAGTGTTTCCACCCTTGCCTATGATACGACCAATCAAGTTATTGTGAGCCAATATTTTTAGACATATTTCCCTGTAAGATACAATAATTACAGTGCTATTAATCTGTGACATGTAACATCTAAATATATATTTCATAGTGTTTATAGTTGCCTACCCTTTATTAGTGTTGTTAGCTTCCTGCTGCATTACTTCAAGTATTCGTTTGCAGGCATTAGTGCAATTATCGGGATTGCCATATATGGTAATGGCTTTCTCGAGGGAGCCAACATTGTCCTTGCGGTGTACGTCCACACGGGCTCGACTCTGTTGCGTGATAAGACGGATGGTGCTTCCCTGGCGGCCGATGATAGCCCCGACCATGTCACTTTGGACTAGTAGCCGTAGCGGGAAGTCAGTGGGACGAGCACCGCCCCCTGGGGCTCCGCCGCCTCGACCGCCACCCGGTCGCCCGCGTCTGCCGCCACGTGACATGCCATCCGCCGCTTCAACCTTTATGCGACTACCCTCCACCTCGCACCCGTTGAGACCATTGATGGCTCTGCCATAAAAAAAAAATATTAGGTTTATTGTCAACATAAATCTTGTATCACTTCTCATACAAGTTGAATACCTACAGCCTTAAATTAACCATTAAATAAAGAATAAGCATATAACATTTCTTATAAATTATATCAAGTACGTAAAGATTAAAACTACACATTCATTTATTCGTATATAAAGCATGCATATTTTCTAGTAACATTTAATAAGTTAATTCTTCATAGTTCTCAATACATATACCTTAAGTAAGACGATAAGGTAAGCAAACTATTGCATTTTTTATGCACATGCAAACATTTATGTGTATTTACTATGCCGCAGTGTTATACAAAGTCTATGTGAAAGAAAACTCAAGTGAAATATCATGCAAGTGTTATTGATGTCCTGAAAATCACACAAAACAAGAAGTTAACGACACTATTAGACGGCGATAAGAAGAAGTCAATCATGCAATATTAAGAAAAAGAGCAAAAAGAAACCACGCCATACAAGATAGAGAAGCACATATCACAGAAATCCCGATTCCCTAAACATTACTTACTGTAGTGCCTGCTCCGGTGTCTCGAATGTGATGAACACCGCTTGGGTGTTGGCATCGCGAGAATTTGCTTTGTCGCAATGTTGCACGTTGCCATACTGTGAGAGAAGTGGCTCGATGGTGTCGAAGCGAGCATGAAGGGGGAGCCCACTGATGAGAACCCTTGATCGGCTGTGAGAAGCGACATGATCTAGTTCACTAATTGTAGCAAAATATTATCTTAAATGCTAGTAATTGATTCAATCTCGTCCTCGAGATAGAATAGAAAAAGTGAAAAATAATTTATAAATACAGAATAGCATATAATAGTATTATGTATATTGCTATGGCAAGCAGTAATATAAGCGGTTAGCGACCCTCAATACAAAATGGCGGAGCGGAGATGACATCATCCGCCGCGCACTACTCCACCCCTCCCGCTTCTTATGCGCTCTACGCCATTCACAAATAAATAGTAGTAACTAGTAGCTCTATTGCATTCGCTCGACCATCTCGTGACCCCTTGTAGTGCGTTTACCTAGTAAACCACTACGCTGCCAGGGCAGACATTAGTCGCGTATGTCAACTTCATAATATTACTGCAACTGAGCATTATTTTGCTCGAGCAGGTTTATCGTAATAATAGTTATGGCATTACTTACAAATACATACCTATAATATTTTTAATCTGTTATGGAAAGTATTTATATACTGTGAATCTGAATGACCCCATTACAAAATAACTGTTCTTAAATGTATGTATTTATTTTCAATATTTTTTTTTTAAATCACGTATTTATTTATTTATTAAATTTTTATTGGGTTACATTAATCCGCTGTAAATCCTTTTTTTACTTAAGGTTTCCTATAGGTACAGAGTAAATGATTCTTGAATATTGACGATGTTTATAGTTTTTGAATAAAAATATGTAGGTACTAAAAAAAATGTTATTTACTGTTATAGAAATTTAACCTCAACCAGGTTCGTAAGTGGGGTGGAGTAAATTTGTATTTTAGCTACATCAAATACTGAAACCCGTCATTAAAAACCTAAATCCATTTTGACAATACTTAATAAATATAAAAAGTATACACTTGGGTAGGCGAAGAGCTGGAAAAATCTAGGGTGTTCATTTCTTTTTTTATGTGATTTGAATTGGATGTAGGTACAAAAAATACTATATTTTATATGCAAATATTCTGGTTTAAAATTTGTACATTAGATGTAGATAATTATCATTGATCAATATACAATACACAGTAGTATTGTACACTTAAATTTGAGTGGGCTTGAAAGTGAATGGGGCGGTTTGATTCAAAAGCATGTAGATTGAGAGCACTATTATTCAATTGTTGCTCTTTGCTCAGATAACGGAGCTATGTTTTATCAGCAAGCGATTGGCGCTTTACGGTATGACTCATACAAATCCGGTCGCGCCGACGCCGGCGCCATTTTATTTTACGCACCACGTGCTTAAGTGCAAGTTATTTGTTGAACAATTGTAGTATTTTACAATGTAGATGGTTAGTAAATAAACAAGATTTACGGCAGCTAAGTATGCAGTTCAATATAGAAGATCTTTGTGGTCATAATATCTGAATCATATCATTCGCCGATAGGGACAAAATTAGGCGTCTCGCGTAAGCATACCTGCGGTATTTCGCCATAGTGTCCATATGTAGACTGCGTGACTGACGCGGTTGACAAGACTAAGTTGCACAGACGTTACAATGTTAGTTAATTATATGTGAACAGTCTGTTATTGATTTCAAAAAGAACATTTGAATAACAATAAGAAAAAATATATATAAGGCACTAATGGAACTGTGTTGTAAAAAAAAAATAAACCGGTGCAAGGAGTCAAAACGGAAACGCGCTATAAAGTAGCGCCAGCGCGAGCGTCGCCGAATGACTGAGCGCGCGCGGTGCAGTACGGCGGGCGACCGAGGTGCGGGCGCGGGCTTTGTCACAACGGTCGTGCCATGCAAAATGACCACCGTTGCCTGCACTCACCTCCCCCCGCACCGCACCACCCCACCTACTTGATAAAAACTAACAATCCATTCAACCCAATCATTTGTAATTTGTCAACTTTCAGGATAAACTACTCGCAGCCTATTATGAGAGTATGAACGTATACGTATTTATTTGGTCAGTTTGTTTACATTGACAATGTATCTAAAAGTAATATCATCAGCTAACTACCTTACACAACTGTCCGTAATAAAAAAAAAAACAATATTGTTGTGTGTAAATTGGAACCTTAGAACCATTTCAGCTCTTGACCAATGAATCATAATAAAATGCAAATGCTGCAAACGCTGTATGTAGGTATGTGAAGGATCCCGTTAAGGATAAATATATAGTTATTGATTATTCTTCAGGAAGCGGAAAATTGTCAATTAATCATACTACACAAGATCCAAAAAAATTAAATAATAAGTATAATAATGCGAACATTTAATTCAAAAGATGATGAAATATGTATACGACATATATCTGATATGGGTGATTCCATAAAAATTTAAAGTCGATTTAAGATGTAGATAGGTACTTTTCACTTATAAAATTGAGATTATTAAGTTTGTTGTACGATGTCCAAAGGGCTTGTAAAGACAAACCTTACGCAAATTTTATATTTTATAAATTTAAAAAGGCTGTAAATGTTTTTGATAAAAATTAAAGAATTTTGAAAAAACAAAAAAATATTAATTTTTATTATAATAAGAACAACAATAGGTACTGCAAAAGAACACATTTTACCCCGATAAGTTTGTATTATCAAGGAGTCATTTTTTTTGTTGCTTTTTGATATTATTCATTGTGCTAAGGACAAGAAGACTATTACTTGTGAATCACTGTGTTGATTTTAATATGTACAATTACTATTACTGAATTATACTAAGCTCTATGGCTGTACGAGGGATAAGATTTTCTACTACTACTATGTAACTGATTAACACACTGTGAATGATAATACTACTACACGTTTTGATTCGAAATTCAAATTCGAAAACTATAAATTCTTAAAATCCCAGTTGTTATAAAATACTATTAAGAAAATAAAAATCTGACAGTTTTATCTCAGTGTCATTTCTTGAGAACAAACACATCTTACCGGCTCGGTATGATATTTCGTTTTGTCTTAACCCATTATAAAATATCTTCATTTCATATTTTATTTATATATGAAATCTCATTTTCATGTGTAAGTTTCTGAAAAAAAAATACTCTACATTGACTAGAATTAGGATTGCCACCCAAAATGTAAAATCTCTATTTACTACATATAGAACATTTAATGAGTAACTAGATGTAATTTAACTAATAGGTAATAAGTAAAACCACATTTCACTATAACATAATAACATTTGACATTGGTTAAAGATAGGTAGATAGCCCCCTCTCACAGATCCGATTATATAATTTTTTTAATAATTGTCACGGGTTACGAGCATGTGACAATTAAAAATATTTTTTACTTACTAACTTTGTTTTTAATATAGATTTTATTAGTTTTAAAACCACTAAATTGTAAATACAATCGTAGCAATATTTTTGTACAGTGAATACTTTCACTATTAGGCAGTTTATCTGTTGATTTAATCTCGTCTCACGCAAAATTACTTTTAATAAAATTTGATATAGTTGTTTTACTATCAGACTTGGCCCATACACTATTTCTACCTAAAGATAAGTCATGAAAAAACAGAAAAACAGTTATGCTAGTTTTCACGATAAGCTACTAATAACGATTCTGTAACAGCTATTGAACAATATACATACAGAAGATTGCAGGGGTTGATCAAGCGTGATACCTAGTAATTGCAAGTTAATTTAAATATCATAAATATCAACCTTGTCACTAAAATAACAGTCATAATATCATAATAAAGGGCAAATAATTAAAACAAAAAAACTGGCAGCGCTTGCAGCTGCCCACGATGCGTCGGTAGTTTAAAACGGCATGAAAGCACAGGTGCCTTTTACCAATTTGACTTAATATTATATATTACAATGGTCATATACAAGTAAGCGTAGCCTAAGATTCCAAAAAAAAAAGAAGCTTTGTTCCTACTCAACATCTTTTTTTGCAAATGGTATACATGCTAGTTTAAATTAAACAAGAATAATAATGTCCCCTCAATAAGATTAAATAGCTTAGTAAATTAAAAAAAATAATAATGAATTAAGTAGATGGTCTATTTTAATTAAAAAAAAAATCATTTTAATTCATTATGGAGAATTGTGACCTAAATTAAATACAAGTCATAAAAAATAAGATTGTGTTCTCTTTTTTAATCTTACTGGTTTATACCAAACAGGTGAGCCGTGAAAGAAAGGCCACTCTGAAGCCTGCCTGCAAAAAATATTGATTTAAACAGCAACAGATAGAGAAACAGCTATAAATTATTGAAATTTAATGAATTAAATTTTAGTAACAGTTAAGTAAAATTACCATTTTACTCATAGGGTGCAAATTTTGGTCTTTTGAATACGTACTTGCAAGCAAATGTAATTGCAGTCATTTCTTTAAATATGTTTTTGATGGGAATTCATTAAAATACTGTTGATGGATATAAAAATATAGTGCAATCTGGCAGTGGCGGGCTGCAAAGCGGCGCACGTGCGGCCCGTCACCACCTGCCGACTGGCAGGTGGGCTACCTCCGGTCCTTGCCGCAATATGCAAGCTATTTGTGTAAATATAAAAATCTATGTACACATCCCGTTCGCATATATCAACCAAAAGTTTTAATGTATAATTAACTTTGTGATATTCTTATTAAGATAGTTTTATTGATTGCATCAAATCATTTTTAGTGACTGCACTGCTTAAAGGAGAGCTTATATAGATATATAAATACTGGTCATCTGCTTTTATTACGTCGAATAATTCAAATTAATATCAAAATTCAAAACTGAATGAAGAAAGGAACAAAATATTAAATAAAATAAATAAATATATTGATAATAAGAGATGTACAAGTAATAATAATAATAATATGTATGTCAAATTACACACATTGATCTAATCCCTAAGTAAGCAAATTATTTGATTGTGTTTAAGGTTGTAGGCAACGATACAAATAGGGGAGCGCGGGGCTAAAAGTTACCGGGGTATATTGTTCCGAATAAAATTGCTCCATAAAAAAAGGATACCAATATATTTACTTAATACTTAGCGAATTAGAACAGTATAGCGCATAGATGGCAGCCATCTTAATTACGCCAGTGACCACCGGTACATCGGAAAGGAAGAACGTGTGGCGCTGATCCACGTAAGTAAATAATTTTTGCTTCGTTTATTTTGGTATATCTCATAAATGTTAAATAATTAAAGTTTTGTTGTTTGCTGATTTTATACAATAATGTTTCGAGTAACTAGTTTACTACATTAAAATCAAGTACCTTTTATCATATAACTTATTATTTGCTTATTTATTGACACGTGCTTTTGGGGCTAGATGTTCCATCTCGCGGGGGCATGTTGTAACCTCGGAACAACTTGCCCCAATCTTTTGGTACCATCGATTAAGTAAAATTAAATTTAAATTAATTCCAGAAATTGTCAAATATGCACTTCCCCTTGCAACAACCCCTCTCAATATTATTAGTTCTTTCAAAAAAGCTGGAATTTGGCCTTACGATCCAAACATTTTTTCTTAAGATGACTTTGCTCCTTCCTACGTTACTGATCGCCCTTTAGTTTCAACAAATAAATGTAATTCATCCTTAGGTGTCAATTCTTTAAATAATATACAGATTCCAGGGGCTGAAACGGGACGAAATGACTTTACCTATGTTTCTGAAACTGAAAGCAGTGCTGAATCCAGACAAATCTTAGAACAGCCAGGACCATCAGGGGTTGTAAATTATCCAGCATCATCTGGTGTTATTCATGAATTTATGGAAAATAGCTATTTCTCACCAGAAGCAATCCGTCCGTTCCCAAAAGCACGGCTAAGAAGTAGAAAAACCAAGAGATGTCTCAGAAAATCCATTTAAGCTAAACGACTGATTATTCCTAAGATATTGTTGATTACATTTTAATTACATACTATGTGACTTAATTTAAAGCAGTTTTTTTACAAATAATACCCTTAAAATCTCCTTTTAACAACTTACCCCAAGCTATTAACAACTAGCCCCAAACCGGGGCAATTTGTTACTTTCCGCCTTTCGATACATTAATATTAATTATTCAAAAACCTTACACAGCATCGTTAATAAAACTTTCTTATTGTCAAATTTAAATATGCTGTTATATTTTACCACCATAATGTCAAAGATAGAGCACGTTGTTTTTTTTAAAAATGAGATTAACTAAAAAACGGAACTTTTAGCCCCGCTCTCCCCTACATAAAAATACACATTATTTAACTGAGAATATATAATTAACAAGCAACCAAATTCAGAAAAACAGACATCTATGCACCAACAGGGCGCTTAAATACCTACAAGATAAAAAAAACATTTGTAAAATAAGTTTAGTTGTTCTAGTAAGGATTAAAATGTATTTGAAATACTAGGTACTTAAATTACCGAGCAACAACTTATATAATCACTATATAATACTTTATTATGTATAACATAGTTATTATATTAGTTGATAATTGTCATCACCTACATAAATAAAAACCAAGTGACGTGCATAAGAGCTCATCACGCGGATTCCTTTTTTCAGTCATTTGCAATTAGGTATCAGGTAAGCTTTGTATTATTTACAAGTAAAAATAAACATACTTAATAATCATATATATAAAAAATATTATAAATAACAACCGTAAAAAGTCTTAAAGAATACAAAACAAAAAAAATAATTAAAAATTAAAAAAAAACCCGGTACAAAAGCACCTCGAAAAAGAACAAAAATAATATTAATATGTACTTATTGGGAGTCATTGCGTCGGAGACCGTTATACGTACGTTGACGATGGTGTCTATTTTACGAAATTAATCATTGAGGACTTAGACTATAGGATTCGATATCGTAATTTCTCTATTAGCCTTGGTAACTTACTAGCATTTAAATTTCTTCCTTTATTTATTTTATTTACTTAATTTCTATTAAAGTACTTTAGCTGAGTATGTATAAAAAAAACCTTTTGGTCTACATAACAGGGCTTTTTTTCCTTCATGGCGCGGGCGAAGCCGCTGGGAACAGCTAGTATTGGAAAGGAACCTTTCACCCACACCAATAAAACATCAATATCTTGAAGACTACTGTTTCTATTTCGACCAAACATAGCTAAGAACCATCTCGAAGAACATAGCTTTCGATAAAACAAAAACCGCATTCAAATCCGTCCACGCGTTTGTCCGCTACATTGCCACAGACAGACACACTGATACACAGATCGACAGGTCAAACTTATAACACCCCTCTTTTTAGTCGGGGGTTAAAAAATCACCTGAAATAGTAATTATCATTGGCTCGCTTATATAGTGAACATATTTAATGAACAATGATTTTTCATTACTATGGGACGTTTGTTTTTAAAACAAAACTAATGACCAAGCCATTTGGGATCATCTCAACATTAGATAGAAATCCTTGAACCGCACTAAAACTTTTTTTTTAAGTATTGATGCCGTTATATATACATTGTAATAGAAGATTTAAAATCGTATAAAATTACCTGATCTCATCCTTTTTATAACAGTAACATAAGTCAATCGAACAAATAAAAGTTTGCTACCAAAAAATGTGTCTAAAAAAAATTTATTTACATTATTTAAGATGAAAAATAAAGAATTATATACATATACGTATTTAACAAATATTTTATCTATCCTACCATGGTGGAAATTGACCTGAGTAACTAGCAGTATCTCGGTTGCCGGGTGCGGTGTTGGGGCGCATTTGGTGACGGGGGTTCGGGGACAGATATGGGTGCGTCATCCATCCAGCATTGCCGGGAGATGTCCGTGGCTGTCTGTTGGGAGAAGTGCGCGTGCGCACGTGTAGGATGATCGGATAGAGTAGGGGATGGTCCGATCATTGCACGTTGCCCGGTTTGATCGTTGCCGATCGACACAAGGTTGCCCTTGTCGATAATTAGTCTAGGCGTGATGGGTTTTTTTGACTTATGTCTCTTTCTAGCTGGTCTCGGCTGATCACCATGGCCGGCTTTTGTCAACTTTGTCGTTGGGCCTCCAAACTGACCGGACTATCGTTGGGTCCGGTGTGAGTGCACTAGTTCACCCACCGCTGCACCCGCTGGGTCGCTTAAAAGTCTGCTCTTCTTGGAGGCTTAAACGGTGGTCTCGTTTCAAGGAAAACGCCGTCGAGGGAGCTGGACCTAGGTGACTGGGTCCGGCTGGGAGAAGGCCGCGGCCTTCTTCAGACGAAACAGGCTTCCAGGCAGGATCGCGCAGGATTCCTCCGCTATCTATCAAGCCTGCATAAAGGGACGGTGCCTCTCGTTGCGGGGTGCTCTCTGTGGTTACACATGGGACACGTATGTGTGTTTCTGTGTGTGTGTGTTTCTGTGTGTGTGTGTGTGTGTGTGTGTGTGTGTGTGTGTGTGTGTGTGTGTGTGTGTGTGTGTGTGTGTGTGTGTGTGTGTGTGTGCGCGCGTTTGTGCGAGGGCGCGCGTGTGTGTGCGTGCGCGCGCCTATGTCGCGCGCTAGGGTCGTGTACCTATGATGGGTTCCAAACGTTAGAAAAAAAACAAAAAAAAATCTATAATGAAATGGCTGCTTAGGCAATGTATAAAATGCCTGCTCAAGTATTTTTTTTTTAAGGACATTTGGATTCCAAAACAAAAACGGAGTAAGTTTTTGTATGATTATACTAAATTCAGGAAAATAAGAAAATATACGAAGAAAGACACCAACTTGTAAATAAAAATATTAACTCTTACACCCATAAATGTTCGATTTATTTAGAAATCCCTTTTCTCTTGCCTAGTGAAATAATTTCAACATCACCATACAATCATCGTAATCAGTATTAAAAGTTTTCTGAAGCTGCTGTTTCTTGGTTTTGTTTATTATCTGTGTTAAGAATTTTCCGCTTTATCCTGATACGTGTAGTGTTTTACCAAATCAATAACCTTTCTATTATGCTAGTAATAAATTTAAGAAATATTATAGAAATTCGTTTCGATAAAAACATAACATTAGGTGGGATACTTTAATTTTACCTACCTATTTTATATTATCGGGGCACTGGTAAGATGAAATCAATTATAATATTGACAATTTCCATGTCGATACGAGTAATCTGAATGAATATTAGGTACAATATATTTGAGATGTAATGTTTGTTATTTCATACGTTTTCGGCACCAAGGCCAAGCGGTCGCGAGTTGCCGCCGAGAACCATCGTCGTACGCGATCTCATTAGCCACATTGTAAGGAAATGTTAACATAAATACATGTAATTATACTTAATCTGTATACTTACAGATCTAAAATTCCATTTAATAAATAATTATTGAATTACAATTAATATTAATTTTGAGTAACAAACGTCAACTAGCAAATTGTGATGTTTACACATGTTTAATGGTAATAAAAAGCAATATATGTATTGTGTATAAATATATAAACAACTACAATATATAGAATTATCTAGATACCATTTAAAAACTTTTTTAACCACACATAATATGTCGTACATATATATTCCTACAAAGTGAGTGGCAGTAGTGTCTATCTCTTTCTAGTATTTTTTTTTTATGGCTCACATGAACTGTAGGCGGTCTGTATATTTTAAGCTATATATAAATGAAATTTGTGCCTCACGTTAATACTAAGCAGAAAAAAATACAAAGTTTTTTTATAACACCAACCTTTGATCCTGATGATCCTCTTGTTCAAAAATTTGATCATGATCTTCCTGTGACAAATTAAGATCGCCAAATTGTTGCTCCAAAGAATTGGACATTTTGCACTTTATTATGAACAATTCACTAAAACACGAATCACTTTTGAATTTACTTAATGTAAGAATAACAATCCGGTAATAAAACACTTATTGATCTAAATCTAGGAATTTAATTTTGTTAACGTTTCAGACGCAATTTTTAGCACAGGCGACGTTAACTTGTAAACTGATGAAGATTGAAGTCTAAACTTTGGCAGTGACTGTCGATGTATTGGCGGTCGGTTGTGGACGGCGGTCAGCGAGGTACGGCAGCCGGTGCGCACACGTGCTCGCTGTTAAAGGCGCGGTGTTTATTTTCGTATTACATAATAGGTCGAAAGCGAGTGAGGCACCGGTCGGATCGGTGCTGCCTAGAGCGGTGGTCGCGGAGCGCGGCAGTTAGGGTCGGGCGCAAGGGCACGTGTGCGCCGTGCGTACTGTTCGCAGGCTATCGAGATCTCTACTCGACTGACTGATGTGACGTGCGTGACTGAACCGCGCGATCTACGAGCGACGCCGACGCGACTCGATTCTCCTTGCATCCATTTTGTGTATTTTGTTGGAGAATGCGCGCGCTGGGCGTGGCTGAATTGAGGCCCGCGGGGAGCGCGCCACGAGTAGTGAGGTGCTAGTATCGATTTAATGTTATCGAATATAATGTGATTTTGTATTACTTTATTATTTAAGTAATATTTAAGACGTTTATAAACAGAGTTTTTTAATTTAATGCCAAAACTTATTATTTACGTAATCATAGTTTAAAGTTAGCAATATCTTTAACAAATCTATTGACACGGAAAGAAAATAAAAAAATATTTTTAAAGTAACAACATTAAATTGAAAAAGTTGTATTCGAAATATAGAATATTTTTCTTTTTTACTTATTAGTTTTAAAAGAAAAATGTTGAATTTTATCGATATTATAAAATTCTATTATGTATGATGTTCACTATAACGATAGAGTTCGTGAAGTATATTCGTTAGTGGGTCCGTGTGGCAGCGCCCCGCACAGTCTTTTTCACGGCACCCGTCCGGGGCCCGTGGAGGGCGGTCGCCCGATACCGCCTACTTCGTCCGGTACAGGCGTCACCCGCCTCGTGTTCCGCTACACCTTAGAACTACAAACAACCGGGGCGAAGCCGTTGCTCAAGGAGAAAACGCCCTTTAACAGTTCTGGATCCCAGCCCTATCAACGTATGGCACTGTGCCGACCTACAAAACATACCACTTGCACTAATCTATCATACAAAAATCACTTCGTGGTGATTAGAGCGATATCGAAATTTTTGAATAAAGGTAATCGAGCTAAGGTAAATCACATTTAAATCGCAAGTTGCTAAACATTTCGATTAACTATTTACTGTTTAGTGTAAATTTTATCTGATAATACTAAAGCAAGCAGCAATAGCGCACAATGCGTACCGTTCGAGCGCAGCGAGCGAGAGCGGCGGAGTGAGTGCGGCGCGAGCGCGCGCGCCTTGCATCGGTCCGGAACCCAGCGCTGCGTCACGCGCCATTCATAATCGCGCGCGCGCCGCCCGCCGTCACTACTGTACACTACTATCAAGTCAACCCACCTTATTTTGACTATCTGTCATTCATATTATTACTACCAACTTTCTCGTTACTTAATCATTGCTAAGTAGGTGTATGAAAATCTGCATGTTAAAAAAAAATACTGACATAGACGACAAAGATTAGGTTCAAGATTTATAATTATCTTATTGGCCATAACAAATATTTTCAGCAGATAGCTATCAAAACTAGTTAGGCATCAAGTTTACCTACAATAAACGACTATAGGTAGTAATATCCACTAAACGTATATCATTTTAATTAAAATTAAAATACCTACCCGAAAGACTGTTATTTGAAAAGAGAACTCTCAAATAAAACGAGTTAGCACAGCTCAGCGAGTGAGAGCAGTGAGCTGTCCCTGCAATCCTTGAATTCTTACAAGCGTTAGATGACATCCGCTGGCAATGAGAACCCCTTGACAAGTATTATGAATTAATTGCCGATCTGGTTTTGAAAATAGATTTTTTATACCGCATTCTTCAAGTAAGTTAAGAAGGGTTAGAGAGTTATTGATGCGGACGCAAAGATTTCTCAAAACGATAAAAGACCGAAGGGCTAACCCGTTTTAGGAATTAACGAAATATATTTTGAAAGAAATTAATCGTAGCGTCTAATTTTGTATTATACTCTCACGGTGGCTTAAACACGAAGATAAATAAAAAGTTTTTAGTTATAACATTATAGACGTTTACAAACATATTGTCAGTTAAGTCTATGCGATGACTAAAGGTCAGAAGCACGTGGCGTGTCACGGAGGCTGGTGAGGGGTGGAGTGCATACGTGGCGGCCTGCACCGACCTCGTCCAATGGCGAGTCACCCCACCCGCTACATTCGCGCCGCCGCGACGCCGACACCCCGAACTACCCCGCCTTTCAAATCATCACATTGGCAGAATCACTAAAACAGATGTTATAATTCAAATCGTAGGTACCTAGATACTGACCAGTTAGAAATGCCGAAATTCCGTTTGTACAGAGACAGTGATGATATCATTATTTAATATTTATTGCTCTCATCAACGATTAAGAAAATTTTGACCATCAGTAAACATTAAATAAACAGTGATTTTAGAAAGAAAGCAGTTACAAAAATAATAATTACAGAAGATTTCGGTAATGACTGTATTTAAGAACTTTTCACTCACGCCATGTGGTAATCAAAAAAATATATTTATAATCAATTATAAAAAAAAAGAAAGGATTTTTTGAAGTGAAGGAAAAGTAATCACTAGAATCTCCCACCTGGAAATACATTTTCCATTTGTAAGATGAAAGATTTGACGTTATTCCAGACGAACACAGATCTAACATCTCACTATGAATGATCCTTGAAATGTGGTTTATTTTAGTAGTTCCGACTGCCTAACGAATTTTTTATTTGTAGTCCACGAGGACGAAATCAATCACTAACTGGTTATAAAAACTTTTAAGACCGTTTTAGCGGGAAGTTTTTGTTTTAGCGCCAACACGTTTACCTACCTACCAACCTACATCACATACAAAAACGCACGAAATTTACATCATCAGTACCTACCTATGATTTTAAATTTTAAGTCGATAGGGTAGGTAGGATACGTAGTATTTTCTTTTCTTAGTCTTTTCCTAGGAGCATTTCGCAATTACATATTAAAAAAGGAACGGAGTAGTAACACACCGCTTCACTGACATTTAGCTTTTTTATAACATACTTACATTCTTTTAAGTTTCATTCAGAATTCTTCCCTATAATTTCCACACATTTGATAGTATGATTGTATTAAGAGATTGTATCAGAAATATCCAGTAATTTAAAAAATATATAACCTTTACTTAATACTAGATAATAAAAACTAGAACCACGCGAAAAATAAAATCATTTAAGGTAAAAATATGTTCAGACTCCGAACGCAAATATAGATGCAAATCGAGAGGACACAATTCTAAAAAGGAAATGGCAAAACTTCTGTACTGTATTTTACGAACAGAATCAACGAGCGTGTCTAGCACGCGCAGCTTCCGGCAGCGTCCGGAGTCCGGCACCGTGGCCGGCGGCACTCCACAATCGGCACTTGGTTTACGCTACGAGCCTGGTGGACCCGGGAGAGAGCGAGTCATCCGAAAGCGGGAGGGGAATCTGGTGTCAATGAACGCGCGGAGGAAATGGACGTCTAGACCACGGATACTTATTTCAATTAATCTGAAGAGAACATAGCATGTGCTGCGGGAGCAATGAATAATATACACAAACAAAAAGCGCATGTAACAGGTCCAGTTGGCAGGGACATCAACCCAAAACAACACGTGTGTCTATGACAAACGATGTTTCCGCAATTGGACCAAGCCTTGTCAAACTACAACATCTCTTTACCTCATCTTTTAACGCGAAACTGAAAACGAGTTGCTATTTATAGAGAAACTAATATTAGAAGGTATGTCTTATAAAACATATAATATAGAAAAAAAATACCATGGCATCAGCATAACTGAGGCGCGACTAGAGCAGGCCGGTATATGTCAGAGTATTGAATTTAAGACATGTCGAATCGTTGGCGACGTCTTGGCGGGTGCGATTATATTGCGACATACGAGCTCACTTATAGTTACGACGAAACATCATTCTTTGTATGGGGTTAGGTATTATCGTCTAAGGACCTCCGGTACACACCGCAACTTCAGTACGAAACAAAGAAAAAAAAAATAATTGAACATCAATAACAACAATTACACAGCACTAACTGTAGTATATCATTCAATTCTCGTTACTAGCGGTACCTTACTAATTTCAGTTAACCGTAAATAACGAATGGCATCGAGTTTAAATGTCAAAATTAATAATTAATCCTTCGACGTCTTCGACCTATGAAAGTTTAAAAACTTGGCGATGTCAAGTTAATATTTTGATTTGTAATGTGTACTTTTAAACCACATACACGTTTGTGCTGAGATGGCTGCCTAGCTACTCAGGTTATTGAGTATCAAATTCGTATACTTACTTTGCGTCAGCAACGCATGCGAACCGCATTGTTATGGCTACCGAGGCCTGAAGATTAAATAATAACTAACTACTCAACTACTAATTGACAACTAAAAACTTTTTAGTTTTGAAAAAGAACTACATCAATTTGTGATAACGAAACGTTAATCACTCTCCGTTTATATTTTATATAATATATAACCATTTAAGTTGAAAATATTTTAATAAATTAAAGGTTAGTGTGGGTCAAAACATAGGAAAACCAAAACAAGGTATTTTTCATTCATTCAGATCTTTATCTAATATTGGTTTTGACACGATTTAACACCTGAATTAAATTTTGGTTTATTAAATTTAAATATACAATAAAAAAAGTGAATATTTCGTTTAACAATTTATCATTTACAATGTATAATAATGAATTCCTAAAAGGTATTAATTTTCATGAAACTGAACCAAAATAAAAATATATCTTTTTGTAGACAACCTTGGAGAGGTCTACAAAAATCAGATTATTTTTCGCAAGGTTCGCTTTTGCTTTGATATTGTCGAAATGTTTATTCCTGTTGCTTTTATATTTTTCTATCAAAAGTTAACTAACTTTTTAACTATTATTTGAATACGTAGTATAAAGCATATAAACATTTTGTCAAGTAAATGTGAAATTATTAAAAATGATTGCTAGTAAGAATATTAAAATTTTTTCATTGAATTCCATAAAACAAAATATTAAATTTAAAAATAATATAAAATTAAAATTCGTCAACGCGCGATTAAATGAATATCGTATCTACCTCTTCCCAGAGGACGAAGGTTTAAGACCTCCCCGTGTTAACTTAACCTGGCTAACATCTTTAAAGATAATTAAAAAAAGATTATTAAAATAATGTGTCGAACAAAGAAATTCGAATTAAATAAAAATAAAACACAGCTGGAACTGCTAATAAAATAAACGGATTCAATGTATTTTAATGTTGTTAAGGCAACCCTAGCCATTTCGATAAATAAATGTTCCTTGAAAAGCAAGAAATCAATTTTAAAATAGCAACAAATAAATCGTCCGCGTGCCAATCATCTATGGGGTCGAGGCGGCATTGTGCCCCGGTGATAATTGTGGTTATTTCAAAGGGTCAAAGGGGCTCGCGAGATGCACTGCTCTCGGAGAAAGTGCATGAAGTGCTACCTATATCTTTAAAAAAAAACTACGTCAGTAAGGGGCGGTCGCGCGTGCTATCGGCGCGTGCACCGATCTCGCTTTCCCGGTCATCGTAGATTTGATCACTTTTACCAGTTTTTTTTTTATGTTTATATTATTATTTTTTGTTGTTTTTATGGTGTATTTATCTTCTGTTATTTACAATAGATTTTCCGTTAAGGTCATGTAATTTTTTATATGTGAGGGGAGTCAAGGTTAGGAAAAAAAAATCTTGAAAAAAGGTTGCAAAGGTGCTCATAAAATTGTATCATAAGGACGAATGAATCAAATCAAATCAAAATCATAATTGTTACATAATACTTCGTTTTTTTTTTTGCAATTGCATTTCAAAGAGGCTACATATTAGCACAGCCAGTTGGTGTCAATTGTTATTAATCACGGACAACTGACTCGTAGAATTCTGTATCCGTTCAATTGAGATGACCTATTCATGTTAAATCTAATGCCTAACTCATTCTCAAATAGTTTCTTTCATCAATCTCCACGACTCCTTGTTATCATCTCTTGTTTTGTTTATATATCAAATGTATCATTAATCGATATATCACTATTATAAAAATACTTTTTCAATTCGTATAGTAAATTACGACTTGTCAGTTGTAAAGCATTGTTGCGAAAGGTAATATTTACAGAAATTACCCCTTATTAATTACTAGTTAGCCGTCTCTGGCTCGAGTGGGGTACTTATCAGGCAGCCCTCGTGTTTTCCATTTGAGAGTTATACCTACCAAGGCGTTATTAGTTATACCAACATTATCATTTGACAAAATAAAACCTTAACATGTCATAACAATATTATAGCAAAAGTTTAATGGAATATTTAACAAATTCCATCATTTTCAAAACGAACACTTAACATAATACCTATACCTAAACGATTATTTTAGATATCATTGAAAAACCAAGTTTATTTTTGATAGTTAGGAGGATGAAATTCATTATTGCCATTTCCTTTCAGCAAATGTTTACAGTCTTAAATTAAACTTACTCAAGAAGACGACTCCGGGCAAAAGGAATTTACTCAACTCTACCAGGAGCGCTAACTGTCTAAACAAATTTAGGAAGGTTTTGTTGAATAACAATTTTCTACTCTGTAAATTTATTATTGTAATATTAATTGTAATTATGTTATGTTATATTATTAACGCGAGACATTACTCACTACTATTTTATTACAAGGTCCAGCTATTAATGGTTAAACCTAAAGAGTACAGATTACAGTTGCTATTATAGAGTCCGAGGACCTCAGTAACGATAAAAAAAAATATTTAAATAAAACTTTTAAAAGTTTCACGTGGTTCCATAGCTACGTTGTCCGTACAACTATGTCCTTACATTAAAATCCATTTAATTTCAGAAGTAATTATTTGTAATTTTTGGAATTAAACTTTCGTGAAATTTGATGATGGAATTGTGAAATTTGATGATGGAATTTTGACCGAAGTTTCGTACCAATTCGGGTTCCTAGCTCGAAGCATGGCGGATTCATGGCGATAACTGTTCACGGTTTCGAGTGATCGGGCAAAATTCCGATTAATTTATGTGAATATACCCGAGTAAATAAAAAATTAATAATAAGTTGTACCTACTTTCGCCTGTAGTTCAAAAAAAAAAATTGAAAAAGTATCCATTAAAGTAATTCGTTTCACTACCTATATACATTACGATATGGAATCATAAGGTCACGTGGGTCTTAAACCCTCTCGGTCACTTTATAAATAAGTAAAATAATTTTATTCAAATATTTTTTTTAATATCTCTCTGCCAGTGGTAGGTAGTAGTGGAATGAGAAAAGCAATAAAAAATTAAAAAAAACTATTTCTAAATTCAACACCAACATTAAAATTTACAAAAAATTGATTATATTCAAATTTAATTTTAAATATAATATTCTCATGGAAGTGTAGTATAGTGAAGGACACGTTTTTAATACATAATACATATTAATAAAGTTATATAATAATACTTATTGTAATATATTGTTTTTGTATTATTAATATATTTTGTATTATTATTGACAGTAGTCAATACTGTTAAGATGGAAATTATTTAAAAAAAAAATGGATTTTTATGCCTATTTTTCTCCTTCCACTTCCTACAAATGTAAACGTTTCAAAATGGGTTTAAAACGTTTCCAACCCCAATTGAGAACTAAACTTGACTTCGAGTGTTATTCGCATACATCGTTACTTATAAAACTCTGTTCGTTTGTACACTTATTTATAACAACAAAACAATGTGATATGCAAGCATATATACGTATTTTTGTAAGTTCCCTAAAATTCAATAAATGTCGATATACAAAATGATTTGTCATTTTTAATTTAATCATTAAACTAGAAAGTATTTGTAACTAATAAGATATTTCTTAAAAAAAGATTTTAAAGAAGTATTTGTTTTTTTTTTAATAAGCATTTAAGGCTGGGCATATGATGAGGGAAAAGAGGGGAAATTGGACGAGACAGAATAACTGAACGGCAACCACGAGATAGCATAGAGTGATAGAGAGATAGAATAGAGTGCAAATTTTTGGAGGAGGCCATGTCGAAAGACAAGCTGCAACGTAGAAATGACCGTTTACCGATACCTAAATTATACAAAAGAAAAGAAACTATTATAAAGTAAACATATTTGTAAGAAAAAATAATTGTAAAAATAAGTTCAGCAATAAAGGCTATTGTATTTATTTATTTTATTTTATTTATTTTAAGGACATGGTTCAAACCTTAGCCTAAGATTCGCCATACAATATTTAAGGTACATGTACCATATATGTAGTTCTAAAATGTGGTAACGTGGTTGTGTACGTGTATTAATATTCCTATATCTCTGCTACCCTCCAAGGATCGCGTTTTGCCGCTCTTTTCAAATTAACACTGGGTCGTCAAACACGTTTTAATGTGTTTAGTTACGGGGACTTATAGCGGGAACCCTAAATTGTATTGTTTAGGGTTCGAAAAGGACACACTGCAAGCACTAGGTGCACCCATTGACACTTATGGATTAAGATACTCCTATCAATTTTAGCTTTAGGTATATTTAAAATATAAATAGAACAATGAGATCAACGAGTCAATTCTTATCTTACTTCACTTTTTAACATAATAATACTTTTAAATGTATTAATGTTTGTACAACAAGTATGACGTCAAGCGTCGCCGGTATATGTACGACAAACAAACACAGTTTCTAGATAAATTATCATAACATAAGTATTGATATCGATACACCTATTGTTGTACTTAGGTATAACGTCTGGTGAATACGTTTCAATTATTAATACCTATATGTATTACTTAAGTTTAAAGTACAAATTTTCGAAGACCTATTATTATTTTAATTACTTATAAAACAAACAATGAGCTAATTAAACAAAAACAATTTGAACAACAACAACTGCTATCAATTGTTAGTCATATAATTGACAGAGACATCCATAATATTTTACGCGACTCCAAGCAACGTCCCCCGCTTCAGTCGACAGTTGTCGCGGCGAGTGGTGACGAGTGGTGACGAGTGGTGACGCGCTCACAGCTGCAGCTCTCCAATAGTACGCTTCCAAGAAGATCATCATTGTTCCCTGTACCGTCTAAAGTTGCCACATTGTTGCACTGCCAATAACGCCAACTATTATTTCAATCTGTATAATCATTGACACTGATATGTACCACTGTATATTATTCAAGTAAACGGCGACAATTTACAATTATTATATCAAGGGCAGTTATGTATGTTTCTTTGTCTATAAATTGTCTCAGAGGTACCAATTATTAAAACATTTTCTAGTGAGACCATATGGTTTTAACTTGTAAGCATGTGCTCAGATAGACGAATCTAATGTGAAAGTTTTGTCGTATATTTAAAATTTAATTCCTTAAGCACGGCAGAGTTCTCATTTTGGAAAATACACATCCGGCTTTTATCCAACCCTAATCCACAACGGATACCTGACAGTCTAATTATGCTGTATATGAAAAAAAAGCTAAGGGGATTTTTAACTGTTATCTATTCCATACAGATTTTTTTTAACTTTGCAACAAACGCACGAACTGAAATTATTAAAAATATTATGAGACTTAATATTGAACACAAATATAATATATTTATTTTAGAATACAAAACGTTACAAAACAGTTTACCAAACGTTAAAACCTTTAAAGTTTAAACTAATCTGTTATTGCTCACTAGTACCTACAAAATCTTCATATCTGATGTGAAACACTATTTACGTTTTACTTACTTAAAGTTATACGTTTCAGAACATATCTTTTAGGTGCGGAACAAAAAGAAATAACAGATGGACTTGCAGTTCAACAATCCCAAAATAGAAAACTAATCCGAGGGGCTCGTCAGAACTCCAAATGGGTGATTCACCACCGCCAGCAGTACAGTGCTGTGTATTTCTTTACTTTGAGAGCGAAGTCAGAATCCCATTTTTATTAGTAGCACTGTCACTGTCAAAGTCACAACAACCTCCCAAAATACTTGTTTTTTGTATTTTAGTAGCTTACGTATTATTTGTCCCAATATTCATAATCTTGAGCCATCATATAATAATATAATACAATATCTTAGAGTTTAATAATACAATCTTACCCTGCAAAAGTATTAGTGAGAACTTTATGGGTGGTAAGATAAGGGCCTGTTCCTGTTACCTCATATTGTATAAAAATTGCAAAAGATGGAGATTTTATGTACCTATTTCTAGAAATAATTTGACGAATATCCAACCGTTATTATTCAATTCAAAGCAAGTTTTGTTTGCTAAGCGGATTAAAAATTAAAATATATAACTAATATCTAAGCTGGTAGTTACTGCAGTCAGCATCAGGGCAGACAAAACTTACGACTAATTTATATTAAAAAATCATCAATCTTTTTTAACGTTTTTATAAAGAACTTAACGGCAGTTAACTATAATTGCTTTCTAATAAATAATATTACATATTATTAAATGATAGAGTAGTATTAATGTTATAATAATAATTACTGAGAAAAGTTACTAAGGAACTCCGGACGAAAGAATTTACAATGCCTTCATTTAAACCAACGCCTAAAAGAAACATTTAAAAAACTTGGTTACCTGCTGCTTATTGCCCTTTACCCACGAAATGGGGATGAAAATACTTTATATACCCCATCGAGTGGGGTGTCATTGTATGGGTGTCTACAGACTATTCTCGTTATGCAGATACTGTCTTTGCTAATAAGATAATAAGAATGATAATCGCATGGCACGTATTCCCCCAACAAATCGCAAACCGATCAGGTAGGCCCGACGTTTGCACCGTAAATATGAGCATCGATGAATCTTGCAACAAAGTCAAAATCAAATAGGATTGTGTTACCGCCATTACGATATTTATAAACTACAAAACAATGAACACTAGCCGATAGGTTAAATTAAATGTTATACAAAGGTTAAAACATTCAGTGTAGTGTATTAAAATATTTAAATAGAGTACGAGGGAATTTTACATTTCGATGATAATAGTAATTTACAATTTGATATTTAAAAAGACAAATTAATAAAAATTACATAAGAATTTACCTTACTGAATGAACGTCTCTCAGCAATTTTCATAACAGAATAAAGTTTATATTTTGAGATATTCTATAGAGACAGGTATATTAGGTATATCTCACTATTAAAAAAACATTTTAAAACATGGTAGGTAAGTCATTGTTATAAATGATTTTTGGCGCTTGTTGGTGGCGGACCGCAAATTACAATAGATGTAAATTGACATTTAAAATACATACTATCAATCGAATACTACAGAGTAAAAATAAACAAAGCATTGGCTTAGGGGTAAGGGTATCTGACTAGGAACTACGCAACAACAGATAGGGATTAAGAGTTTTGTGTCAGGACTTCTCTCAAAATAAATTAGATTTTTTTTTCATATAAGAGAGTTACCTTGTATCCTGCATTATTTAGACGAGGGTGTGTAAGATGAGGATTAATCGATGTAAAAAATAAATTCTTATCTTAAATATCGATAATTTATATCCATCCATTTCAGAATAAGGAATTAAAAGAATTAATATTTTTAATTCTCAATAGGCTCGACAATGTTCCGGCCCAATGCGTCCTTGGATAACAATGGGGTTATCGTGCATTAGGCCATTATATATTGACTAAAATAATATAAGAACCTACATTTTATAATTATATTATAAAATACGTATTTAAAATTATTGCGGCATTGATAACATGGCAATAAATAATTGAGTGTAGTCGGTAGCGCGGCTCATATTGCGTGTTAAACATTACATTAATACGAACATTTATTTTTTTATTTGTTTTTTTAACGCGAAAACGGATATATAGTAAGGGACTTTAAAAATATGAGCACTAACTATAATTAAACTTATACAAGCGGAGATCGGACACGTTATAATACAACTCGATAGCGAGTGGACGCAATTCGCCGAAGCATACGGGGAAAGCGGGATATGAAGTAGGGGAAGCGCATTGCATTGCATACCTTTCGTCGTAAGTAGGAGAGGCGCCTCCAGAAGCGCTCGGAGACAAGTCTTCATCCATTTCGAAAAGTTAGTTTTGACTATGCGAAAAGCTACACCAATTAAGATCGGACACCGATAACAGAGCACACGCCGGCGATTGCGGCTGTCAGTGCGCGCAGAAAAAGCGCCGAACGCGGCTTTAAACAGGGCGCTCGCAGTGCGGACTGGTACTGGTATGAACTCTGAGACGAAGCCGGCGGCGGCGGCCCCGGCCGGCAAGGTGCGGGCGGAGAGGCAGGAGGGGGCGCGGGCGGCGTGAGAATGCAGCACCCCGACGCCCGCGCGTCGCCAAGCAACGCCACAGCCGCACGTGGCCCGCTCCCGCGCTTCCTCACCGCTGCGTCACACACCACAGTTTATGACGCAACCATGTGTAAATCATTCACCGAAAGTTAAGAAAAAAAATCTTTTTAGCTAGTGGACTAAAAGTTACAAATTTTGGATAAAAACATATTATATTAATCAATATTCCTTACAAACTAACCTATAATATTCCAAAGAGTTATATTTTCAAAAAGCCTTTCTATATAGTTCTCACCTTTACAAATGTTTAATAATCATATTAATTAATTATTAAATATTTTTGAGCAATAGAATTTTTCGGTCGTTTAAAAAAAATATCTAAAATTTGACACCGGCTCATCGGCTGAAAATTTCGAATTCCACATCACGCTTTTCTTATATCCAAAGTTTACCTATTACAATTCCAAGGAATATGCGACGATAGGGAGGTTTAACAATTACAAACTTGTTGATAGTTCTGCACATGTTACTTTACTTTAATAACTTCCATGGTTTTGGTCTATTGGCGTTCTTACTACAAAGATAAGGTATTTAATTGTTTTGAATGTTTTAAGTTAAATTAAGAATACTTTAAGGTATTCTAGTCTTCTTTTCGGAATTAATTTAATTTATTCTTACATATTAGTTATGACTGTGACTCAAATGGTCAATACAATGGGTAATTGTAGTGTTATAAATAAGAAATATCCATAGAGCGTTTTTCCGATTCTACTCCATGGACCTAACCTTTGCAACCGTGCAAGTAGAGTTTGACGTTTCATAATAGCAACGTCAGTATGAAATAAAAAATGTAGAGTTGACTACTCTTGAAATTTGTCTAAATTAAAAAAAAAATACTGCTTTGTCTATCAACCAGCTGAAAGACTCAACGTAACCGGTAGGTGTAGGTACTTTGTTATTATCAAACAAATTCTAACCACCAAATTGAACTTGTCATTCAAAACAAACCACAGGGTTATTTATAATTAATTGGCCACCTCTTGCAGGCAGCCTCTCTACATCAATCCCAACAGCATTTATTCTACGACTTTTTAAAATTAATAGTTTTAAGAATTTAAGTTTTCCTTTACAAAATTTATTTATTGCCTGTGAACTGGCATTAACTCTGAGCGTAGGTATGGCGCCCGGGCGTTGACCTTTTAAGTACTTCTTACAAAATACAGAGTAATAAGTAAAAGAGGGGTAATTTTTTTTTTATTTCGATTTTTTGTGTTGTTTATCAAGTTTTGACTAAAGCCGTAGAACTAATGCTGTTGGGATTGAAGTAGAGAGGCTGCCTGCTAGAGGTAAACAATTAATTACAAATAACCCTCTATACATTACATTACATTTTACAATTATTTAGGGTTATTTTCGAATTCAAATGTTTACAAGATTTAAAATTATATATGAGATTAAAAAATCTACTGAAAGTTATACAAGCAATAAAATAAACAATTAGGTATATGAAAAATTTCAAGGAAGGAGCGACAATTTGATTCAATACGAGAGTTTTTATTTAATAGTACCTACTAACTTGTTGTTTAGGATGTACGTATGTCGATACGCCTATTACTACTATTCAACACTATTTCAAAACAATTAACATCAGTCTAAATAACTGTTCCTTATTATTATACAATTACTGCTGCCATTCGTGTGCGAGGGAAGTGGGCAAGAAAGTCGATAAATACTATATGAATTTGTAAATAACCTATACATTTAGACTATATTTAAAAAAAGCTAATTTATTTTCTATGACAGTCTTCATAGTTGTTTGTCAATAATCGTCAGGAATATTAACAGAAACACACACTTTGACCCTACGAGTAGCTTCAGATCATATATAACGATGTCGCGAATCTTTATCATATCGTCTTCGTCAAGTAATAATAATAAAAAATAATAAAACTTGATTAACCAAAATGTTCAGATGTTAAATTGAGTCCATCAAGAAATTATTCATATGTGGAAATATGAAGCGAAGGACGGAAAATTTAAATTCTATTATGTAGGATGGAGGCTTTGATATATCAGGTTCATTTTACATTATAACATGATTGCATTTATTTGTCGTCTGGATTTTATTCAGATCGAGGCCAACTCAATTCTGTGGCAAGGCTTATTGTGTAATTCACTATCACCTACCTATTACCAGTCGTTCGTGATTTCATTATTTATATTATAATGTAGAGATTAATACATCATCGCTGGAGCAGTCATTTAACGGCTAATTAAATAGGCGGTCTGCCCGAGCGTTCGCAATCTGACGTCGTGGCTCGTGACGTCACCCGCGTCATCGCCTCGGCACCAACGCTGCAGCCGCTTGGCCGGACGTTAAGCCTCGTTCAGTTTTGTAGCTAATGTGCTTGCGGATATCAAAGGAAAAACTTAATAAATATGAACTTGGTCAGCCTCCTCCACGAACGATGGCCGTTATGAGAAATTAATTAATATTATAAACACGAAGATTGTTAGGATGGATGAATGGATCTATAGATGCAATAAAATATAAATTAATTGCCAACCGAAAGCAAAATACATTATCCTCTTAGAAAGCTGCGGACTTTCACACAAAATTGCTATGCAAATGAAGTTAAAAATTAAACCAAATTACTTTGACGATCGTCTCGTCGCCGCAAGTACGTAATATCCACATATACGTAATACCTACGTAATATTAAAAATCAAATCTGTTGTCTGGTTATGTCTCTATTATTAATAAATTCGTAACTTTGTGCTAGTTTTTAAAAAGAAATATTATTTGAAACTATATCTGAACTATGTACTTATAAAAGATAAATATGGATTAATACCTAGTAAATATATAAATTTGCATGTTTTGTTTAGCTTATAGATATTGAATAAAGCTTTCGTTAAATAAGAAATTTACTTTTCGTAATACAAAAAGTATTACGAATAAGTTCTTAGTGTGTTTGTTTGTTTGTTGTTGTTAGGTCATATATATTTGCAATATCTTGCTAACTATTGTCAGTTTTTTTTTTATTTCCTTTCACGAACTGCTTGTGAAAAGAAAGTTCTTGTTTACATCTTATACAAATATGTACATTTATATAATAAGTAATTAAATTATAATTTTCAAATATGTATTTGTTTGAATACTAATAAATTAATGAAGCACCCAACTCTCAATATAAATGCTTATGTTTATAAAATGCGAATGTGGGGATCAGATAGAGGAGGTGCATTATATAAGCCGGATATATAAGCCGGGGTGGGGATGCTCACGCACTAATAGTAAATACCTAGGGCAACTGCAAGCACTGCACCCCCGCCCCTCCTCACTCACGATACTGCGCCGCCCTTCACCCCCCGCGAGTACTTAATCTTCATTAGATAACATCTCTCTCTTAACCTACTTGGACAGACATCTGACACTCTTTATGTAAAATAAACTATATTGCTTCAGAATTAATATACATTTCATAACATACATAAATAAAATCTAGCAAAAGCGAATAATTCATTGTAAATAGTGAATTATCGATATTATTACATTAATTAATATTAAATGTTAATTTTATATCACCACCCTGTCACCCTCGCTCCGACCGACACGTCGCTTATACGAGCTCTTAAACACCATTATATTCGACTCTTTTAATTTGCAATGGAGCTTAGGGTCCATGGGATTAGGACATTAGAACTTTTGTGTGTAACAGATAAATACAACTCTTCCGAAGCTGACGAATTAGATATGGGGGGAGGAGGTGGGGGGGTAAGAAGGGGTGCGAGGGGGACAAAATACGATTACGCCGTCGTTGAGTCCCATACGGTGGGTACAACACAAAATAATCCGATTTTAGACCGTTTAGTTATTACAGCGTGGTTGTTGTCGGCGACCGACCGAAGTCCGCTTGGACTACCCGGGAAGGTAACTGTACCTACTCATCGTTATAAATCGTAATATGGTAATATGGTAATATGCACTTTTAGGTACTAGTCATAAAGATAGTGCTATTCGTATTATTGCAGGTGATAGTATTTTTGCTTGCGATAAACTTCGAAACTAGAATTCGCATTATATATTATCTGCAAAAGATATCTTTCGTCGAAAAAACGATAATTTTATTGTATTAATAATACCGACCCATTTTATTTATTGATAAGAATAAACATAAAACAAATTGTGTAAAAAAAAACTCAATTAGTTATGTAATTAATTAATAATTGTTGATAATTTATTTCTGTGGGTAGGTAAATAGTACCTACCCCCCATACACTCCCCCTCCCAAACCTACTGCAGTCGCTCAGAGTCAGGTCAACGACCACCATTCGCGTTATTATTGTTAATCATTTAACTAGGTAATCGAAATGCTTTCGCTTAATTGGGATTGGAAATTAAAAAAGGTAAAAGTTGAGCAGTTTCATTGCTCTACAGGTCTCACCTGCCCTACTAATACATATAATTTTAAATAAGTATACATGTACAAAAGAAAAGCCCATCACGAGATGGTATTTTCCTCGATGGTGACACGTGAAGCCACACGTGGTTTTAGGGAGAAGAGTCATTTAAAATATGAAGTATTAAAATTCCATCGAGGACGGACTGGAAGTCACTTTAGTAGATAACGATATTGAGATAAGTGGCTAATCCGTGAACATAACGATTGAACATTTTAAATATTATACCATTACATCATCAACAGTTTCACTGTGATACCAGGCGACAGACAAACAAACAATATTTTTTTGTATTGTATATCGAATAAACTTTGCTCGTTAATGTATATTTAAAAATATAAATTTATATAAATATTACATAATATCTATAGGTACATGGTTAGGTATTTTTTAAATTAACTACATACTATTTTGGACTTAATAAAATACTATCTAATAAAATAATCACGCCAAGAATTCCAATACACTGGACGAATAACATCATTTGTATTTGAAATATTAGATATGACTTGCTTTCTTCGATTTCTACCCCTTATATAATATAATGTTTATTATAAGGGCGTAAAAGAAATTATATTTCTTTCTTATTAAAATCCAGGTAAAGTTTATTATATAATGTGGTACAATGTATAATATTATTTTTACCTTTAGTAAGTTTTAAAACTAGAAAACTGGTCTAATGGAAACTTAACGACAGCTTAGTAAATAAATAAATCAACAATTACAAGTATATCTAATACATAATTGACGATATATATAATATTAATATTAGTATAAAACACGCAAACAATATATCGCTCAATTGACAACCATCAAAGGTCACTGGGCAGATTATTCCCAGGGAGGCTTAGACACCCTTCTATCAAACCGTCACTGTTTCCGACACTCGTTTGACGTTAGCATTCACATTATATCATTGAAAATAATAATAATACATTTAGTTTTCGTGGGATAAAGGGTTGGGAACGAATTAGAAAAAATCAAGGACGAACATACATATCATTTCAAACACACTAACAAATTGAACTGCTAAATATTTATCTTTGTTATGTACCTATTTAAATAACGTCCCTGACCTCGAGGGTTACAAACATGTTACAACATACCTACTTCTAACTGGAGAATTTACACATTTTTCATATCAAATGAGACGACAAATACTTTTTTAATTAAGTGCAAAATTCAATTCGTCTGTTATAAACTTTACATTTGTCTTTCCTTGAACCTTAATTTAAAACAAGCCCCACACTACCAAGACGCTAACTGCACGTTGACGATGTAAACATACGTTAAGTTAACTGTACACACAAACGATGTCGCTGAATGTTTTGTTTATAATAGTGTATAAACAAAAATAGTTTAATAATTAAGTAGTTGGCGACTCACTAGCCGTCCACAGAAATAAATAGCTGTCTAATATAGGTATAATGTTAAGAAAATAAATAAATTCTTAAACCTTAATTTACAAACAAAGAGTTTTAAGTTTAACTCAATAAATCAAATTAAATATAAAAGTAATTTATTATGTTGCCAATTCATCAATTCCAGAGTAATGAAGTGACCGTGTCTTACGAATAATAAACAAAAGAGTGAATATCGGTTAAATACCGTTAAAATAAATCCTAAAGACGATTTTGATTATGAATTTATAAATAAAAATATTTATTATTAAATAACTTTATGAATATAAACAGGAAATATCGATAAGAGAAATAAACATAACGACGATAAAACAGATAGGTACCTATATTTGAGATACCTAGAGGTTCCAAGATTAAGACGCGGTATATATTAATATAGAGATTGCAGAACAGAACAAAGAAACCCTTAAAAATGTTTACATTTAAAAACGATGAGGATATTAGCATAATTTATGTCACATAATTCATCCTGGGGTTTGAGTTGAAATACACCCTATAAAAACATTCTAACTGGTCCCTCAATATAAAGGTGTCGTAACCCAGTGGTTAAACACAAAAGCTTCGGGGTACCTACATGTGTAAATGTACTCTCATTGTGAACAGTAACTGGTGACTGAGAAGTAAAAATCTACTGTACCGACAGAAATATTGTTAATTAAAAATATTAAACATAATAGTACATTTATAATGTCTAAAACCCAGATAAAAGGACATGATAATTAACACTTAACAGACAATAAAAAAACAATGGTAATAAAAAAAAAAACATTTTATTTAATATGACTAAACAATTAAAACTCCCAAAAGTAGTTGATAAAAAGAAAATATGACCACATAAGATTTGAAAAGTTGTATTAAAAATATTCATATTTCTCTCAAAGTTTTGGGGAATAAAGCAAAAAATAATTAACAAATTTAAAACTAGTGGCATGGTACACTTGAAATCTAATCAAAATGACTAATTACTAATTAGTTTAAAGACCGACCACTAGAAAATTGTGAAAATGTAATGTCAGTATGTAAAAATAGAACGCGATATTTTCTTAAGTATTCCTGTAACGTAGTAAATATTATTAACGTATTCTTAAGTATTTATCAAAGGTGAAATGCCTTACAGCCCTCTAACAAGTTAGCTAACTTTGGCAAATAGAAGGTGTCTTTCACCATGTTATGTAACCAACCATCAGCCCGTAACTCGTTAGAGTGGCACAGTTGAGCAGCAACCTGCCCTACCAGCACATATAAAAGGTATTTGTTACTGACAGAATTGGTACTAGATTGAAAAAGGCTTGTATTAGATTTTTTTTTAATTAATACTTTTCACCCATAAACATATCGTCCGTGCATTTTTTCATGTTAAATATTTTTTTGTTACATTTTTTACAATTACAATTTTAGATACATATTAATAATTACGTTAGCGATTCGTTTTATAAAGTTGATAATTTTTTATTTTATTATATAATAAAATATGATAATAAATATTTTGTTATTCATGGTATCGATTGTTTCCAAAAATTTAGGGAAAAAAATGTTTTCTCTCTATAGTGGGGAAAGATGAAGCTAATAGAAAATAAAATAAATGGAATTCTTAAATTGCATCTTTCTTGATAAATAATTAAAAGATTTAAAGTGCTTTAAATTAAGGACTTCAAATATATCGATATCAGACTACATGGTAATTAAACTCAATGAGTTGCTACCATCCTTGACTGACATCACTAACATGAGGTTCCTAAGTACGGTACCTAAGACGTAGACATCCAGATCCAACTCGTCTGCATTGTGTGAGCTATCTTTTACTAAACAATCGTTCATTCTATTTGTTTGAATTGTACTATTGTCTACTAGTCCTGACGGCCATACAAAAGCCACTAAATATTGTCTCCTGAGCTTTAAAAAAAATATATATTCTAAATTTTTTTATTTTGACAAATGTGTAGTAAAAGTATAAAAATAAACAAAAAAAAACATTTTATAAATAGACTGAAAAAAAGCTGGAAAATTTAAATACATAAATTTTATTTTACTGTCAGGATAGTGGAGATAATCAGGAAGTAGAACCGTCAGAGTTTCAAACAAATCTGAATCGTCATATGCAACTATCAACTATCCTATCTTGTGATTATCTCAACAAGTCAAATCAACAGGTTTAATCCACTATACGACTTCGCAACCGAAACAAACGACAGTCAGTGAACAATCTTAATTGGGAACTTAATTTGAAGTTACATTTGAAATGACAATAAAGTAAATAAAGTATTCTATAACTTTTGGAAATCAACAAAACATATTTGGATATGTCAAGTCGTCTAATGGTTGAAATTGACATATTGGTGGAGATTTTTTTGTATAACTTGTTTAAAAAAAACAAAAGTAATTTGAACAAACCGTTGAGAGAAGTGGACTACTAGTTGAAGAAATTTTCGAGAATTTAGGTAATGATTCACCTGATATTTTTAATGTCCAGTAGGCATTCAAAGCTGAATAGTTCAATCAAACTGTAAAAAATATTCTTGCAATTGGATAAGTTTTTATTGTTGACGATTTTTCTGAAAACACTAAAATAGGGTTCAAACAGTATATTGAATGTGTATTATTTCAATATACTCCTTGAACACTATTTATTTTGTTTTAGCGACAATTGATGAGAGTGAGAGCAAAGTAGTACCTCTTAGCTAAATAATCATTTCAGATAACTTGATGCATAACACCAGTGCTGTTTAAAGTTTTCAAGAGGTATTAACGTCGTTATAATCAAGATTCCTAATATTACTAAAATTATTTAAATTTGGGTGGTTCAGTAGCTCATTACAAGATTCATTTCAATAAGGTAAGTTGACGTGCTATATAATGGAGAAGATTTTAAAATACCACCCGGCTGGCATTATTTTTATGGGAAAGATACAAGTGATGGTTTGGGTGGACTTACAAACAATTAATTAGTCGAGCTACCGTCCAGAAATAAAATATATGTGTAAATGGGCCAACAATAACCGTAGACGAGTAAATTTTCACTTCGATTGAATTTAGCAGGCTAAAAAACTCACTAAAAGATTAAATGATGCCAGTACAAGGAGTATGTAGTAGCTAGCTGCAATTCCTCTTTTAATTGATGTAACAAAAAACTTCATCATAATCACGAGAAGGTAAAAATGTTTGTTATAAAAATACTAATGTTTATGAGATCATTGCTGAACCTCCAATGAAAACCAGAGACGATTCACATTGAAATCTCAATCTCAAACTGAAATTGAGAATACAGTCTGAGCCATCAACATCAGAAAAAAATAAGAAAAAGAAGCATTACTATAAAGTGTCATCACATAACGATCAGCCTTCAACATTGTCCAAAATAAAATGATTATAAAATCTTAAAAATATTATTGGTTTTACTTTCCACGACCATGAGAAAAATGTTTCAGTGCTCGAAATAAAATTCCTACTACTTACTTTAGGTTTTACTATTTCCACTCGCCTAGAAAGTTGAAAAAAATAAAAAGAATTTGTACCGAAAATTTTACGTACCTCTAAGTTAGAACGTACCAGAGTTTTTTTTAATACAGTTATAACCGATATATTGAAAATAAACTTTAAAAACAGGGAAGGCAGTGAAATTTGGAATTTTGTTTAAATTTTGAGACTCCTTTAGCAGAACTTTTTCCAACGATAAAAAAAAAAAGTTTATTTATATAGAGAAATTCATCCACTCAACCTCTTACATAAAGCATTTCGTAATGGCGCAAACAACAAAAATATTAAATAGCATTTAATTTTGAGGTCATAAAGGTCGCCTGTTTGTTGAAGTATAAGTAATAACTTCGGAAGTCTTCTAATAAAACTTGTAGCAACGTCTACTATGGGCTGGACTACCTGGACTTATTACCATAAAAAAAGCTAACTAAATATTAATTAGGTACATACATATTACAAAATATAAATAATCATAATATACACTCATGGACATATTTAGGGGAACGCAAAAAAAAGGTCGAATAACGGAAAATATTTTCATATTTTCGTACTGGCCACTATACCAATATTATGTATTAAAAAAAAGATGATTTTAAAAATAATTTTATTTTAAATTTCATTTGTTTTTTTTGTTTATCTGCTAATTTCTGAGACACGTAGTGTATGGAATTTTCGTCGGCTTTTGTTGTTTTTAACAAAAACTTTATTTCTGTTGTTTTTTTGACGAAAAATTGTCATTATTGAGTGAAGTAAACTTAATTCGATAAATTTAGGCGATAATGCCGGATCTCAGCGTTGCTCTAGTTTCTAAAGCTGTAACTTTAATTGAAAATGGTTACACTTACAATGAAGTGGATCAAACATTACATGTTTCCAAGTCTGTGATTTTCCGCAATGTTAAACGATACCGGCAGACTGGAGAGTATACCAGGCGTAAAGGACAAGGTCGCAAAAGAGTAACAGGAGAGACAGACGATAGAGTTATTGTCAGCAGTGTTCTCAGAAACCGTACCTTGACTTCTTCTGAGGTACGAAACCAGCTGCAGGAAGTTCGACAAGTGATAATTAGTACCAAAACCGTCAGAAGAAGACTGAAGGCAGCTGGTATAGGGGCGTACTTGCCTGCCAGAGGTCCACAGCTCACCGCAGGTCATCGAGTGGCTCGGGCCAGCTTTGCTCGTTTCCACCTAAATTGGAATAATGACGCTTGGGGAAAAGTTCTTTTTAGTGATGAGTCCAGATTTTGTCGCAAACCAGATGATGGAAGGACCAAAGTATGTCGACGACCCGGAGAAAGATACGCTCAGTGTAACATTATTGGGAGAGAGTCGTATGGTTGAGGGTCAGTAATGGTATGGGGCGGTATTTGCTTAGGAGCACGCACGGAGCTACACATCGTAGAAAACGGCTCCTTGACTGCGGCAAAATACGTAACCGACATTTTAGAGCAGATTGTGATGCCTTTTGCCCCTTTCATTGGAGACAATTTTCTTCTAATGCATGACAACGCTCGACCTCACATTGCGGCATTAGTTTCGGAATATCTTAATGAGGTCGGAATCCAGGTTTTGGGGTGGCCGGCACGCTCGCCAGACCTAAATCCAATAGAACACGTTTGGGACAAACTGGGAAGACAAATTAAACAAAGAAATCCATCACCTGTCAACGTAAGAGACCTCAAAACCGCATTGGTTGAAGAATGGAACTCAATGCCGCAAAGTTTTATTGACAATTTAATAGAGAGCATGCCTAGTCGCATGCAGGCAGTTTTAACAGCAAGAGGTGGCAACACTAAATACTGATTGTATCACCCATCGCGAAAAAACCAGTCATTTGAACAATATTAACTTTTCTTTAGTTTTCATTGTGTTAGGTCAAAACTCTTCAGAATTAAGTCACTGACCTTATTGTCTTTAATTTCGTTTCTTTCGCTTTAATTTTGTGATTTTTTTATGTTCAAAAATGTTAATTTAATTAATTCAGAATAATAATCAAATGTATTGTACAACAAAAATGTGTTTTCACATGATCTTGCAGTCTGTTTTTTGGGTTCCGCTAAATATGTCCACCGGTTTATAATTATAGAGATCGATTGCTTTTACATTATACATTATATTAATATTGAGAAAATCTAACGCAATTGTTGGTATATTTAAACACTAATCATACTCTAATCTAAACTTACATTAACTATACTGTACTAACAAAAAGTCCGACGACTTTTCTCACTCCTTGAGACGAGAATCTAATTATAAAAAGAGAGCTCTTAAATATTTTATATATAAACTTTATTTCATTATTTATTTTACCAATTGCTGATCATATTTATTTTACAATCGCAGGACTTTCTCTGTTTAAAGTAAATTTTGAGAAGTCGTTATATTCGGTATCGTTATGAGAAAGAAAAATTTACCTACCTATACG
Organism: Napeogenes inachia; assembly: GCA_959347355.1. Taxonomy (NCBI): domain Eukaryota; kingdom Metazoa; phylum Arthropoda; class Insecta; order Lepidoptera; family Nymphalidae; genus Napeogenes; species Napeogenes inachia. The sequence continues at coordinate 12,480,284 of OY365800.1, read as the reverse complement.
TGTGAACAAACTCTCTGTATTGAAATATCAACTACCTTGCTTTATGAGGATATAAAAGAGTTACCTATTTACGGAGAAATAAGACAAATATTTTTACGATGAAAGACTATCATCACAAAAAAGCGAGTCGAATATAGAATCATTCATATTAAACAATACCAATTTCTAAGGAGTATTTTAAATATTTTATTGTCTAAATCCAGTGCTGCTAAGGATATTGCAATTACTTTTTAATAATATTTGTCGTCGTATTCAGTGGTTCTCCTATTATTTTTACTTTCATCTTTCTCTTGATTGAAGACTTAATAGCTATTGAGTTGAGGTCAGTTGAGTTGAGTTGAGTTACATACTTTAACAGTAACTTAGTCCTTTATTTTTTGGTATATTATCAAAATATAGATGCCATGTAGATCTGGTTTTTCTTTCGTATATACCTACGTATTAAATTATAATTCGGGTTTTTTTAATAACACGAATGAATAAGACGTTGCTCTTCGTAAATCATCCTATACGTTATCGTACCTTATCGTTCTGTTTTATCCAAACTAATAAAATAGATAAAGATAGAGAGATAGTAAACAGAATTTTGAGAGGAAATTACTGTGCTGTCGTTATGAAAAGCTTTTTAAAACCTTGTAATTCTAAAGGTGGGCTTCCATGATTTCTCAAATAACCTTAATTTTTTATTGAAATAATATGCTGGTTTTAAGCCAAATATAAATAAGGAGTAACATTATTATCATTATTATTATTAATAGCAGACGACAACAAAAGAGACAATTTACAAGATGAAAGCGTTAGTATCTCTTACGTTAGCTTACATTCTTGACCACAATGACGCGCACCGAAAAAACAGTCTCATCAAGAATGTCACCCGGCGCTGCCTCCTGGGTGAACAGACACTAAATGTGCACTATATATGTATAGATATTGTATACATATATTATATAGGATGGCTGGAATTCAATTTACGTTGGCCGCAATACGAGTAGATATCGTGACGTCTATTATTTTATATTTCTGTGTCAGTACGTTGTATACGTAAGGAAGGATACAAATTATGGTATCACGAAAGACTACAACAACAACAACCGCTATTCAAATCCACATAACTATTACTATATTTTAGTACCGAGACGGTACCTAAATACTGTATAGTAAATAATCTTAAAAATTCACGAATAGAAACAGCTCGCGGCATTAATGACACATTATGTCTGTCTGAATATTTAAAAATAATAATATAAAGGTTAAGAGCCTATGGTAATATGTAAGATATTTCATTTAGTAGAGATGGATGATAATGGCGGAATGAAACCAGCTAATATAATTTTAGTGAAGAAAATAAATGATTATTGTAGGAATACCAACACTGTAGAAATACTAAGATTGTAGTAATATATACGGTACAATAATGTTGTGAAAATCAAAATGTAATACAATTAAATATGATAAAGCCGGATCAAAATTTATCAACAATCAGAGCTTCAGGCTGGCGACAAACAATTTATGTTGAGTGGAGATTTGTTCGCAGCAGTGACGCATTTTAGAATAAACGCCCTGTGTAGGATGACTTCAACCCGCTTTGAGAGGTTTAACGAATTATAAAGCCAAAATGTTACTTAAAACATCATACGTTCAAAAAAGTAACATTAATTTGGGAACTTTTAATAGGTAATAACTTATTCATTTTGATACAGAAGTTTTTTTTTTTTTGCTAAATTAATTCCTTTTCTCTGCGCTGTAATTCCTTCTGAAAAACCCCCTATACAAAAATATATACTCTATGGAGGATAAAATAATATTATTATTTACCTACTAATTGAAGTCGTTGCGTCAAGTCAGTTTTCGAAAGTAATTAATGAGAACTATACAATTTCATATTACTTACCTGCATTTTGATTTCTGAATTAATGAAGTACATTTGATTTGTAGTTCATAACAATATTATTTTTATCCTTTTTAGAGGTTTTTTGTATGGGGGGATTTTAGAAGTTTATTTTTTTTCTGCTTTTTAAAACATACTAATTTTCATTTGTTAAGGTGTTTACTATCAATATTGCATAAGAACCATTCACCAGCACCAATAAAAGCTCAATATCTTGGAAACTACTGCTTTTATTTCGACCAAATATAGCTAATAACTATCTTGACGGACCAGGCTTTTGATAAAAAAAAAACTGCACTCAAATCAGTCTACTCGTTTAGTTGCTACGATTCTTCAGATAGATAGACACACATATACAAAGGTCAGACTTATAACACCCCTCTTTTTGGGGTCGGGGTTTAGTAAAAAAGTCTTAGCTCATATAAATTATTATTTAGACAATATGATTGTAGATAATTATTAATTGGTCATTCCTCCATATTACGTCACGAAGAAGAGGTTAAGTTGTGAATGTGGATGCTTCTATGTGACATAATTTGATTTCTTTTCTTAGATATAGAAATTTAGGGCAAATAAGATAATGGGTGGTCGCTCTGGTGGGGTGTGTACAACATTTTGCAACATCAGAAGATGCACTAGAGAACTATCGGCCTTTATTGAAAGACTTCTTCCTTTCCTCAATAAATTGTTTAAAAAAAATGGCTATGATATCTAAGGGCTGCGGAATTCAACTTTGATTGTTCCGAGAACGGCTCAACCCTTGACGGAGCTTAGGGATAAGGCTGTAACACCTAAATATCAGACGCAGACGAAAAGCGACTAGGAAAGTAATGTCACAAAATAGACTAACCGTTCCCTGCAAGCTGCTGAACCCAAATCAGTCTATAATAATCTGAATTGCTGAAGCTGCTGAAGCTTCTGAACCCAAATCAGTTTATAAGCACAAATTCATCGACCAAACTAAAATTGTGAAAATAAGCTGCACTGGAATAGGGAAGCACAGAGGTTTTATTTTATTCTAAAAATGTTTAGGGTCTCATCGCGAGAAAATCAGTTCCCTTAAAAAACACAAAGGTGGCTAAAATAACATATATACATTTTTACAAACGGTAGATGGCGTGCTGCAGTGGGAGGGGGGCAGACGAAGTCGATTAGAACAAGTTGATTAAGGAACATATATTTGTTATCAAGCCAGTAACTTACTTAAAAAAAATGTACTTCTAGTAAAAAAGTCTATATTGCTTTTATTTTCAGTCTAATGATGTATAATGATTAAATTATGGGAACAAAGAAATAAAGCAAAAAATATAAACCCTCGTTATGAAACATTATTTGCCATTCTGCAGTGTAGCACTACAGTTCATGAATTTAAATTTTCAGCTGCAAAGTTGTAATCCAATTGATTGTAAAACTACAAACAATTTAAAGCCACTTCTCACTTCTTGACAGCTCTATGGAAAAGTTAAAACAATAGTTTATATATTAATAATTTATAAACCTCATGCCCTGTACGTCGATACCTATATTTAATATTACATTCGGTTGGTCCAAGTACACTCGCGTTCATCCCAACGTGACTAGGATGACTGGAATTCAATTTACGTTGGCCGCAATACGAGTACTTAGATATCGTGACGTCTAGTATTTTATATATTTATATACATATATATAGACGTAGAGAGATTAGTAGTAGTAGTAGTAACAGAGTGACTGCAGTATCTTAGCCAGTCAACTAGTCAATATTATTCCCTTGAATTGTCATTGCTCCTTAGCTTGTCATGAATGAACTAGTGATGTTATAATTATGTATAACAGCCAAAATAAAACCATACGAAGTTTGGAAAACACACAAAATTTTTGTTTAAATTGACATCATTTACATTGCTTTTAAAATTTATTATTGAGAAATTAGTTTAAAATGTTGACGTTCCCTCATCGACACAAAACCGAAAAATTTCTGCAAAACCAATGCGAAATAGTAACCCCAGTTTAATAAATAATAGTATGAGACGTTCAATTAAATATTGTATTTTTTTTTATTCTTTTTGTTATAAATCTAAACAATGTTAATAACGTAGCGACATACAGTGACATCAATAATATTTTATCATTTATTCGAAGCATCCAAAACCAGCTAGTGTTTTTAAAAACAAAAAAGTATTTCTTGGAGTTAAAATCCTCAGGCTTAGCAATTATTTCTTTATAATAGCCTTCGAATTACATATGTATGAAACGATAAAGGTCAAAACGAATAATAAATCTAACAGACAGTAAATTATTGTGGAATAGCTTGTGTCCACGACACTCGTAGCTTAAACGTAGCGCAACATGAACTACGACACAAGTACTCATGTGAACTGCTCAACCATATGCGATAAAACTTTATTTGTCCTCATCAAGGCTTTAGAATTAGTAGCTACAACTATTTTACAATAGGTTGTGCGAGTTCATGGACAGTTCAGCCGCAGTGCGTGTGAGTGCACTCGCTACACGGCCACGCCTGACTTCATTACAAACATTGTGATATTCCGTTTCGTCCAACGAAAATAGTTCAAAACAATCTCTAGTCTAGGTCAAGATAGATAATTAATAATCTAGCCTGATCCAATTTTATGAAATTGTACTATGAAATGGAATTGATTACAAAATTTGGCAATATCGATGTGTGGATTGAATTTATACGTAAGCTTAGAGAGGAACTTTGACTCTCGGATTGTAGGTGATTCTGAATGGCGGCTGAATGATCATTAATCTGATAAATCCTAATACGTACAATTTATGATAAGTAATAATGATTTTGGGACATGGTTCACGGGCGTTTAACTATTAACATCAAAATAAGGGTCCGTCATCAAAGATTTTTTAACTGGCGGTTATTTGGTGACTGACAACACTTAGCTCATGATTTTTTTACAGATATTTAGTTTTATCCTTCCGGACTATGGTATGATGCCGTACAAATCATCCCTTGTGTTTTCGCTTCGCTTTATGGGCCTGGAATCAACTTGAGGATAATGCCGATTTTGCTCCATAAATATTCTTTTCAGACGTAGCTCATTCTCACCTCAGCGCTATAAGCCAAATTGTCATATTTGGGGCTCAGAAAATCCGCACCTAATCGAAGAGACACATAAACACCTTCAACGATTAACAGTTTGGTGCGGATTTTGCTCCAAAGGCATCCTTTGCCTATTTATTTTCGAAAATGTTTAAGGATCGGCTGCCTCTGTAAACGGCGAGCGTAATCGTGTCGTGTTTATGGTTCTTAAAGAGACCTGGGCGACATTTAGTTTCAAAAGGGCTGGGCTTTATGCCACGAAGCCAACGTTTATGAACCTTTTGCGGACTGTCTTAGAAAATCCAATTGTCAGGCGCAATTCTGATGTCGCTTGACTCCCTTGAAGCTGCGATTAGACACCGTAAGACTAAGATAAATGTTTCGTCAACAAATCAGAGACAAAAAGAACAACATTCGTGAAGCCATAGTCGAAATACAGTTACATAAGTACAATCGAAAATGTATTCCAAAATTGAACCTTCGGTATGGGTTACTTGCCTGGCCAGCAGCGACAGCCACATGAATGAAGTTATATTCCATTATTAACCAGAACCTTTGTACATACTTTGGAACAAAAAACAAATGGGAAAAAAATTCCCAACCTACTTTTCTTACAGCATTTTAAAAAAGTTAGTGAGTTTGTGTAGATACTAACGAATCGACATTTTTTCTGACAGATAAGAATTCTTATCACTCACAGTAATAAAAAAAATATTCCGATTGAAAGCTATTTTATTAGAGTATTGATAAGAGATGAGATAAAAGTAGGTAGGTGAATGTTAGATAAAACAAAAAGACAAAAAAATATTTAAGCTTTTTTTGCCAATATTAAAGTTATAACAAATTTGATCGGATATTAATTTCTGCAAATTTTTATTGTGTAAATGTAAATTAAGGAATTGCTCACTAACTACTTATTTACTTCTTTAAGTGACACTAAATGACATTTGACCTACATTAGTGTCACAAACAAACTGGTCCAAGATATTGGTTGAACAAAGTGTCAATTGCAAATTACAATATGTCATATACCTACCTAATGGCCGTCAAGGGTGTGTTATTTGCTGTTTACTATGCCTATGTAGTATTTATTATGCCGTTATATGCGACTCTATTGAAAAAGTAATTCAAGGTTAATAAGGCCTATAATTTTGTATGTACTAAGTAGTAGTAGAGTCTAGTGCAATTGCAAGATTAAAAAAAAATGCATTCAAAATAAAATGAGGTACCAATTTTCCCTTTCAGTAGGTATAATTTAACCTCAGGGAGAGAATCGTAAAAAATAAAATATTTACCCGTAAGACGGACCTAGTTACATCAAATATATTGCGCATATTAAAAGTTATGATAGTATAGTGTGGTAAGATATTAGGTCCGTTCAAATGATATTGGCGTTTTGTATGGGAGGAACAAAGAGTCGAATATTTTTTATAATGCGTAATAATGCGATATTTAAGGTTTTCAATTTTGTAAACTGAGTAACGCAAACAGAAAAAACTGAAAAAAAAACAAATGAATGACGGTCAACGAAACAAAAATAGTTAGGTACCTACTTGTGCATACAGGGTTATTTTTAATCAGTTGACCACTTCTTGCAGTAAGCCTCTCTACATCAATTCCAACAACATTTGTAGTATAAATTTATACAAATCTTGATAAACAACAAAACAAATGGGAAAAAAAATTTTGCTCCCTCTTTTACTATTATAAGTAACTCTTCTTACAAAAAAACAGAGTATTTTGTAAGAAGTACTTAAAAGATCAACGCCCGATGCTCAGATTTAATGCCAGTTCAGAAGCAACAAATAAATTTTAAATTTTGTATGGGAATATTTTAATTTGAAAAAATATTAATTTTAAAAAGTCGTAGAACAAATGTTGTTGGAATTGATGTAGACAGGCTGTCTGGAAGAGGTGGTCAACTATATATTTCTCTATAGTACCTATAGCATTTATATTATATATTTTTTATATTTATTATTATTTATATCTATAGTATTTTAATTTAATAGAATCCTATAGTATTTACATTTTATAACAATCCTTAATTAACAAAACTTGTTTAGTCTACTAGACTAAAACTAAATGTCTAGTCATAAAATGATTTTATCAGAATTCAAATTTAAAATATCTCTATTCAAGTAGGCATTTATACGCACTTTTGTCAATGATTACAATAAATTGGTCAGTATAGTCAGTCCGTGAGTAAGCTACAATCAGCTCATAATGTTGCTCAGATGAGAAGAGCCGCACAGAAGAAAAAGAAAAAAAATACTTACAAGATGTCAGTTTGCTAACATTTATAATTATTAAAATTTCTTTCTTACCTAATGTAGGATGATTGATTTTCTTTATAAGATTTTATTTTAAATCTTTTTTTATTCTTTAAATTACAGTTCATATGTATTTTTTTTTTGTTTGTCTGTCTATGCTGTTAGCCCTGTTGGCTATTCATATGTAAGACACGTATTATTCTTTTTATTTAATTATTTTTATTGCCAAAGAAATCTCTAATAGTGCTGGCAAATTCTAATTTAAATGGAACCCGAACATGGATCTTGGTTTATACTTACTATGAGCACCATACTTTAGCAATATTAGCAATAATAGGTATTTATGAATCATATAAGACGAGTTATTTTATGTTATTATTTAATTTGCTTAGTGTTTTATATATATGACTTTTTTATCTATTTAATTATTAAAAACTATGATGGGACACACAACCACGGATAGATTGACAATCAGGTTATAATTAAATATTAGATACAACAGGAAGGAGTGCTTTAATCCTCTTTGCTGCTTACAAGATGGTGATTAACTACTCAGGACAGCGGGCGAGAAAATTGAAAAAATTTATGCACTTTAAGCTCCCGAAGGCAAGAAGCTCTGGCACGTAAAATAAGTATTTTATAGTGGTATTTGAAATTAGACTTCGGAATGTTGTATAGATATAGGCCGTCCATAACACGAAAACAACTGTTACGTTATATATAATTTGATAAAATATATTTATTTACCGTCGCAGGCTAGATACACTAACAGAAACTTTTAAACGTAATTTTTTACGTGTGCCCTGGAGATGACTGAAAACGTTTTTATTTTTTAAATTCATCTTTAAGAAGGTAAAACTTTATCATGAAACCTGTATGATAGGAGTTATTTCAAATCTTAAACTTAGCATAAGTAAACGAGTCCTAATCTACAAAGGCTACGGAAGCGAAGCCGCAGTACTTAGCCAGTATAAATCTTAAGAGAAGTCGCAAAAGTGAGTCGGTTCAAATTGAAATTTAATGAAAGTTCCAAACGGCGGGCTGGGTTGCCTGCGAACAGAACGCCGTCGGTGGGCGGTAAGCGGAGGCCAGAGGGGCGAGGGGGTTTTAGGAAAGGGAGGGAAGGGGGGGCGTAGTAGTTCTTCCGAGCCTGACCCGCGTGACCGCTCTCATCGATCGCGCCACGTGGCCGTGTTCCACACCCCCGCTTACGCATCCCCACTCGCCCACTTCCTACCACCCTGCACAACTCTACTACGTTCACTACGTCATATCGTGTTCTCAATTCACAGCCCTTACGGCGCTTTCTTCCTCTCACCTTCATTTGCACCCATGATTCACAAAAACGGTTATGTTGTCCCATAGTATCGGGCCAAGGTTAGCGTAAGACGTAAATACTATATTCAATAATTCAATCTAACGGTGTGTCTGTAACCGATTAAAACAACTAACAGATTCCCCTCGCGTAACTAATGTCCGTGTTCGTTTCGTTTCATGTTTTTTATTATGTTTAAGGCGATAGGTGGAAAATACTCGCACAAAAAGATCTTTATACATTTAGCCGTTAGATAAAAATGATCGCCACAATAGCACAAGAGCAATCCGACATCGCTCGCAACGGTCCTAGCTTTAAAAATTTAATTCAGTTGGAAGATGACAAAAGAGCTACCCCTACTGGGGTCGTGATTCGAGATGTTATGCAACGTTCCCGCCGAGCGAGGGTCGATGAGAAGTGAGAAGGGACGGGGGAGGGGGGGAGGGGAGACGCCGGAAAAGGGCGTAGATATGAGCTCGTCGGCAAGGTATGTACACACGGCCGCTATTACATCTGCGATTATTTAACACTCGCCGGGAACACGTGTAGCGGCTGCCAACCCCTCTACCAAGGTGTTGTCGGCTTCTTTTGAGAATCCCATACAATGATTCGCTCATTCATAGTCCTACTCAGCTCCGCAGAATCTAGTTGGTAGCTAATTATTATTCGTATAATTCATATATATTATCGTTTTTTTCTTACATATTAAGTAGTTTCAGTGAATAGAATAAGTACAAATTTATTGTATATTTTTGTTAATTAAATACGTATTCAATAATTCTAAAACCTTTTACATTTGGTGCTAAATAGAAATAATTACAGTAATAAAAACTTCACGTTACAAAGGTATAATAATAATGCGCCAACTGTCGCAACATGTGTAATGTAATCGGCATAATTGTAAGACTAAAGGGCAACGGAGTCAGCTAAAACAAACCAAAAAAAAAAAAAAATAGAAAACATCAAACAAAGAGCGAAGAAGCGGCCCTGCAACAAGTATTGGAACGGGAGCGTGCAACAAGTGCTCCAATTGACCGACCTCGCATCCCGCGTTCCGCGGCAGAGCCACGCGGGCCACCGGTTGATCAGCACACTTAGGACCAGGACACAGGACGCATCTAGCGAAGCGCTCTGATGACACTCACATGAGTGAGAGGGGTACACACCCCTCTCATATAAATAGTCTCACTTACCTCCAGCCTCCTCCAGTGGTGGATGAGTCGGTGCTGGGCTCCTTCAGCTGTGTGGTGCTCGCACTCTGGAGGTTGGGCACGTTCACTCTGTAAAGTTTTACATATATTTACTATTACGCTGAGACTCGGTTTAAGTTATTAATTCTAATGTAGGAGCACACACTCATGGTTATAATAAAAGTTATTAGTCTATGTTCAGTTGAGTTAAAAGTTTTACTGAGAAGCGTAAAAAACGCAACAACTTTACAGCTCCTTACTCCTTGAAAAATAAGTTTTATTTTATTTAACTTTTTTAATAATCTCCAACACGATCACAAATATAATACCTACGTTTAAAGAAATCCACCAAGGAAGAGGCTTTTAGTAGATTTAAGTATGAAGAGTCAGATCTCAAAGGAGTTAAATCGTGCATATGTTTATGAGAATATTCCAGACAGACGCAAGATAAACATTCTTTAAAAAGATTCAAAAGTGACACGTAAAGAAAGTCACGCGATGCGTCTCAATGAACTACGTAAAAACAAACTTATAAATTATAACCTTATTTTTCATTTAGCCGCCATTTTGAACAGACTATTCTATGTAGTGGTAATTCTGTCACCTTATAAGTTGGTGATTGAAGATTTCCGAACTCGATTATTTATTCTAAAACCATCGCAGTGTAATGGAAAATATTTGATATACCAGACTACCATCACATATACCAATAATGGATGACTCATAAAAGTTGATTTCTACTTGTCCTTCGGCATTATTTTAATTAGATACAAATATGATATTCAGGTATATACTAGTACCTACGCGAATTATATATATATTATAATTGTAATGTACCAGACGTATGTGCTTTTAAAAATGACGTTTGTGAAACAGTGATCACAATAAAAAAATATCCGTCTGAGTTTTTTATGTGGTTCTTCTTAAACCAGGACGCGTTTGGAACCCTCAGAGCTTTAACATTAAGTACTTATTTCGATAAATCTGCCCTCCTGACATTCCATTTGACGTAAACAAGTGATCACTGATATTTATTCAAAGAAGCAAAGATACAAATAAATAAATAAAATATTTAGTCACGGGATTTCACGATACAACGGCGACATGATACCGTTGATCCCGTTACGCCGCTGATCCCTCTAATATATGTAATTATTATTCTAAGCCTTTATGCCAGTTATATTTCTTTGCCCTAAACATATCTAACGTTTTTATTTGAGAACCCCAATTACTTTCAGAGTATTATAGAAGAATTACTTCTTACCCTACACCAGTCCATACACATGACAGATTATATATTATTCGTTATAAAACATAATGTATAATTTCGTTCCGTTATATTGGTAGCTATAAATGGCCGCCAAGCCGCTATAGAGTTTCTATTCAAAATCTACCACGTGTTGAATGTTTATTGAAAAGGATAGAACACACGGTATCTAGAAACTTCTATAAAACAGTTCGGCATTGTTCGAGCGTACAATGCGTCGATCAGGTAAACAGTCCGCAGAACTATACCGAATTTCAACCGTACTAACAACTAAACGGCGCTAGTTGCTACGAGCACCAATAAATCACCTAGGTATATTGTGTCGGTCGACCCAACGGTTTTTAAATCTTTTTTATTTAATAATATTACTGTCATGATTACTTACTTACAAGTATTCTATTTCTAAGACATGCGCTAACATGGTATAACGTTTCAATATTATGTAACAATTTATTTGAATTTTTATCTGTAATTAAAATGTCTTTATAACATATTTACTAATTTGTCAGCTAAATGTAGTAAAAATTGTTAATTACAATCAATCCGTGGTAAGAAAGTTAGTATAGATATATAATCCATTACAATAACTTATTAAATACTTTAGCAGACAAAAGAGTTTTTCTTTACTTAAAAAGTTGTAAATCCAGTACGTCCAAACCGTGGTTAAAAATACTATTGGAATGAAATAATATTAGTCTAAAACCTTGTAGAAATACTTTTCATTCCAATCGGCTTTTCATTACATGCAAAGCGGATTCGGGAGCTAGATATTTGGAACAAACACCGAATACATTAGAGACCGCGAGCCCGTGTGTTATAAAGACTTTACAGTTTAGTAAACGTGTTTGTTATCAAAAGTGTAAAAAAAATAAAGACCCCATATTAAAGTAGCTAATAAAAATAATTTGGTACTCTAGATGTGCCTCGCACCACCGCCCATACAATAATTATTAATGTGACTACAAAAATACATAACATATTAAAATATTGTCTCTGTGGAATACCGACCTACAGTGTTTGTATCGACTTCTAGTAATCATTTAACAATGTTACACCGTTCAAGTCAAAGTCATTATCTGACCGCACCATCTTTATAACATCAACTATTTTTTTTCTTTTGTCTGTCTATACTGTTAGCCCTGTTGGCTATTACAGCGTCACCGGGAGAATCAACATCAACTAAATTGTGGCGGCTTTTAGTAGAATAAAATATCACGTTCCTTACTAAGTAAACGACGAAACCTTTAGATTAGCTCTAACTCCCTAGCTTTATAATTAATAATATAGTGTTTTTTTTAATATGAATATATAAATATTCTACCGCAAACATGTTCGTGATGGCAGAAAATCAAAATATAGAAATGCAATAAAAGTAAAATACACAACAAATGTAAAATACTGTGTCCCCGCGATGACACACGCGAGCCACGTTATTATTTATATACCATGAAAGCGGAAGGGAATTATAATATTACCCTCTCTCGGTGGTAAGTGATGAGAACGCAGATTCATACCATTAAATAAAAAGATTGAAAGAAGAAGCGTAAAAGAATCCAATATAATTTAATTTCTCTGTTGTCCAATACAATATGGTATTATAATTAGTACTTACATTTTCTTGTTGGCGACTGAGGGTTCAACGATTAGAGGCAATCCGCAGTATGAGTAGCCTGCAACCGACAAAAAACAGATTTCGAATTTGGTTTCTATCTCATTCAACCAGTCAAAGACGAGAAGTCTATCATCGAATTCTAAATAAACACTGGATTTGGCTTAAAAAACTGTTATTCAAATAATATTACTGACAAACTTTAAAATTATTTCTTATAATATCGAATATCTAAGAACTACATGATATATAATATAATATAATTCCACACGATAAATTTCGAGATTTACATATTCTGACAGTGAAAATAGCACTAGTACTAACTATTATATCCCCGAGTTCCCATAATTGAAATATTAATAAAACATCACTTAATTGAAACCCGAGAGAGGTAATTTTTTTTTTTACTGTTTGGGTTATAAAAACGACCAAAAGCTGTGCTACATAAATATTGAATATATAGTACCATGGAGTTTGTCTATGGCGCGATCTGCAGCGGACTGGTCGGGGAAGTCGACGAACGCATAACCTCCTCGTTTGACAGAGATGTCAGCGACTGTGAGGTTGTGCTCCGCGAACAGCTGGCGGACAGCTGCTTCATCAGCCTCAGTTGGCAGGTTGCCGATGTAAAGTTTGTTCATAGCCGACACGGTCTTCAGTTGATCGTTCATCCTGTTTTTGCTATCCGGTTTGTTTTATTTACTATGGAAAACTCGGATTACGAGGTGTGCACTGACTGAAGAGTTCGAGGGTACGCTTTTCTTTTGTCTGCTTAATGACGTGTGAACGAATTTGGAACAAGTCAAATGTGACGATGTCACGGTGGCCATGCACCGAATGCGGCCAGTTATAAATAAGGTCTTATTTGTATTATAAAATAATCATGTTAAATAATTAATTAGTTACATCAATATTTTTAACGAACATTTAATATTCTGTACGAGGTTTATTAGCTTTAAGCGAGGGCTTATATTATATTAATTTATATGTTCGGAATAACCTTTCTTTGTGTCGAATGTGTTTTTATTGATATAGATTTATATAATCCGACGTCGAATTCGAATTTAATTATTTTTTATTTAAGGCATACTGAAAGGAAAATAGGAAATTAGAATGAAAATATAATTCTCGCCATGGTCTTTCGGCTGGCCATCTTTTAGTGTAACCTAACTTTTGCTGGCTGGGTGGGAACGATTTAAAGTAAGATTTTGTGAAAGCTGCGGATCGTTTATGGCCCAAGGCGCTTCTTTCCAAGTTACCTTCCTATCTAAGTTCCGACAGTTTATGGAAGTGTATTTTGCACTTTACTGGTTCGCCCTCAATGGATTTAGTCTTTTACAGACTAATGATATGTTTGATTCATTAAGCTGTTCATCTGAGCTGCTATCCAGCTCTAGGATGCAGTATATTGCATCTGTTCAGGATTTTCGGGACGTCAATGAATCCCGAAAGAGATTTGTATTTTCTATTGTGGACATCCCTAGAGAAGATTTCGAAATGGAGTAAATTAAATATCTTTCAGCCTAATTCCCAGAAAACAAAATGGAGTTTACGCGTTTATTATTGATAAAACCCCTTTTGTCGTATCACGACTCTATCAGAGCGCTCCCCTAAGTGCCCTATTTAGTATAGGAGTACTAAGCCAGCAACTTTAGAATTATGGTGAGTTTCGTGAAAGTGGAAGGTCCGTTTTGCGAAACTGGAGATCAAGACCAAGTTAGCCTCGACGTAATGAGGAGTGATCAATACAGCCAATCAGTATTTTACGTCGAAACAAAGACTAGACCTTTATGAAACACAGGTTCGACCACATACTGAGTACTGCTGTCATTTCTGGGGTGGATGACGGATCATTCCGATATCAGCTACTACCAATTGACAGTGTAGAAGAAAAACAGGTTAGTATGTTCAGAACCACGGGCTTTGTGAAAGGTTAAAGATAGTTTACCATTGCGTAATACTTCTCGTAGTACCTACCTTGTACTTCGTATCTCGGTGCGTCTTCTACAGTATTTATCAAAGGGAGTGTATCCAAAAGCTATTTGATCTGATTCTTGACTCTGGTTTCCATTATCATAATGCATGCTACCGTCTGCTATACCACTTTACTGATACTCGCATATTGTACAGTGCATATTAACACATCGTAAGAGATCGTTAGCAGCGGTGGTCAAACAAGTGGTCACTTAGGTGACCCTTGTGCCGTTTTAATATATAAAATCTTTGTATAAACAAATATGTGATAGCGTAGATTTACTAATTTCTTAATATTTTGACACAGTTAAGTATTAGGTACCTACAACAATGACTTTCACAATTGTGATAATATTTAAATGTCTCGATCTTCCAGTTATTAAAATTAAATATATTATTCGATATTAAACAAATTTCCGACTGAACATAGTATTATTATTTACATGATATGACATACAATACGTATGTACGACATGGGACGTGAGTCGAAAACCTTATTATTATTTTATATTTTTCTTAAAAAAATGCATTCTTTTTTGTCCCAGTGTTTATGTTTAAGGAATACAAGCAATAAGTGCAATCATTTTAATTTTATATTAATGTAGGTAGGTACTTCCATTGCAGCTAAAGCCCCACCGGCAAAAACCGACGACTACCTATATTAATAATTACGATATTAGGTGTGTTAGCAAAAGAAAAGCTTTGATCAACTATTAATCATCTCTAAGGCGGCTTAAAAGCGGCTTTTAAAATCTTTCCGCTAAAAACAAAGTGAATAAGCAGCAAGCAAGCTAGCTAGAACATAAATATATAAAAGACACCGAAATAAGTTAAACAAAAAAATTACCCCTAAAAAGTTATTTGGCGAGGTGATTAGTCACTGCATCCAGCATCCTCGAAGATCTTTTATAATAAATAAGAAGTCTAAGACAATGGTTTCTCAAGGCTAACGGCCTTTTAATAAATAGACAGAACAAAAGTGCTTTGTGTTAAGGTCTAAGCTACCTGCCGGTCTAACTCAGACACATTTTTTGCGCGCCATGACCCTGCCAGGAACATTCTCTAGCCCCTTTTAGCATTTTACAAAGTTTATTTGTTATACATTACATTGTTTTATTAACCATTAACTGAATAGTATATAAGCTTATGTTGTTATGTTTTTAACGAAGTGGTTTTTGAACTCTGACAATAATTTTAAAAGATTTAAAATATCTATAAAATTAAAATAAAATTAAACCCTTTTATGAAGGTTATTGTGAACATGTGAGCTACGAGTATATTTTTTTCAACTTTACTTTAATAGTTTCCAATTTTAGTTATTAATAATCAATGTAGAAGAAAAGCAAAAGAGGAATATCCTAAAGATTGTTTATTAAATTTGATTATATTAAAGTCTAAGAAAATAACGTTAGCTTATATAAGACCGGTGAGCTAGTTCGGTATCGAATTATACTTAGCTATATATGTATTTGGTAGTAGTCTTACTAAATATATACCTACATTTAATAAATTATTAAAAACTTGCTGGCCCAGGATGAACGTCGGTTTAAATATTTACTAGAGATGCGCCGAATATTCGGTATTCGGCGTATTCGGCATCTGTTTCGCTATTTGTATTCGGCCGAATTATTCGGTTTTCGTACCAAATGTATTCAGATCGAGTATTTCTATTTTTTTGGGTAAACTACACGGTAAAGAAATAAAAGACAAAACTAAGATTTAGGTCATATTATAAGTCAAAGAAATCCTACAAATAATGAGTTGAATAAAGCTTAATAAAATAAAGCTATGGAGCTTCAAATGATCATTTATTTGAAAACATATCAAGTCCACATATTTTTTTTATTATTCCTATTCACATTTATTTTGAACCTTCAATCAGAATTTAAGTATTTTTAAATCTCATAACTATGTTTTTAACTACAAATCAACATATTTTGTTCATCTAGCCAGAAACCACATGTAACGTACTTCTTAGAACCTGTTTATGACAAACAAACAATGAAATTGTAAACCAAAATAATTAGGCCGAATATCCGGTTCGGTAAAGGTTAAACCGAATTACTATTCAGTGTGTATTCGGTGAAAATAGTATTCTAATATTTAGGTATTGTTTTTTTACAAGCATTTGCTTCCAGTAAGCTCTCAAATAAACAGAAACACATCAAGGTGTATAAAAAACCCAAAATGAAATAGTAACAATATAAAATGAGAAATATAGAAAAATACAACTAATTTAATAACATAAATTTCTAAGTACTAAAAGGATAAAACAAAATAATCAATTTTACAAAGGAATAGCCTGAGATATCAAATGTTTTTAATAAGGCATTTGAAAATAGGTAGGTACTTTTATTAGGAGCTTTCCTAATTTCGGTAGGTAATGTAACTCAACATTGAGATTCGGATATAAGAATAAATTTCAAAAGTTGTAGTTGTTGTATTACTTCTTAAGTTTATAAAATATGCTAGATAATAATATTTGTACCTACTTATAACCTCATATTCGAACATACCTACCTAATTCGAATTCGAAAAAAATCAATCAATATAAAGCATTGGTTGATTTTTAATTCTTTTGTTTGATATCGAAATGTTCCTAAATATTAATGTTAGCTAGTTAGTTTTATTTTATAAAAAATATAAGACTTTCAAGAATATTTAGGTTAATCCTGAGCTTCGGTAAAAAAATAAATAGGTACTTAGATATTCTTAGCACGATACGTATACCATATCGTATCATACTTCTTGCTTAAAAAAATATATTTCTTACAAATTTACGTAAAGTTGACTGTCACATATCATATATACTTCATAATTCACTAATACTACAACAAATAAATACCTACATAATATATAAAATATCACGCACATCGCATTTGTGGAAAACGACATCTACCAACAACAACTTGGAAGTAGAAGTAATTAGAAGATGTAAGTTACAGTCTACCTTTCTACATAGTTTCTAGTAATAAACACAGATGGCGCTCTGTGACATATAATTCAACGTCAGATTTCAATAAATTAACGAGTTTTTGACCAATCGTAGTAGATTTTTACAAAATCCTGCCCTTTTAGTTTTAATAAGGTTTTAAACATTTTTGTGTCTGTTACATAGACTGTTAACTCTTTTCTATGAAACTGTAAACGTTTAACTTCTAAAGCCATTATAACTTTTACACCTGAACACAATACTTAACTAAAATTGAAAATTGATCCCTAAATGTAAAAAAAAAAACAAAAATGTTTGTGATTGTAACTGCGTCAGCGTCAGGACGAACATGAAACAACGATTTTAATTACAAATTGATTGTTTCGGATTGTTCGATAGAATTGTAACTTTTCAATTTTCAGGGGAAATAAGCAGTGAGCAAATAGCTAGCAAACTTATTTACCTTTGTTACGTAAAAATAAACGTTGGCGGTGCAATGTGAAAAGGAACATATAATAAACAAAGAAAAAAATAGGCACAACAGGCGGATTTAATGCTGTAAAGCATTCCGTTTATGCCAATCTTCTGTGAGAGTATAATACTGTCTCGGTAGACGCTTCTCATACGTGCTACAGTCATATCGTTAATCGTATCGTTAATATTAAGCCAAATTCCTTTAAATCTGATCTTAAATTGAATTAGGGTCAGTACACATAAAATGGTATAGAGTCTTGCTTTATAGTCTATTTAATTTACATGTTAATTACTTTCTTGATACATTTTCGGAGATCTTACAATAAGCTAGCAAAGCTATATAGTTTTTCACTTAGTTCCTTCAGTTCGCGCTCCATTAATCCGAAGACAATTTTTTAGTTGACTAAAAGTTTTAAAGTAATCATGGACATGTATTACTAATTTAACGGTCTGTTATAGTTACGCCATACGCTAAATAATTTGTCATTTTGTTATTAGCATCAGACAATAGCCATGACTATTATAATAGTGATATATCAAAAGATACTTAAGATAATATCCATGGTATCTTCAAAAACAAGAGTAATATTTAAGTATGTAGGGAATGGCGCTAAATTAAGTAAAAAACGCTGTAATTGTGATTAGAATTATTAATATTAATAAAGTATATAACTAATTAATTATTAAAATATTAACACAAAACTTGATAATCTCTGACCTATTGAGAGTAAATATATATTTTTTTAATAATTAAAAATTAAACAAAACCTCCGATGCAACGACTTCAATAAGTAAACTAATATTATTTTTATACTTTTGAGAGGTCTTTTTGTATTGGAGTTTTTTTTTAATTATTTTATTTCTGCTTTTTATAGTTATGTTACCGTTTTCATTATTGTACTAAATGAACCTACAGACACACAAATTTTCACTTGCTTAAGTATTTCTACCTACTATCAATATTGCATAAAAACCTTTCACCCGCACCAATAAAACCTCAATATCTTATCTTATAAAAAATTAACAAAATGAAGTTGAAGTCTGTTTTATTTGTGTTACTAGAGTCTAGGGGTACGGTTCTAAAGAGTCCAAGGAGAAGAACCGCCAATAAACTCCTTAAATATTTTTTTAAATTACATTATACCTACAATTTTATATCAATCTAAACTTTTGTCAGTTTTAGTAGGTAGGGTTCTGTTAGCGTTATCTTTAAACGTTTTTTATGTATTTTTAATGGTGGTCAGTTAATATCGAGTCGATGAAAACGACTACGAAAGACTCGTTTATTGTAAAAATATAATGATGTAATTTGTAGATTGTCTAAGTGATAACTGTCTAAGTGGATAGTAATTTAATGATGTATCTAAGTTGTAATTTTTTTATTCATTTTAAATGTTTAATGTAATTTATAGTAATTAGTAATTACATGTAAAAATGACAATTTGTTATTACATATTATGTTTTTAATTTGAATTTGGTTGTTTTGCGGGATCTTTCTCTATCTGCAAGATAAAGGCAACAAAAGAAAATCTAGAATATTGATACCGCTGTTAATTTTTTTGACTTTTACTACACAATCTGTAGTACAAATACATTCGGGCTATTAGCCATATTTATTCTTTATTATTTAAAATATTTTTAATACTTTCATTATCATAGTTAAGATTAAGTTTCTACAAGAAAATAATAGTATTTCATAAAAGGAAGGAAAGGAGTAATAAAAGAGAGTATGTGTTTTAAATGTAGTAAAACAGAAGTGCATTCATACGCACCAGAATTGTAATAGGTAGGTATGTACTGAGTCCAAAGTATTGTTCAATTCAGCGTTCCTTTAGGCTCCCCGAATCGTACTTCTAATTGAATATTTTAATTCCCAAAATAGTAACCAAATAAATTTCCAGATGTAGTGGTCAAAAATACTCTTTTAAAAACATAATGTATTATCTTTTATGCCCTGCTTGTATGTAGGTGGTTATGTATGTATGTATAATAATATGGAAGCAGTGCTTCAGCGCGTTCAGTGGCCAATGAAATAGAAATAATAGTGTCTAAGATTGAATAGAAGGTAATGTGATGTCATGAGTAATGAGGATGCGGTGGCCATAAGGGCAACCCAAAATATTAAAAAAATAGCTTAAACATGTATACATTATTCAATTTTTTTTATACATGTATGAAGGAATTAGAATGTTAGTATCCTACTAATATTATAAACGCGAAAGTTTGTAAGTATATGGATGGATGTTTTTTAGTCTTTCACGTAAAAACTACGGAATGGATTTTATTAATAATAATAAACTTTACAATAATATAGCTTATACATCAGAATAACACATACGCTATAGAAATACTAACTTTTGCACGTGGTTTTGCCTGTAACATATGTTGTAGCGAGATTATTGTCACGGAAATCGGGATCTCCTGTTTTTAATCGTTTAGTTCACTGAATTTTCTAAAGTATTTGTAAAAATTCTTCCTATAATTCTTCCGACTGCTTTTGAAGGATTGATATGTTTTTAAATATACGTATGTTAATTGAAATGTACCTATTCATTTAGTCTATTTGTATTTTCCCTGCCACAGCCTAAACGGCTAAAAGGATTTTGACCTATGAATTTACTTAAGCTCTATCTAGACCTGTTAAATACGTCTAGATAGAGATTAAGTAACATTAAGAAAAGGAAAATGGCGGATTTTGGACGCCATATTGAGAGGTCTAACAATTATGTTTACAACCAAACCCATCGAGGAGCTTATCAAAATGAAGGGCTTTGAATAGCGATTTCATACAATAAAAGTTAACTTTCATCACCATTTAATCATAACCGCTTAAAGCAGATAAAAAAATAAGAATCGCGCAATATGTACTTTATGTTTGAAAATATCTATAAACATGTATAGCTTTTATTTATCTATGAAATCCACTAGCATCCATCTATCAGGATACTTTCAGATCACTCCATCAAGTCTCATGGTAAGATCTCATCAAGAGCAAAAAAATAAGCCCATACTCGACGCACCAAGCTCTATTCATTTAGGAGATCCACTAGCATCCATCCATCACTATATCTTCAGGTCCACTCCACCAAGCCTGGGGGTAGTATCTCTTTATGATTAAGACAACGGGCCTAAGCTCGACTAGCCTTGCTTATTTTAGTCTAAAAGATCAAGTAACAGTCACCGAAGTATTCAGCTATTTTTAGGTCACAGAATAATTAATACGTATATCATATATGTAATAATAATCTGAAATTTTATCACATGTATAATATGTACATACTTAATCATCAATAATATAAAAATAATTTAAAGAAGTAATAATTAAACATTAAATATATGAGAAAAAAAAAATACACATCGTATTTATATTTTAATACACTAAACATACGTAAGTCGAGATTTGTCTACGTAGTCATGCGATTTCCTACCTATCAGTTTTGTAAACGCGTTTTGTGTTTTACTGTTTACATTACAAAGTAAAAACTAAAAACCTTTTGACTTTTGAGCGTTGAAGTAGTTGACTGTTGATTGTTGAAGTACAGAAGCAATGTTGCCAACCATGAAATGGGAAGGATGCGCCGATCGTATCAGGGTGTGAAATTATCGTAAATGACAAAAACATTTCGTACATTTTCAAATAACATATGAAAGTATTAGTTATTAATAAAACAGACATTGTCATGAACTTATATTATGCTCGACCACCCGTAAAGTCTTTATTTTATAATTTTCACATCGGTACAACGCACAGAAAATGGCGCGAAAATTTGGGTAATTAAAATAAATTACAAAAAATAAGTAGCTTGAAAGTTTATCGCTCAATTATTAAATTTTATTATGCTTGAAAGTTTATCGGTCAATTATTAAATTTATTCAAAGAAATAATAATGCTAACATATGTAATAATCAAAATTATATTATATTTAGATTTTAAAACTTTGGATTTTATTAATGACATTGAAATTAAACTTTACAAAAGAAATATTATAGTAAGTATATTATTGTAATTGTTCAATGTGTACAAATAGATTTAAAACACAAAACATGTATAATAATTCTATGCGCGATCGAGACGACCGAGGTTCTATAACCGATGTCACTGTCATCAGACGACGACAGTGACAGTTGTGTCATGATTTACATGGTCGCTCTGTACTCTGTAGTCTGGGCCATTGTTCCTGCTACTGAAACTTAACTTTCTGAATTTTAAATGTGACCACAATAGCCGCATGTAGTAAACTTAGATAGATGACCTTTGATAGTAAACTTTAATATTGATGAAATTCAGTATTTAAACTTTAATCGAACTAACTTATAATTTATTACAAAATATAAATCATATAATACCTTATAGTCTTTATAAATTATAGTTTTCTGTAATTACTGACTTTGGTCCACTCTTTCAAAGACAAATAAATAAACCTTTAATAAATAGTGTTAGTTTGTGATCTATGGTCGGGGCATTACCTGCTTAGCACTGTTTGAATTTAATTTGTAACCAAGTGTATAGGTACTATAAATAGAATGCAGACTCATGGTTAGGACTACTAGCGCCTCCTTGCCTTTGGCCGGTAAAACTAGCTAGAAATGTTTTCCATACACAGGATACTGTACCCCTAAGTAGAACTATATTTTTTCATCAAGCTATTTATTTTAATTAAATTTACAATTATACATATTTTTGCACTGTTAAAGCTATTTACGTAATATACTTAAATTTACATGTGCTACAATCAGCTTATGGAGGTTCGTTTTAAGTATAAATATAATTAAATTGGCCATCACTAAATAATCATAATATTGAATAATATTGAATTTTCATTTTAACTGTGTAACATAATATCTTCAAAGAGTTACTATTAATTATACAAATATCTTATATACATTCATGAACCAACTATGAAGAAAGTCATATAAGGTACATGACTTTAAAAAAAACATAATTACCTAATAAGAATATTAGGGACAGTATTAATGTAATGTATTTTAATAACAAGATTTATCAAATCATTCAATTAATGAAACATTATACAAATATACAAGGAAAATATCAGATTCAAATTAGTTTATTTAATTTTAATGGTTTTTTTTACAAATATTATAAATTATTGTAAGGTAATTTTAAGAACCCTTATTAAAGGAATGTATAAATAACGAATATGAATAATGTGAATTATATATTAAATTATATAATTTTGAGATTATTATTCCAAAGCGAAGTATTGACACTATTATTAAATATGTTTACAAAATAATAAAGTACATGGAAAAATTGCAAAATATCTTTTGGTAAATGTTTTAATCTATCTTTAATATCGTCTTATAATTATCTTTATTATTATTAGGTATAAAAGTATAAATGGAGAAATATTATAGGGATTACATTTAAATTATATTTTATGTAAGATCCTATGGATTGAAGGTTTATAAATGTTTCGACTTTTTCTTAGATACTAAATAATTATTTGAAATTGTTTATAAGCATGTCATACATGTTATGTAGTGTTTTTCCTCATTTAAATATAAATAATAATATTAAAATAGATAAAGTATCTAATTTAAAAGTTTGAGTTATCACTTATTTAATATTTATTAAATATAGTTAAAGTTGTAATGTTAAAAAGTTAGATAAACGTTATTTTTTTTTGTATATTCAACGTCTCGTACGGTTTTTTCATTAAAAATGATTGCCACAAAACCTCTACTTAAAAAAAAATATTTAATTTAATAATAAAATTATTTAGTCATTTGCCAACCTAGTGCCACCTACAGTTAAGCCGATTTAGTAATGTCAAGAACTTTTGGATGAAGTTTAAGCATTGTAATAATAAATTGAATCAATTATTAATCAATAATTATTTAACGACCAGGACATATTAACTAGTGTCTACTGGCCAATGGCCATATTCCGCTTTCGCTCTCTACTGTCCACTGTCCAGTGTCCTGGTGACTAGCAGTCAGCAGTCAGCACTCAGCAGAGTAGTTATTAGCACTTAGCGCTGTGATTTCGAGGTGACGTGTCTACATTGTATAATAATAATAATAGTCTTGGAGAAATAACTTTAATGTTTAATAGTTTATACACAGTGTATTAGAAGAACTCCACGTACATGTTTTATTCCGCTAAGTGCTCTAAAGGTTTTAATTTTTAAATTCAGTTTTGATTATTGTGAACCATAAATCTGGATTGGCTTTGAAATCGATACCTACATATATATATAACTATATTTGCATCAAACTACCTATAACATAACATTTACGCATTAAGTTCTTTTGAAAGTAGGTTTTACCTTTAAGAGTAATTCTTAGTATTATTATACTATGACATTTAATTATGCTTATCAGTTCTGGCTTACTCTCAATATATTAAGTGAACTAAAGGAGTAATAAAAAATATATTTGAATACTCAAATAATTATATATTGGCAATTATTTTAACAGTGTCATCTTTTACTTTATCAGCTTGTATCGTGGAGTAACAATGGCAAAAGCAAAATTTAATAAGAAGTAAGTTTTTATTACAATTTATTTCAAAATTTTATTATATATTAAATTATATTATTAATAACTATCGGTATTGTCTAGGATTGGACCAGTGCTTGAATTGCCAGAATGTCCAGTTTGCCTGGATACCATGTCAGCACCAATATTTCAATGTCAATCTGGGCATAGCCTTTGCAGTATCTGCACCAAACATTTAATTCCACCTATTTGTCCCATATGCCGTCAGGCTATGACTCAAATGAGAAACTGGCAGCTCGAAGATTTGATATCTAAGGTTGGTGTTATTAATAAGCAATAAAAATTACAAAAAAGTCTTTTATGTACATTACATTTATTTATTGATATGATACATCACTAGCCTTTGTTTTCATTAAAAGAAAGGAATTTTTATTTCATTTTATTGAAGTATTTTTACTACTAATAAATATTTAATTACTTTAATTTGTCTTAATAATATACTTGTACATTGTTCTGGATATAGTATAACTACATCACATTTTTCCACAATTTAATGTTAGCAATCTACCAGTGCACAAGTATACATAGCTTATTAAGAATCTAATTATCGAAAAACAAATGGCAAAAATGTTTTTTTTATTATTTAATTACAATTTACTAGTACTTTTTTCTGTGTGTTTTTTTTAATTTTTTTATATTTAGGCAACTTTAAGCTGCCCCAATCATGAAATTGGCTGCACATACAAAGTGAATGCTTCTGAGGTAGAGAACCATATCAAGGAATGCATCTTTCGAGTTATGTCATGCCCTTTGGGTATATTTGGAAAATGCTCGTGGACAGGTATGTCAAACCATCCTCATTATTAAAAAAAATAACCATTTTTTTAAGTTTTATGGATATAACATCCAGTATTTAAATAGTAAACTTATTTGTCAACATTTTTATGGAATTATATATATTAAGTTTATTTTCAGGTGCTCTTAAGGAAATGTTTAGTCATTTTAAGGAACGTCACCCTCAAAATATGCTCCAGAATTTGAATCAAGAAGTCAGCATTAATAATGTCTCTGTTACTGAAGATGATCGCTTTGTATATGTAGTACCTCAGGGAAACATGATTTTCATATTAACATTAAAAATTGATATCAATCAGAAACTTGCCTACTGGGTTGTGCAACTTATAGGAGCAAAGAAAGTAGCACAAAACCATGTCTATGAAATTAATATAAGTAGTTTGCAGGACAAAAGGCGCAAAGTTTCTTTCTATGATCACTGCTTCAGTGATACTATGGATACAAATGAGATATTCCGTCTTGCAAAATGCTGTGTGATGCCTTTAAATTATTTAGCTGGTTTTATGAACCAAAAAACTATAAGTTTTAATTTAAATATAAAAAAGAATCAACCAGCTAGTGCCAAAGAACCAAATACAGGAGCAAATCCAAAACAAAGTAATCCAAATGCAAATAATAAAAAACCAGCAAATTTTGGACCTAAGAATCCATCTGCCACACCTCGTGGCCCCAAAGCCCCAGGGAAAAATTACAACAAACAAAATAAAAATCAACAATCCTAAGTTCTTTGATTATTAACTTGTCTCAATAACTTCTAATGCAAAATAATATCATTACACTCAGCTAGTATTGCTATATATCAATATGCCCTGTACCATGTGATGAAGTGTGGTTGAGTGACGTCATCTGTACCGTATTTCCATAAAGTTACGAAAATATAAGTTTGAATTATTATATGGGCTATAATGTAAAAAAGATCTTAATTAGAAAAAAAAATACATTAGCAGCTTAAAAATTACATGTGAAAACCATTTCTGCTCATAATTGTTATCATGTGTTGATATATAATTGTGAGTCATAGATCTCCGAGGCTGTGAAGTTGTGGTAAGTATAAAGGAATTAGGGGCGGTAAAATGTGTTTCCATTATTAATCTTATATACCGTCTTGGTGCTGAGCTCGGATTAAACATGGACTGAATCAGATTGGCTTATAACCTCGGCTATGTTGGTCCAAGGAGATATGGAGATATATACATTTATATATAACTTATAGTTATAATATATACTTAGTCTTATAAGAAAAACGTTATAGATTTCTTAAAATCTGGGAATTCTTTAACAATTTATAAATATGTTGCACAATATACTAAATGATAAAGAATAAAAAGAAGCAAAATATTTGTGCGTTATTATGTACTGTGGCTTCCAATTTCATGACGCAAGCGATTTGTATTGCGAAACAAAATGTTATTAAAATTTGTACACTACATAAAACGTTATGTTTTAAATATTGCAAGCATTTGTTAAATTTGCGAATACTGAACTCGTCATAAAATATGACACTATATTTTTTTTACAAGCTTAAGTTGAATTTAATTATTTATCTTTTAATAATTAAACTAATTCAGTAGGTTTCTTATATCCAATATCTTTTACTATTTCTACCTACGTTAGTGCAAAAAGTTATTTTTAATACAGGACATTTAACATTTATAAAATTTTTAAACAGTTGTTATGATGATTATGTACGATCGTATTATTGTTGTTTTTATTTTGCACTTTAATTATTAATTAATGTGTAACGCATTCTAGCTTTGATTATAAATGACATTTTAATAATCACCGCTATGATACAGATGGTGTGCAGAGGAAGGTCATCTATCTATAATTCATTTTTTTCTTATAGTTTACTAGATTAAGGCAACAAGTTAGCATTTTTTTTTAAATATAAGCAAAAAAAATGTTGATTAATTATCCTAAACATTTATTAGATTACTAGATTTTGTCCAAAATAAACATGTTAATAATTAAACCTCCAAGTCTTTTACTTTTAAACTGTAAAATTGGATTTATTATAATAAAAGCTGGAACAAGTTTTTGTGTAAAACTGAAAAGTAGTGAAAAGTATTTTTTATGATCAATCCAATAAGCTAATAATATTTAGTCCGTAATGCTTTTAATTGCTTATGTTTTTGTACATTACAATATGCTTCGCTATAACATTAGAACACCAGACTCTTCTTTCACGTTTGCAAAGAGTAGGGACGTGTACAAGAACCAGCTCATACTTTTTAGATAGGTTATTTATTTAAATTTCTTCCTTTCAAGTTATTTATTCATTTTCAATTATTAATAGTATTGACTATCAAGCATGGATATAAGAGTTAAAATTATAATTAATGTAAAGCGTACACTTGCACTTGGAACATACATCAATCAATTACTAGATCTGAATTAAAATAATTTGCTTCGAAATGAACAGTGGGTATACTGCTTATGACACTAGTTATTTCAAAATTAAATTTTACTGTGAAGACTGCTTTCCTAAATTAGTAATTTATGGTTATTGCTGATCATAATGTCACATGGTATCCTACTCCAGTACAAATATACTGTCCAATATATTTTTGAAAAATTCAAAATGTTTGAGTCCTCAATCTTATTAAGCACTAGCTTTGCCTGCGACTTTGTACGCATAAATTTAGATTTTAATAGAAATATTATTATAATTAATAATTTATATATTTTTTTAATTTTAATCATATATTTTAACAAAGTAAGTAGTCCAATATCGATTTTATTTTGGGAATTTCGTTATTATTCCCTGAGGGAAGGTAACTTTGTACCTAATTACGTGATTGCTATAAATTGACATAACTTTTTAATTTCTTAACCGATTTAGATGAAATAAACACTAAATGTTAAATGAAGACTGTGATAATATTTTCCTAAAAGCCGCATTCAAATTAGTTAAGCCGTTTCTGAGATTAGCGTGCACAAACATACAGACAAACTGAAAAACCATTGTTTTTGGTTCTCTTGGTCTTATAAAGGCTATGATGTTTTTTTCCATGTACAGAAATGGATCGGTGACAATTTTATTATATGTATAGATTATAAATGATAAGTTATCCCAGTTCATCTTCTTCCTGTCATTAATTTATCATTAACATACCAGGATGTGAAGTGATAACTAACAAAATCCATTTTCAGCATTTTTAAAACCTTTGTATCCTTATCTGTTTGTCTCTTGGTGGTGCACACAATACGAAAATAAAAATATTTTCAAAATATCATACAAGGGACCTTTATATAAGCAAGACAGCCTAAAACAATGTTTTTTCATTTTGTCTGTTCGTCTGTATGTTTGTGCACGCTAATTTCAGAAACGGATTAATCGATTTGGATGCAGTTTTGGGGAAAATATTGTCTTGGGATTCACTTTATATTTTGTTTTTTTTTTTTGACAATCGATTAACAAATAAATAATAATCTCTTATTGTCGTGCCATTGCTGCTTACCAGTTTGAAGGTTTATAGTTTTTATATACATACAAAGGGTACGTTTTATCAAAATCGAAATCTACGCTTACGAAGTCGCAGGCGCAGCTAGTTTTTTTTAATATTATTTTGCATCCCTTCTTATTGGGTTAATAAATAAAATAGAAAGACATCATTAATATAATAATATTTAATTTTGATTAAATAACGAGTTACCACCGCCCTTATAACGGTTTTAAATGCAAATACCGACTTAATGTTATCTCTAAATATTATACAATAATTATCACATTTCATAAAGTGCTATGTTTTTGTCTGAAGAAAATTTTATTTTCACATTTATTATTTTTATTTTCACATTTATAAAAATTTGTTGATTAACTTCAACCGATATGTTCCATTGAGACCCAGGGGAGGCTCAGTATTAATACACTAGGAAACTTACGGGGGCTACGCCCCCGGGAGTTCCTCGGCGACCGTGACCGATACCAATGTTTGTAACCGCTAACACCTTGCTTGACCCTACCACAAATAAAAACTTAAGTAAAACACGTTTAAATATTTATCAATGTAGAGGGAATTCGATGCATGCTAAAATGCCTTCACTTATCCGTAGTTTTAAATAGATTAATTAAAAGGTCAAGAAAGGGTCTAGAGTAACAAAAGATGTCTTAAGTTTGTGTCCGTGAGCTACACATTCGAATGGTAACACACTTATATACCTCGAACGTTATTTTCTGGAATTTTACTTAGGTCAATCGAACATATCTTAAGTCATTATACTATAGTAAGGATTTACCGTATACATTAGAGTAGACTGTGCAGGCCTCATACTATGTATTATTGGACCACATATTTCTTATAATATATTGTAATTTTATACGAACCAAACTACCTTGTATATATCATAAGCTCATTGTAAGTAATATTAGAATCCAGTCGTACCGAAAAGTTTAAGAAAAATATATAAAAAAAATATATAATTCTCTGGAATAAGTTCCAGATATTATGTAAATAAGTTATATTATATTATATAAAAGAAAACTATCCGAAATGCGACCCATTATTTTCCAGTATCCCGCTTACAAATCGAACCTAGCTGCGTCATGTCCGGGAAGGAAGGCGGGACAAATAAAGAATCTAGCAATCCGCAGAGCCAACCGCAAGGAGCGCCGCGGACGTTTTCGTCACGTCCGTGTCGCACTTGTGCTCACATGTGTCCTCCCCTCACTCGTGCTCGCAATCACTCTTGTTTCAAAACTTGTGCTCATAGTCGCCCTTGCCCCAGCACCTGTGCTCGTAACTGCCCTTGCAGAAGTACTTGTGCTCGGATTGGCTCTTGACTCTGCATTTGTGTTCGATTCCGTTCTCATTTCATCAAGTGGGCCTGGATTTGCTCTTATTTCGTCAAGTAAACCCGGATTCGCCATCATATCTTCTATTGGGTTTGGATTCACTCTTATTGCTACAAATGGGCTGCGATTCGCTCTTATAACAGCATCCACGCTCGGATGTGATCTTATCCCTGTACTAGTGGTCGCGATCGCAACCGCAGATGTGGAGGGCCGTGTGGAGAGAGCGTTGACGCTGGATAGAGCGACCGCGCCTGCTGTGGTGCCGGCGACCACTGTGCCCGACGCTCCGACGCTTATTAGCTCTAACTTAGAGTGGATACGGAAATGTAAACGAGATTCGAGCAAGTAGCCTGTGTATTTTTTTCTGTAAATTAACATAAATTATAAAAAAGTCAAAAATGTATTAATAAAAAAGTATATACTTGTAATTTAAAATATTTTACCGAGCTTCCTGCAACAATTCGACAGCACGGTAGGAGTCACCGAGCGTGTAGTGGCACATGGCGATCTCTACTGTCGCGTAGGGAATTAGATGTGTACCGTCCTTTATGTCATCTTTCATCCTGCAATATGTGGTTGTGGACATTGCTCTTGAAAGGCACCAGATGTGGGGCGTTTTACAAATTATGTGTCATTTTTACTTACGTCAGTACAAATTCGAGGTGTCGTAGCGCAAGTCTAGGCAGCGACATGGCGCTTAGCAAGCAACCGTGCAGGAACCGCACCAGGGCAAGGTCTTCCTTATCGTAGTTGGGTAACTTTTTACCAGGGTCTTTGTTTTTAGATGTTAGTGTTGCTTCGATATCATCGGTAGTTTTCTCAATAAGCTGTAGGGATTTTGGTCAATTAGTTAGTGATATTTGAGAAAACGTTTATGTTTGGGGCAATGTCGGACCCAAAAAAAAAAAAAGAATTAGATTTAAATGTCCATTACATTTGAAGGTCCAATTCCTTTCATCAATTTGCATATTTTGCTAATTGATGAAAGGAATTAAAATGTTAGTTGACAATCGAGATATTTGGAAGAAGTTCAATGAGAAGAGCTTACTTTGAGCATCTGGTCAGCGTAGTGGGGATCGGCGGCGAGTGAAGGGAATATGCTCCACAAACACATCAACTCGACTCCGGGCAGTGCCAGGTACCCGCGGCGGATCCAGCGCTCACAACGACGGATCACGAACTTCTCCATGGGCAATGAACGTCCAAGCAATCGTTGTCTGTAGTTTGTGGCTTTCCTATGAAACGTTAGTGTTTGTAGTTTTGTTTTGTCCCAATATTATCAGCCTATACATTTCAGACTACTTCTCAAGTAACAACGGATTGCGTTAGTGTATTTTTGATGTATGTATGGATTGCGATTGGGTATTCATCATGAATGTGATTTAAAGTCAATTGTTGGACATTTATAATTTTTATGTATGTGTACGTAAACTATTCACTTAATCTAGAAACACCTGATCCAAAATATATCGATTTATGTAAATGTTGATATTTATGCTGGGATTTTTTTTTGATTACCAATGAAATAGACGAGATTCTTTACCAATAACCGTAAGTCTCAAGGCTTACCTTATCATCCAAACAAAATAAGTAGGCGCTGCAAAATGTTGATAAATAATGAACAACATAATTATTTTCATGTCGATGCAAACTAACCTTTTATATACTTAATACAAATTTAAACAATACAGCTCTTTATGATTTTTTTATTGTTTATTTTTTTTACATGTTCTTCATCTTCATTATTACATATTTCAATTTGCATACGAACCGATAATCAGATCTCTATCTGTATCTCATCTCCAAATATAAATAGAGATGCGTTGCCTTTCTTGAGGAAGAGATATTCAGGAAACTAGAACACGAAGAAGAAGGGAGAGGGTATGGAAAACTAAACCTTTTAATTCTAAAGTCACGAATGACATGCAGGGGAATAGAACACACGATAGTGAAAGAAGAGATTTTGGGTATCCGGCTCCCTTAATCACTTTTTTGTGACTACGCCGTTCAAGCCAGTCCGTATACGAGCGTAGTCCATTCAATACATATTTTCTAACATCTATTTAATAAAATCCTCTTGTGATCGTATACTAATATAAAAATTACCTTTTTCTGTATATTAAATCTGTCATGTTCATGGCTGTGTTTATTTTATGAATCCTATATTTTGTCATAGTCTCATTAAGGTTGACTAATGTAGGTGCAATTTGTAAATGCAGGAATTAATTTTCTTTGTAGAGGCCCATTAGTTCTGATTTGGTGACAAAAAATACACTAGTCGAAATTATTTTTATTACTAAAACTACATTTCACAATCAGATAAATACACGGACACCGAGTACAATTTGTTACATTTAAAAAAGAGTTATATCACATGTAAATTGTATGTAATCAAATATATTATCATTAAAAAAATGCTAGAAAGGGTTTAACTTATTTTCTAATTATAAAAAAAAAGAAAAGATAATTCACTTTGAAATGGTAAAGAAATGCACTGAGAAGAAGTAATACATAAGGAAAACTAGACAATTAAATAACAAAAAGGGAAATTGCCTATTTTGGTGGTTATGTCTTACGGTCAAAGAGAATGAGATCAACAAATTTGTATTACAAGTAATACAAACTGCATCTTTACGTAAATATATATGTATAGATCTAATATGAACATGGAAAAAAAATCAATTTTTCTTAAAATAATTGTAAAGAACCAAAGGATAAGACTGCTCTACCAGATCAGTGACCAAGGAAGCCTAATATAGTCTATCACAAGAAATAAAAAAAAGTTTCCTCATGATACCTTTCATACAGAGAAAAGTCTGGGCGAAAATAACTAGATACTTTATTTATATGAAAGAAAGTCGCCACATTTAATGTAAATAATAAAATATATGATGAATGAATGCAAAAAGTGCAAGCTATGTATTTAAAAAAATATCGTGTGATGTTTAAAACTGCCAGATTTGGCGAATTATTCTCGCGATAATGCTATTGTTGGCGACGTCCTCGGGCGCCACTGGGGCCGCGCGACTGGCTAGGTCTTGTCGTGCACAGGCTCTTATCTTGTATACGAGGCCCCTGCGATAGAGCCAACTTTAAAAATACCTCCGTTGCTAAATTGATTTTAATTTATAGCACTTATCCCCCCTCTCTCTGTAACCTTATATCTTGGAATATCTATTAACTAATGGCGTGATATTGTAATGTGACTTGAACATCGTTACGCTCAATTACAATTTGGTGGAGTGTGACGACCCTAATGGCATAGTTGACGAGCAGATAATAACACCTTGATTGGATAGTTGAGAATCCAGATTTATAATATGACCTTCATATGCATTATACATCACCAGAAACTAAATCTTATTTAAATCATTACCTAATCTGGACTATAAACGGGTCTACTTAGAATACTGGTTGCTAAACTACTTGGTACAAGTAACTGTATTGAACATTTCCAGTTAAATATGAAGAAACTAATATACGCCTATAAGTTCCGTCCTGCGTCACCCAGCCTACTCACCTCAGCAGCAGAGCACTCTGTTTTCTCTGGTCAGCGCTCAGTCCGTCCCCACGTTCCAGAGTCATGGCGGCCTGCGTGTACATGTAGATAGTGCGGGACCACTTGCTGTCGGCGGCGAGCTTGGCTGCGTACCACGTTGCTTCGGACCAGTCCATCATGATGCTGCGAAGGGAAGAATACAGACGTTGCCGTTAACAGGAGATAGACAGGAATATCCTTATGCGATAAGGATTTTATAATATCTTGACAGGTTTTGGTGCCTGCTTTCATTTTTTTTAAGTGTTATATTTCTGAATGGTTACAAAAATAACAAAAAGGTAATTTACGCAAAAGCCCATATCATCTCCCAGTAACACAGATGCTTCAATTGCGGCCAGAGGTTCGCTGTTCGTGTTGCTATCTGATACGTTTCCACGGCTTCTGGTATCATACCACGCAGCAGTTGCATTCTCGCTTTGAACATCATGAACCACACGCTGTTTGGATATTTCTGTTTAGAAAAAGAACATGTCAGTTTCGGAAATGATTTTGTTACTTTAGGAAATAACTTAATATATTAAAACTGTATTTTTTTTTATCTGTAATATTTATTGTTCAATTATAGAACAGCATTTAATAATATATTTTTTCTGATACGCGTAGAAGCGAAGAGAATTCTAAAACCATTATTAGTTCAAGCACTTCAATTATTTGATATGTAGGGCTCAATTTCTAATCCTCATTAAAGAGATAATATGTATATTTTTCTTAACTAATGTGAACTGAATAAAGTAAATAAGTAATGTAAACCGGTGGACATATTTAGCGGAACGCAAAAAACAGACTGCAAGATCATATGAAAACACATTTTTGTTGTACAATACATTTGATTATTATTCTGAATTAATTAAATTAACATTTTTGAACATAAAAAATCACAAAATTAAAGCGAAAGAAACGAAATTAAAGACAATAAGGTCAGTGACTTAATTCTGAAGAGTTTTGACCTAACACAATGAAAACTAAAGAAAAGTTAATATTGTCCAAATGACTGGTTTTTTCGCGATGGGTGATACAATCAGTATTTAGTGTTGCCACCTCTTGCTGTTAAAACTGCCTGCATGCGTCTGGGCATGCTCTCTATTAAATTGTCAATAAAACTTTGCGGCATTGAGTTCCATTCTTCAACCAATGCGGTTTTGAGGTCTCTTACGTTGACAGGTGATGGATTTCTTTGTTTAATTTGTCTTCCCAGTTTGTCCCAAACGTGTTCTATTGGATTTAAGTCTGGCGAGCGTGCCGGCCATCCCAAAACCTGGATTCCGACCTCATTAAGATATTCCGAAACTAATGCCGCAATGTGAGGTCGAGCGTTGTCATGCATTAGAAGAAAATTGTCTCCAATGAAAGGGGCAAAAGGCATCACAATCAGGGAGCCGTTTTCTACGATGTGTAGCCGTTTTCTACGATGTGTTGCTCCTAAGCAAATACCGCCCCATACCATTACTGACCCTCCACCATACGGCTCTCTCCCAATAATGTTACACTGAGCGTATCTTTCTCCGGGTCGTCGCCATACTTTGGTCCTTCCATCATCTGGTTTGAGACAAAATCTGGACTCATCACTAAAAAGAACTTTTCCCCAAGCGTCATTATTCCAATTTAGGTGGAAACGAGCAAAGCTGGCCCGAGCCACTCGATGACCTGTATGTGATATGTGAACCTCTGGCAGGCAAGTACGCCCCTGTACCAGCTGCTTCAGTCTTCTTCTGACGGTTTTGGTACTAATTATCACTTGTCGAACTTCCTGCAGCTGGTTTCGTACCTCAGAAAAGTCAAGGTATGGTTTCTGAGAACACTGCTGACAATAAATCTATCGTCTCTCTCTCCTGTTACTCTTTTGCGACCTTGTCCTTTACGCCTAGTATACTCTCCAGTCTGCCGGTATCGTTTAACATTGCGGAAAATCACAGACTTGGAAACATGTAATGTTTGAGCCACTTCATTGTAAGTGTAAACATTTTCAATTAAAGTTACAGCTTTAGAAACCAGAGCAACGCTGAGATCCGGCATTATCGCCTAAATTTATCGAATTAAGTTCACTTCACTCAATAATGACAATTTTTCGTCAAAAAAACAACAGAAATAAAGTTTTTGTTAAAAACAACAAAAGCCGACGAAAATTCCATACACTACGTGTCTCAGAAATTAGCAGATAAACAAAAAAACAAATGAAATTTAAAATAAAATTATTTTTAAAATCATCTTTTTTTTTAATACATAATATTGGTATAGTGGCCAGTACGAAAATATGAAAATATTTTCCGTTATTCGACCTCTTTTTTGCGTTCCCCTAAATATGCCCATGAGTGTATTTACCAAGTTTCAAATCTCAATCGGAATTATCATATTAAAAGTCACTTTTAAAGCACAGATAAATAATAATAATGTACCTTCATATACGAATTATAAAGAAACCTCGGTATATGTCATGTTATTATTGAAAGTAATCTAATGTCAGTTCTGTCATAAACAATGACTATCGAGGTTTCTAGTGATCTTTCTCGAAAGAAACAGATCATGAATACGATGCATAAGATTAATAAAAGATTAAGATTTGTTTTATTTTAAATATACATGTCACATTATAATAATAGAAAAGATCAGTGCCAATGTACGGTGACGAAAACATATCAGTGATACGTGTGGTGACGTCATACAGCTTATCACACAATCTTAAAAGTCAACGCCGCGGAACGTATTTGTACGCAGATATCACTACATAGACAACTGTTACAAAAAAAAAAATCTTTTGAGCTTACCCTCAACCCGTTAGAGATGAGCTGTTCGGTGACTGTATAGTCCGGCAAGATAGCAGCAAAATGACCGATAACCAGGTAGTAGATGAGGAGAGTCAGTTCACAGAGAACCGACCGGAGGCCGGGAGACTTGACTCCCGACATCAGCTCCTCGATACCTTTTTCCTATCATTAAAATTTTGGTTTACGAAAGATACCAGTACCACAATTTATTTAACTTAATATTATTAAAAAATCATCTATAAGAACAGGATTAGAACCAGCGAGGTCTGGGACATCGGTCTCATGATGAAGATTTCATTCCATTTAATTTAAAATATATAATGACATGTTGACTAACATGATTAACATGTTGAAATAATTACGAATTAATAGCATATTATTTTTTTGTAAAACTTGTAGTAATTAGTCACAGATCATAACTTCTCGAGACTTTTTCGTTCTTGAAATAATTTATATTTGCGTATTTTACAGGATGTAACAAAAAATCACAATACAAAAAATAAAACATGATGAATGTGTGTTTTTTATGCATACCTCAGCAATACATTTTGTATATTTTTAATTAGGTTTGGTTTCCGATATCAAACCTTACAAATGCTAATATAAGTAGTGCTTTTCTACGAAATTTATTTTAAAATCCGATAATGTCTGTCCGTTCAGTTTTCAATATTTGAAATATTAAAAAATATATATTAATAAGTTTTTTTAATACGTATTTAATTATAAACTTTTAAGCATAAAGCCAACTATTTTTTCAATTATACTAAATAATGAATAAGTATCTTTATGTACTAGTACTATTTATAAAAAAAACATTGCTGTTAATGAATCCTCTGACAACCGAACTAGTGTAATAGCTGTGTTTCGGATAAATTAAATAATAAATTTGTACCTTAATAAAAGTATTGGTATTGATTATGTTTTGCTGCACTGCCTACCTTATCAGCACTAAACCCCATCATCTCCAGCACAGAGATAACCCTCGGAGGCAACAATGATAACATCACGTTGAAGGTAGCAAGTCCGAGACGCACTCCGCTCTCGAAGTGAGCCTTGCAACTCTCACTCTCCCATTGCTTCCGCAAGAGAATCTTAGCGCAGTTCCTGTAGGAAATTTTGGATTATGTCCATGTTATTATGGACAAGAATTTGTCACTTTAGACCCTTTAGCCAAGTGGCATATGATTGCTATCGTCTTCTACCCATAAGTGTAGACGGAAGTGAAGATACAGTAACATCCAATAAGTATCTTTTGTTACAATATACGACTAGTGCCAAGTAATATTAGTCTAGAGTAGGGGTTGGATGGTTGGTTAGCTGCGGCATGAAAGCCACATGCGGCTTTTTGGATGTCCCATACGTTTAAGAAAAACATTTAAAAATCATTCTGAATATACTACCCAGCACTTTTAACCTTTGTTAAGCGTAATTTTTAACTGTTCTATCTCAAAAGTTTGGCGACCTAGCCTAGACCATAAGTTCTATATTATTAACGCTAATTGATCTATTCATAACCATTTGTCAATCCTTGATTCCTAAACAACGTGAAAACGCTAACGTTAAATTTTGGAATTGATTTTAATTATCTTGTATCTGTCTATAATACATGAGCTAATATAACAACTAAGAAACCATTTTTATTGTCCCTGGTTAACCTTCCTGAGAAAAGCTAACCTGAAAAATACTTCTTAGATATTGAAATACTTTGGTATTTATCAGAACGCGTGATTTTAAAATCTAATTGATTTTATATTGTAATGTAACATAAGAATTTTAATTAACAACAGAAGGTAGTAAAGAGGTACACGATGTCCAGGGGGTGGGGGACAATTGCTCCCCATGGCAATACTGTGATTGTTTCAGTGCACATATAATAAACGTACCGATATGAAGGGATTGAAAACTAATATCTTTGAGTGGTATTTTCATTTCACAAACAAATCAATTTAGTGAATGTAGCTTCTAAAATTTATTCATTATTGAAAAAATCGGGCAAATACCATCTGTTAGTCAGTATTAATAATTAAGAGAGGCAGTAGATTTAATACATAAGGTAGATTGCAATTAGATACTATCTGTACATGAGGTGGCGAAAAACTGAATGATAACGTGAACATCAAGTAGAATTAGTAATTGGATCATACATGTGTGACGGTGTGTGAGAGTGTGTATGTGTATCTAAGTGTGTGTATGTAGGTATGTGTATGTAGGTATGTGTATGTAGGTATGTGTATGTAGGTATGTGTATGTAGGTATGTGTATGTAGGTATGTGTATGTATGTGTATGTGATCTAATCGGTTAGTTATTTTTAATTTCAAAATGAAGATTGCGTCAAAATTTGAAAAACGTTTTAACAACTGGATCCAATTCGTGTTTTATATAATTATTTCCTTGTTGAGATTGTTTAGTTTATTTTTATGTATATCATAACGATTGTAAAAAAATAACGAATATAAGTGTATTAGTGTCTTCTGCTTAATTATTACAGAATTAAATGTTGTTTTTGTTAAATTAATTGCATATAGTACGATGTTTGTTACTATAAGTAAATTTCTTGCAAAAACTAAAACATGTTTAGAAATCGAATTAAGTTAACATATTAAGTTCTATACAACAGATATATTTAATAAAAAACAATACAATGGTGGTAATGGTAGTGAATGAACCCTCGTTGCTCGTAAAATATTTTTTCTTTTTGTAACACTGAACACTATACATTTATATAGGGATACTTATACATAATACTAATATAGAAAGACAAATGTATTTCGAAGATGAAAAAAGATCCTGTAAAGATAACATACTTGTAGCTCGCGTAGGCAGTCTTAATACGCAGCGATGCCCTGAGGAATCCACCAAGATCTTCACCCTCAAGGACTCCGAGACACGTCTGCAGCAGTACTGCCTCGGCGTGAATTAACTCAGCGTGAGCCTCTTCATCAGTATAACCGCCATAATTTGGCTATATTTTGTAGATAGATATATTAACACTACAGAGTGCTGTAGAATGTTACAAAGATTACGTTTTTTAATAGTAGAAATCATCAATTAAAAGACACTTGATACTTCCCCTAAAAAGGACATATTTTGTCAAGATAATTGTTAAGCTGACCAGCAAAAGGAAACCATAGAATATAGTTTTTCTGTTTATTCCTAAGAGCTACCTTCTTAATGATGGCACTGATGGACTGCACCAAGCTGTAGTTCCTGCGCTGAGGAGAGCACAGTTCGAAGGTGCGTCTGAGTGCGTCGTTGGCATTGCGGACTTGAATCGGATCCAGAGTCAACATCGCAGGAATGAACTCGAAAATCGCGGCCCCGTGGGCGTGATACAGTGAAATATCCTTCCTACAAACGAATCCTTCAGGTAAGGTTTGTTGAAGTTTCAGGTTTCGCATTAGGTTTTAAAATTTAAATTTATCGTTTTACACGTTTTGCATATCTTATCTGTTCGCCGTATAGAAATAGCTCCAAAGTCAAAAGTTTAGATCCTATCGAGTATTTAGTTTGTATTATTATGGTAATTTAAATAATTCGAAGTAGAACGGCGTGTCAAGGAGGTCTTAATGTATGTATGGCTTCTGCTTACCAAGGGATCATTATTGCGATGGCTTCATCGAGATTGTTGTTGAAAAACAGAGACATAGCTCGTTGACAGTCCTCCAGCGCTTTGTGAAGATTTACCTCCGAGGTTGTTCTGTTTAATTATTAATATAGGCAGGTGTAAATAACCTTTCTTTAGGTTTTTTTACAATGTCATAAAAAAGTATAGAGTTATCTACTTACGATAATAAACCCTCGTCGACTCCAGAGTGATCCTCCTGTAACAATGATTATGCAACTGTATCATATGGTAAAAATGAGGTTTTTATTTTAGGGATCAATACGATACACTGACCTTGATCTTTATTAAATTTTAAGTGATTAAAAATCAATTTCCTTTTCCAGATTAAATCCATCCAGGAAAACACACAATTAACAAACGTTCACATATTGGTATAATATAAGTAGATGAATAATTGTAATTTTTAAGTTATTTTTATTTGATATAGGGCAGGTCCAAAAGTTGGAGTTGAGGGGATAGAGTGAGGATAGGTGCGATCACTTAGTGTCATACTAATTGGGAACTTAATATTACTACATAAATTTTATCGCCCCCTTGGTCGAGTGATTAGTGCAGCTGCCTAACGTATAGCAGCATAACGGGTTCGCGTTCGAATCCCGACAGGGGCAGGCATGTCATATACATGCCATACATCACATGCATGAGCATAGATGTCTGTATTTCTGGATTTGGTAGTTTATTTAAATATATTCTCAGTATTTATATTTGTATTTCTGTATTTGTAACGTTGTCTAACACCCTTAACAAAAGCAAATAATTTGCTTACTTAGGGATTAGAGCAATTTGTGTACTTTGTGTTGATATTATTATTATTAAAGTGAGATTCAGCCGTATTACATCATTCTGCATGAGCCACCTTTGATTGCAGTTCGCCTCAGCTGGGCCTTCCTTGGTTTTGCAAAGGGTCCAGTTTGTAAAACGTCCAGTTCAGCGTAAGTTTTTACTTAGAAGCCCGAATTCCACAGGGCAACAGTTCCCTACAACAATGACGCACCCATATTAATAGGTGACGTAAGATACCACGGTCAGAGGGTTACACCTTGTAACCGTTCCCTCCCCTCTCCCCCTTCGGGGGAGTAAGATGAATTAGTGAGTATTGCGTCATTCGTTTACCTACAATTACCTGCTAAATAAATCAACCCGCATGAAAACTGAAACTATCGAGAAAATGGACCACCATGCTGTGATAAAGTTACCTACCAAGCAAGGAAAGAATGCTCAAACCATTTTGAAAGAAATGAAAACCGTTTATAGGGAACAGAGCTTTAGTGAAAATTTGTGAAAAATTAACATGGGTGGGAGTCGATTGAAGACGACTTCCGCTCAAGAATACCAGTTGAGCCCACGACATTAAATATCATTGAAAAAGTGGAAATGTACTGCAGGACACCCATTTGAAGAAAAAACAATTCTGTTTGAAAATATCTATAAACATGTATAGCCATGTTAAGCTTATTTAAATTATAAATATAGAATTAAAAATAAACCGATACGTGCACGGATTCGAACCCGCGACTACTGGGAAACCGTCCCGCCGCTCTACCAACTGAGCTACCGTATCGGTGTCCGCCTCGGTGAATTAAGCATTCTATATGTGATCGTCTTTATCGGGACGGTGGAAAACATTTCTGCATATGTTGGAGTATCAGATTTTTGCGATTTTTACATGACCACTAGAGTATGACAAAAGTCAGTGAATAGGTACCGATACTGCTCACACCGCTTTAGAAACAGTAGCACGTCGATGCGTCAAAACAAGGTTGTGTGGAGACGAACCTGCACAGATTTTTTGTTTGTACCGATTGTTATTGTTAGTTGTAGCATCGCATTACTGTAAACTGTTATAATGTTGTAATTGTATGTTAATGAAATAAATATACATTTTTACATTCATTTTTATTGTTTGTTTGAATGTTTGTTGAATACATCACGAGTGGGTGGGGTGGAGAATATTAATATTTTTTTTATTTTATTATAAGAGTGCTAAAGAGCAACTAACTCCCACAACGCAACACCAAGAACAACAACAACTCTTGCAATACAGGAAGATCTGTAGGTAAGTAGAGGTAGATGCACGCGTTTTTATTGAAGGCCTATTTATTGGCTTGGGAACATTCCCGACGAAGGTTCATTCCAAATTTTGGTATATGGTGGAATAAGGTTCCTTGAAAACCGCACTGTAGTTTATCGCCACACACCTAGATAGTGTGGTACACCAGTCCAGCGGGCCCGGGATCATGTATCTCCAGCGGGTGGGGTACAGTGCGGTAATGAAAGAAGATATAAGAATGTAGTACAACGAAGCATTGAAGGAGGTCTTCTCGAAGAGCGGTTATACGACGAATGGGATTTTTTTGGTAAATGCACAAACTTGTGTCATGTGAACAAGACTGAAAAGGACTCAACTAGATTCAGTTACAGTTTACGTTCAGGATGTTATTCTCCTAGATCAAAGGCACTAGAGGTGGCAAAATAAAATGGCTAAGAGCAGATTTAAAGAACCCCCAAAAAGTTCACGTGTCTCAGACAGATTATCAGAAGTATTTGGCACGGTTGTATTTCCTTTTAAGAACACGAGGTTTGAATTCTTTGTAACCAGCTCCTCACCCTATAATCAATGCATGCATTTTACAAGAAATATACCAGCGTCGTGATTGGCCACTGAGTGATACTACGGTGATTTCCTGTAACATCAAAGGGGGGCCAGCAGCGGTTTAGTCATTAGACCGTCGGAACATAAACCTGCCTTTAAGGATATATTCTTAAGGGTGGGTCTCCTGACCCACCCGCTCCCCCGGTGACGCTGTAATAGCCAACAGGGCTAACAGCATAGACAGACAAAAAAAAAAAAGGATATATTCAAATATCGTATCCCATCTCATCCGCTGACTTGTAGAGACTGACACGTCAAGTCGCAGACGAATACGCAGTCAACCACCTCTTTATAAATATTTTGCCAATATATGAATAATATAATTTGTCAACCTTCTTAATAAAAGTTTTGTTGGGGTGTTTATCAAGTATTCATATTGTGTTAAAGGACAATGTCTAAGGAATACTTACAAATATAATATGAAAAATAACATCAAAATATCATTGAAAATATGATTTGATAAAGGCCTTAAATATTTTTTATATTGAAACCGATATATAGAAGTATGTTTTTAAATAAAATGATACAATACAATATACAACTCTAAGTTCGATTTCAATACTCTTTGCAATTATACACTTCATGAACCATGGTGAACCATGGTGAACCATCGCCTCGTTATTTGAGTAGTAGATATGTACTGGTTATAGCTAACAATCACTAGACAGATTTTTACTTTTTACAATATGATTATTCTTGTTTAAAAAAAACAGCTGAAAGTACTCAACCGATCTGCATGTTGGAAACCATTACCAACATGTACAACGCCACAACCTGCGTGGAGCCGATGATTCTTTGAATGATAACCAGAGAAATAAAGCAATTCGTGTTAGAGAGCACTATTAGTACTAAGTTACAGGTTGCAGGAAGATTGACAAATAATGAAAATATACCATTATATTACCACATCTTTTATGTTTTAGTTATTATGGCCTGTCTATATTTACAAATATATTTTTTATCGATCTTTTAAAATCGTTATTTTTTCTCCTTTAAAACTAAAATTACTATATTCACATTCATGCCAAGTAATATAAAAAATAAAGCTCATACATCGAGAAAATGCGGAGAACCAGTAACTACCTTCCGACTCATCGAACTCCGATGATGCTTAATTTTGAACTTAAATGTTAGGTTACCTAGTCTAGATAGAATTACGGGGAACTCATGTATCCTTATTTTATATCGTATTTACCATACATATCACTTTTATTTAAGTTTTATCATGTTGTTGTTTATTGTTATTAGTACAATTCTTTTATGAAGATGTAACTACACTACTTCCGACTTGTGTTCTATGGGCTGTTTTACAAATTTTCAATAGTAATACAATATCACTAGAAGTATTAATACTATTATATATATTTTTAATTCTTATGTTTTACAATGTAATATCAATTAGTCTTAGACAAAGAAAGACCGATATTAGAAAAGACCTTAATTTTTTTTCAGTCTTACTTTAAGTTTAAAGAAATCTTAATTTT
The DNA here is from genome assembly GCA_959347355.1 of Napeogenes inachia. Lineage (NCBI taxonomy): Eukaryota > Metazoa > Arthropoda > Insecta > Lepidoptera > Nymphalidae > Napeogenes > Napeogenes inachia. Next base: position 12,436,108 of record OY365800.1, on the reverse strand, counting down.
GTACAATATATACTAATTTAAAGTAAGATATTAGACTTAACTAAGTATACAGAAAAAGTCTAAGATTTTCTTTTGTTTTAAAGAGTATGTAATCGTAATAGTATCGTTCAAAAAAGTTTAAGTTATAGAGTGCGACAAAACATTTATTGACGTCATAGAAGTTATATAATTTAGTCAACGCTGAAATTGTTAATTTAACTTATATAGGTTGCGTATTTTAAGTTAAAAAGGTTTTTTGGGTTTGAGAAGGAAGGGGTCAAAAATGTATTAAAGTTAGAGAGGTTTTTACGTTATTGAGATTTTACTGTTTAAAGGAAATATTGAGAAATACTTCAAATACACGCTCAAAATCATCAATCAATATCAAAATAAATTGGTCATCTGTTATTTTTAAATAACAAAATAATTTAACTCACCGCCTCGAAGAATTCATCATTATCATCGTCTTCAGGAACAGCGCGCGGCGCGACGCCGGTCAAACTGTGATGGGACTGTCCGCCCGACCCATCGGGGAGGGATGAGTCGTCCGAGTCCGAGGAGCCGGAGGGTGGACGCGGGACGCCGGACGCCGAGACGCCGGACACGCGAACATGCGACGGGACGCCGGACACGCCAGCAAGCGGCTCGTTAAACTCGGTTGTTTCAACCGGCGTACTGGGAGGTGTCAGAGCCTCTGGCACCATATCGTGCAGCACCATCGGCGGCACCTGTGTAAGTTTAGGTTTTCTTTAGTGCTATAATAGTTTTATTTTAATGAATAATCATCTAAACTACAAAGTTTATTGTTTTAGAATAATTTATAATATATTTGTCATTGCGTATATTTAAGTAGAAATAATATTTTACCAACACATTATCTTCGATGATTTTTGATTTTAATCATGTGTTCATAATGTGACTGTTGACGTGTTCATGTTCCATTGATAATTAAAATATTCCTCTTCATTAACATATATTACTAAATTATTGTTATCGAAAACATATTAGCCACAAAATTTATTATTAATATACTATGTATGCTTATGTGTTCCCTCATCTCTTTAAAACTAGTTATCATAATTTGACTAATGAGTTATATTTAGAAAAGTCAGATATGACGTAACACTAGGTTACACATACAGGTGAAAGTGTAATATAATATAAACAAAAACATAATATGTAATAAAAAACCTAAATGTACAATATATATTTTAAAACTTATTTTTAATAACAAATGGTCTATAAATGTAAGGTATCAAAACTTATGTTTCAAAACATTAATCTGTTTTTAATACTTTTCATAATTAACCACTTATGTTATATTTGACTGCACATATACTAGAGTATTAGGTACAAAATGTTTGATGTATTGTTATTTATAATATGAATTCAATTATGTACATTATTTAGTTTAATCAGATACAATCATATATAATATAGTACATGTATATTAATTGTTATGTATTCTAGTAATCCTAGGAGGTATATTTACAATATGTTTTCATTATATAAAATAAGGAATTATGACTAAATGGTTATGATATCTTTTTGTAAAACGTAATATTTTATTTAATTATTTAAAAATCGGAAATGAACATTATTATTCGCGGTAATTGCTGATTTTTCAATAATTATATATTATGAAACGCAATACTATAAAAGTTTCTCATAATTTAATGTTTAATATGTTATTTTTTTTAATTTTAATGAACCAAGGAATCCTAATTACTTCATATATCAAGATTTTTGTTTAATTCTAACCCTTTTAAAATCAAAATTATGTAAGATTTGACGTTTAAATACTAATTTAAAATAATAAATGGATTTTTTTAAAGTTCTTATAATTATATACTAAAACATTCGAGGAACATTATTTTTCAAATGACGTTTGACTTATGCAGTCTTTTTCAAATTACTCATCACACGAGTATCATATCCTAGACACAATTTCTAGGTGATTTGTATAACCTAGTTGCATATTTAATAGTTCCGTTATAATTTTCTAGTTTTTGATGTATTTACATATTTTAAATATGAATTATTGACATCATTTAAATAATAATAATAATAATGACACTTTTGACAACTAATCAAATCTTTTTGTCATGATATTTTTTACTTATAATTATTTATTAAAATTGTACAGATTGTATTTTTTTTTACATTTATATTAATCATTTTTTTATGAGGCGAGCACTGAGAGTGTTTTTATAAAACTGTTGACGGTAAAGAGTTCTGGGAAAACGAAAATAAAAACAGTTTTTATATTCAATATGTTATTATAGAAAGTAATTATTTTATATAAAACTTATTTAATTTTTCATCATTACTAAATAGATGAAAAAATAGAACGTTTACATAAATTGCATTAGCAAATTAATTATCTTGCAAATAAAAGTTTTATTTATTGTAATTTACTATTTTATAAATATTTATTATTTTGAACTGATAAATATAACTGTCAACTATTCATTAAAAAGAGATACAGTTTATCCATCACGTACAGACAGATTCTATGGAAACTATTATAATATCGATTAAGTAAACTGAAGTGTTGTGATAAAATTATATTTAAATTTTCATTATAAGTAAAACACTCCGAACCATTTTTCCAAAGTTCTATCAACTTCACATGGACAAGAAATGTGAACGTGGTTTTGTGGCTCTTTTATAAGACAGACACACACACACACACTCACTCTCACACACACACACATATTCATTCTCTCTCTCTCTCTCACACACACACACACACACATTCATTCTCACACACACACACATTCATTCTCACACACACACATTCATTTTCACACACACTCATTAAGACTATCATGAACATTATTAAAGTAAATTAAAACATAGTTTTTTCAAACTCTATACAAAATTTTTGATAGCACTTCTCAATTAAGAAATTTCCTTCAAGTTGTGCAATATATATTATAAAGTATTGTTAATAATTGTATATCATTAAATACATTCTAGCTTATTAGAAAATCGCATCGCAAAAAAGATATGATTATATTAATTTCGCATATAATTATTTCAAAAGTATAAAAAACCTTATATTATATTAATTTATGACAAAAGAATATTTGCGAGGAATATATTTTGCCTGAAGATGAGATAAATTTAAGCAAAACATCAAGTTGTGTCTACTTTCAATGACATCGCGATCATACAATACTATGGAGAATGTAACTGACTGTCAGTTTAGACTTAATACTTGTATTATTACTTAATACTTGTACAAACAAACAAGCACATTTTATAATATACGCCAGAGACCAAAATGATACTACAGGTTTTAAGTAAAAATAATAATTTAACAATAATCATATGCAATACACATAATATATTTTAATTCGCAAGAGCTGCATATTTATATGAATTTAAACACAATTTTACAATTAGTATTTTACTATAAAACACAAACTTAAATTAGTAATAATTGCTGTTTAAAATGATTTCACAACCATTGATCACAGTTATAAAAAAATAGCTTCTTTTTATACTTAGCCCTATTTTTTTTAAATCTTATTTGTCCTAAAAATACTATCTGTCTTACAGCTTATTCTGCAAGTGCTGGAAGGATCACCACCTACCACCAAGAATCAATTAAAAAAGGATCACTCACGTCATCGCTGCTAACACTGCTGTCAGGGTACTCGGGCTCACTGGCGTGGCGATTTCTAATATTATTAATATAAAACATGATTTTAACACTTTTAATGAAACTTTGAAACTTTTGAAATTCGTATTCAGCAGGTGGACACCCAATCGCAGCGGCGCTACAGGGTCCAGTGACGACATCCTACGCTTGCAGTGGTTTATATATGCCCGCCGCCCGCACCTCCTCATATGGTCCACCCTCTACGTACTACCACCCTGTTAGTTCATCATCGGGATAATCATAATTGTTAAACATATAAATCATGTTTTTAGCTTCCTCAAGACTTATAATAAAAAAATATACAGGAAATTATTAATTACGATAAGTTTTTAATTTATTAACGTTCAGACCTAATTGATTTTTATATAAACAGCGTCTTTATAAGTTTGTAGTTTCTTTGACGAGATAAATGACTCTAAATATTTATTTTTTAACTGATATTAAAAAGCTGATATAAAAAAAATAACAAATAGTGAAAATAAAGTTTTTTTATTTTAGCATTAAATGTTCGTCCTGTTGCTAAAGTTACGGCGATATATAAATGAATGTTTCAATATATTTAATATCCATTTATCATAATCTACCCAATAAAATAAAGTACAGTGCGTACTGTACGTACAGTACATACTGTACTATACCGTACTGTACCGTACCGTACCGTACTGTACCGTACTGTACTGTACCGTACTGTACTGTACCGTTCTGTACTATACTGTGTGTACTGCAATGATCTGCTGCAACTAAACATATTCAGTAATATTGTTGTAGGGATTTTGAGAGGGAAATCTCAGATATCACAAACGGTGCCTCATCAAACAATTAGATCATCCGTTTAGTTAATTATATAATTGTATAATACCATGCCAATAAAAGATATATTGATCAAAGATAACGAAACCTTAAATAATTACCGCTATTTTAGAAAACTTTATTAATTAAGTTTAAGATATTTTAATTATTATCAATTTCAATAAAAGTATATTATTTTTTTCTAAACTTATGTAATTATTATTGATGTAGTGTAAATAGAATTATGAGTACAGTTCGTTGACCTCCAATGGTGATAGGGACGTTCTAAAATGCGATTATCTAATGATCCTAAGATGTCGAATTATTTAACTTTATACATAGTACGAAGTTATACTAACTGTATTACACATCTTAGATACATATAAATATGCCAGACTATTATTAAATCCCTACCAAAGCTCGTTTATAAATTGAATGAATGATAAAATTATTTGAGAAGTTTATCAACGAGTGCTAAGAGACATTGTGTGTACATAACACATGAAGATAATTTCTATCAGATAATGAGTTCTCTTTGAAATTGTAACCTCTAACAATTTATAGCAGTTATATTTAATATAACATCATTTATCAATATTGTAAAAGAAAGTAATAACAAATAGAAAGTCTTGAAATAAATTTGACAATATTATATTATTTCCCATATAGATAACATTTTCTATTATATTCGTAATTAAGTTGGTTCGTAGTTTCAGTTGGTCCAGGTTGATCTTGTCCTGAGGAATATTTATCAATAGGAGGTTTCAGATACAGGCTTCGACTCTTGTCTTCAAGTTCATATCACTGATACCCTCCAGACTACAGACTACTTAAAATATACTCAAGGACAGACGACAGCAGCATCCAGATCAATTTAACGAACAGGAAATATTAATATATATATATATACAGGATATATCTTATCTTGGATATGTTGTTTTTGGATATGTTGTTTTTTTATGTAAAAGATAGTGCCAGAAAGTGTCTATGTGTTTAAAGTTAATAACATTCAGAAAGCTAAATTATTTTTTTTAACTTTTACAAGTTAATAGAATAGAGGGGTCAGGATCACTCCTTTTATATGGATTAAGTTATTTCGGTTTTCGTGACTTTGTCCGCGTACAATACTGGAAAGCATTACACGTTCTAAAACAACAGTGATCAATATCTTGATTATTTTTTAAAAGTTAGTTATATAAGTATTGTGAGAATCATAGCGTGTTGAAAGAATAAGTTTTTCCTATTGTAATAGTTACAGAATCAGAACGTTGAAAGAAAATAAAATCTTTATTATAATAGATGTTAATAAGATTTAGCTACATCTAATGATAATGATTATTAAAAACTAAATTGATTCCTAAAATCAGAGATGTTCTTATTATTTATACGGAGTTTATTTTTCCCGTTAATGATATATTAAAATAAATTTAATAGTGTTATAATTATTGTACCCATTAGTAAAATAATATTCTTTCGGTAGAGGTAAGCTGATTATGATTTTCATTATGTGTTTCGAAACTTCTAAAAATATTCTAACATGAATACGTATGTTATAAATGTTTTGTTATTTACCTATTTCATAGTTCGTTAGTGATTTTTTTAGGCTTAAAGCAAACCCCTAGGCTTTTACTCTGATAACCTTTCACACATATTTGGCAAAAATAATCAACGTCTACATTCGATGTATCGGGTGTAGATCTAAACTTCTATTCAATTTTTCCAATGACTTCTCTTGTTTATTTAATATTTTGTGACTGTATATAAAATTTTGTTAGAGCTATCGATTATTTTTTGGTAGAAGAGCCTGAATCAATTGAAATCATGGATTTAATTGAATTAAAAACACCGTCAACAAAAAGTATTGAAATAAATAAATAAAATACACATACATTTCATAAACAAGTCCTCTCCCATAGACAATTTACTTTTTGCTATAACTTTTGTAGTTGACATTTTTAAGTTGTTTTTTTAGGATCTTTAATAAAAGTTCTAAGTCCCTGGTGTAAATTATGAATGTTCACAGGTCTAGAAGCTAGCGCGGTCGTGAAAGAGCGAAATGAACAATTAAGAGCTTCGCTTACACTCAGCTCAATAATTGCAGGTTCCCAAATACTAGAAGTAATGGAGAATTATGAATAAACGATAAAATTGCAGCAGTCCCAGTGCAAAAGAAGGAATATCAGTTTTCAACAATTCAACCAGATTATATAAATTAAACTATTGTATTTACTTTAAAGATGGCATCTTGTTTTTTTTTTACTTTTATCACGGACGGACGGACTTTCATCCACGGACACGATGCCCGTGCACTTTTCACATTTAGAGTGTATTTTTCTGATTATACATTGCTCAAAAAAAGAGTCTGTTAATAAAAGGTATCTTAAAACCTATATTAGCGAGTCCTTTGCACAGTTGTGTTTCTTTTTTTTAAATATATATTATTATGATACAATATGATTTTATATTAAAGTATTTGACATATAATAAAGTTTTTATTATTAAAAATTAGAATAGATAAATTTCTTTTATTTTTTGATTTATGCTTTCCTACTAAAACACTATTGTAACGCTATAAAGATTGCTAGTTAGCAAACAAAATATTACAAGGATACGAAAATAATTTGCAAACATAAAAAAACAGTTGTTAATTAAATAATTCATTTTTACTTTAAACCTCAATACTTCAACTTTGGGTTCAGTTACTCGAAGCCTTAACTCGTTGGATTCGATAATAAAATAATATATTTGTATAATGCACTTGTTAAATGCACTTTGATATCACAAAATCATCATACCCCCCAAACCCCCCTTCCCTCCCCTCAGTCACACCTCGTTCGTGGGCGGTGTGAGACGATGTTGACAGATTTCCTTTATAACAATGAAGTAAACGTTCTATGAGAACTTTATATACCTGTTTGTTTGTTAGAAGGTCTTCGAAGACCCCAGCCTTTTTTTTTGATACAGATTTCCTGCGGCTCAAAAAAATAAAATATTATTCTCTTATGACAAAAGAACGTATTTTTTTTGCTTCCTAATAATAAGAACGTTTCAGTGGGATTTTACTAACATTTCACTGTGATCATAATAAAATAATTGTACCTAAATATACTACAAGTTTGTAAGATTTTTCTTAGTAAACTATAGAGCGCATACTCACCTATCAAAGATGATCATTTAGAACTATGCGTTGAGGCTTGGAAGGAGTTGCTGAGTAGTTTAACTACCTTGTAAATAGTTACTACTACACTGGTGTCTAGACATACATTGTTGAGAAGTTTCTATGTATATAATATCATCCTCAAACATATATATATATGGATATATTCTTTTTATATATTCCATAAAAATAACGTCCGTATGCCTCGAGGCGGTTCCAATATTTTATACCTAAGTATTAGTATTACTACAGTATGTCTGTGGAGAAGCTAAGCTCGGACACTAGTTATCAAATTTAATTGAGATCTAATTACATTTGTTACTAGAAAACTTACGCGATTATATTTTATAGTAAAAATATTGAATAATTATTAATATTATGTGGTAGGTGAGTAAATAATAAAGAACACCTGTCATTTAGTAACCTGTCATTTATTTTTTTGTTGTACATTCTCAGAATAATAATTATTGTTCTAAGTGTACATTAGACTTTTTCGAATTTTATTTAGTTCTATGTCAGTTGGTATGATATGGGTTATTTAATGTGAATCTGTTTTAAGCTACATTTCTGAGCTGTAAAGATCTTATATATTTAAAAACCTTAGGGTTTATTACATTTTACGTTTAATACTATATATATGATGGATTATTAAATCCCCGAATAAAAATCATAGGATGCGTCATTGTCAATACTGATCACCGACCACAGACAGACAGACCCATATAGATCTCAATATAAATATATAAAATATGTATATATATATATATATTAAAAACGATTTTTTTTTAAGTAAACTAGTTGCCAGAATTATTGTTGAATAATTATAAGTCTTGTGGTACCTTCCATTATTAGTTTTTTCATTATTAATTGTAATTTTTGAAGACCTCAGGCTAACTTGAATCGTCGCTTTGATTGTTTACCGCATTTAGTACAAAAATAATATAAAGAGGGCATATATGTAATTTATATTTAAAATATTTAAAGAAATTAAATCAACTTTTATACGGAACCAAACAGCGTTTTTAAATTAACATAAAAAAGCATGTATATGGCACAAATTATGTTGTCGAAGCGAAACTTGAAAGTGGCAATTGGTATTGGTAAATATGACTGTTTTTAGGTTTCACACATGTATTACGATTTAACAAATATAAATAAAAGTTAAAAGAGCAATCACAATTTTACTTAAGTATTACATATAATATGAAATCTTTTATAAAATCAGTTAAACGTAATTACTATAGGTAGAAGTGTATGAACAGTTTGTCTTAGTAGATAGCATGTAACAAACACTGACAGTCAGGTTACAAAGCAGCTTCTCCCATTCAAAGTCTATTAATTCGAATTCAGGACTCTATCAAATGCAACGCACAAATTAATGGATTCAACGTAATTAAGGTTGCGGTGAGTTCCAATTATCACTTCATATAATTAATTGATTAATATTTTTTTTATTAACGTTTACTTAACATTATTTTCGTTAAGACGCTTTCAGATCACAGAAAACCTCGCTTAGGATGTTTTTTATCTAATATTTATAAGCGAAAGAGACCTTAAATTTTAATTTATTCTGACCTGATAAATTATTTTTAGTACTTACAACATATTATAAAAAGTAAATTAAATGAGCCTCGCAGCCGTGATATCTTATTAACATTTATAATTAATTTTAGCTCATATGAATATATAATTAAAATTTTGAAATATGTATTAAAAATTGTATTTTGGTAAATATTAACAACAAGTATTATCAATTTAAAGATTTAACAAATAGTTAAAAAATGCATATATGATATAACTTCTTGTCATGATAGCAGCGGTGCTCGATCTACAGAGCTCTAACTAACGAGTAGTTAAGTACATAAACCAATCACGGCGCAGCAACAAGTCAAGTGTCACGGTAATAAAGCTATCAGAATGTATTACCAATTTTCCATATCTCAAAGGATACTTCAAGCGTAAGTAACTTCTTATTACCTTAGAATATGTATTAGTATAATATATAAATAATATCTCTCTCCGACGATACACTTCACAATATTTGTAAATTCTAAGATTTCAAATGGACTTGTACTGTGAAAATATTATTTAATATTGAACAGGATTCAAGCATTGTGGTATATTGAATTGAAATTGAACGCACAAACCTCGCCGCACTACTCGTATGTAATGAAACCTTTGAAATACTTTATATCGTCCGTTGGGAATATTAATTTTAAATTTATTACCTGTTATGTCCCAGAAGGTAGAAAGTACACTTAATAATATTACATTAAAGTATCAGTTCAGCGTCCTTGTCTGACAATATAGGTAGGTACAATTGACATATGTTATCTTTAAAAGAAAGATAAGAAGAAGTGTGTATAAGATATCTCGAGCTGGACTTGGTTTATGTTGAATCTTCGAGTGTTAAGTACACAGCCACTTGAAGAGTTTAAAATTGATATTAATTGTAGGCAATGCCTCCATTTGATTAATAGTTATTTATTTAAATAGAAAATCATCTTTTCAAATCCAATTAAACAAATTTTCAGAGATTTGAAAAACTCGTTTAAATTGAGGAGAAACACGAAAATGCAGTTAGAAAATTGCAAAATAGAAAAGTCAAACGAGTAAAAGCTTTTAACTTAGTTTTTGCCTGTATTAGATAAAATAGTATTCAGAACGTTTCAAATTTATTAATACGTGTGATTAAGAAATAATATATTTATATTATCGATGTTAGTAGTGCGAGACAGGTTGCTGGGCCGAGCGCGGAGGCTCGCAGAGAAAGTGAGAATTGCCTCTTGCCGCTTTCACTCTATATGTTGGATCTCGTAAGAATGTAATATAACGTAAACTCGCATAAAAAATAATTAACAGTCTTTATAGAAAGGAGTCCTCTAAAGTATGTTTATTACATTGTAATTAATAAACGAGGAAAACTTAGACAAATATTTTATTTACAAAATTCAAGGGTTCAACTTTTCTATATATGTTTTAAGTATACAAAATCTTATATATAAAAGGCGTTACTTTATATATATTTAAAAATAAATGAATACTTGGTGAAAGTCGCGTCGCTGCACAATTTGTCCAAAGAAACGCAAATAACTTAGGTTTACGTATAGTAAGACCAGAGACGAGATGACAGTCTAATGGCTTATGTAATGGCCAGATAATGAATACATGAATGATCCCCGAAAGCTACTAGCCAGTTCATTCTTAGTAAATAATAAGATATATATTTAGCTCCCGATCCAAAATGAGGGATGTTATAAGTTTAACATCTATATCTGTGTATCTGTGTGTAGATCTGTGGCGTCACAAATCAGACTGTGTGATGGTGTATATTTTACGAAGTTTTTGGCGCTAATCAATATAAGACTATACGATTGTTTTGGTAACCTAATTGCGTTTCGATTTCTTTCTTAGTTCAACGGCCCCCCGATGTAACGACTTCAATAATTACAATAATAAAGTTTGAAAATATCTATAAACATGTATAGCCATGTTAAGCTTATTGTAACTTTATATAAAAATTAAATGAAAAATAAATCGATACGGGCTGGGATTCGAACCCGAGACCTCTGGGAACCATCCCTTTGCTCTACTAATTGAGTCTGGTAGCGAGCGAAACGGCAGTTCAATTGGTAGAGCGACTGAGCGATTTCCCAGAGGTCGCGGGTTTGAATCTCTGCCCGTATTGATTTCTTTTTGATTCTATATTAAAATAAATCTACAATAGTAATATTTTTATACCCTTGTCTAATTGTATCGGGGCTTTTAAAATTTTTCGTTTTATAATTACATATCTATATCTCACCTATCAGCTACTGTTGTTGAACTAACAATATCGGTGTTACCTTTACTTTATTATAAGATAGTGGCGGGTAAGTGTTATGACATTATATACTTAACTGTTTTTTCTGGAAAACTTTTGAGAATGGTTTTCTAATAAAAAGCTACTTTCTAATTTTTCCATGCATTTTATACTATCTTGTCTGTTTTATTTATGTTCTATTGTCGGACTTTTAATTACATTTCCGGATTTGACAATTTCAGTGTTACCACGTAATGACAATTACTAAATAGTGACGCTACGAAATTATCGTTACGGAAATGATATATTTCTGAATGGATTCATTTCGTTTATAGTAGTATCTAAGCAAGTACTACCTTAACCGAAACTAAGTAAATTGGGAATTTAAATATTTCTAAATCGATTTAGTTATGACTCTTTTATTATAAGTTTTGTTTTTAATCTTATTAAAAGAAAATATTAGTTTTTAATAAAATAACTAGCGGTCACTAATTACTTACTAGTTATTATGAATAATAATGTATTTATTTTAATAAAAATATATCATCTATTATCTAATTGGCACACCAACATTATAGTTATATAAACATAAAATCGCGATTGTTTATCGATTCTTGTGTCCATCACTATTAGGTTATGTATGGTATCATTATTTTACGAAGTGACAGTAGCTAATGTCAAATGTGGAATCTAATTAAAAGTCCGACTATACATAATTATTGTAAGCCCATATCTCATTTGAGAAACCCGATCTATAACATATCAGACGTTAGAGATTTTTAATTAAATGTTGTAATAGTAAAGCACTTCTTCGTTTCTACGATGTCAGCACAACCTGAATCTTTCTTAGAAAGTCCGTTTTATGAATAATCTGTATAATGATGGTACCACTAAGTCATTTTTCTTAGAGTAAAAATGTTTTAAGGTTAACAATGTTAATATGATCGAGGTCAACGACACTTAAACCAAATCTCGTTTAGAAATTAAAAGTCCTCTTATTTGTGACATATAATAAACCAAGTACTTTTTTTAACTTTTGTACTTACCCATACTGTATTCGATGTTAAATACAGTAATTGGTCGACGAGCGAGATTGTAGGCTGTTTATTACAATATGAAAGTCGATGGATGTAATTCCATCTACTCAGTGGGTAGGCGCCAAGAATTCGAAATATAAATTAATGCAATAAAATAATATTATTGTAATTTTTTTTTAAATTAGTTTGACGAGATATAACCTTTTTTTTAAGATGAAACCCGAAATCAAATTTCAGTTAAAAAATAGCCCAGTTTTATTTATTTTAAAAGGTATAACATCTATCAAAATAACTAGGCATGTATGAAATAAAAATGTACAAAAATATCAAATGAAGACGAATAAAGACTTATTACAGGACAAAAAATATATATCTGCTTAGAAATATGAATATTTACTTACTTGTAACTTATTCTTCAAGCTTAAAGTACCTATATGTAATTGTATAAATATGCTAGTGGCCAGAAATCTTTGCTTATTTTATAATATCCAATTATCACCAATGGTGGTGGTGGTACCCTGGTATTGGGATGGGGTCTCAAACTCATGGGGATGGGGATATCAAAATGCCAATTGAGCATAAAGTATTTATATTAAATTATTTAATATCTCAATTCAAGGAGAGGTGTGGAGACGTCCACGATGCATGTGGATTATCGGGTTATTGTTTTATTTAATAACTTTTCTCCTTTTCTTCTGGCATGATTTACAACTAGAGAGACATGAGAATTAGTAGTCAAACAAGTAATCCTATTTAGGTTGTATATATTTATAACAAACAATTAGAATAATCCATTTTTAAAACAAGAAAGGAGATGAAAGTCTTTATAGAAGTTCAGCCACTTCAATCAAGATTTTATATTTTGGTTTTTGGGTGATATTGAACTTTAATTTCGAATCGATTATTTTAATGTGTACTTTTGTTAAGAAATAAAAATTAAATTTAAAATAAAAATTAAATTTAAAATAAAATAAAAAAGATAGAAAAGATAGAAGTGTCCTTCGGAGTTGTAACCAGCAGGGCTATTGCGTATCTTTTTTGACAGCTAAAATGAAAATCACTGTCAGTAAGTGCGGACATAATGGTTGTCAAACAACTAATTTTGTATTATGTAACTATAGTAACAAACTGCCATGACGTCACAGCTGATGGTCATTAGAAAAGTCAAAGTTAGGTTAGGTTTTACGTATCTGTCAACCGCCTATCATTGGATCTGTAATACAATTACAATGAGAAGATTTTTTTTTCTATTTCTGCCGATTTTTATTTTATTTTATCAAATAAAATAAAGATCGGGAGGCTGTCGGTGCTTTGACTTGAGCATTATAAGGCTTCTGATGAGATATTTTTTCATTTTAGTCTGTTACAAGTCAATACTGATGATCCTTGAATAAACAAATGGTCTGTACATAATACTCCACATCACAACTAGCTCGTCCTCAGTACTCAGGAGGTACATCGCTGTTCTTCATAATTATTTCTATATAGGTATATACCTAATATGCTTGTATCTGTTGAGTTTAGGTACTTCATTATAATCATTATCTTAAGTACTCCAACCTCAGTTATAATAGCGATAACTAGTTAATGTATTAAATGAATAAAAAAATCATAAAATTTCCCCATTATAACACAATATATCGTATATATACAAAAAATCATGTGTTAAAAACGAGAAAAGATTTATTTTCTATTAAAAGACAATATGAACTCATATACAATTACTAATAATATTTATATCTGTTGAATGTAATAATAAATCTTTAAAGTGAATACGAATTTTCAGTGTATACATCGAGACAGAGCGTCTGACGTGACTGTTATATATACAGGCTTATTTATAATTAATTGAACACCTCTTGAGGCAGCTCCCCTCTACATTAATTTCAACATATTTGTTCTACGACATTTTAATATTAATAGTTTTTAAAAATTAAGTTTTTCCATAGAAAATTTATTTTTTGCCTCTGAACTGGCATTAACTCTGAGCGTAGGTATAGCGTCCGGGCGTTGACCGTTTGAACACTTCTTACAAAATACAGAGTAATAAGTAAAAGAGGGAGCAAAAATCTTTTTGTTTCGATTTTTTTGTGTTGTTTATAAAGAATTGTAAAAAGTTATAGAACAAATGTTATTAGGATTGATGTAGAGAGGCTGCCTGCAAGAGGTGGCCAATTAATTACAAATAACCCTATATAGTTATCAATGTGAAACTATGAACTATAACTTTTCTACGCGAGAATGAAAATGATATAACTATTTTCAATAAATAATGTCAGTTCATTGAAACTGTTTAAAAATTGCACTTTACAAAGGTCAAAGCTGGATTATATTCAGAATACAGTATAGTATAAGTATGTATAATTTCTGTCCACCGACTCAACTATTCAAACTATTTCTAATATAAGAACTAACGTAGCGTTGTTTGTCCGGTTGTGCGAGTTTATTTTATCTGAATACGATGAAACATTTAATTGTATATTTATAAATATGATTGTACTAGTGTTTTCTAAGGTTTTCACGAGTAGGAACTACACGTTGAAATAAAACTGACTAATTAAGTGACTTACTGACAGACAGACAAATGTCTGGTTAGATTTAAAATGTAAATTTAAAATTTAATCCAATAAAGGCGAGTTAAATCCGTAAAAATAGTTTCATTTCCATGATTGTACTAAATACTAACCAAAACACACCGATATGTGTACAACTAATATTATAAAACATCAAATATAATAAAATACTTTACCTATTATAATCTAAATAATTTATAAACAGGTTTTAGATCATACACAAAACATCATCGATTAAATTGTATATATCTGTTTGGTTGCTGTTTTGTTGCTGTTTCCTTCAGGGATGAAAATGTAGGTACTGATTTACTAAAAAGTAGCTTACTTATTTTCCAGATTTTATTTGGGAATACGGCTTTTGAAATATTTATTAAATAATTATTGATCGGTTTAAGAAAACACGTGGTCACTATCTATAGATGTAAATGTTCAGACGTAGATATACTATAATAAACAAATAAAAAATAAATAAACCTACTAAAAAAATAGGTGTTGAAAGGTGTATATTAAACACAACACACTCAACTAAAAAGAACCATTTTATTATCATTTAATTTCCCTTAAAATAATGAAGCTGCTGATTATTGCCCTGACTGCTGAACTAAACCAAAGGTCATAGGTTCTATTTCCACATGGTACAATTCTTTGTGCGACCCACGGATGGCTGTTCCGCGTCTGAGTTTACTTTGTGTCTGTCATTATGTTTGTGAACCCTGCCCCCCTCTCTCCCCCTTCGAGGGATTATTTATTATCTTATGTGGGAGTAGTCGTTTAAAATAAGAACTTAACTTATTTAAGTCTAAATATAACAAAAAAAATAATGCTTAGTGGTTTGTAAAGAGTTTTCTAAGTTATAATATTCTATATGTCCGAGTATCCTTCATTCTAATGATCAATTAAATTTAGCAGGAAAAGAGTTTAATTAACTTTAAGTAATTTTTATAATAAGTAATTATAACTGAAAATAAAGTACATGCAGTTTTCTGACAAAGAACAAACTAGCTAGTTCGTAGTTTAGATTTAGCTTTTGGATTATTGGATTTATCTAAGGGAGATGTGAAAAATAATATAAAATAATAAGTAATTTTTAACTTAAAAAAAAAAGGAAGTGGGAATCCTACTCCGTTTTATTCGTTTAAGGGCTAGTCTTCATTAGTCAATAAATCGATAAGGTGGTGTGTACACGGTATGGGTAAAAAATGATGGTAACTTATTATTAATTGTTATTTTCCGCTGTTTAAATTTTGCGGTAATATATATAAGGAAATTGATATTTGATCGATTGTGTGTTCCGAGAAAGATGTCCCGAAGCAGTTACTTTACCTTCTATTTACAACACAAATTCAATTCGAGGTAATTTTAAATGCAGCGAATAATTGTAGATTATTAGAATAGGTGTTTTTACAACATATTGTTTTGGATATACTTATATTAAACAAACATTTTGTAATAGTCTAGAACTTATTAAAACTGATAACGATAGTTATGTTGTTCGGTGCGTCTTGTTGGCAATGAATAATTACTTTACCTACCTTCTTTACCTTTTAGTTTTGAACTAACACTACTAATAAGACGCTAGATTTAGTCTATAATTGTTAAAAGAGAAATGAACAAAAGTCCTAAGTTCACACTAACACATTCACATGTGTAAGGAATTGATATATTGAGCCGTCCACAAATAATTGGTCAGGATAACGATAAACTATGAAGTTGAATTAAATTATTGTAGTTTCATGTCCTTTTTTAATGCGCCTAAAGCAAATATAAAATAAGCCCGTATTTAAAGTGATGTTTTCATGAATACTGTGAACTATATACAAACATATATTTAGATATAATATAATAGTGACGAGGCCAACTCTGTATATTAAATAATATCAATAAGATGCTATATTCGATATATAATTTAAAAAAAAATCCGTAGGTTGACAGCCTTTATGACTGATTGTCAAAGAAATGAGATCGTAATTTTAATTCTCGAATTTGAATTTTTATTAACTTTCACGACGTATATTATAGAGCTTCACCCGGAATCGAGTGTACTGCTCGACTAATGTCAACAAAAAGCGCTTGTCAGCATAACTCAATGTAAACCATTGGAAGTCATTTTGCCTTTGGTTTGCTTATAAACACTCGCCAGACCCTCAGCATTCGATTAAAAAAATGAATTAAATCGATTCAGTAATTACAAAGGAGTTTAATGTCTTAGAACGTGTTTGACTCAACAACACAAGAGTTTCGCTTTTAATAACATTACATAGGGATTTGCTTAAATTCGAGTTGAGTTTCTGTTTGTTTCTGTGTACTGTTGAATTTTGTTTGGCCAACGAGGTTGCTGGCAACAGGTAGTTGGAGGTAAAAGAGCAGAAACCTATCAATAAACAAATTTCATTCCCTGGAACACAGTGAAATGTTTGGAATTTTCCTCTGTAATACAAGTAAACTACCTAGTATGCTAGTAGTTCACTGCAGTAGACAATTTATTATTTACAAGTATTTTTATTTGTATATGCAACACTTAAAAAAATATACAAATAATAAAAAATCTCTATAATTGCATGTGTACAAAAATGTTAGTTAATGTACGACTTACGTACGTAATTAAATCGCTTACCAAAATATAAAAATAATAAGTCGCTGCGCAAGATTGTACTAATAGGTATATTGTAGAATTAAGAATTAGAAATTGTTTTGGATTTACATTCTAGAAAGAGTTCTATTTAAAAATAGCTTTATTATTTCGCTAGTGAAAAGTAATAAACCTAACATTTGGCTGACCTCATTACATATATTAATCAAATTGTTAGTTTTGCAGCAATTATATAAATCCTATCTTAGATCATGTTTAAATAAAATTTAAATACATCGAATATTAGATAATATTTTGTGGTATATTCACAATTAAAAACTAACTATCAGGACACAAAATATCATATGAGAGAGAGGACCTAGTTATTTTATGGAATTACTTGGACTCACCCACTAAATTGCCGAATACTTTCAAGTCCCACTGCACACGTACTTATACAAAGCTCTTAAGCCGTCAGCGAACGCCGTACAGCGGACACTGACAATCTTAAAAAAACAGATACGCGCCCGCGCTCGTTTAGCAATAAGCAAATCCAATTAGTCTGACAGTTGACACTTGACAGAGACAGAATATAATTTTCATAAAGCAACACTAAAATAACTGCAGTTCTAGTTATTATTAGCTATGGTTATTTGATTTATTATAGCTATTATTAGCTTGAACGTTAATACTGTTATGTACTGTGTACATACCAACCTTCAAGTTATATCAAATTTATAAAGATATACCCAACGCAGGGAATACTAAAGCTTTATGTTGTGTTTTTTTTTGTAAATAAGTATTCTTATTGATAATGTTCATTCATTCTTTACGTATGCTGTTGATATATTTTTTCAATATTTTCTAACTATCCACTGCAGTAATCAATATATCCGTATAGAACTGAATTTAATATAATTAGTAGTAATAATATTATTAGAATTAATATAATTAGGATCTTTAAATCATTTTTCTTTACATTACAAGCAATACAGTAAGAATGAAAAATGGTATTCATGTATATTGATTATCTTTCCTAAATAATTTTGTTTGGTGGGTCTATATTAAAGCAAAGAAACATATATTTTAGGCATATGCCTAATAGTCGGGTAAAAAGCACTGAGAAGTTAGTTCCACTTATAATTGTATAATTCAATAATTAAACTTAAAATAATTCGTAGAGTTTACTATGTTTATTGTTAGCTTTAATAACAAGTAGTCTGGGATATTTGCTGTCACGTCTGCGCGTGAATGATATTTAATTAAACATCCTATAATATATTCATAGGTAATTAGAATTGTGCAAAAGTATTCTGTATGTTAATCTAGATATATGTCTACCCAAGATCGGTTGAAGCCGTTCAGCCTTTTCAGACATCTTGAAATTAAAAAAACATCCTAATTTTAATAGAGAAGATGGTTGGGGATTATCTAACACCTGGGACCCACTTTTGAAAAATATAAAATCCCATGTCTGTGACCGCACTGTAAGACCTCAAGATACTGTTAGTGCGTTTTGTGTGAATCCTGAACTGTACGCCCGGAAGCTTAGAAACCATTGGAGGTAGATGATTAATTAACAGACTTACTGACAGACACCTCCATCTCGTCTTACCGAGAACACGATTGCTGCAAAGCATTCGAAACGTCGGGTTAGATTTAAAATGTAAATTTAAAATTTAATTCAATATACGCGAGTTAAATCCGTAAAAATAGTTTTATTTCAATATATTTTTTATTCTATTATGTTGTGCAATAATTAACTCTTTGCGAATATTTACCATACTATATAAAAATATTAGCATTCTGCCCCTCTTCTTATAAACTTTAACCATGCCAAATTGTATACTATGTATAACGTACTAAGATTTTGTTTTACTTATTAATATAATTATATTGCTTCGGTTATCTAAGTACTTATATGTTAAAATTCCTTTTTACATTTCCCTTTTTTCCTAAGGAGATTAAATAAGAAAGGAAGGTAGGAAAGAAAAAAATATTTTGTATGTTAATTCAGGTATACGAAATCAATTTTATAAAAATCCATACAGTACTATCGGTGTGCTTTATAAACAATAGAACATCGTATATCAATATTTTAGCAAATAGAAAGATTAAAATTTAATTTTCTTATTTTCAATTAATCCTGTAATAGTAATTCTTCGATAATTACTTTTTCAACTTGTAGAAAAATCAAAAACTACATTTGTAGAATATTTATAATTCATTAAACGATCGGCGGTTTGGCTGATTAATCTGCAGATAAGTTGGCTCGATAGACTGGACTTTAGTCACAAATACTTGAGGTGTTATACATTTAGAGTATAAACTTTCAATTGTATGTATGTCTTCCACCTTTCCCTGTTTGTCATGGCTACCAACAAATATGAAAATTTTGATTCCCATGACTGTGCACAGTTTCTTGTTCTTCTGCCGAACAGTACAAAAAATAAATTACCCTTTCACGTCAAGTGTTCGGAGGAATGAGCCTCAGCATTGCCTTACCACGCCAAACGATTTACACAAATATTTTTTTTGTAATTATTATTTTAAATGTTAGCTGTATAAAGGTAAAACCAAATTATTTTAAAGATAAAACAAGTGGCACTAAAATAGTAACCACTCCTAGTTTGTTGCTCTTTTCTGGCGCTATAAGACTCGATGAAACTCAAAGGTTTAAGTTGTAAAATCGATCTTTTATGTTATGGATGTTTAGGAAAATAAAAATAATTATTTGATTTGGTCTTTCTGATAGAGCATCAGATGGTATCTAAAATATCGAGATCAAATCTAGCGTGATTGTTAAGATGGTGTTACATTGTAATTTTGTTAGCGTACTTTGCGTTGACATAGCAATGCGGTACTGACTTAGATAAATTTAGGCGTATTTAAAGGTGTTCATCTTTGTCTAATAATAACGCTTATGTAATGATGTAATATGTTTAAAGAAAATCAATACATTTTTAGTGAATTTGAAGCAAAACAGCTATATATAATAGTTTTCGAGTCAGCCATCAGTATGTAAGGAACAGCCATCTAACATTATTCGGGAAAACTACTTTCATTGTCAGCTAGCTGCATATATGCGCAAGACGTGTTGTTAGTGGTAATAAAAAACATTTAGATAGCGTTTTTTAAAATTGTTATTGATGGTTTCTTGATTGTTAAAGCTAAATATGTATTTTTCTGAGGACTTGTATATATATAATTGCAATTTCACTGCTAATACCAATCATTTATACAAAAATATAGGTTCTCAAAACTTAAAACTTCAATATTAAAGAAGATCAAAATAAATAATAAAAAATTAAAAGGAAAACAATTATTTTAATCCTTCATTTATTTTATGATATAGATAAAAATCCATTTATTAATAAGACATTTAAAATATATATATATATATATATTTAATAAGACATTTAAAAATATACTTTTAAATGTCTTATTTGTTAGTATTTTTTGTATATTATTTATTCTATTATGAATGTTTAGTTACTTATTACTAAGATTTAGCGTTTACGGTTTTACGTAGTCACATTTAAAATATAGTCGTGGAAGTAAAAAAACTTATTGTGCCATATTTTATTATGTAGAATACAATGTAACATGTGCAATTGGATTTTTAGTAGATAGTGATACTACTTGACTTAATGTAAGCGGTGCTCACTTTTTACACACAATTTTCTATTTCGTCAGGCTCTACAATTGCCATTGATACATTAATCAGAGCGTTATAATATATACTCTGTGGTACGTATAACATTTTTTACGACTACTGTCACTTTTGACTTTTAAAATAACTAATATTGAATAATGATAACATGTAATAAAAAATTGCGAATGTAGGTTTATAAAATATTTATGATACAACCCAAAAAATAATATTCAATTAAAATGGCTTTAAAAAGCTCTGATATAAAAATTGAATATTTATGCCGGACTTGTTTGGCAAAAGAAATTGATTTACTCTCGGTGTTCGAAGAATGCCTCGGAACTATTTCTTTGGACAATATAATTGCTTCGGTAACTGGTGTAAAGGTATCATCATATCTTTTTTATTTTGTTTTAATATTTTACTACTAATAATAATTTGTCTACTGTTTAAACATGCGTTGCGAACATTGTAAGCTGATATTTAGTGTGCCATGCGAAGAATATAGTTCGTATTATTGTTACTTTTAATTAATTTAAAAAGCTATCTTGTTGTGTAATTTAAGCTTTAAATATAGTGAATCTATGTTTGTATTTTTTCCTGTTTTACAATGACCTAATAATTCCCCATTTAGATTCAAGAAGGTGATGGATTACCTGCAACTATTTGTAAAGATTGCAAGGACAAGGCGACCAGTGCCTATAATTTCAAAATTCGCTCGGAAGAGTCTAATATAGTGCTGTGTGATTTGTTGAAGACAGGAAAATATGATCAAAACAAAAATCAACATTCTATTTTACAGGTAAATTAATAATAAAATTATTATTTGTGATAGTAATTATCATAGAGAGAATGTGAGATTTTTTAATTACTTTGTAATAATTCAATAATAGATTATTGTTTTTTTTTTTAATTTCATTAGTACCATATACTAGCTTTTTTTTATACTACTTAAAATTATCCTCTTTTCAGAATATAATTATGTTCTAATAAAATTCTAAGTGCAAAGTATATTTTACAAAAATAATATTGTTGTTTTCAGCAAAATGCAATAGCTGTGAAAATAGAGCAGTATGCCAATGACAATACTGATGATTATATAGATTTGGATCTCACTTTAGCCTTAACTAATGACCAAGAACATTACAATAATGTAGGTAAGAAAATAAACATGTATCATTACATTACAGTATGTTTCGATTATAATAATAAACTTGGCAACAACTGTTTCTTTTAGCAATGCAATAAATACTAAGTATACTTAGTATATTTAGTATACTACTAGTATATTTAGTATACTACTAGTATACTTAGTATACTATACTAAGTATACTAAGAGAAAAATAATGGAACTGTAGCGATTTCTAATGTAACACTGATTTCATGTCTATAGCATAGAGTCTACACAGAT
This sequence comes from Napeogenes inachia, assembly GCA_959347355.1. NCBI lineage: Eukaryota > Metazoa > Arthropoda > Insecta > Lepidoptera > Nymphalidae > Napeogenes > Napeogenes inachia. The sequence goes on along the minus strand of OY365800.1, from coordinate 12,413,469 downwards.
AGAGATTCATGTTATCAAAGTTTTTGGTTACATCCATAGATGGTTTATACTTAGTTGTAAAAATTAGCTTTTGTTTATATATGTTCATATAGGTAAAATTAATTCTAAAGAATCAGTTACTTATATTGTATATGCATAAAAGTAGTATTATGAAGTAGACAGTATGGTAATGTTACTCTGGTGTTGATATTGCTAGGCAATAACTATGTTGTATAAATATAGTGATGGATTATAGTGGTTGTAATCAAAATTCCCTGTATTTATTTTTTTTATAAGGCACATCTGTAGCATATTATTCTATATATAGAATTTGAGAACTTCTTGTAATTAAACCAAATTTTATCTGTGCTTGAGTGAAATAATCTTTAGATTTATTTATATTATTTTAGTATAGCTATACTAAATGTAAAATGTCAACAGTTTCTAGTTGGTGTTTGTAAGTTACGATATGCAAATCTTTTAAATGGCTTACTGATTTTATTTTTATTGACTTGTATATTATTACAAAATGTATGTTGAAGACTTAATATTTTTTTGCAGATGATATAAAAGATGAAAGTGACCACCAGTCCAAGGTCATGTCACCCCAGGGTGCTGATGACAATACAAATGAAGATGAAGACACAAAGGGTAAAGATGTAATATTACTAAATTACACAATATGTTATACTTTTAAAATAGTTTATTAAAATTGATTATAATTATTATTCATCTTTATTAATTAATTGATAAGTAAAAATATTGCTTTAATAGTCTTAGATATCCCTCTATTACATAATCTTTTGTTCATTATTTTCTTAGTGAAATGGACGGCCTCATACAAATAATATTATGTAAATAATAGAATAAATGTCAGTAAAAGAGGTAATTGATTTAGTTGTATTTCATATAAAACATTTATACAATTTTAAAAGTAACTATTATAATTCACGAGAATACAAATATACATAGTTGAAATATATATCCTGTATTTGGCATCATCTTTTTAGATTCAAATGAAAAGGAGGGTACATATTGTCCAGTATGTGGCACAAGTTTCTCGGATGCTGTTGGTCTCACAAAGCATGCCTGGGATAAGCATGCAGATCTCATGGGGCCGAAGAAACGTGGACGACCCAAGAAATTACTAACCAGTGTAAGTAGTTTATTGTATGATAATATAATAATATTATGAAGTATTTTATGTCTATTTTTTTATTTGCACTGATCAAAAGTTAAGATTATAGTTGTATGGAAGTGATGAAAAATTATAGTTTTAATTTTTTTTTAGTTATTAATTTGACATTTTTACATTCTACAAATGATAACAACTTTAGATGTATGTACTCTACCATAGTACTCTTGACACATGCAATTTTAATTCTTATTGTATTTGATTTTGTGCATATTTGAGGCTTAAATTTAGCAGGTCTCAGGTGTAAGTTACTGAAGTATAGTTAATAAATCAATATCTGTAGTTTTATTTTTATATATTTATATAATTAGATATTAAATAAAACAAAGGTTAGTTGTAATAGAATCATTAACCATATCACTTATGTTCCGTCTATTTTTTAGACAATATTAAGCAAGCTTTCAGAAAATGGTATTAACCTGAAAAGTCTACCTGACCAAAAACAAAAATGTGCATTTTGTAAAGATGATTTTAAGGCGAAAGATGACCTGGTGTTACATATGGTTGAGCACAGAGGTGAGTCATAGAGAGTGCTTTGAACCACTCAATTCTTTTCATTTAAGTTACCTAATCTGATTTGATCTACAGCTTTTCTCTGGTTTTCTTTATAATTATAGTACCTGTTGCCTTTATAAATAATTTCATATTTTAATATCCTCTCTAATCTACTCCTGGTTGGTGCCTTATATAGAATTTCATAGGTTGATTTAATTCACCAACCAGATGTGAACATATGTAATTTTATTTTTGCCAGGTATTGATCCAGACTATGAATTTCATATATTGGTCTATACCAGTCTCTTTAATTGACCTTGAATGTTTTAGATGTAAAGCTGTTAAAATGCCTGGTGTGTAAGAAAATGTATCTCGCTAAGAAAGATTTTGATCTACACAACTGTGGCCAAGGACGAGAAATTAATCATATTAAACAAGTATGTTTGATTTCACCATTATAATTGTTCTGGAAGAGTATGTAATGTGTATTTAAGGATAGTAATAAAAATATTTTATTTTATTTTATAATATTTTACAGGGAGGCCAGCCAGATACTGATACATGTGAAAAGTTCAAGTTATTTACTGAAATACTACTGCAGGAATTATTACTGACAAATAGTGATGTTGTAAGCAACTTTTTTAATTGTACATATTATACATTTATTTTTAATATTATTACATATTTATATTAAACAGTAAATAATGTGTTCATTATATATATTACGTGAAGAACTCATTATTAAATACGTGATAAGAGTGTTAAATATTGTAAACTTTTCATCAATTATTGCACACATATTAATTTAAATTTGTTAATATGCATACTATAGTATATAGTACCTTTTTTTATTCATTTTGTGTCCCGAATAGGTTTTATTTCGATTTAACTATGTTTAGCAGAGAATTCTTATGACTAAAGTACGAGCAATAATATACAATTATTTTGGATGGTTTTATTTTATTTAGCTTGATTTTTACACAGGCAAGAAAAAAAGAAGACAGTGCATTAAAGATAATTATTTATTTTATATTTATTTTAGCCTTTTATTCTCAAGTATATGTTAGATACAAGTTTACATTTTTATTGATTAGTTTTCTGTGTGCCTTTTGGCATAGGCCTCCTCCATTCTCTTTTACACAGCGCATAGAAAGACACTAAAGATAATAGTTAAATATAAAATACCAATCTAGGATCAGCCCAGTGTTGTCGAAGTGTGTGAGGCGTGTGGCGGAGTCTTTACGGACTTAGAACTGAAAACACATAGAGACCAGGAACACCCCGAGCTCTCCTTACGATGCCATATGTGTGATAAGGTATTAAATACTTTTTTAAATTCTATTTAAGATTTAGGTAAATACTAAAAATTGATAAAGTTAAAAATATTCAATAAAAAGTAACTTAATTTAGTTTATTGAATAGAAGTTTATTGAACGTCAATCAGTAGTGATTGACAACAATCAAACATATAACACCTCTCTTTTTGGGTCGGGAATTTAAAAAAATAATTTTGCTAGTTATAAAAAATGACACTATACAAAAACCAAAATATACAAAAATTCTTAAAAATCCAGGTGTTCGCGACTCTAAAGACCGCTAGTCGCCATCGTTCAACGTGTTCTCTGGTGGAGCGGCTGTTCGCGTGCGCGTCGTGCGGGCTGAGGTTCGCGCACGAGGTCACCCTTAACAAGCACATCCTGCGCGCGCACGCCGGGGAGAGCGTGTCCGTGCGGTTCATGGACCGTGGGGCGCCGCCGCAGTACAAGTGCGACACTTGTAACAGACGGTTCTATAGGTCTGTTATCTATATTAATATCGAGGACGACCTTAATTGCCTTTTATTATTAGGCTTTATTCAATACATTATTTATGATTTCTTCGACTTGACGAATGTATGTGTATTACATTTTAGGAAGGACCTTTTAGCCAAACATACTAAGGTTCATAAAAACTCTGATAAGTTCTTCGAGTGTGATGTCTGCAACAAGAAATTCCATAGAAGAGATAATCTCAGGTATGTATAGTTTTTACAGTTTCAATAAAAAAAACCATAAATAACTTGCAGGATTATGGTGTGATTACTGTTTCATATTATAATTTTCATATGATTTGAAAAAAAGATTTTTTCTATCACCAAATCTTATACATATATAATAAGAGATAAATACATATATTGAAACATTTTTGGAAAACTTGTCAAAAGGACTATGTGCCAAAAAGTAAAATTACTTAGTTGCAAGTGTACATCGAAATAAGATTAGATGGATAGATGTTTGATCCAAGGATTAAATGTGTTTTTATATCTCCAGAGCCCACGTCCGTACCCACGGCGCTGGAAGTAGTAACGGTTCAAGTTGTCTCTGCTTGTACTGTGGGAGGAGCTTCTCCAACTCCTCGAACCTCATAGTACATATGAGACGACACACTGGAGAGAAACCGTATAAATGTGACTTTTGTGGTAAAGGTGAGGGTAGTTTTTTTTCAGTATGTAACAATGCCTTTAAAGTGACTTGATAACTGGGTCCAGATGAGGAATGAAAATAACATCAGGAAACTTAAAATCTGTTAAAACTCATCAGTTATCAATTCATGTAATATTGTTATAGAAAATAATCAAATAAAATATGCTAGTCAAGCTGCTTCTTTTGTTCCCAGGGTTCCCTCGCTCCTCAGACTTGCAGTGTCATCGACGATCACACACGGGAGAGAAACCATGCATATGTGGAGTGTGCGGAAAAGGTACCAAATAATATACTAGTTATAATTTACCGTAGAATAAATAATGTTTAATGAAGTCTACAATAATGTACAATACAATAATGAAGTCTACTATAAAAGAAAAATCTTCTAATGACGAATCAACAAAATGAATTTTGTTTCTTAGAATTCTGATTTGAATATATTCTGTTTTATTATGTTTCAGCATTCTCCCGCAGTAATAAGTTGTCTCGTCATATGCGAGTACACACGGGCGTCAAACCTTACAAGTGTCCGTACTGCGAAAAGGCATTCTCTCAGAGCAATGACCTCACACTGCACGTACGGCGACACACGGGCGACAAACCCTACGTGTGTGAACTGTGCGGAGACCGCTTTATACAGGTAACTGATTCACCAGTTTGATACCGACTTGTTCTCAATGGCAGATAAAATAGTTTGAACCATTTTGCGAGATAAGTATATAACAACTAACTTTACGATCTTCCCAAAGATATATCCAGTAATCTTATGTCCAGGGTACTGCTCTCCACAATCACCGACGGGCTCACGGTCACTTCGCCCCCCCCGCGACGCAGCAGGCGCTGCCCCCCCTCGTGTACACCGTACAGACGGTTACACAGACACAATGACAGCTGCCCACATGCTACCTGCTACTGAACAACTAGACTGACTATTAACTATAGTGGAGTGAAGTGTGAACATCAAAACTGTTAAGTGTGAAGTGTGGTCTGAGTTCATTGTCCTACATTTTTTAGGTTCCAATAACTGTCTCAGTATAACTTTGAACTATATATACGTAATTACTATCAACTTTACATCTTGGTATGGTCTGTGAGACCGCAGGTTCAGTTTTATATACGGATGTTTAGAGTCCTTGTATAATATTTAGGAATAAATTTAAATTAAATACAAAATATTTAATAAATATATGTAATAATAAGTTTAATAACCTGTCCGTATGTTTGTGTATAAATAATTATAATAAATATTAATTTTATAAAAATTTATTAATAAATAAAATATAAATAATACAAAATAAAAAAAACAAGTTTTATAAAAATTAAGAATAGTCTTGAATTTTGATTGTTTATTTTAATCATAAATCCTTTAGTTTCTATAAAATTTTAAAATATTTTTCAGTAAAATGTTCTCATTCTACACTTTCTTGACATTTCACTCCAGTGCACTGTAAAAAAAGTACTTTATATATTATATTTTTATTATGTGGCAAAATAATAATTTAAGGCCTATTTTCATTTTAGAAAATAGATTCTTAATGAGACGAGAGTTATGTTTTTTTAAATTGTTTGATGGCAAAGGGACTGGTAACACTACATAGAACTGAAGAGTGGTGGTTTTGCTAAAACTAATTTAAATAATAAAAATATCTTACCACAGACTCACAGGACGATCCGTTACACTTACATAAACAAACATACATAATAAATAATTGATCCATGACTTTATTTTCTTATTTAAAGTGTGATAAACTGAACATAATGTGCAAAATATTATAAAAAACTAACTAAACAAAATATTATTAAAATAAGAATTATAAAAATAAAATAAAAACATTTACTTCTGCTCTGCATCTTTTCCCATGACACTAAAAAGGATAAATACAATTAACTAGTATACATCACTAAAAGTAATAATTAATACAAAATTAATATATATAATTACCTCGCATACACAGCCTGTTCCTTCACACTAAAACATTATCATATACAATATATTATAGTCGTTTTACTACTTTTAAAGGGCTTATCTTAACAAAGATATTTATATAAAAAATACCTATATTTAACTATATTTGTGAAAATTAGTATATCAATTATATAGGTATATATACAGTTATTTTTTTAATCATTTATAAAAAAATCTTTAACGACGTTGTTTAGGTGGGGAAAAGGATTTGTTCTTGGAGGATAATTTCTCGTTTAAAAATATTTGTACTAGGTATACTTATTTTTCGTCTACGCGCCTGTGTACTGACTGCAGTTAACTAAAGCTAGCCTCTCGCCCTTAAATATGATAATATTAAATTGTTCTTACTCACCTGTGCTAAACAGTAATCTCCCGTGCACTGAAAATATTTTGGTAATAATAAAACTAAGAATGCTGTTCTCATCTCTATATAGAATGCATTGCAGTAAATCAGTGTTTTTCAACCTTTTTCATGAATCGGCTTTTTCACAAACAAAAATATTTCAAAACAAAAAAATTTCATGGCAAAAAAATTGTCTTGTGGTCATCGTCAATAAATGAAAACAACTTCGATTTATTTAAGTTAACACAACTGTGTCCTAACTATTATGAATAACTATTCAAGAAGATGAATATTTGATCGACATCAAGGCATATATAGGTACCTGGTTTAAAATAAAAGCGTGTTAAAAATGGTGTTAAATGTATAAAAATAATTGTGTTATTACTTCTTGTGCAAGAAATATTAGGGGCCACTGAGTTGGGTCATAATCCATATTAACCTGCATAAATTAGGTAAATTTGGCAACTAAACTCAAATAAAATATTATTAAAAATTAACTGCCAATGCGATGTTACAGTTGGAATTGAAGTCTGGAATTCGGATACATTTATTAAAAAAAATAAGGAGGATTAAAAAGAAAAATAGAATACCCGGACAAATTGATTAATCAAAAACAGATCTCGCATTCGGTGGATGGGTATAGTAAAAAAATTTTATTTGTTTTAATTTTACGAATAGTAATGTTAGGTAGGTAACTATTAGTATTTTTTTTTTGTTTTTTATTTGTTTTAATTTTACGAATAGTAAGGTTAGGTAGGTAACTACTAGTAATTTTCCATTAACACAACTGATTATATTTATAAAAAGCAAATACTTACATTCGATCTGCATTTAGGTCCTTCACACTACAGCAGTCAGCAACAACAAAATAAATAAAATATTTTACATCTATTTTAAGCGTATACCTACGTTTTTTAATTTTTATAATAAGTTACTCACACTAGATGTCGCTGAGTATCCATTACTCTTTAACAATGAAAAGGTGTTAAAAAATAAAAAGAAATAGAATAGGTCTATATTAACACTTAAAAAATAAAATACTGAAAAACTATCGATGTTTAAGAATATGTGATAAGGTTAGGGTTCATAGGCATGTAGTTTATTTAGGTATTAAATATATCTAACAAGGTTAATCTTAGATTTTGTTTATCATTTTATATTTATTCAATATAGGGAACATCTTTTTTCATATCGTTAGTACATAGACTCACCTACATAACAATGTATTGAGATGAATCAGATAGTCGATTAGTCAGAGTCAGTACTATTCACGAAATCTAAGCTACTTTTCTCAACATTATTAAATTTATAACAAACCTTGGTAAACTGACGAGAAACGGACTAAATAATGTAATACTTACATATAATTTAACATACCAGAGTCAAACAAGAAGCAGCCGTACACTGTGAATGTTTTTTACATGTTAGATGTCAGTTAAACTACTACACTTAATATATACTTTTTAAAGTTACAAATGAATCATAAATTTTATGAACCTACCATCGAAAGGCAAACCCGACCAAAACACTGGAAAAAAATGATACATGTTAATCATTAATACATTGCTTCTATAAAATAACAAGTGTGTCAATTGATTCATAACTAAAAAAATATTTTTATTGTTACAACTCTTTAAAAGATCTGAGCACATGAATATTATTAGAGTGGAATTTATATTAACATATACCTACCTAATGTTCTTTATAATTCATAAATATATATGTGTGCTGTACCTTTGACATGCATATATTGAGGACTCCATTGCACTAAAACAAATTGTATAGAAGTACGTTTAATATTTAGTATATACAAAACAATAACTTTTTTAAAATATTTATTTAGGCTTGTATGTCATATCTTGTGTGCTAGGAAAAACCAGATAAATATGTGTTGCTGGTCAAAATTATCGATTTTATTTAAAACGTCATGGAAAAACAAATAATATTGTTCTTACTATGTTACTTTTTTGCTCTTAGCAAATATTTTATAAGGAATTTATAATAAAGTAGTTTACCCTGGATTGGCAGAATGGTCCGTAACACTAAAACATTTAATGAGTTAGTAAGTAAAATAAGAAAAATAATTAATTAACTGTATTTCTATGTGAGTTACTAACCTCGACAGTGGACAGGTCACCGACAGTCTGTAAGTCAGATATGTATGTATAGGATGTTTTTTTTTTGCATATTATGGTTTGTCTGATGACAGTGGCCTAAGAGTTAATATTAAAAAAAAAACTTACCTCTGCTGTCGCATTGAATCCTACTGCCTGGAAATTAATTAATAAAATTCTAAAACATAGAAAATATACCCTTCTTTTAACATTTAATTTGATAACATTTTTAATGTGAAAAGGTTCTAATCTTCATGAATTTGCGCATCTTTATATTATATAGCTATAACAAAGAATCGACAATGTACTAGGCCAAGTCATATCATCTAAACAGCAAGTGCAGAAGGAAATACAAAGGAGAATAACTTGGAAAGAAAGTTGGGCAGGATACTGTCATTAAAACAAATCCATACCTACAACGGAAAAAACATTTTTTAATATCTGTATCCTCCCGATACTTATGGATGTCAGACTTGGACACTAACAAAGAACTGTACTAAAAGTTTAGAGGTTTGTCAGGAGTATGCTTGGACTCAGAAGATAAATGCCGACTCATGAATATTATCAAAATAACGATGTGGTCGATATTAGATCGACAGACTGGTCAAATTTCAAGATCCAACATAGATAAATAGTCCAAAACCGTAATGTAATAGTGCCCTTGAGATGGAAAGCGTCAATAAGATAGGCAGGTCAAGAGGTGGGAGGATAACCTTCCTAAGAAATGGAGAAAGTCAGCGAGGGATAGATACCATTTGAAAAGTCTGGTGGAGAGCTATGTCCTAGGACAACCTGATGTGGAGGCCGATATCAATAGTAATTAAGATTAGTATACAATAAGTTATATATAAACTTAGCCTATACTAATTACTATTATAGTATATAGGCTAAGTTTTCAGAGAAATTAAAACCTATTTTAATTTTTTTATTTTTACTTAATTTTTTATTATGTAGCAGTAGGTGTAACACGTACCATAGCTGAAGCCATACTTCCCTGGCACTGTAAACGAATACAAACTCTAATTAAATGTATATAAAACTATTAAAATTCACTAATCTAATGACATTTCTTATTAGTTTTTTATTCTCCTATTTATAATATTTTTATCTAGACTAGAAAATAAAGATTTAAAAAGAGATTTTGATTTCAGCTAGGGAGGCATCAGTTCGTAGTCCGTTAAAAAAAAGTAAAATGCAATATTTTTTAAGAAATGTATATTATGTCAGTGCGGTTGTAGTTGCGTGTAATCGACGATTGTGTTCAAAAATTTTATCAGACATTAAAATGACAAACAGATAAACACTTATTTATATGTTATTAAAAAAATAATTTATATGTTCTATAAAAAACGTGACTTCAGGCGGGAGGAAGGGGATTCGTTTCGTTTCGTTTAAAACTTCATCGCGTTCCTGGAGGCAGGAAGGACTAAAATGTCGTTAAAACATCATGTGATTAATGGACGACCTTTAAAAGGTTTCTTCAATTTCCCTCTGCTCTCTGCATATTACTGTTCTAACTTTTATCTAGTTAAATTATCCTAAATAATGTTTTTTCCTTAGTGGCTACGCTTTTGGGTGAAAGGTGTTCCACCTTCTACTCAATTATGAGAGGATTTCTAAAATTTATTTTTATTTAGTATTTTATTAGGAATAACTAAAATCTGAAAATATTTTAGATTTTAGAACTTAGTTTAATAAATCTAGATATTGCAGTATAGCACGTACAAATTAATTATAAAATAGTAGTTATAAAACTAAAATATACGACTTTCTTACGTCAAAGGTTTGTAAGCTATATTAAGTTAATTACTATTCTATACTTACTTTTGAATGGCAGTCGTTACCTTTGCACTAAAACGTAAATTATGATAAATATACCTACTTTTTTATATATATATAAAATATCTGTGTCTATAGTTTACCTTGGATTCACAAGATCTTGGTACCTGAAAAGTAAGCAAATCCTTACAGTATTGTACGTTATATATACGCAAAATTTTAATATAATAGAAATTATGAATTATAGTTGGACTTAACAGAACGTAAGCGTATAATTACCTTTCTATCAGATATCAGTTTTAATTTCATTCAAGATCTTTAATTAGTAGGGAGGTAGATTCTTGTAAGATTGTTTTTGATGTTTAGTAAAAATGTAAGAGACCATTATAGTATCATTTATTTATTTTACATAATATAAAAGGAACGCCACAGTTGTTTTCACCAAAATTAATTTAAATTAAACTTTACCTAAATTAAGTTAATATTTTATAATTTTTTCTTCTAATCATTACTAAATTCAATGTGACTTGTGAAAAGCTTACTTTTTCAATTTCTTGTAGAAATGTCTTTTCAATACTCAAAAGAATCTGGAAAAAATATTTATTACTTAAATTTATAATTAAATCACAAACATTTTGGAAAGATTCATATTATCATTTGACGGTTATGAGGCGAGATTTTGTTAACATTTCGAATGTTAAATTTGTAGTAAACGAATAAAAACTACACTCACAGCTAAACATATTGGAAGATAATCTAAAAACGACATCACAATAGTAACGACTGTCACACTGATACAGTAATCATACACATCGCCAATTAATTTTAATGGAATTTCAATCAATTTTAATTTAACGCTTTAATATCACCTCTGATAAAACTCTTAAATCAAAGTGTTTCATTTAAAAAATAATAAAGAGAGGTAATAGTTTGTGGATGATGTTTATATTTTCGGCTTTTATCTATTATAGTATAATAGAATGAAGTTTTAAAGATCGTAAATAAAACACACAGTAAGGTCATGCCGACTTTATTGACTGCAATTGTTTCTATTTGAATTAAAATGTTACTGCCAACAAATCTAAGAGTATAATATGTTATAATAATTATGATATAAGTTATACTTTGAATGTGGAATCTAGTCTGAAGTTTAAATTGATATAACATCGATTAAATCTAACAGACATTTTCTAGGGTTCAGTTAATTATTATAATAATAAATGTAGTAAATATTTTGTAAATACTTTTAAATATAGTGTAAGAGTTTTCGCTAGACGTACTCTTATTTACAGTTTTATTATAGGTATATATTAAGACCAAAGAAAGCCTCGCTATGTACAGCCTTACGCCATATTCCTTTACATAAAACTAGTTGATCCCGCTTACAATACACAGATTTCACTACCGCGTATTGTTTCGATCCATTCACTCACTTTGAAGTTTCTTTGGAAAATGTATAGTATAGACACTACGAGTACGTGCATAGTAGTAGAGACTACGAGACAAAAATGTGTTCCGAGAAAAGCTTCCCCATCTGGATTTCTCTCAGCTTAGGTCCACCTATTCCTAACTACGGAACTAAGTCGTCGTCCCCACATAAGATGGTATCATACAATCGTCCCTTGCAAATGCTGTGGGTCCGGAGAGGGCGGTGGCAGTCCGGACCCAGAAGTGGATGGCAGCGCGGCAGCCATATCTTGATATCCTCCCATAGGACCACCCAGTCGGTCCATTGGACCCTCATCCGGCGGAGTTACTTCTAGACCAATGCTACCGTTTAAAGCAATCTTAATAGCATTAGCATTCATTTGCTGCTGTTGTTGCTGATGTTGCAGAAGAGAATTGAAATGGGAAATGCCAATTTCCTCGAGGCTGCTCTTTCGCCGCCGCGTATTACCCGGCGTGCCAAGTCCTTGACGTAAAGAATTGGAGCGGCGTAGCAAGATGTCATCCACGACGCGCAGGGAGTTAGATCGTCCTCGGAAGTCAGTTATGATGGTTGGACTCTCTGGTAGAGATAATGAGTTGGCCTTCGTGGAGGTAAGAGGTGGTGCTCTAGGAGAAAGGCTTGTGAGGCCTGCAAGAGCAGAACCACGACGACTTCCAGCAGCGGCCTGGATCAAAGCCCCTGAGCAGAAGCTGATATTTGACTTCCGCCGACTGTTGTGACGCTCAAATGTCTTTTGAGCCGAAAACGGCGAAGGGCGAACGAGATATCTGGAATAATATGAAATTGAATACATGAAGGGAATTTTTAAGAGATATTGAATAGTACGTTTGTAACTATGTACCTAAGTTTTACAAAAATATTTCTTACATAATGTCGCCTTCCTGTAGGTTTAGGTCACAACTCGGATTAATGATAACGTATGACAGACTATTGCGTTTTTCACTGACATCATCGTAGTCAATCCCAGTTAAATTTAAGGACTCCATCCTTGATCTTACAAGATTAGCAATTTCAGCTCTTTCTATTTGCTGTGCATGATTATCCCTTGCCTCATCTGCTAAGCTGGTGGAATACTGTAAAGTGATATGAAAACCAACTTTTTATAATACTATTATTTTTTAAAAATGAGTTTTTATAAGTTATTTGAGTGTCGTACCAATTAAGGCACAATAAAAATTACAGTCTAATATTAATTTGGGTCACATACCCTATGTATAAACAAGGTAAATGCTTCAATTATCTTAAGTATTATTTATAAGAAAAGAATCATGTATCTCGTGCATGTTTGAATATTGTACTTACCACACGAACTAATTATAATATTATCTAAGTGCAAATTAGGCACTATTTACATACCCTTTTGCTTGCTACAAAAGTAAGCTAAACTAAAGCTAAATAAATGGTACCAACTATTTTTGTCGAACAGCATTCTAGATATGAAATGGAAAAAAACGATAGAATTGTTAGTCTTCTAATTTATTTATTTTTTACTATTACTAAATTTACAGACACTAAAGATACGCTGCTGGCGACTAAGGCAGCGTACGAAGATACTACAAGTAGGTACACACGTTTATGTTATATTAAATTCTTCTTACAGAGATGTTCCTTACACGGACGTTACTGTTAAATAGTCACCAGCAATATGATTGTAATGAAAGCTTACCGCGGGGGTACGCTCTCCGTAGCATCCGCTCAAGCAACCGGTGGGACCACGACGCGAACGCGTCCTGCCGCCTCCAGACGCCCCACGGTCTCCATTCACCCCCGCATCCCCAGAAGCCTGCTGCAATTTTCCTATCATACTTCTGCTACGCCTACAAAACTCTAATGCAACGCTCGTTTGCATACCCAGTTGGTCCCTCGATTTACTTTATCAATACTTATGAGTTCATATGGATTTGCTTCTCACTGGTTATAACAAGAGAGCGTGGAGTGCAATGAATATGCAATATGAAATCTACTTCTTAAAAAGCATGCAGAATTATTTGTTCTCTTATGCATTAGACATTGCAAGGTAATAACCACTGTCATTAAGTAGAAATTTAATAAGCTAAGGCATTTGATTAGATGTCGTTCATATTTAATTTTTCAATAATCATTCGACATCGTAAAGAGTCTCGTGTTTTTTTGGGATACTGAAGAAGAATGTTTCAGTTTCCCAGAATATCAGCGACATTTCTGACAATTCATATTGATGCAAGGTGGATGTTATGAGGTCGTCTCCAACTCTAGATTTTCTAACAAATCATGCAAAACACACTACATAGACAACATAGGCGGGATTGCGATCATCGAGTTGTTAAGATAAAAAGAAAGCTGACTCTCATTATTAAGTTATCGCGATAGCATATGTGTGAAAGAAATCCGCCGCGATTAAAATATTTTTGGTCAGATTAGGTGGACGCAGAAGCAGAAACTTTACATTTAAATGCTGTAGCAACTTGCGATTGAATAAATTAAGCTCGTGTTTAAGATTTATAAAAAATATCGGTACAGTATAAGAAAGAGAAACTTTTACAAATGCAGAAACTAATGTTTTAGACGCCACAAGTGTAGATTTTAAATATATGTAGACAGTTTACAATGAGTGTTGTTGACCTCAAGGAGAGAAAAATGTAAAAAGAGTTACCCGAAATACAGTCCAAAGACTAGAACTACTCGATAGCATGGTGTCTTTAAGTGAGTTGGTTATAATAGACGTTAAGTGTAAGAGGTTCAATAGGGGCGGTAGACGATGGCGAAGGACTGTATTTAAGGACCACTATCTGAGAGGTACAGAGACCGACTCACCGATGCGCGCGATGGTCGCACCCCCGCGAAGCCTGACCAGAACCACCCTGACGGGCCGCGTGGCGACATACTCACGTGGTGCGTCTGGTCAGCCAGACTCGTATCCTGAGTACGATAGATGCCTATCGGGATTTCACAGGTAGTGGAACATAGCTTTTGATATAGCCGCCCGTATGTACGAATCCACATATCCTCCTTTGTTATTTTCATCTGTTCATTTCAAAGTTAAATTACTACTAATAAAATGTTTTAAGGAAAAACATTTTTTTAAATATAATTCGCATATCAATAAAGAATAAAATCATTGATTTCGCGTGGCAATGGGTGGAATAAAGTAAAATAAAGGTGATGTTATAGATCATAATCGCTAGCAAATTATCGCTAATACATAAAAAAGTACTTACAGAGGTTAGAAATCCCGAGCCTGGAGCCTGATCAACGCCCAGTAATAGTCTTACAAATGTTATAACGTAATCTTTTACAAATGCTTGGTACAGAAGTGTATCCAACATCGATGCAGAGAATACAGAGCCAGCAGCAAATGGCAATCGGAACATATACGAAATATGGGAACCTCTTTCTTTTTCACGCTGAAGGAATAAAAACTTTAGTTACTCGTAATATATGTTAGACTATTAAAAAATATTTTACACACATTATGATCATACGAACCTTTTCCATCTTAGAGAGATGTAATGCATATTTATCATGAGCTCTAAATTGCATGAATCGCATATTTGACGATTGAGATAATTCTGTAATTGATTTGATCGATGGGAAGAATCTGAAACAGAAGTATAGTTTTGAAAGGCCCTTTTTGTGTATGATTCGCTGTAGCTTCAAGAATGATCGCTGAGCTGCACTTTTAATTATTTTATCACAATTCGCTAGATCAATATTAAAGTCAAGTTTCGCGGCGCTTTATGTTACTATACTTTCTTATATTCTAATGAATGTAGGTAGTAGTATTCGTAATCTAATTGTACAGAAGGATTTTACTTGAACATGGTTTGAACCGCCACTATGGTGTTGCAGTCGGAGAGACTATCCTCTTCTGCAGAATTAGAGAGCTCCTTATTTACCACTACCACGTTTTCTGCTAGAGTTATTCCAGCACGTAACAAATCATCTAAGCTGTAATATTATAATTGGTTTAATATTATATTATTTAGATTTTATATTCGGAATAAAATAATTTGACCACTTACCAATCAATGGACCCGAGCATCCAATAAACTAGCGGAAAGTATGAAATTGCGTCCAAGAACGCGATATCGGGTCTTCGTTCCAACAGCAGAATGATCGGATTCAGTGAAGTTTTAGAGCGAAAGTGAGCGCGCAATGGAATAATAAAGTTATAAATCCCATTGGAAGCATAATCAGCTGCCAGTATTATGGTTTTGTTCTGCCATTGATATTCTTTAGCGTTCCGATAAGCACAATGCTCGCACACTTGAGCCAGTTGCAAGCAGCAAAGTGGTTTCTTCTCCTTTAACAGGAAACACAGCGTAGGACTTACGCCGATGAAAGGTGACACGGGTGGAAATCCTTTCACGATCCTGAAACAGTTTAAATACAAGAATATACTTATTTTGTTTGAATTAATTGTTAAAATTTATAAATATTGTAGGCAAAGCAGAGCAAATTTCAGAGACAAAGATTAAAAAATAAAATAGTCATATACTTACAAGTGATCCTAAATTGAAAAGATGTCGTATCTAATTATTATAAGGGACAAAAATGTGCTAAAAAATGTGTGCAATTTATTGTAACATTCATTAATTACCAGGCATATACGTTTAATCCTAAAAAGAGTAACAAAGGAATGCAAAATGTCGTATTAAGGATTACGTTAATATCTTTTGATTGCAGTAATTAAAATAAATAAATAATTATTATCCAATTTAAGTCAAGATAATGTAACATTGTATGTATTTCTTGATGAGCTTAGTAATTGTTCCGTCAGAAAGGAGGAAGGCTTACCTGATGAAGTCGTTGCGCCAGGCGGAACGCTTGTCGCTGGTGGCCAGTGAGGAAAGCGAGGTTGTCGCGTCGTCGCTGCACCCGCCACGCCAAGGACATATTGGCTCAGGCATTTACATATACATACACAATGCACACCCGAATCATCTAAACACTTAGGGTAACATTCTGTGCTAGCTCTACATAGAGTTTGGGGATCGTGCTCTAGTGAGATATTTCTTAAATAAGCGTTAGAGTGCACATCAAGGGTTCCATACCAGATTAAAACTATCTTGATTCTAATAGGTATATAGGTCATTAGTAATTAGGTACATATTGTACGTTATAAATATTTTAAGATATCTAAGGAATGGGGATTCGATCAACTTAAATTAATTACTTGGCTATTTAGATTTTTTTGTATAACTTGGACTTTAAATGTGTTTTTCTTACTTATAAACTACAATTAATAAAAATTTTAATGGTCAATAGCACATGCATATGTAATATAATGATATATTTTCAACAATATGTTAATATAGTGAGCTTTTAAAGTTATGTCAGCGAATACTAATGGAATACTTTTTTGCTAAGAAAGTCAAATTACAAATTGAAATTGTATAAAAAGTAGACACATTACTATATATAAAATTACGTTTGTATAATTTGGGCTCTTTGACTTTCTGTATAAAAAAATATATATTTTGTATAATTTATACATACCTACCTAGATTTTTTAATGCGTTATTCGATTCAATTCGTTGTGAATTCAAATAGACTACAATTATGAGACTGTCTCGGATGCGTTAACAATTATGATAGTAATAAAAAAAATATAATCCTAGTAACCGATTTTACTATACATATATCTATTTCGTTATGTATGTATGTATATACTAATGACGTTGAGTGTCATAGAGTAATACTCAAGTAACAAATAAAACCAGAAGAGTCGAGTGAGTTACAAGCCGAGCCTCTATTGTTGGATGTTTTATAAAACACTTACAAGAGGAACAATGATGTGCTTGTTCTGATTGCATGCTGCGGTCCATCGTTTTATCTACACGATTGAATGTACAGGCTAAAACAACAAGAAATAAAATTTGAAAGCCTTCAAGATACTAAGCCTTGTCCTGTGCGGCAATAATATATTGAAGACAAAATAAAATATAAGCTAGCAAAACTTACTTTAAGAAGATTATTTTATATGTTCTTCTTCATACATATTATTGTCATATCGAGATTTACGTTAAATACTCGTCTTCCCCTTGTATTTCATAATTTAGTTTTGCCAACAAATTAAACCAAATAAGTGTATGAAAAATTAATAAAAAATCTACAAATTAAGACTTAAAATCTATATAACAGAAGTGACAAAATGCGTGCGTGCATGATCGCTAGTCGGCAACCGATCGAGTCTTACGCGATCTTCTCAGAGGGCGACCGCCATGGTACGTCATCTTCGAGCTCGTCCTCGCTTTCATCTGCTTCGGCTTCATCATCCTGGTTGTCTGAGGCTATGTTGAGACTGCTGGTTACCATGTCTGGTACGGGCAGAATCGATGGACGTCTGCTGCCTAATGAGAATTTCATTCATCTTGTCCATAAATTGGTAATTATTGATATATTTAATATAAATGTTTGTAAAATTTCTTTTACGTATAACTAATTATTAATGTATTTATTTTTCTGTTTTAACAAAAAATACCACAATACGTGGCACTAAAGTATCTGGTAAAGTTATAGTAAGAGTACTGCTTACCTCGTCGGCAACTTAAGGAATCCGGACTTAAAAAGTTGGTGTTATCAGGCCGTGGTAGCAACAGATGGCTATCAGTTGCACTATCTGTTGCAGGAGAGTCTTTCAGACAAATTCGGGAATCGGACCCAGAAGTCGACGCACCTTCTCCTAGTCTCGCTGCAACTTTTGAAAGATTTAGTTTTAAATCAACAGTTTGAAGAAAATTTTCTACTTGTTGCGATTCAGAGAGAAAGAGGAAAATCAATTTATTTATATATGTATATAGATTAGATTAGATAAGATTAACTTAGATTAACTACCTGTTGTTCTAATTTACGTTAATATTTAAACTATGTTATTTTTTTGAATTATGTTCTACATGTTTAATTAAATTTAAGAGACAACCAAGAATGTGACATGGGTGATTTTTCATGATTATTGTGAAACTCGTACGGTGAATACTACGGTATTGCATGATGCGCTTTACAGATTTAGAAAAAATATCCAATAAATGATTATCTAAAAAAAGATATAATTATGATTAATAATTAAAACAGCATTCTTTCAGAACCAAGCGCAAAAATAATTTAGCAGAGCCATTCAATTATTTCTGGATGGTTCCAGTTAGGAATTCTCAACTGGTTATTTGTAAACACAGGCATTTCACTTTTTTATTTTTTTTCAATACTATAAAACTGCCAATTTAAAATGGTGGGAAAGCTACTCTTAAATTTGGTAGCTGCTACGATAAATGCAAGTAACAATCAGGGCATGCATAAAAGGAATGGTCCTACCTATTGCATATTGCAATTTATTATCCGAAGACAAGTTTCCTTAAAAAGATCAGTATTTGACCGAAGGTTTGACTCTTACACAAAACACACGGAAATCCGCACTCTAAAGATGAATTTTTAACGTTTATAAATATAAATATTGATAAGTTTGTTTAGTTTCAGATCAAAGTGAATATTGATGTATTATAGTACCTAATAGTAAACCAAAATAAGTAATAATATTGAATAACCCGTCTTTTAAGATCGTATAAAACATATTTAATGTATATGTAGTACATAATTCATTGTGATCTGAGTTATGCATAGATCTTCTAAAATGAGTGCGTTGTCTCGGTCCAGTCCAGCCAATCGATCCCGCAGTTGCTTGAAATTGCAATAAAAACGTAAATTTTGAAGACATCGAGCAACTTAAGCGAAAACAAAAAAGTAGACCGAATGGTCGATAAACTAAAAAAACGATCATATCCGGTCTACTTTATGCATTAATCTAACTGTGACACTCACAGCCAGCAACAGTTAAATTAGCGGATGAAACAGTATTAGCTGGTTTGATGCGTGATGGCGATGCGTTTGGTGTGGAACTCGCGGGAGCTTGTAGAATCACTTGTGGGAGATCGTAGTGAGCCACATTACTACCGTCTGGTCTTTTTTGCTGCGGTCCCGTGCCATCTTCTGCGTCTCCAGATTTCTTCTCGTTAGAAAGGAGGCTACATGCTGTTTGATCTTTGGGTATAGTGCTGGGTTTTGTTTCCGTTTGTTTATCAGAAACTACGAAAGCGGAATTTTCTTCCTTCGTGATGCTCATGTAATAGCACGTGTCGCTGCTTTTCATGATATGTCGAGGTCCAGGGTTTAAGAGGATAGTTTCTTCATAAAATTCTGGAAGTTCTGCTGGACGGACTCCAACTAAAGCAACACCGTATCTGTAGTAAAATAAATATTTATTTCGTTTTTTTATGGCACATTTTAAAGTGATTTTTTAAATAACAAATATTTTGTACATACTTCCGGTGGGAATGAAAGCTGGCATACGTGAAGCTTTTTCCTTCATATTCTCCAAAAAACCTGCTATCACCAAGAACGATATGGTATATTTCATTTCCGGAGCATTTCCCATAGAGCCGATGCCATTCTTCGGGGGATTGTTGTCCTTCCCTGTAAGCAGTGGTGTAATTACCCAAGTTGGTATTTTAAAATATACGTGAAGATTATTTTTTTTTAACTAAAAACTATAAATTAACGACTGACTGGCCGCGACTTGTGTGCAACAGTAACGTGACCAAGGTGGACGCTCCGGGGCAGGTGCAGTTGTTGGCAAGTAATGCATACTTGAACTCATCTTCACAGACCACAAACTCAGCAAATTTTACATGCAGTTTGTTTTCTGGGCGGAATATTTGAACGTATTGTGGTACATCTGGAGCAAAATCTTTTACAGCCCATGACCTAAAACGATAACGCTGATTTTTAGTAAATCATTAATATTGTGAATACTTGTCAAAGTATAATCTCACCTAATAGGTTATATATATACCTTAGTATGGTATGCTCGTCGGCTGCGGTTTTATCGGCATAGTTTCTAGCAGCGAGTATAAAACAAGCCTCGGCCTCGTTCATCCGAGCACGGATTAGGTCAGTATCTTTTAAGCATGATCCTTGGATGTAAATTACTCTTTGCGCCCAAATAGGAACCTATTGTTTTTTTAAAGATAGTTAATTTCTACAAAATGTCCTGGAATCCATGACTAAGCAACCTATAAATATGTTAATTTCAATACATAGACAGAGAACAGGGCCTTCAGTCAGTTACCTTTCAAACGAAAGTATTTAAAACTAGTATAGGTTATTTTGGCACTTAAGATATTTGGAAACTGTCATAAGATTTTACCTGCAAAATCATCCGCATGGTTGTATCAAGTTCCATGGGAGAAAGAAGAACAACATAATAATCCTGTAGAAGGGGGTGTGCGTAGAACTCATTTAAGAAATCCATGATGGTATCCGCATGGAGTGTAGTCGAGCATACCACCACGTGTTTTTCTGATTGAGCTCGGTGTGATGAGTAGGAGCCTCCTAGCTTCTGTCTTTCCATCCACGTAAACGCAAGTTGTTCAAACTGTAAAAGTGTGTGTGTAGTTAAACTGATTAAGGAGGAAGCACTTATTACCTTATTTAGTTTTACTTCAGTAGACGATAATATTATGAATATTGAGGTAAAGGTGACAATTCGATCATCTATGCTATCGAGTTTTAATTGTGTTATCGAGGCAAAGTCGTCCTTCAGAGGTGTATTTTGCTAATGACTATACGCTACATTATAATATTTAAAGGGTTATAAATAAGAGTATGACCAAAATAACAGGTACTTCAGCAAACTTCAGAAGGAAATTCAGAACATCTAGTTATAATATTAGATTGTGATTTAAATGTTTAAGATAAGTTAAAAATATAAAGATCTTAGACGACACAAAATATATACAATCTTATGAGTCTCCTTCATATATCATATTTTGTGCCTATTCCTGATTTTAAAACAAAAACATATTCTTTTTTTTATGTATTTGTATGTGTATAACAAAATATTAATAATATCGAAATGCGATTTTTAAGCATTCTATCATTTCATAATTTGTCTTATCTTTTTTATAAATTGGAATCAAAACCCGAAAGTATTTTAAGTAAAGAAAATTTAAATATATATTTTTTAAGGTTTTATATTTTTTTAATAAAGAAAAGAAATGTTAAAGAAGGCCATTAACTTAGACTAGGAGATAACTGACCTGAGTAGGTAAGACGACGAGGGCGACACCAATCATGATCACCATGTATAGTTGTGAAGGCCAGATATCTGGTACGAAGTCTCCGTAGCCAACGGTAGAAAAAGTTACGACTACGAAATAGGTCGCTTGAAATAGGTTTAAATGTCGATGGCCGGCACGCTGGAAATGCTGAATACCGCATACGCTGTTTTGAAAAAAAAAATATTTATCAATAACGAAATAATACATTACACTGTACTTCAATACTGCATTTACGATAAATTATTTGTTGAGAGTTTATGCAATAGATCCCTTTTAAAGATATAATAATATCAAAATTTATCGTTTCTCTTAATATCTTCTTCGTGCTTAGATTAAGTATCAACATCCTAATTGAGAGCTTCCTTAGCTTTCCTTCCTTCTCGCGACTTAACAAATTAACATTCATTATTATAAAAAAGTATTTTTTTTCAATGCACATATTAAGAATGCATCTAATCATTTGTTAGCAAGTAAACTTTCTAATTAGTTACCTAATCAATTTGTTATAGCAGCTTCTATAATATAATCCACTTGTATTTTTGTAAATATAATTATTAATTAAAACAGTATCATAATTAAGACTTTTGTTATTATTACTTACATAATAAAAATAAAAACGCGTTGAACAAGGCTGTACTGTACTGTAACTATTAATTTTCTCTCTTTAAGAAAAACCGACTGAAAATTAATTGAATTAAAACGAACGTTAAGAAAGAATCCTTTTACGCTTTGTTCCATCCAGCTTCAAAGTGAAGATAATATTTAGAAAGGATGCAAATTGAATAAGAACCGTGACGAGACGATTTCGTATTATTTTCTTAATGTTATAAAAGAAAATTGCTCGCTTGCTTCATTCTCAATTTACCTGACTTTTACAATCTGGATATTTTTAATGCTTTCCTTTGATCATATATTGGATGTGAAATCTTATGTTAGATGTTTATGATTTTACGCTCAAATTATTACTTATAATGTAAAAGTAAACATGTTATATTTCCTACCTCGTAAATACTAGGCAAAGCAAGGTGACGCACAATATCATGAGCTGCTGCGACAGGGCTGATTGTGATTTTTGCATCGCACGGTGCAGATCGTTCTGAAAGAGCAGTTCTCTAATCATCTTATTAAAAATACACGACGATTTGCAACGAATAGAAAACATTAATTTGTATAGTTGAAATGAAAACGATTCTTAGGAAGAGATCGTTAAATAATTCGCTATTGTGTTTAGTTTAAACTAGTTTCTTGTTAGACTCAGTAATTATTTAGATTTATTGGTTAATGTTTTCTTGGTACTTACAAACATATTTTCGAGAGACCTTTTGGCGAGCCAGCAGTTAAGAAATACCGGAATAAATAAATTTCGTAATGGAGGGAATGGTACCTGAAAGTTTATTGCCTAATTATTATTGTAACATAAATTATACATATCCTAAATTTTGTACATTTAAATAATGTTTATTTATCAACATTAAATTTAAAGTTGATTGAGGAATTAATTTATAAAAAGTTGTTTTAGGCAACTGCAACTATAATATTAATAGTTATTGCTTAAGTAGTTACAATAATGTATAAGAAAGATATGTCGTAAGTAAAGATAAACTTGATAAATAAACTTATCTTTATTAATATATACTAACAGTCAGCGCGAATGGGACCGTGTTCACCATTTCCAAGATGAAGTGGAATGATAAGACTTGTTGCCAGATATTGCCCTTGAAACAAAATATTATGCATAAGATCCTATTGAAATAAAAAATGAATGAAGTTTCACTATTCCAAGAAACCTTGGACCACTCTAATAGCCAATACAAAAAGAGACAAACAAACATGTGTTTTAATAACATCTAAATATTAAATGCAGTCTCGATATCATAAACGGTTGATTAAATCTCTATTACGAGTGAGCCAATATTGGATATTCACTTCCATCATTTAATAAACTAACAGTTATCGAAGTGCATTCATATCAAAAAGCCTTTTATGGATTTTGTGATATCGCGAAGTAGTTTTATCAACCTGCTATAAAATAGTAGTAAAATAGTGAGAATTAAAATTACATATTGCCGTGATAAGATATTTGAAAATCAACTTATATGTTTCTATACCTTGTATCCGAGGTAGACAAGTAGGATAGCTTCTGCCAGAGAGATCATTGCCAATACCAATTGCACACACCATAGATAAAACGGTCGATTCACCCATATTATTCCATCCCAGTTTATGATGGGGTGTTCTTGAAACTCTTCCTCAGTCAGGTTAGCGGAATATTCAAACTCGGTCTTGTTGCCAGGCTTACATCCATAACTGGAATTGTGTATTTTGGTAAAGTCCAATCTTTATGTTCAGTTTCGGTATTTCTTTTTATTTATTTTTTTTATTTGATCTAGTGCAATGCTTGACTACATTCCACCTAATGGTAAGTGGAATGTAGTATTAGATGGTAAGGCGCATTGCCCTAGCAACCTATTCTATTCAGTTATTATTTAACAATATAGTTGTCTAATAGTCGTGAATGAAAAAAATCAATATGTTAAAAAAGTCCTGATAGACTGCTAGCTTAGCTAGGAATTTCTTTATTTATAAGATTATACACATGACATGAGCAGAACTAGTTCTTACAAATCAATTTAATTTTTCCAACGTTTTCTATAACTAGCCAATCAATACTTTTATGCACCTGTTTTAATAACATCCATTTTACTTTAATGAACATCGACTGAACTAGTTTCGTTTCGTAAAATATTTAATCATGTCCTATATTCTGATGCATAATAAACATTATATTTATAAAGTAGATAGACATTAGATAATACAATACTATTTAGTAATAGTTAAGGATGTCCTAAAACATCGTTGATGGAATTATAATTATTATTTTAATTCTTGATTATTTTTTTATGTTTAATAATCATGCTTCTTTGTATTGGTTCTTTTAATAATATATTTAGAATTTAAATCGCATTAAAAATAACCTCAAATATAGTTGCAAAGTTATATATTAGTAAATATTTGGCAATGAAAATATATTAGACAAGAGTCCCCGGTCTACCCTACTATTGTATGATAGACGATGTACGATGTAAGGATCAATAATATATATATCACGATGTTCACTCACATGTTATAGTTGTCTGTAGGTGCATAAATATTGAACGTAGCATCTGGTCTAGTTTTTAAATTAAAATTCTTTCAAAACATGTCATGGCCATGTTTGGTATTTTGAGAACCATATTATTTAAACTAACTACTTTTTAAAATCAGAGTTTATCCTAAGAACCGTTTATAAACAATTATAATTTAAACGATGCCAATTTAACATAAGTTCTTTTTATCTTTAAACTACCAAACAAAAAATATGTGACACATTTAAGGTATTACTTACCAAGAAGCAGAAATAGGATCTCCGTCAGCACAGACACGGAAGATGTAGAGAAGACAGGCTAAGATCTTGAAAAAGAGGTTGACTATTCTAATGCGTAAACCTTAAAAAAAGAGCATTAAAAGAGCTTTTAAAAATACTCACAAGGTATTAAACTAGTGTGTTTGAATGTTTGTTAGGTAATCATGCATAGGATATAGGTAACTTTTATCCCGCAAAAAATCAGGAGACCGTGGGATAAACGTGTAGACACAACTTGTCACTAGAGGACGTGAGGCCGCTGCCTCTGCCTGATAATATACTTTTTTCAATCAAAAATCCTAATTCTTTTCCTATTTTCTTCCACTCGAGTGAATTTATCAGTCAATTCCTTATTTAAATAAAAGTGAAGTCGAATTTATAAGCCTGACCTTTCGAATGGTTTGCGTGAAATCGTGTTCACGGATGAACGAAAACAGGCCTGTGTCAGGACAACATGGATAGTCCGGGAAATTAAAATTTTCAAAATAGTTTCATCAATAAATAAACAAAACAATAAATAAATAAACATACTTATTAAAGTTGGAGTATTAAATCCAAAGGAAAAAATGTGAAACAATTAGAATTATTTGAATTCATCTTTATTTGGAATAATGTAAGGCAAATTTATAATAAATATTAAATATCGGCCATTGGCATTATTATAATTGTTATATGATATGTCTATATTATTAAAATCTCGTTATTTCAGTACCCTACAAAATCGGAGCAAGGCCTTTTAAGCCCCGATCGACGTGTAATGAAAAGGTTTATTTTTTTTAATATATTGAAATGTACATTTAGTTATTCAGAGGCCGGGTGTAAAGGCGCAGAACCTGACGCAGTCTATTAGATACTCTAGAATGCAACATACATTTAAAATCGCTTTTATTGACTTTTCATACTTCGATACATTTTTATATTTTTAATTTAGTCTACTACTTTTGAAAGTATTTTATTTAAGAATTACAGTTGTCATTATTTCGGTATAATGTTACCTTTTGTTTTGAGACTAATTTGGCCTATACCGACATGTTGAATTAACTTGGGTACATTTACGAGAATTTGAACATCAGTAACAAGATAAACGAAGGTAATTTTATGGAATTAACCTTACAAAGTCTTTATTTATATATAAAAAAAGAAAAATTATACATTTCTAAACCTTTACTAGCATATCTACAGTAAATAATATGATTAGCCGCAGATATTTATATTTTAACTTATTATCTTTGAATGAAAAAAAATCGATCTACCCTCGTCATTGCAAACACAAAACGATAAAGCAATCACTTGGGATCTCACACAAAACTGATTCCGACAACTTTACAATTTAGTTTAAAGTTATTATCAGAAATATGAGAATTAGAAAATGTAAAGTTAAATCATTCGTTTAGTTTAATGCAAAGTTTTTAATAGGTTTAGTCTTTGACGACCTCACTTTGTGAGTTTGTAATTTATAAGCACTTCAGCTTACTATTTCATTGTATAATACGTACATGTGCCGTAAATCAATTCAAACGTATTTTCAGTAAACGTCACTAGAATAGAATATCAGATTGTGTAATCTACAGTTGAATAAAATGATAGCCTTGCTACAATCCACAAGAAAAATGAGAAACACAAAATGCTGTCCGGGTTCGCATAAATTATATATTAAATATTTAATATTATTTTCTTTTATATATATACTCTAAGCGAGAATATATTTATTAATAAAGTTGGGCTGTGTTCAAAAACTAAAAAAAAAACTTTCTTGTAAATAACAAGTAGCAATGTCGTAAAAAATGTGTAAATTTGTTTTCATGACTTTATATGAGTGACATAATCTGACATAATTACTTGTAGAAAATAATAAAGTTTTATATTTGTTTTATCCAACAACTTTGTGTTCTTAATGAGCTCTTATAAGTTAATCTGATCTGTAACAATGACCACTGATACTTACTCGAACGTTGGTTTTTTATAAAATATAATTGCAGTCTTTCTTTGAAAGTATTTTCGTTCACATAGTATTCGACTCGCACTCTGAAACAAAGGAAAATGTATTTATTCTCACAAATAAATAAGAAACAGACATTCTTATCTTTATTTATTCTTGTGGTTTCCTAATGACCGCAATTCGACCCCAATTTTATAAAGTTTATGAGTTTTTGAACAATTACCTCTATGAATAAAAATATTTTTTCTTTTTTTATTCGAGTACGTCAGGCGACAATTAAATCTTGTCGACCATTTGTCATCAGACTGATATATACTTGACATTCAGAGTGTCACAGTAAACAATGAAGTAGCGTGTATAATGTTTCGCACTACACTCTACAATGTTATAATGTTGTGTATTATCATTAATATAATGTATTTCTAATCCATAATTATATTAAAAGAGTACCATTCTGCACTTCATCTCCATATAAGCCTTAACTGCGCCAAACTCCTTATTCCGAGTAAGGGGTATTTGTACCTACAATGTTTTTAGTTCACGTAACAATATAATGATTTATACGTAATTAATTCAATATGGTCGCGTTTTAAATGTAAAAGTAATTAATTAATGTTATTAAATGACATCCGTGTTACTGACTGCTTAAAATAGGAGAATTCATATAATGAAAATGTAAAATACCATTTATTTTTTAATTTTAAATTCCTACTTACAGGCTTTTCGTATTTGTTCATTATAATGGATAACATGGGTTTTGTAAACGGGTTCGAAAAGCTTTGTTTTTTAAGTCTTATTTATGTAAAAACCTTTTTATTTCTAAACCCATGGTAGATATCAATCCGTTGTTTTATTGTGTTTAGATATTGTATGATATGAAGAATATAAGTATTTTAGTTTAAGATAAGGAGATATAGACGATTTTGGGAATGAATGTTTAGAAATATAGACAACATATTTTTTATTTATATTATTGATACGTACTACGTGTGCTACATATGATCTGTGGTGTTTTAACATAACATAATACCAATCTACCTATCTACATCTCACTCTACCTTTCTATATCTATAGCTAAACGCCATCCATTATTGTCTAATGTTCCTAATGAAAGTGTCGCGCACTCCAAAACCACGTAGCTATAAAAGCGTACATAGTTACACAAAGTATAAAAATGTTTTGACTTATTTTATCAAGGTTACCTAAGAAAATTTTAAAGCTTTCTTATATAGAACTGGATGCAACAAAAGTTTAATCTAGTTTCTAGGGTTAATAGGTAGGTTAATATTGAATGTTTTTCTTATATATATATTTTTAATCGAAGACACCTTCAATATTGTATTGGATCAAAACCGATCACACTTATTATACGTAAGAATATTAATATTGTTCACACTATTAACGAATTTGTTAAAATGTCTAAGAAATATACTTATATTTATGTCCGAATTGTAATTTCTGCGAAGAAATTATTGCATTCCTTGTCACAGTAGCAGTCGATAGTGTCAGTGCTCTGTGTTTTAACAATTCTATTATTAACTTTACGTTCACTTTAATTAAACCGTTTAATTTGTATTAGTAGTATTAGTTTAACTATATCTATATATATAGTGAAGACGTTTTATAATAACGTGTAAGAAAACATTCAAAGTAAAATATGCATATATGGAATTTGTTTAATAAACCTTTACAGTTAAAGACCATAACATATAGAATGCTTAATTCGATACGGTAGCTCAATTGGTAGACGGGACGGTTTCCCAGAAGTCGAATCCCTACCCGTATCGGTTTATTTTTCATTATATATTTATATAAATTTATTAGAATATATTTAAAGAATATTATGAAATCTAAATATCCGTCTGTTTGATTGTGCTTTCATTATATAAAATTTATATTAATGAAAAGATGTAACGCAGAGTCGTAAATGGTTTTTCACCATTTGTTATTCACGAAAGGCTGTTTTTAGAATTCTTTTCAAATGCGAATAGATTTTTATTTTCATGGTATTTTTAGGTGTTTGTTTTCACTAAAATTTAAAAAAAATCAAACTCGAGTGGATCCGATTCGTGTGTTTTTTTCATCAGGTCTGTGATTGGTTGAGAAAAAAATTGTTGTTCTTGTTGTTTTTCTATCCTTAACATATGGTAGGATCGGTGGAACAATTTTTAATTGAACTCGGTTTTAGTCGCCGCGAAAATATTAAAAAAATCAAGAACCTAATAACCAGGTTTATGTATATTTTCAGGAAAGACAATGTCTGCTAGACCCGCTTGTATAATATAAAATCGAAAAGGTCAAAACCGTTTTTGTGTATTATGACAATGATAAAAAGTACAAATTTATGACGGTTTTTATGTGATGATAATTTATATGGTAGCGCCAAGTTATACATAAAATATAGACATGACTAATACTTCCTGAAGGAGCAAACATTTTCTTGGCACCTTTAATAATTTACACATAGTGGCTCTATGTCATTACCGTCAATAAGTAGGATATACAACAGAAACTAGATCTCATCCCTCGAGGGATAAATTCTTTGAAGTAAGATCCTAGTCATATCAAGCAATTATATTTAAGCTTAATTTGTTACACGAATGTTATTAAATTAATAAATATTTTTGATTTAATAGTTCTCAAAATTAATTGATACTTTAATTGATATGGACGTAACAAACATTGCATAAAATTACGAATATATGAAACATAAGTAATAATTATAAAATAATTAGATATAAGATACCTACAATATATTTAAACTTTGCAAAATAATATTTTTCCATTCTATTGTGAAACTCAAAAGAGTTGTTTAATTTGAAATTTATGGAACAAATTTTTCCTATTATTAAATCTTAACAAAGCTGTAGAAGAAACACAATTACTGAGTAACATAAAGTATAGCGAGGGTCGCTACGGGGATCCGCGATATACTAGACTCGTGTTGATAATAATGTACTTGAAGAAAAGAAGTATATTCACAAAGGTTATAGAGGAAACTCATCTAACCTAGCGAGATAATATTCTATTTAGTCTTTGATGTTGTGTGAATACTAGTTCGCATCGCATGTAAGTTGTGGAGTTATGAAATTTATTCAAAATGCTGTATAATATTATAACAGAATCCATTCCCTGGTATTAACATTATTAAATACATGTAGTGTGTATAATAATATTTATACATATGAACGTAGAACCCGATATGTATAAACCTATAAGGTTATTGTTACATAATATCGACGCTCAGGGCCCAAAATAGTGTTTTCTCAATAAAAACAGGCAAGATTATTCAAAATCCAATTAAGTTAGGTTAAGCGGTAACTTAACATACAAATTTAAATATAACATTGAACATCTGTTAATTAAAAGTGAACAATTATACAGAGATCGAAGCGTGGACCTTTGGAGACAAACGTAAAAATTACGTTATATTTTTTTTAAATACATATGTTCAATTTTCCCAATGTATAAATGTATTTAAAATGGAAGAAGGACGTGACTAGCAAAATGATTTTTTAATGAATCAAGTAAACTCGTACTAGGTTGAGCTACATGTTACAATGTTTCAGAATGTTCTTAAAGTCAAATAGTTATTTAACTCGAGTAATAAACTACTAACTAACTATTTAACTCAACAAGCTTAATGAAATGTCTAATAATTTAAGTGTGATTTAACGCTGTGGTTGGAATCGAGTCCAATGCAAGCGCAATTATCAACTTTTACTAACAAGTCAGATGAACTCTACAGATCACTGATTTATATTTCTTTTATGTACCCTACTTTTATATTATTTATCCATAATTATTTGATTTTGCTGTAAATAATTATTGCCTCCATTGATGATGAACTAGATCTTAGGGGAATCTATATAAATAAATAATAAATATTTATTTGATTATAAAACGTACAGACGGACGTATCATACCAAGCTAATGAATTACCTTAAAACCTTAAATTACATTTCTTTTCGACAAAATATATTTACTTTTAATTTTTTGGTTATAACCATTTAAATAGAATTTATAAGATTTCTTCGTCTTTCAAATTTCATTCTTTCTCCCCAAAGCGCACATAAAATATATGTTGGTCTTAGGGCTGTCACAAAAAGGTTTTATTTCTGGCTTGTTATTTCGTTGAATCGACTCTTTCTCTTTAAACTCTATCCTGAGAGGCTTTCGGATCGTGATAGACAGATAGATCGGCCCCTGTACCTAAATAAGAAGCTTAGGAACTTAAATGAGCCAACTGCGATAGACATAACTTTTTATTTCTGTGCAATTATTTCTATTATTTAGACTTTTCCTATTCTGGTTATCTTAATATATATAAATTACGTGTCACGTTGTTTGTCCGCGATGGACTCCTAAACTACTTAACCGATTTTAATCAAATTTGCACACCGTGTGTAGTTTGATCTAACTTGAAACATAGGATAACTTACATCTTAATTTTAAGTCACAATATTATTTTATATCAAAATATTGTTATTTCGTTATTGGCCTTGCATTTTAAATTTTTTCCTTTACTTAGCGGTCGGGGGTTTTTTTAATTTTAATTTTATTTTTTCTAATACCGTGACTTCTTAAATAGTTTACTACAATGTAATAGGTATATCCAAAACCTTAACAACCACAGCAACGCGTGGCCGAGTCTGCTAGTATTATACTATAATACGACCTTCAGTCTGAAATAGAATAACGGGTTTTGAAAACATAACAATTGAAAATCCACTTCTCTTGTCTTAGTAAACCTTCCTGAGAAAGCTTTTCTACACCTTCTGCAATTTTCACAAAATGCTTTTTACACTTTGAAGTATTTTGGTATTTATGAGACCGCGTGTTTTGGAAATTTAATTGATTTGATATTGTAATGTAAAATAAAAATTTTAATTGACAACAGAAGGTAGTAGAGAGGCATACGGTATCCAGGGGGGGAGGGAGCAGCTGCCTCCCCTTTGCCCCCTCTCGGTATGAATGCAGCTCTGTATTCCAAGTCTGTTATGATTTTGGATCTAATTCATCAGAATTACAACTATCCTCCATACATAGGTCAGAATAGATCGCATGTATTTAGTATGTTATAATTGAAACGTATAGTCTAGAGAATAAAGTTTTCTTAGTTTAATAGCCCTTCAAGTACTCAAAGTTTATAGCAAAGAGCTTATGTTTTGGAGCGAAACCCATCTCAAATAAACATTCTAGATCTAATGTCTTTTTTAAATGAATGTCTAACTAATAAGGACTGGAATTACTCCTCATAAATAATAAAAATAATAATAATAATAATAATAATAATGATTTATTTCAAAGATTTTTATAACATACATGGTATATTAAATTACTTGCATTTATTAAATTACTGCAGGATTTAACCTGTGCATAATTTCTGTTGCCCCAAATCATTAAGAAATATCTATTTTAATAAATTAAACACAAAAAAAAAAATAATAAAAAAACCCTTAAAATTACTGACATATTGTTAATTAAATATTGTGTTGTACATTATATAGAGTATATTATTTTTTAATTGATAAGATCGTAAGAGACAAATTTTGATTTAAATGAATCCGGTTAAACCCAGTTACGACATCTTAAAGTGTATATATTGACGGAGCCTCCATAAACGAGAACTAATTTATATAAACTAGCACTAACTCTGTGAATAGTTATTTCTAGTTTCAATTGGCCGTCGGTAGACGACTTCCAAGTTTACGTGTGGTAAGTAAGTTTAGAAAACAAAGTTCGTTTCTTGTGTACTCACTCATTCACTTACTTACTCACCTTACTGTAATTAATAACACTTGTGCTCTTAGTTCAATAGTTATTAAATATTACCTACGTTAGTATATTCATATTTAAAATAAAATAAAAATTACTAGAACATTTAAATAAATACAAAAGCATAAGGAGCATTGTTATTTGTGAATAAATTTTAATAAATATTTTGAATGGTTATTCAGATTGAATGGATTCAAAAGTACCATTCAACAAGTTTTTGTTTGTATAATAGCATGCATTCGTCATCAATAGACATCACTTATGGGATAAACGTCGGATATTATGGTTGATGTCAGTTTACAATCCACTTCAGAACGCAATGGACAGCCCTAACGAGCCCCATACCATGTCACTCTCTACTCACGCCACAACTCCCTTATTCCTCATGTAGGCATATATTATCAACCGCCCCGTTGCATTGGTCGAGTGGTTAGCGCAGACGTCTAACGTGTGACGCCGCAATGGGACTCGGGTTCTATTCCCGGCAGAGACAGGCATTTATGTGATGAGCATAGATGTCTGTGTTTGTGGGTTTGGTCGTTTATTAAATATATTCTCAGTATTTATATGTGTATTTCTTTGTATTTGTATCGTTGTCTAATACCCTTAACACAAGCAAATAATTTACTTACTTAGGGGTTAGATCAATGTGTGTAATTTTTCCTGATATTATTATTATTATTATTTTTATAAATGTTATTGTTAATACTAATAAAATCTAAACATAATGCCACATCCATGTACTATCTCGGTATATTTAGTAATCTTGAGATGAACGAGGAAGTCTAAGTATTGTATATCTTGTTAGTTATCGGAAGTCGAAGGAACTTTTAATAGTTTACCGATCCATTAGACTGCTAACAATCGGTACGAAATTTCTGAGATAAAATATCAATATCATCATGTAATTGTAAATATTATTACCTTTCATACAATAAAATACTAAACAATAATTATTAAATAAAATACCTTTTAATACCTGTTTAAGCTATTTATTTACAATTATTAGGATTCCATTTCATTTGAAGTAAGATTCGTACACATAGTGAGTCCGAAAACTAAATCCTGCTAAGCCTCCGAGTGCAGCATATCATCTTTTACGGCTCTCCGTTCAATTATGACCTTGTTCCCCGGAGAGTTGGACCCTAATGGTTCGCTACACACACAAGCACACGCGCACATATCACACAAACTTATATCTGTATAAGAATCAGAAAACCTTAGTGTGGGTCTGTATAAAGAAAGATGTCGGTAAAGAAATATGAAATCTTATGTTTTTTATTTCAAATACAATACTGAAGGACCTCATTGACACATTTATTATTTTACATGATTATAAGAACATCTTAAATGCTTTTAATATGTTATATTTGTAATAACATCTTGATTTTTCCTGTGACAAAAGTGTACAATCGATATTGTAGGATGATGAAGTTTCCAAAGTTCCTACAAACTGCTAATAAAATTTTATTCAGTCTGGGTCATCCCGACACTGAGAAAGATGGATGAGAAGTCGTTCAGACGACGTTTTAAAAACGAGGAGAGATTTCCTCCAACTTTATTTTAGTGATTTTAATTTGTTAGGTTAGATATAAATTTATGGGATTTAATGCTTAGAATGTCAGATATTAATATTTGTTTAATAGTAATGATCTTCGATGAATACTATAGTTTTGGCAACAATTCTTTGAAAACATTTCTAATTTACATACTACTATTGGAATAGTATTATACCTTAAATTAAAAGAAAATAAATATTAAAAGTAATTGTTTAGTATTAATCGTTTAATCATTAATTAAACGGTAAATAAATATAGGTATATAATGTATAATCACTAAGTAATAGTTAAGTAAAAAATATATTACTATATATTTTTATATAACAATGTTAGCGATAGTCATTTACCCTGTACCTTATATTTCTGTATCAAGACCTGATCCTTTGACCCTATACATTATATGAAGATATGGATAGAACGAGATTTTGTCTATAAGTCTTCTTCTTTTTTTTTTTTTTTTTGTGAACTTAACCTAGTAGTCCTATATAATTAATCCCAAAATGTAATTTTTGGTCTTGAGTCTGCCTAAGTATGAAATGATGAATATTTAACATAACTGATACCTACTTATATATATATTTCTCATGTACCATTGCAGTAGCAGTTCATTCGTTCGTTCTTTCGTTCGTTCGTTTTACTGCAATTGTTCAATACATCCGCATAAAGTATATAACTATTATAATTTAATTTCATACGACGATTGCGTAGACCGGAAACCTAAACCCCTCTTTCTTACCTTACCAGCGCGGCGTCCTACTTTCCTTCAGCATGTTACAGAGCATTTTACCTTTGAAAACATGTAACATAGTATATTTAATTTATTTCATATTTGAACCCACAATGGGGTAATTATCGCTGACGTCAACCTTAAAATAATAACCTTTAATTTTATATATAATGGTGTTTAGTTTGTTATTTAACTATGATAAGTTAACAGTCCGCCCACGAATAAAACTACGGTTTGTTTTCCTTTAATGTCTTTAAATGGAAACAAATCAAACATAAATCGAAAATTTAAAAATTACAACTAATTAATTATTAGTTGTTAATGTTAAGGAAAAAAATTAATAAAAAACCTAAAATAGAACATAATTTTTCGCGCACTAAAAGTATATATATATAAATATAGCTGGGAACTGTACATTGTGAACTGTGGTTTAAAATAAACCAGTCATTTCAAGTTAAAGGAACAAAAATATTTTTATTAATGTGTTCGTTTGTATAAGCAACAACGTTATTATTGAACATGTTAGAAAAACAACAATAATGTTAAAACTCGTACCAACAAAGAATTATATCAAGGTCATATATATTGGCAATTAATATGCAAAACTAAACATGGATCGGAAAAATTGTGATAACAAAATGGTGTATATATTTTTGTAGTGGTAAGTGGTGTGACAACGCTCGCGTGACGGCAAAGCGAGCACGCGCCCAAGGGAGAGAATTTTCATTAGACTATTAAACGCAAAGTTAATTTTGTACAGGGTTAAAAGAAAGAATTGACACAGGGATCGGCCTTAACTTTGTCCCTTGTCCTGTGACTTTGACCCTTGGTTCTGTGCTGATTGAGTCATCATCATGAATCAGTGATTAATAGATTTGACGTAATCTAATGGTAATGTATATATATTTTCTTTAACAAAATATATAATGTTTTATAAACAAAATATACACACGAAAACATTTTTGTAATTAATAAAAGAGAATATTATGTCAAGTATAATTTGTAATATTGCATATTATAATAACTAACTGGAGATATCGCTCGACACCCGCTGTGTTTTTGTGCTTAGAATGTAATCATATTATTTTGGTCAACCCTTGTGTTAGGTTGAATATTTTTAAGGCATTATCCTAAATTATAATGAAAATGTGACTGTTTATAGATTTTCGTACAATCTAAATCTATACTTATAATAAAGCTGTAATAAAAAATGTAAATTTAATGTGGGGTAATAAATCTAGGGACTTAAAAAAAGCTGTAATTCATCTATACTTATAGTTAATAAAAACATCGTCTGTTAGTATGGTAGTAGGTTTGTATGCTTTCATATTACTTTAAAACTACTGGATCAATTTAAATATCATTTTTACTTCAAAAAGCTTAAGTGTACGTGATAGTACAAGTTAAATGTAAAAATAAAAAGATGAGTAGTTAGAGAAAAACCATTATGACACATTTGTGCAAGTGAAAGCACTACGAAACAAAATGCGGCTACGAACATGGGTTTGAATGTAGTAGTGTAGTGACGTCAGAACGTTAAATACATGATGCTCTCACTATCATTCATAATTCACTTGATTGTTCTAGAAACTTTTAGCCAACTCTTTAAGTTTTGCCAATACCATTGAGGTATTAGAATCGTATAATAGACATAGATAATAGACATAATTATTGTATTAAACCTGCATTAGTGTATTAGGTAAATATAGCCACAAACTCACATAATAAATTAAATCGTTGTCAGACAACTCAATAAAACGCCTTAAATTTGTCTATGGATTTTATTAGTAATAGTGATATATTGCATCGTTTTAAGGTAACACTTAAAAGGAATCTAATAAACAGAATTGGTTGGCTGACTTGAGAAAACACACATTAATCCCTAAGAATCCTATAAACAGATCAAATTAATTAAATCCCTTAAGAAAAAACTATGAATAAATAATTTAAAATCAAACTACACAATGAAAGCAAGTTATATATCGAGAGGAGCCTCTTATCTTGCTGCATATCGATATGTAGGTAGTATGTTTGATTAGTCGTAACGTAGACATGAACCCGTCAAACTGTCAAGTATGACTCCCAATAGACTTCCTGTGTTTGAGAATAGTGGAGGTGGAAGTTAGATGTGGGATGTAGCGTATTGTTACTAGTCCTGCCTTCATACTGAGAATCTCCGTATCACAATTAAAACGAAATTTAACATATATGGATATTATTTAGGATGAGAGATACAGTTCTGAATATGAGAGTAACATATATGTCAAAAACATGTTGTATTATAGTTATTGATATTAAATACATTTTTCTATATTTACATTTTATTATATTTAAGTTACCTATACTTTGTACACAGGATATAAAGAAATAGTTATCATTATTGTCCCTTCTTTAATTAAATAAAACGGTTTCATTATCATAAGATAACTTTCGGTAAAACCGATTAATTACTTTATGAAATAATTAGTATCTTGATGATAGTGATAATGATATTGATAGTTGGTTTTTGATTTTCATAGTCGAGGCCAAATCTGTACCCAAAAACGTTATTCCTACGTATAGTTTATATATCCCTAAAGGTTTGAGTTTTTAGTTTGTGCAACATTATTACCTGTTCTTTTAAATTGGTAAACATAATAGGCTGCTCTTAAGTTAACGCTAAAATTACAATGACCCTAAAGATATGTAGAAGACTTCGTAACACACAATGATGATGCTTAGGTTAAGGGGAAAGTGGGAGGGGGAGGGGGAGGGGTTCTGGGCGAATAAAGTGCAACAGTTAGTTAATGTATTCAGAAAATACAAATTGGCATTGTAAAGTTAAAAAAAATTAAGTATTAAATATTAACAACTAATTAGTTTCTTTTTGTCGTATCGAGTATTTTATGTTCTCCTGCAGCACAATATTTATTCAAGAACAATTTATTCAAGAACATTGTTAAAAACTAATCCACATCCACATATAAATAATAAACAGTTAATAACAATAAAAGTAGAAGTAGGAGTGATAAATTGTATGTTTTGGAATATCCTGCTTGACCATCATTTGTTATCATTATAGATGATATCAAAGAGATTTTGAGATAGAAAAAATAGTGAAGGTTTACGTATAATTTGTAGAAAAGTAAATTTATTCATCAAATATACCTATTGAGGCTTAACGACGTTTGAATGGCTGCTTACATATTGTCAACTAATTGTATGAATCTTAAATATCGAAGTAAGAAACGGAACATCATAATAAACTTACTACAATAATTAATTAACCAATCGCAAGGCAGAATACAATACTACTATTAGTAGCTTAATGATGTTCTCCAGCTGCAGCTGTGAGTTGTATAATATTGCAACAGCATCCAAACAAGCGAATGCCATCACATGTACTAACAAGTACAGTTACTTGTACCGGAAAAAGGTCAAGGTGTGTCTCTGGTTTTAGTAAACCAATTTGTTGTATGTGGCACAGTTTTTAAAATACTCGATAAGCTACTTTAACACCTCAATCCTAAAGTTTAATTTGCCTTTTTTCGAAATACTTGATTTAGAACCCGTAATTAAACATAAATAGGCCGAATATTTTTAAAATAGTCGTTTAGACTAATAAGTCAAGTCGCTATTATTAGTTGATCTCTGGAGTAACATTATGAATTATAACTACTTCAATTAATTTTATAGTATAGGGTATCTAACCCCATACTATTTTTCCTTGTGACTTCATTATACATATTTGGAAATGTCTGTACAATGACTAACATAGCCAAGTTATGCTTATTAAGAATATAGATATATTATAACACTTTACAAGTGTACCTAAATAAAATATTCTATTCAAAATAATAAAATATTCTCGTATTATATTCAGTCTTGAAATCGCAAGACAAAGATATATAATTCATTGTTAGACAAATTACTTTGTTCTATCTCTAATTGGTGAGCATTCATCATTTAAAACGATTTCAATTAAATGTACGGAATTTACTTAATTAAAAAATAAAATAAAAATACCTGTGATGTTACAGAAAAACCAGGCTTAATATTTTTTTGTGGCTTAATCATAAATCTGTTTTGAATTCCTATTTCACTATAAATTGTTTTTTTAACAATGTTAATAGATTGATCAAGATAATATCATTTGTATGCGACATATTTTTGTTTTTGATTTTTCAATCTGAGGATTTATATAAAAATGGTAGGTAATGGTTGGAATATAAATAGAAAGGGTTCGAAATGCCAAGTGACTTTATATTGAGTTTATAAGCATGTAGATATGGGTCGGTTACCTGGGGATCTTGTCGTAGCTGTCCCATCCTGTTAGACAGTTGTAGGAGCTGTATCTGCTGACGGCTGCCATGTTAGAGTTTAACATACCATCCTATTTCACCAACTACGTATGTCCTCGAAACTTTTTAAATTTTTTAACTCAAATAATTTTAAATAACTCTAACAAAAACCAATTATTTTTTTGTACTTTAGAGAGAGTTCATTCATAATAAAGATGCACATTTTAGTAAGGAAAAAAGTTGATATATAAGAGTGTAGTAATTTGAATATTAAAGAGTTTATTTTAGTATTTATATCACAATAGTCAACGCATATTTTTTTATTTGACCCTGCTTAGTATGTTGTTTAATGAATGTATATGTATGTATGCGGATATAGTATTGAAAAGTTCTACAACTGTCACCGATACGTGGTCGCGACTCGCCGCTCGATCAACGTTCACTTGTTGCTGTGTTTGTTTAAATAGACGAAACTCAATTGAAAGTACCTTTGTTGATTTTTAAAAGTTAAAGGTAATTTCAATTCTATATAATACATTATTTTTAATCATATTTTTGTAAGCACAGTGTCGTAAAAAACAAGTTTGAATGAAAAAAATATATATCTTCAACGTAAAAAAAAAAGATTTTTTAAATCTGTTATAAAAACTTTAGTTTCACCGAGATACGAATTTAAATCGGAACGCAGTGACAAAGGCGGGCGCCTCTACGCCCGGCCGTCGTAGACTGAATTGTGGACTCTGAAGTGTGAGCGCACCGCCGCGCTGCCTCCCTTATTGTCGATGTGGTAGAACATGTTCAGGCCAACGAGGGGTTCATATTTATATTTTAACACATTATTATATAAAAACAACAATGTCTTTATAAAAAACATTTGATCTCGAGGTTTCGAGTGCTCTACGGCAAATGTATCCGAAAAAATATCTAAGGACAAAAGATTTTTTTTCGAAAATGTTTAATTTTGATTTTGAAATCGAAAGAAAATAATAAGTTAAAAAAGATGTACATATTGCTAGATATGAACATTATGGCAGTACTAATACTTATTATCTTCTTTTCAGGTTTTTCTAAATACTATATTTAATATTTTAATAACCACACTAATTTACTAAATTTATTATCAAGGTGAATAAATCTAATCATAGACACTTCATATATGGTTACATGATTATTAGACCTTAAGACCTTAAGGCGATCTAGACTTAGTTTCGTTTAAAAAAGTTTATGTGCACCATAGCGGACGCAGACATATTAGGTCTACCCATCAAAAACCCAACGGTCACCATCGTCGCATGAGTGGAACCCCACGAGATCGCTTCAGCACTCATCTTGACGTCATCAACTGCCTAATTAACGCTTAAGGACAAATGTGTTTGTCTTTGATGTTTAAATCGACTGTTTAAGCTATTATAATCAAGAAGTAATCATTACCATGATTTTGATTCCTTTCGTAATTGATAACTATATTAAGGTTTTTGAAGATACAACAATTTACTTATAAAATTGTAATTTTATACATTTTTCTTAGTAGGACACTGTAATAAGTCTTTATTTCTATTTCACTTGGTGTTTTATACAAAATGTTTTAAAACCTTGGTACTCGTATGTAGGTATCATGAACCTAAAGAGTTCTCACGCTACTTTTTGTCTCAGGAATGTTATGTTTTTTCTTTAC
Organism: Napeogenes inachia; assembly: GCA_959347355.1. NCBI lineage: Eukaryota > Metazoa > Arthropoda > Insecta > Lepidoptera > Nymphalidae > Napeogenes > Napeogenes inachia. Next base: position 12,372,234 of record OY365800.1, on the reverse strand, counting down.
TTAAAAGTTTTTTTTCATAATGAGTGTTGATGTCTCGTCGTGTTGTAGGCGGTGTACCTAACTCTTTACGTGTTAACCTTAAAAACATCTTGATCCAGCTGAATTACTGTCAATGTCAATGAATATATCTATTTAGTAAAAGTAGATATATTTAAATAATTAAAAGATTTATCTGTTTTTCACAAAAGTATACTTCAAAACCACCCCATTTTGCGATTATCGACAAAAGAGATCAAATTATTAATTCAAGTAGTTTATAGTATGACCGTGGATAAAATGCATTAGGGCTTTCACTTTTATATTCACAATTATAGTAGTTTTATTTATAATTATATAACATTACATTTGTGTTTCCAAAATAAAATAGCACAAGATATTTTTTATTACGATAGATTAATAATTTTAAGAAAGTCTTATTCCGTAATATGTAAGCTATGGTATAGTAGAACTTTTTTTAAAAAAATACATGATGTATATAGACGATAACCTTTTTATATTAACTTCATGTCTTCGGCCTCCTCAGATGAGTCACATCCTGCAAATTGGTGTCTTGCCAACTGAATACTGATTTGTAGTACTCTAGGATACTACATTTACAATTTGGCCAGCTTTATTCTCTTTGTTGAGCCAAATTGTTGACCACTCTCATCATATCTTTGATAGAGTTAATAAAAGACATGTACTAATATACTCTCCTTCGACAATAATCTTAAAAGAAGAAACGAATTTCTAAATTTAAAAATGTATTTAATTTTTCGTTTTATATATAAGTTGTGACAACAAGAATTTTGCATTTATTTTCTCCTACATGCCTGGCGGCTTCCATCTACATCTGATAATAGATGTTTAAAAGTACACATGGTATGTTTTAATTGAGTTAATTACATACTTTTAAGATTATATCACGGTTTTGTAAGAATCGAGAAGAAATTGTTTTTTAAATCATAGAAAGAAGAAATTGTTTTTTAAATCACATATCTGGTACCGAACACAAAAAAAACATATTTTGGTTTCTTATCAATAACCGAGAGTGAATTTATTTACTATTCTTGTAACGTTCTTACGTTGTATATTTTAACTGAAAATAACGTAAACATGAAAGAAAGAGACGACATTACAATACTATTTTTATTTGTAGCTTGATTTCCTCTATACAATTCTTTATTTAATCAGTATTATAAAGCCAGTGAACTATATATTTGTATAATTCAATGGTATTCAAAATATCATTGTGAAATACCTGTGACTTTAATAACAAAAACATTAATGAATTATACATAGAACCTTATTTATATTACATATATATCGTATAACATCAGAATCTTCCAACACAACTACACATACTTATAAACTTAAGCAAAGTATTTGAAAATAAAAAGCCGATAAGGGTAAGTAGTCGATGTCTATGAAGATAATATGGAGTCATCCCAACATTCATCCCAACAATATAATAATTGTAAGTAACCACTCATGTTGGGATGATTCCATATTAGAATAAAGCTCATTCGCTGTACGTAACTCTGTATGTATTAAATAAGTGTTTAAATTGTTTGTAAGCTTTTATTAAATAGAAGCTGTTCTTCGTTAATAATATAGAAATATATTTTTTAATTTATAAAACTTTAGATATTACTAAACTTGCTCTCGGTTTCTGTAACTTAATGTAACTTTCAGTAACTTACGTTGTTTTTTCAACTTCATTTTGTTCTAATTTATTCTATTTAGAGATTTATATCTAGTACCAGTTAATAGTTTGTTCAACAATTAGCTAACCTCTCTATTGAATCTGTTATTTTATTATCCATGTCAAAGAAGTTATGAGTCTATAAAAAACCCTGCATTATATCAAATATTCTTTCTTTGAAATCCTCGTATATTAGAGAAAATGAGGCTAAGTATCGTATTGCGAATTAGTGGTTTATTGAAGAAGCGAAGCGGTGAATTAAATGCTTTAGTAAATACATAATGCAACGTCATAAAGGGTCAGTGACTGGTTATATATCTATTATTTAAAAGAGACCTAGATAACAACAACCAATGAAGTTAATTATCAAATATTATCCATTTAGTTAATAACTTAAGTAATTAAGATATTAAATAAATAATAAAATAAGTGAGTTAAATAAATTTAAAGCTCACTGTAACTTGCACTATATAAATATAATGATATACAATTTATATGTAAATGTTTTATTTTAATAATTAATTTAAGATCCACAAATTATTGAAATTTTAAAAAATTACTGAAAATCGGTAGGTAATAGTTATTTCATTGACAGTAAATACAGTTAATTTATATTAATATAAGGCAATTAAATGACTAGTCATTACTAGTTAATAATTATTTGTTATCTATACATATAATAAAAATGTCACTGATCGATTCCTGTATCACTGTCATTCTCATTGTCATTCAATGTCACGTCTCTGTCACAGACTAATTTTTGGTAGAAAATATTAAAAAGTACAAATATTAAAAAACATCTATTATGGAGACCCTCCAATATGCAGGGTCTTTGCAAGAGCAAGAGAACAAAAACAATGGTTTTCCATTTTGTTTGTATGTCTGTATGTTTGTGGACGCTAATCTCAGAAACCGCTAAACCAATTTGGATGCAGTTTTCAGGAATATACATAGAAGAATGTAATCGGTGAAGAAATAAAAAAAATAATGGTAATAGGTACCATGCAAATCTTCTATAATCGTAATGAATCGTAGATGTATGTAATAAATAAAGTTTTCAAGAAATTTATCTTTATACATATAATAAAACTGTAACTGATCGCTGTCTCTACATGGAAAATTTGGAAAAATTCATAATTGGGAGGACCTTTATACAAACAAAAGAACCTAAAACAATGTTTTTTCTTTTTGTCTATTCGTCTGTATGTTTGTTTGTTTGTACGCGCTTATCTCAGAAACGGATTAACCGGTTTGGATGAAGTTTTCTTGAATATATTGTCATGGGCTTCACTTTACATTTAGTGTTCTTTTTTATTTAAATTATTTAAAAATATAATAAATTTCACAAAAAAGAAAACGTACATAATGAAGACATAAACTAGATTAAATTATAATATCTAAGAGTAAAGATTTAGACATTTTAAAATATAGAAAAAAAATAATGGTGGTAATTATGTTATGTTGTATACTTGCTAATAAATTAAATTACTTGTATTTGTAATAAAACAAGCGAGATTTATTATAATTATTATTATGGTTTAGAACAGGTAGTAAAGTTGTATGAAGATAAACGAAAAAGGATTTAAAAAAAAATAATAGGAAAGAGCAAGAAAAACTTTAAATAAAGAAAAAAAATATTTCAACCAACAAACAGATAAGAGTAATTTGCAAGTCACTTAAATAAAAAATTAACATTAAGAAATAAATATTTCTAATTATTATCACAATTATGTCGTTAGTTTGAGGAGAAGGACTTTCGCGGAACAGTCTAAGAACTTCCTTACAATAGAGTCTCGTTTGAATATAGAGTACAGAACTGTAGAGTAAATTGGCTGAAAGGAATGAAAAGGTCAATTTGTAAAATCCAAGCTACCAGTAAAATGAATATATATAATTTGAGATCGAACGTTAGTTGTGTGTTACCATTAAAAGGTCGACAAGGTCATGTGTAATTGGAGACTAGTTGAATTGTTTATTCATGAAAAGTATACTCAAAAAACAATGGTACGGTTACGTATTCAGGTAGCACAGGGAGAAATATAAATAGACTCTATTTTCCGTTTTCAAAGCAATGCATTCTCTTATATAATCAAATAAAATCAATTTTACGAAATAGATTTTTATGTAAACTATTGAAATAAAAAAATAAAAAACTCCCGATAAAAGAATACCTGTAAAATTTATAAAAATAATACTATTATGTACTTATTGAAGTCGTTGCGTCGAGGGACCGTTGTATGTACGGTGAAGATGGAGTCTATTTTACGAGGTTACAAGGACTTAGGCTATATGATTTCGATATCGTAATTTCTTTATTTGCCTTGGTAACTTACTGGCATTTTAATTTTTCCTTTATTTAGCGGTCCCCCGATGCAACCACGTCAATAAGTACATAATAATATTATTTTTATTCTTTTTAGAGGTCTTTTTGTATCGAGGATTTTTTTTTTCTGCTTTTTAAATTTATGTCCCTGGTTTCATTATTGTACTAATGAACCTACGGACACACAAATCTTCACTTGTTTAAGTACTTCTATTAGTATTGCATGAGAACCTTTCACCCACACCAATAAAACGTCAATATCATGGAGACGACTGTTTCTATTTCAACCAAACATAGCTAAGAATCAGATCGACGAACCAGGCTATCGATTAAAAAAACCGCAATGAAATCTGTCCACGCGTTTGGCTACTACATTGCTACAGACAGACACACAGATATACAGGTACACAGATACACAGATCGATAGGTCAAACTTATAACACCCCTCGTTTTGAGTCCGGGGTTAATAACACATTTGTTATGTTACACTGCAAATCTTTAACATTTTTTTCTTTTTCGTAATATTAGGATGCCTCATAACAGTACATAAAGCGTGTAAGTTTATAAAGTATAGCCACGTACAGGTGAAGTATTGTGGAGTCTGAAAATCTTATAAGCTAAGTTTATTCTACGTGTCACCCATTTTGTGAGCTGTTAGTAAAAGTTAATTCTGGAATATCTTACGAAAGAAGATTTAAAGTCGTCTTTGTGTGTTTCCTGAAAAGTATACTACTTTGTATATCTTTTTTATTTATATCTTAATATTAAGCCATTAACTTAACTTGTTAGAAGTCAAATTAACAACAACATTTAATTTTTGTTTATTAAAAGATTAGCCATTGTTTAATATTTAAAATATATTTCTTTATCCGTTATCTGAACACCAATTAAAATCTCTTGTCAAACATGGCATCCATATTAAACTGCATTCTCATTAAAATTTATACAATATCAATAACATAATGAAATAATAGCGCCCGGAGTCAACAACTTTGCACAATAAAAATATTCACAATAAACGATCTTTAGGTATTTACTTTGTTTTTAAAGTTAAACTTTTATTACATCGTCTCAAACTTTTTCGTCTGTGTGTTGCATGTCGCGTGACGGTCGGCCGCGGAGTATTGATAAAGTGAAAGGCGCTCGTATCGATGCGGTTTTTACTAGATACATTGAAAAAATCGAATGTAAGTCACTGTTCACGTATTTTAATTACCATAAAATATTGGTTACATTTATAAACTGTGAAATTCATGATGAAGATGGAATTGATAATAGAATGATTGAAAATAATTGAAAAACGGATCAAAATGACTCAACGATTATAAAATATTGTTTTCAGTGTTTTAATATGTGTATATCATCTAAATAATTGTTAAGTATTATGTATGTCGTACTCTAAGACACATAGTTCAATAAAAATATTAGTTGGAGACCTAGTCTACTTTTATCATTTCCCAATATCATTCCCATTTTCTAAGTATAAAATTAAGATTGATGAAGCAATTTTTATACCCTTAATGGAATATTATTCCGAAAATTTTTAGTTAAATGTCTATAATGTGAAAAAAAGTTACACTTTTACGGTGGTTTCATAAAACCACACAAGTTTTTTTTATTTAACACCTATTCGCATCAAAACTCCGGGTATTTAGACGAATATTCTTTATTTGAAATTAGGTTTTTAATAATTTTTATTAATTTTTTAATTTATTCATGACTAAGTGTTTTAGTTGGAGTTTTTTACAATCCGCTGCTTCTAGTTAACATAGTATGTAAATGAGGTTAGGAATATATCTACATAATACACCTAACGTATACATAATAAAATTATATAAAAGGTCAAAAGACGAGCCGTCACAAGAAGTTAGAATCTAATAATAACAAGAGCAGTAGCCAAGATAACTTAAACTTTAAGTTAGTGAGTAAAGGTATTAGAAACTTTTGTTTTGGGGTTCAGATGGATAAATTTATGGATCGACGAAACCTTATTATTTATTGAAACTGTAGTGGTTACTATCGCCATTAATATGTATATGTCAGAATGTATACATTAAGTTAAGCCTATCTTTATTTTAAAATAATTGTGGTATAGTAAAACTTATAAGAAAATTTTCTATAAGGTAGTAAGCTTACCTACAGCGTTGTAAGCGTACCTACAGAAAATGCAAACTATATTTCTTGTTCAATCCAGTTTGTGATAGTTTTATACTCACGGCTACCAACACGTACCAACCCAGATGTACCCGGTGGTGGTATTACTAGGGTTAAATGTAAAGATCGCACAGTTATTGAATTATTTTCCTCAATCGTATTTGTAGTAAGAGTTTGCAAGTTTGTTTGTGTTTATCGTTACTACTGTACTAATTTGGATCACATCGTGGTGTCGCTTCTAATCTTTCTTAATAACTATCTAACTGATTAATTCTAGCATCTGACAAATGTGTACGTAATATAATTTTTTATAGTGAAACTATAATCTCAAGACGATATATTAAATTTCCTTGAACTTCAAACTAAAAGATAAAACCTGGAGGACGATGTTTTTGCTTCGTAATCCTGTCTTAGCAACAACAATAGATTGCTCTCAAGGAGATTTAAAGACCTCGAGGACTTGGAGTATTTGTGATATAAACAGAATAAGACCCCACCTATTGTGTACACTTTAGTACCGGTAAGCGGCTTAAAAGTTCGTGCTACTAAATATGTGTCATTGTTAATTTTGTAATGGCATTGATAACAGAGATTATTGTTTGTTTGTCTTATATTTACTTAGTTGTTTGTTTTTACCAATTATGGGCGTGTTTGTGAATACGAGCTGCGGAAATAATGTATTTATTCCAAAGGCGGTTAAAAAGCACTATCCATTCATTTATCAAAACTTTTCAATGATATATTCTATCACATCATACTTTTTGGGGTGGCTGGAAGAAATATCAGCACCTAGAGATAAGCTCACCTTTTGTGCATTTTTATCTGTTTCTTTGCCGTGTTTTTTTTTAATGTTTTGTGTAACAATAAAGTATGAAATATATATAATACATATAGTTTTGAGTAAATTTTAAACGTGTTTGGATGTTGAAACTATTTATTGTATTAAAGGAAATGTCAAAACAACCACATTAAAATTATAAGATTTACTGCAAACAAAATAAATCTGAATTAAATGTCAAGATGAAATAAGGATTTAATTCCGAATCTTAACCTTTGTAAAGTTCAAGCAGAATTTTGAAGTCATACAAGTGATTATATTTTGTCTGTGTAATTTCATGGTAAAGATAATATTACAATTATTATGGCGGTAAAAACTATTCCAGAATGTCATGTTCATAGAAATCATCTAAAAAGAATTGTTGAACAATAAAATAAATAGATATATGTCTGTGTTGTGTATTTTTGAACAAAAGCCATATTAAGTTCAGCGGATTTCTGTCGGTATACCAAATCTGTTGGTTAGCATTTGTAAGTCTATTTGTACGTCCGTACAAGTTGTCGGTATATTTGTGTTTGTAAATTACCGAACAAACACACCTACTGAGCACACAGGGCTTATAACTGCAACTCAAATATTTAACGTCCATATAAATGTCTAAAAATCTGAACGTATCTTTTATTAATTTTCTTCAGGTCAATGAATAATTAACATTTCTACATTTAAATAAGAATTAGATTACAATTACATTTAGAACTAAATTATTAAATAATACATTATTGAATACATCCAGAATTGTTGAAGTGTAAAAGAATTCAAAAATAAATTAGAAGAAAAATGTTTTTGTATAAAATCTTTGAATCGTATAACACTCAAGAATCTCAGAAATCAGCGTAATTGGAATTTTTATATTGTCAAAGGTGTATTTACTGTTCAATCGAATATTATTTTTTATGTTTTTCTATCTTTGCCTCAAAAATAATGTGGTCCTAATATTAATTTTATTATAACATACTATCAAGAAGCTTTAGTTTCAAATAAATATTAAAGTTGTAGGTTTTCGTGTTATCTTTTTTACATTGTACTTACATTCTAGATCTTTAAGTTTTTAAACTACTTTCCCAAAGTGAATAAATCAATTTCAATACAATCTCTTTTAATATTTTAAAGAGCATATCGGAGTTCTCTTTGAGTTTTTTTTCTTTCAATATCTTATAAATGTAATGGTTACGATTTGTTACTTCGTTTATTTCTTTGTACTTTTTCTATTGTAATACCTATATTAATATTTTTTTACCATTATCATATATTCCACTAATATTTTTTTACTTTTTCATATTTTAAGAACATATTATACACGTAACATACATTTACATATATATTTTGGTGGTTTCATGATAGTTGTGGTTCGAGGAGTATGTTTTCATGGTGTGCTGAGCGGTGTCGACGGATTTGTCATAGTCGTGGTAAACTCTGGCAATATCCAGTGCAGTGGTAGGTCTAGCTGGAGTTGCCAGGAGTGTAGTCGCAGTGAAAGACATCGTAAGATATTCCCGAATCATTCTCACTTTCTATTAATTTCAAAACTATACGTAAGCCCCAAGGGTTTCTGTACTAGGGTAGTGATACGTTTTGGTGTTCCTTAGAAAACTTTAAATACTTTTCATTACTTATAAAATATTTCTAAATGTCATCAATATACATACGTATATTATATCTATGAAATCAAAATATGTGTATGAAAGTGTGTGTGTATGTGTGGGTATGAACGTATGTGAGTGTAAATGTCTGTCTTTTGCGAACATTACTTTTGTTGTATGTTTACAATGTGTGAGTGTGCTTGTGTAAGTATGCCTGTCTGATTTTATTGGTGAAGATGTATATGACATGAGTGATTTGATATATAATTGTTCTATGTCTTCATAATAATATAGAGTAGAGAGCCGGTTTTTATATTTTTTATATACCTTAGTGTTCATTTGGGCATACATGTTTATTTTATTGTAAAATCTATATGAATTCGACGATTTGCCATCATATTAAGTTTTCTCAATTTTAAATTATCAACGAGATCGAACGATTATTTTTTGGGCTGGTGTGGTATAAATGGTCATTATATGTGTGCTGTTTAATTTATAAATTTAAAAATTGGTAATTATTATGTAACTTTTTATCTAAGACTGATGAACTTCATGTTTAGAAGTGGCCTCTGGGAAAATTTTAGAGTTGTAAGATGTTCCAGTTCCACCTCAGGCTCGAACAAAGGATAAGACAGGCAGAAAGAATCATTTCAAATAAGTTACCCGTTCTATCATACGATATAAAAAATATATATAAAAATATGTTTATTCATTTGCTTTTTCAATACAAACTAGATGCAAGGGCTCCTGAACTAATTTTTAGACCAGTATTAACCGGTTTTATTAAATTCACCGAGTCATTTAATAAAACCGGTATAAAGAAAGATATCCAGAAGAATGCTGCTGAAAAATAATATTAATTAGATACAACAAAAATTAACAGCAATAAATAAATGACAAAACAAAAGAAAAAGAAAAACAATATATAGTAAAATTGCGAAAAATACCATAAAAACGATTGGGCTGTAAGTAGTCGAAATGTAAATATAACGATGCTCTGACCGCAACAGGCAACATTTTTTCTCTTTCAATGTCTTTAGGAACTATTTAGTGCGCAAGCAGAGGTATAATTAGCTCCCGTAACCTATCTCTCTAGTATGTCAAAGCACCACCCTGCCATTAAATCTATTTGTATTGATTGATGTCATGAATTGTTATAATAATTCATATACCTATTATTTCGGCTGCTTACTTTATTGCATATTTTTTTTAAATGAATACTAAATGGATATGTGGTATGTTTTAACACCTGACACTTGGTAGCGTGTATCTATACATATAATAAAATCGACACTGAGCCATTCCTGTACATGGATCAAAAAAAAAAACTTCATAGGGGGGCTTTATAAGAGCGAGAGAACCCAAAACAATGGTTTTTCAGTTTGTCTGTTTGTCTGTATGTCTGTATGTTTGTGTGCGCTAATCTCAGAAACGGCTTAACCAATTTGAATGCGGTTCAGGCATTTATTAGCACAGTTTTCACTTAACATTTAGTGTTTATTTCATCTAAATCGGTAAAGAAATAAAAAAGTTATGACTATTTATGTCAATGACGTAATACGTACCATCAAAATCTTATTCTATACATGTAATAAATCTGTGTAGGAGTAGTATTTGTGCATTAAAAATATTTAAAAAAATATACCAGGATGAAAAGTAATAACAAACAAAATCCATTTTCAGCATTTTTTAAATCTTTGTCTGTTTATCTGTTTGTCAATAATTCATACATTTACCTTTATATATAAGCAAGAGAACCCAAAACAATGTTTATTTCATTTTGTTCGTCTAAATGTCTGTATGTTAGTGCACGCTAATCTCAGAAACGGATTAGTCGATTTGGATGCAGTTTTCGGGAATATACAGGGTTATTTGTAATTAGTTGACCTCCTCTTGCAGTCAGCCTCTCTACATCAATCCCAACAACATTTGTTCTACGACTTTTTAAAATTAATAGTTTTAAAAATTTAGTTTTTCCCATACAAAATTTATTTACTGCCTCTGAACGTGCATTTCAGAACCTTGCAACCATTTAGCAAAAGAGAGGCCACGCACCTTGCGTAGGCAAAATATGTGCCAAGGACACGTGCAGCGGGGCGCGGGTAGGCGGGTGGCGGGGTGATGCAGCGGCGGCGATGCACGTTTGAACTTAACCTCAGTCGTTTGTCACGGTTGATTAATAAGCGTGTGCCGCGCGACCCGCTGGCTTCCGTTAATTTCGATTAGTGAAAACACTGCTGTGATGCCGTAACACAAATATCGAGTACACCAAGATGGTGCGAGTGCTGGCTATGTGTGGTAAACCGAGTCGCTGAACAGTTGATTTTTAGGTGTGGTCTTTGTGTTGGATATGAAGGGGACTATTTTGCACCGGTATCGACGAGATGTAAATTTAAGAGGTAATTTGTAGATATTGATTCCTTTTGTAAATAACACATTGTATTATTGTAAATAATCTGATTCTACCTTGATTAATTGTTAACAATTTTATACATCATAAGTTTAAAATTTTAATACACAATGTGACGATTGGGTAATTATTACATACTGTTCGAAATAAAAAAAATATATAAGTTATAATAGTATTACGTGCGTGGTACCTTACAAATTTCGGGCAGAGCTAGCCTGCCGCGACCTATACTTTAGACTTCTTACAAAATACAGGGATTTTTTTTTGTTTCCTTTGTCCTGAGTTATTTATTCGAGATTTCTGAAAAGTCGTAGAACAAATGTTATTAGGATTGATGTAGAGAGGCTGCCTGCAAGAGGTGGTCAACTAATTACAAATAACCCTGTATAGTCATGGGATTCACTTTATATTTTGTTTTTTTTTTAACAATCGGTTAACAAATAAAGAAGTTAATAATCTCTTATTGTCGTACCATTGCTTCTTACCGGTTACGTACATTAGTAAGTACAAAGTGTACTTTTTATCAAAATCGAAAACTACGCGTACAAAGCCGCACGCACAGCAAGTTACATAGGTAGGTACCTATTACAAAGCAAAATCGCTTTTCGCGTCTGTCCCTATGTCTGTATGTATGTATCTTTCAAACTACGCAGTTTTTTTTAATAGATAGAGTGATGCAAGAGGAAGGTTTATATGTATTATACCATGCTTAGCATATCAGAACACCAGTGATAATTTCAAGATTTCTAATGCGAAGTCGTAAACAAACACTTTTGTTTGCGCTTACAGTGCAAACGCTGGTTGAACTCCACGAGATAGATCAAAACAATGTTCTAAGTATTGTATACCTTTAAAAGTTTTACAAGAAAATCCGCGATGGTATATTTTTATCTCTTAGGGATAACCCACAGTAGCAAATATTTATCCTTTACTTTTTACGAAAAATAATAGGTTATTTACGAAGCGATTTTAAGAATTACAGCTTTAATCCTTATCTAATTAAGTAACTTAAAATAGATTTTATATTTAATATGAAACAATATAGCTCCTTACAGCATGTAATTTTAAAGAATATTTTCGAAGATATTACAGATTTGAAATATAGGGTCTTCGCGTTTGCGGCAGTACGGTTTACCGGCGCACTCTGGTATGGAAACCGTCTCAAAAATGGCTTTTGTGAATGTTCAGTATTAAAAATTTTGTAAATACATATAGCTAATTGAATGTTTATGATTTAAAATAGATTTTTTTAAATAAAACTAGACCTGCAAGTTGATGGTGAAAATAACGTCGATTGTGTAGCTCAGAATTCCTCAAGTTTACATGGTAATATTTTCATTATGTTCAATGAAAATCTGTAAGTGTGCTATATGGTTAGAATGGTTATTAAGTATTCTGTTTACGAAGTATTTAAATGGACTTTTAAGTAAAAACAAGAGAGGTATAAAAATAATTACAGCATCTAATATTGTATCCTTATTAAAAACTTTAAATATACTTTTGAAAGTGAGCGATGTCTGCCGATGTCGTAATTTTAATCGTATCACTTAAAATAAGTCATATAGAAGACAATACAAAAAAAGGAAGTGGGAATTGTTTTACTACGAATTTAAGGCGTGTGAAGCCGCGGGCAAAATCTAGTTTTAAAATATATTCAATAATGTAAATACACTAAGAGCTGAAATCAAATCAACGATTGCATTAAAAATAAATCCAAGGCTCTCAATTTCGAGGATATGTAAAAGATAACCACTGCCATGTGTCCTCATAAAGTTGATTCGAAGAGACGTAAAAAATCCCTTTGTTACTGTCAAAGCAGGTCAACCAATTTTGTTGGTACGCCAACATAGGCTTTTATTATATAGTACTAGCTGTTGCTTGCAGTTCTGACCGGCAATAAATAATAATTATTAATAACTACACAAAAGCTTATTGATTGACGGCGCTATTGATTGGATCCAAGCGTAGTAATAAACCATCTTTGTAATGACACATTTAATATTGTCGGTATAATATCATCCCAAACGTTAAAATAATACGGTATCTTCGAAATACATACCATGTGATTGTAATCTATGACTTTATAAATTTTTCTTCTTAAAATGTAAACAATCCATTATTCCAAAATTATTTTTATTTAATGATCATGATAATGCTTCATAATAATTAAGTGGACTTTTATTTGTTTAAATTTAATCTGTTATAAGTAACGTATATATGACATTTAAAAATTTAACTACAATCTGAATTTAAATTTGAATAATCAAAATATGAATTTGTTGTAACAGCCAAAGTAAATTATTAAAATATATATTTATAAGCATTTATTAAATATAATCTAAACATTTATTAAAATATATATTTATAAGATAAAGTAAAAATAATGAGGCTAAAAGTCATCATCATATTAGCAACAAGTTCCACAGCGTGGTGATCTTATAGTTGGATGGCTGATAAGTTATGTGGAAGTAATCCAGTGTCATTAGCAGAGATTATAATCTATGAGAACAAAGGTATCAAACCAGTAGGAACTATTCAAAGGATAATGTTATCGGCTTTGTATAATAGATGCAGGTTGATGTGCTCAAGACAGTTTTAATAGAACATTACATAGAACGTGACAAGTTACTTTGACTAAATCATTCAAAACAATTCAAACTTAGAATTGTGGTTAGACAGAGAGTTAATAAATCAATTCACTCCCTTTTCAAATCCAAATCTCCTTATTTACTATTTGTTCAATAAATATAAAAATATATATTATGTTCATTTATCTAACATACGAAAAATCATCGTTTGTCGTGGGTACAGTCACATAATGTGGAGGGATAAATTGGATGTAACAAGAGGAGTTTTAAGTATGATTGTGGATGTTTATGAGAGAAGAGGTTGCATTGCCTCAAAAAATTGGTCATTAATATAGTGTTTGACAGCAATGGAACTTTTGCATTAGTGTAAAGATAAAGTAACTGTGTTTATATTACAAAATGTTCATCATTAGGTATTTACAGCTTTTATGAATAGAATCGATCTTCCTTATTTTTTATTTAAGGAAAATTGATTCGTTTTATTCTGTATTTCTAAACAGAGACTGAACATTTATTCTCATATGTCGTTACTTTAAATATGATTTTATTGAAACATAGTTCTAAGAGACCACCTTTTCGGGTCCTGCTTGTGTTGATATTTTGTAAATTTTTATATCTAATTAAAAAACCGAAAGTTAGGATTAAAAAATAATCAGTTTATAGATCAATAGAAAAATTACTTAATTTCCTTTTTATATCATAAAGAGGAACTATACTGAAAAAAACAGATATTCCGAACTAAATAAATATTTTTTGGATTTCTGTTAATATTCATTGAGAAAGGGAAAAATAGCCTTTGATATTCTGTCTAATTATTTTGACCTCTATATATTTACTATTTTCGGATTTATTATCGTAGGATTTTATTTCAGTTTCAGTTCAAACTAGGTGACACAGCTTTGATAGCAAAAATAATTCTTATAAATTTAATTATAAAATATAAGAAAATAAAACACAACGAAAGAGTTCAGAGAAAACCCTTAAAATATTAATAGCTTAAGAGCCCTTAAATGTCAGGCTAACATATTAATATAAAAACTGAAAAAAAACAATAATTCTATGAAGTTTGACACATCCTGGCCTTGGTAGATATCAAAGACAGGTAGCAAAGGCCTTCAAAATAGCATTGATCAAGTTACTGTATAAAGGTAATTTGTTTATTTTTTTTTTGAGATAACAAACCATAATGTGTCATCCATTGAAAGACACTTAGCATCGTCTCCACCCCCCGCAGATATCCTTACGCACTATTTATAGATTAGATGGTTCAATATTGGTGTTGGTAGAGAAAACAATTCCGTCTGGAACTGGTATAATATATCTTTACAATGGTCTGTAAGTATGTTAAGCCTTGTTAAACTCATTTCTATTTTAAATAAATATAGAATTAACCATTTTTCGATAAGGGTAGTATGACAACCTGCAACTACTGGTAAACCGTCGCATCGAGTCGCCGATTGAGCTACCGCGTCACTGCTGCCCATATATCTAATCGACCTATATAACAGAATTCTTCCTTTCTTTGAAAATTCTAACGTATGTGTAAGTGGAAAAACAAAACATCTCAAGTATTAACTTCATACAAGGTTAAACAGCGTAAAAAATTAAAATTTTTGTTTTTCTTTTGTACACTTTATGCCTAAAACTTAGAAGGAGCTTAAGCTAACATTGCAGGGCCGGAGCACAGAATTGATTAAGGGTGAGCTTTGACTGAGAATCATCTAGGAACGTTATTACTTAAAGAGTTTTACAGATCTTACAAGCTGAATGAATTAATATGATAACATTTTTAAATTGAATCTCCAAAAGATTGCCCACGATTCAAGATTTGTATATTTTCAAACATTTCTTTAGTGTGGTTTAACAGAGATAATCTTAGATATGTTTTAGGTCGAGATTAATTGTAAACTAAGCTTTGCATTTAATACAAGTTTTGAATTAGATCTAGAGTATTTGAGCTTCTTTCACGGATTTTACGTAACGGACCAACAGATCGATATTTATTTAAGAAAATGATTTTAGATGATGAAACGGTCCCAGATTGTGAATTATGTTATAGTAAGCACTTTAGTTTCCTATATATAATTATTATTATAGATAGCACTTTAGTTTCCTATATATAATTATTATTATAGATAGCACTTTAGTTTCCTATATATAATTATTATTATAGATAGCACTTTAGTTTCCTATATATAATTATTATTATAGATAGCACTTTAGTTTCCTATATATAATTATTATTATAGATAGCATTTTAGTTTCCTATATATAATTATTATTATAGATAGCACTTTAGTTTCCTATATATAATTATTATTATAGATAGCACTTTAGTTTCCTATATATAATTATTATTATAGATAGCACTTTAGTTTCCTATATATAATTATTATTATAGATAGCAGTTTAGTTTCCTATACATAATTGTTATTATAGATAGCACTTTAGATTCCTTGTAAAAATGTTATTAGAAAGAATATTTAGGTTATTCTTCCTTTGTTAGTTTAATTTTCAAGTCTAATTTATCTCAATTATGTTCTAAGTGCGAAGATGGAGCCTGCTATTCGCTGCAAGAGTTACGACAGGGTTTTAAACTCAATACGGAGTGATCAGCTTTTAAATTATCTATGAAATGTGAAACAGTGCGTTTATTTCAATGTATACTTTTTAACCATTTGTAGAGAATTGACTTATTTACCACTTTAACACAAAAAAGTTTTATTTGGAGAATTGTGTAACGAATAAAATCCTGTAAAATATTATATTTCATGTAGGTTGATAACCTTCGTAAACCCTTTCAGGGTAAATTTTTATAATTGTTTCTCAGGTCATCGTACTTCGAAGTAATCCAAGAGGATTATGACCTTGGAAAGTGTTACTTTACATTGTGAGATCATTTTGTTCGTGAGATTGTTTTTTTTTTATAATTTATTCAGCTTTTAATGTTTAAGGTTTTAATTATTAAATTTTATATATTTTATAACTAAAATTTAACAAAAACATTCTTAGTATTATTATTTCTAAAACTCAGTCTCACCTACTCGTATATAATATTCTGGATATTACTATTATTGAGGTACAATCTATTTTTAGTTAGTTTGAACTTAAAGTGCTTAATAAACCAAGCCACTTAGCATTGCTTTGTATAATATTGTGTGTTCTAACATTTATAGCGTAATGAAAGTAATTTACTATAATTATGGCCGAGTGAACTAGGCAAAGTGAAGCAGGGCTATGAATGCTTCTCGGGAGGTTTTTCACCTGTTTGTTAATTTATTTTTAAATTAATGAAAATGAAATTGTGAATGAAGATGTGAATTTATTTCTTTATACTGACCTTTAAGGATATTTATAATAGACTAATTGGGGGAATTTATTATTCTTTTAATATACTTAATGATTCAAGAGAGAGATGGCAATACCTACCACATTTAAATTTTATACATTTGATTGACTTGAATCGAAATTAAATTTTTAAACAACATTGAGCTTCAATTATCGATACTATTATTTAATTTAAAAAACATATAAATTAACAAGTAATAATAATCTTCATTATCAAGAAAACCGTTTCCCCGCTAATAATTCTAGATCGAAACATTTTTTACAAACATAAATTCCATTAACAACTAACTTTCATTTGAATTAGGGCTTTACATGATTAAAGTTACAGTAGTAACTTATACTAAGTAAGCACTAGTATTAAATGTAGTATTAAATGTTTTCGAATTTCATAAGAATAAACAAAATCATGTGCAACTTGAAACAATTTGGGGTAAATGAGTCGCAACAAAGTGTTGACGCCCAAGACAAAATGGTCCAAGGGTATGAAATTTATGACCACGTTTCTTTATGGAGGTTAAAGTAGTGTCAGTGGATAATATGTATGCTCTTTTATTTATGGTATTACTTAAAGATAGCGTGTTACTTAAAAAAATAAAGCTATTGCAAATGTTATATTAAATGCTTATTCACTCTCTAATGAGGTCAAGTTTAGTTTTCATTGCACAACCATTATGTTCCAAAAAATCTAAATTCACCTTTCAAAATTTTAAAAAGATTTTAAAACTAAGTGAAATAATACTCATAGACGGTTATTTATCTGTCTCAAATCCAACTCCTTTACATTCATAGCGTGTCTTAATTCTACTAACATGTCGAGTACTATTCGCTTTCGTCGTAATCCACTTATTTATATTTTCTGCATACTACAGAGTACAGTATAAATATAACCATTTAATAAATTTCTATATGAGTGAATAGGCAATGAGTGTTAAGTTTGATTTATTTTTACTAACTGCTATGTTACTTCATAGTAAAGAGACCCGGTGACGCTGTAATAGCCGACAGGGCTAACAGCAAAGACATGAAAAAAAAAGTAAAGAGTAAAAAAAAAAAGGAAACAGTATCAAAAATACTTGAATTCATTTGAAATTGAAAGTCTATTCAGATATAAAAAACACAACCCGGAAACTTAACTTTGGAGTGCATACTGCAAAGCTGATAGCCGTCCATCCAGCTCACTGCGAGATCATTATCTAACCCTATCTAGTTCTAACTTATCAAAATTATATGATACAATAACTTAGCATTTCTTTATTATAAAAACATATTATAATTTCTGGTATTTCATTTTATTATAGTATCTGTACTATAAAATTTAATCTGTATCTTGTATTGTGATTCTATTTAAAATATTATTCTCGAACGACACTTTCTTCCAAGCGCTTTCCTGTTAATCCTTCCATTATTAGATTGCTGGATGATGATGCAGCGATAACACTGTCTTATTGTGGAACCATTTTCTCTAATATCTTTTATCTATACTACCCTTGCTCGTGGCTCCACTCGCGTTTTTTGCTTCAACTTTATCTGACCCTCCATGCTTTGGACAAAGAACTTAAGTTATTCTATATAGCTTACTTATTGTCCTCTAACTGGTCATAAGATCTAAGGCGGATAATATTTATAGTTCCTATTATTATATAATCATTTAAGATATCTCAGTTACAATTAAAAAAACAGCTCAACTGAAAGAATAAACACTGATTATGCTATAGTGATCATAAGTATCAAGATTTCGTAAAATTTGATGAAAAGTTTCAGAAATGAAAAACGGATTACCTCGCTACAACCCAATTAGAAATTCTCGCTTACATAATTTGAAACTTATCTCGAGTTCCGAGCCCTGTCCGTTCGGAAAATCCATCTCTTTTTCATTACGCAGATATCTGTGCGACATAAGAACATGCGGTATTGTTTGTACAATTGAAGTAAATATTATGAAAAATGACTTAACACACAATATTACTAGAAAAAATATGACGCCCGCACTATCTTCACTTCAAATGGACTAATATTTGTGTGGCAGAGTTGGGAAAATAATAATACATACGAGGAACCTATTATTACTATATCGTAATACAAAAATTCAATAATGAGTTCAAATTAAAATCTCCATTATAAAAACACATGTTAAAGACTTCATGTCATGTCCTTCTAGGACATTGTAAACAGAATATGATGCCATGATGAGAGCTCTAGACAGCGTAGACTCTCTAATTAGTTCCCGTTATTGTGGGATAGATGGCACTCTTGGGAAAGACAAAAGCCTGAAACGTTTTTGGAACATATAGTAGTTTACATGTTAATGTTACTTTAATAAACAATTACTAAAATAAAACATTTTCAACAATCTTATGAAATTCTTGAGTATTTTTATGTTCAGACGTCTAAACGGTAAAATTATCTTACTTTCTTTAACTATTCTATTTTATGTCTAATACAAATCCAACAATATTTAGAATCTGTTTTAAACATTTTAATTATATTTAAATTACAGCTCAAAGTTTTAGCTCTTTATTTTACATACAACATTGTTGTGCATTGAACTTTTTCGAGCTGTAAGTTAATCGGGTCAGTCAGTTAGTGGGCGGGATACCTCTGCGCTTTATAGGTTGAGTGTTTCTTGGGTAGCAGCCACGCCATCTCCAGCCACCCGATCCCATATAGGTATAGGGTTCACGTATTAATGTAATTTATGGCGATATATTAACTTGACCTGCAGAGTGTCCATCAGAGCCGCTACCGTCATGTTTCTCCGATGTTGCTTTTAATCCGTTTAGGATAATAACGAAAACATGAATAAAACAGTAAGATGTGGGTAGAACTCAACAATCCCTACGGATGTTAATAGTTTATTACCTAACCGATACTTGTGGGAGTTACTTGTTATAAATTACGCTAATAAATGCTTCATGATAGAATTAATTAATAATCTATGCAGAAGCAATAAAGTTTTATAATCATTATCAATAATGTTTGGAAATCTAAAATACTGAAATATGGTCAAGATAAATGTTATCGAACATGTTATTATTGAAATCGTATTTAATAAAGATTAATCAATATTTATTAAGAAATTAATGAATGGAAATTTTGAAATTTCTTTGCATCATCTCAAGCTGCACATCTAAAAATTTATAATAGATTTATTTAATTAACTAGGTTAGTTTTATAAAATGTCAATTTTAACACCTATTGTATTTAGCCCCTATTAGGTTATAATATAAAAAAGGTATGTTTGTTTGTCCTTCACTTCAATATACAATGACATCATTTTTGAAACGAGGCAATTTGAGGGTCAGATAGGAGTATAACCTGATTTATGTCCGAGGAAATAGTTTTTTTCGAACACGTAACTATTGCATTTTAACAATCATCAGCTGTAATTACTTAGATTACGGTTCTGATATTAAGTTCTAACAGGTTCAATATGATGATTAACATAGATTAGAACAAAACTTGCGAGCAAAACTGTACTGTAACAAATGTACTCCAACGTGAGTGCCTATTAGCAAATGACCAACCCACACATACTAAAAGTATGATATGAAAAATATCCATATATAAAGCCCTCGTACCGTCTGTCAGTACACATCCCGCCCAATAATGTAATTGATTTAAAATTCCGAACTTGTATGTTCCATGTTCACTAACTTTTTAATTCCGAATATAACCGATTCTATTTACATTTAGGTCTGTTCCGTACTGTGAAGGAACTAATATTTTGTACAATGTAGAGCAAAACTTTTAGGACACACCCTGCGGCTGAGAGCCGGAATCTTCTCAAGGACTGTTTAACCTTGAACCGTTTAGGATAGACTTTTATATCCTTAACGATTTTTATTTATCTCATTTTAGGTTCGTACATATTCTCATTGAAGTAAAGAAAGAAACGTATTAATATGTGTGGATGTATAGACTTTTACAAATTATTGTTTAATTTTATTACTCTCTTCTAATATCCATATAAGAAATATTTTATTCTATTCTAATGTGTTTCTTTAATATTTTCACACACACGTCACAACATATGTATGTTATTTTGTAGCAGTGCATTACTGCAGCCAACAACTCAATTTACTCGAATATTTCACGGTGGTTTAAGTTGGGAAACCTCGTCTATTAGTCAAAGTCGGTAGTTTATGATAACGGAGCGAGCAAAATGACTAGACGATTGATTCGTTTATCTAATACTAGGATATGATCTGACTCTGTATGCGATACACAGAACCTGTAACTAACTGTAGCTACCATCAGATCTATTGGAGGTTTATTAAGAAATGGATTCCTAATTATGGATGGATGAATAATCCCTGCAGCCGCCAATCTTCTAATTGATTAAAGGCCAAGAAGTATAAATAGTATGAATAGAATTTATTTTTAATCTATTTTAAGAAAATTAAAATAGAATAAACATAAATTCTATTATTGTAAAACCCTTTTGTAATTAAAATATATAAATTATTCATCAGAACTATTAATAATTTAGAAGTTAATTAAAACACCAGTTTAATCTCTGTTCATTAATAAACTCTGAAGCTTATATATATATTTCTATGATATCTGAATATCATAGAAATATATAATAGATAATACAAATATTATTAGAATTTCCGACAACAAATACATATTAATAATTCAGATAAAAGTTTTGTTTGTTTTATCAAAACAAAATCTAATAGACCGTTCGGATTAATAATGTTGTGGAAGTTGGAATATTTAATTTCTTGGAGATAAATGAGAAAACATCAAAATTTGTTTAAACTATAATTACGATAAAACTACTAAATATAAAATAAAATTATGGATAACAACTAGTTTCGAAATAAAGTTTTTAATTCTCTCAAAATTTTGACAACATATAAGTAATAGCAGATTTTTTTTTCTGAATTGATATTCTGAAGATATTGATTGTTAAGGAGATAGAATGCTAACTACGTTAAAATTAAACAAAGAATAATAAATGCTAACTGCTAATATTTTTTTAATTAATCAATTCATAATTCATAATTCCCAGAAGGACTGAATCCATAAATATTTTGTCTTACTTCTGACAATGAAAGGGATCTTATGTTACGTAAGCCAGAAGCCTTCAGTAGTTTTAGCTCTACAGAGAAAAGACAGTTTATCTTCGTTCCATCTTTACAATAATATACATATTATATAGTATATATAGATATCATATACTTTCACAATATTGTGATTATGTGGTTAGGTTGCTTTTAAACCAAAGTTTAGATTTCTGAGTCAAAAATGTACAGTAAATATGAGAAGTACTTTGAACAGTAGCACCAATCAGAGTAACTACAATTTACTGTTGCACGGTTAGTGAAATGCAAATCCGAAGTGGGTCACTTCAGGTACAATTTGAAACAGGACGCTAGTTCGGAGGTCCGTGTTGTAACGTGATTACTATTTCAAAAGGGACGGAGATATTTCGGACTGTGGAGTTTTATTAGTTTCTCCGTGAATATTGGTTACCGTACCCACGTAACGGTAGCTGATTACGACGAACCTAACCTGATCAGCCACCTCGACGTGTGTTATCCGCAGCGAAACATTAACAAAGTTAGATCTAGCTACCAAAAAATGCACACTCGTAGTGACTAACAAAGTTTATTTCGAATATCAATAGACAGACATATTTTTAGAAAATGGTATTATATCTCACAAAGAAAAACATTCACAAATATATATAATGTTTAAGAGATTTAGTTGAATTTATCATATATATTCCGTATATTGTACCGTACATATATTTTAGTAATGTATGTTATCTAGGTATGCATGGAGGTACTCATACTATCAGTCAGTATATGAATGATACACACATTGACGCGATCTGAAGAGTGCTTATTTTATTCTACTTGTCTGTGTAAAAGCTTCTTAACCGCTTTTCTAAAATAATACTTTATGAATCGTACTTTCTTAAAGGGATTTCATTTTTTCATCCTAGGCTCTTTATCTTATTCGTCACAAAAATCTTTATTTCATCTCATAATTATATTATTCATTACCGACTTTCTAAACACCGACCTTCTCGAGTAATCTTACTTGCCTTTCGGAATATTAAATGGAGTCCTTGTCTTGGGGTTTTTCTTAATGGAAGCCAAACTCGACAAGTTTGACTAGCGTTGGAAGTTCATATTGTATTCTGTTTATTAAACTTTAAATACACTAATAATAGTATTTCATGGTTGCGAAGTTCGCTTTAACTCTATATTTGAAATAAAGTAAATAAATCTAAATGTATTTTTATGACTTGTACAATATTTACGTACTTATTTTTACTACTTGTACAATATTCACGAGCCACTCCAAAATCCCTCAGTGACATTGGTCTGTTGATGTTCTATTCGAAATGATAATAATGAAGACATTTATAAATCACGAGGTAATTTTGGGGCGAGCTTACGAAATCGTACAACTTGTAGGGTGGCTTGACATTTCTCGTTCTATTTTTAGAATATTCACATTATTACTTGTTATTATCTTTAGAACATTTTTAATTAATAAATTAGATTTCTCTTAAATCCATCACGACTTTTGGAGTAACTTAAATGTAATACCTACTTTTACTTCATTGACTAATACTATAAATTATAAAATGAGTACAGTTACAAATATTAAGATTTATAAAATCAGAATTATTAAGATTCCATTCATGCAGCATACTTTAATATATATAAAAGCTGGGATGTAATTTTATTATTACATTTCTTAGTCCGTTCGTGAAATAAATATTTAAGGGAAAGAACTCAATATTGATTTCGAGTTTAACCGGTGTATATGTATGCCTCGAACGTATTTGCAATCTAAAAGGGTTTGGCGTCAAAAAAGGTAATAGAAAAAGTTCAAGCGCACTTTAAGTGCTTGCAAAAACGATGACTACAATTTTAAGTTGCTTTGTGATCGCTTTGCATCAAAAAACATGCTGCAGCTCTTGATATGTCTCAAAGTAGTGATATGCAGATGTGTCTGTTCGCGACAGATTGCGACACGGCAGAGTAGACTAGAGGAAACCACTTGAAAACTTTGCGATTCAATTGCAACCTTTAAAGACTTTCAATCCAGAGTTTTCCATTTCCGTGTTGTGTTTGTCACAATTTCCGATTTCACATTTTCCAATTTATAATCGATATTTTTTACTAATAAGAAAGATATGAACATAAAATAATTTGTTCAGTTATAGATATGGATGTACGAATCATTTTAATACTTACTATATTCAATTTTCAACTGTGGGTTACAATAGGTTATACATTTTCCCGAGGGTGCCATAAGAGTCGGATAAGGGATGAAATACATGTGGATAGTATCCTTTACCACTTCTCTAAAGGTGGCGGCAATCCCATCACACATCAACACACATCTCCAAGGAGAGTCAATCCCACCCTGAAACTTTTGCGAAATCCTCAGCAATATGTAGAATTATCATAATGCGTCGACCTCGATTAATAGGGATAAGGGAAGATTCATTATACAATTGAGCAGACATATAACCTTCAATTGCATTCTGATTAACCTCATTAAAACTGGAAAATTAAAAAAATATTTGCTATAAAGTCTTAGATGTAATGGGTAAATTAAACACGAAGCCGCTTTTATTATTTACAATAAATAAATATATAAAATATGTATATATATTTTATATATCCATATATATATATATATATATATATATATATATATATATATATATATATATATATATATATACATATATATATATATATATATGGATAGAGAGAGAGAGAGAGTCTAGTTTAGATTGATCTCACTACCTCATCTTTTGTAGATTATATTAACTTGATTGCTTTTTTACAACGAATTACAGAAAAAAATATATACTAAAATGATTTTAAAATGTTACGAATATAGGTAATTTAAACGAAAATAATATTAGAAAGTATTTAATTGACTAAGTCATATATTATGTGCCCGTATATGAGTTAGAACAAATTATTTGTTTTATTCGTATGGATGAAATCTAGCCTGTGTTCGAGAAAAGAACGCCATTGTTGTATTGAGTCCTACAACTACTATCAGAAATCACATTTGTAAAAGAATGTGGGAAACGTGTTCAGATGACATTCGGTCTATTTTATGACGTATATAGGAGTATACGTTGCGACGTAACGTATATCTCTAATATCTTTATGTCTGTATGTAGCCACATATTTCAAGTATTTTGTATGTAACAATAAATATTAAAGAGGACAGACTAATCATTGATTATTAATTAGTCAAAAATTTTTAATGAAAATATAAAATCTTTTAAAATTAGGGACATATACAGAACCCTTTCTATGAATGTTATTCCATATAAGACGATCTTTTGTATTATTAAACTTTATTTGTTAAATAAAACACTAAAAAACCAACGAAGTTCAATACATTAGGATACATTTATACGATAGCATGTGGTGTGTATATTGCTTTAGTTTTATAACGTTAAAACACTCCTGTAGTGTAGTATTCTGCTGTATATTCGAGTATATATATATATACAGCATACTTTAAATACCTACCGCAGCCCTACTGGTATATACATATATATATACTAGTAGAGCTGCGGTATGGTGAAGTATATCGTGTATAAACAATAGGTTCACTGTGACTTCGATAAACCAAACGTACTAATAATGGTAGTATTCTGGTGGAAAAGTGGACTTAATAATTATTAACATTTAGTCTATGTATATAAATGTTTCTATATCGATATGTAGTTTGATTAACATATTATAATATTCCAAAACTATCATACTGTTGCGTACCATTATTTGATTTGATAAATGTTGAGTAAATTTGTTATCTGTCTCGATTGAGGTCATTCAACTTATTCGATTTTCCCGCCTTTAAACGGTCAAACGTACATTTAATGTACTTTTAAAGATTTAAAGTTTTTATTTGTATATAAAAACCTGATTTTTTTTATTAACATTAAAAAAAAGTAACGTTGTAATTTGGCTCATCTTTCTTTCCTTTCCCCCTAGGAAGGTTTGGAAGAAGATCTAATTTAGAGGAGTAGGTACAGCCCTTACATCTCTGTCACTCTTTCATACGCCATGTCAGTTCTCATTACTTTTCTTAAAATATTTTTGAATCAATTGATCCAAACCGTCTTCATTCACCCTTATTATATGGAGTACATATCTTATTAATTATTAAATGATTTAACGGAGAAACGGTTTTTAAATTATCCGATAAGACGTATTAAGTACTAAGGACAAAAATTTAATGTTTTGCCATTACTTCTATAAATAAAGATGGTATATTTAAAAAAATGTTACACTTATGAATTATCTGTAGTACTAAAAAGTAACTCTAATCATTGTAAAAGCATAGAAATTTAGCGAAAAACATTAACGAAAAAGCGGTAAGCATCTTGTTGAGTCTTGAAGAAATAGTATTTAAAGTCCGAGTAACTCCTACTCTATTAGAAATATTAATTTAAAATAACATCAAAACGGCCATGCAGGAACCAATAAATAAGACGCGAACTAAATATTATTATTTGGGGGTATCTAAAGCTTGAGCACCTGGGTATCTGGAGGGCGACCTCGTCCAGGCTGTCAACTGGCTCGTTGAGCGGCCTCTCCAGCAGCCGCGATGGAGCAGTCAGCGTGTCCGAACTCATATTACTATTATTTGTATTTCTGTTTGACTTCTTTCGCTTCTCCTCAGCACGGCGTAGGTTGTGAAAACGAAAGAAAAATATCGACATTCTATTTGAAAACCCGAAGCGTTTCGAGAACTACGTACATAGACGACCACTGCACTTCACGTCCTTAATAGTCTTTACACTTAACGTTCAAAAACACTATTTAAATACAAAACAACATTATATTATAGTGACACATTTGTTTTAAGATCACAAAGCATATAAGAGATTGTTGGATATTTTTAAAAAGTTTATTCGATCGTTATATTTGACTATTTGAATTCAGTTTGATGACCTGTAACTTCACCTGAGCACGAATTTTCGTTAATATTTTATGATCACGCCTCGTTTATACCGAAATACGGGCAAGTATTTCACATATTTATACGATAAACCCTCACGTCGCATTGTTACAATTTTTAATTATTTTTGAAAAGGACTTATCCTGATTATTTTTAGTTTCTCATGTTAAAATATAATTTTATAAATATTGAATACGAAAAAAACAATAGGATTATTAATTATATTATTATTATTAATATTAACGGGGATAATTGTCAGCACGAACTAGAAAACCCTGATTGTGACTTTACTGTAATATATTTTAACTTTTTATCTCATTTGATTCAATTAAACAGATCCGAATATAAAACGTACCTTAATCATATTGACATTTGCGCGGCCTGAACTTTTAGATTTCTATTTTAGTATTTACTGCATCATGCCGTCTGATATGAAAATAGATTCGTTATAACTTCCCAATTTAAATATTACTAGTGTAGTGCTCAAATAATTACAATAATATATACTATAGATAATATATTTATATATATATATCCCAATATATTTTTCAAACATGAATATATTTATTTAAACTGCTTAAAACATAAATAATGATTACAATATATGTAACCTCCGTGCTGCATTAAAAAAGTATCGTCTATAAATTTTGAATTTCGAATGTTTGGAAAGAATCCGCAGACGTCAATTGAAAATATGCGTACATTGTATTTCTGATTTACAAATCTGATTATTTGCTTGTTTATAAGTAAATAATAAAATGTTGTTAATGGGGGTTAATTTGGCTGACGAGAAAAAAAGTTTAGTATTCCCGCCAAATTGTACTCCCACGCTGAGTCAAGCGGGAAAAAATGTAAGATAAGTAAAAGTGATTATTTTCTTAAGACTGTTTGATAATATTGTAACGCAAGGAGACCTGAGTCTTGATGCAGTATTGCACTCGAGGTCGCTTCTCATTAGCGGCAAGCCGCGTTGCATTGTGCCTAAACTATTCGTCTCCACGACGAGCACAAAAATTATTCTTTTATTATGGAAGCGGGTCAAGCATTTAGCAAGTTTTTGTCGCTGTTTCCTTTTTCACCTTAAAGTTAATTAATTGAATTTTATATGTATTTTGGTTGTTATTATGTTTATTACAAATTCCTTTTTTAAAAAACATATTTATTATCAACAAAATATAATAATATATATTTATATATCAGTTCATAAAAAGGTGAGCGCTAATCCTCTGAAGCTTAAACTTATTATCTGCTAAAAGGAGATAGCGCGCCTAAATTATTTTGAGCTTCCACCTCAACTATGTCACTTCGTTGGTACTTGGTATCAATTAAAAGTTTTGTAATTTTGTTATTGACTCTTGGCCCTCAAAAGCTCGCTTGCAATAAAAGTAATGTTCTCGTAGCGGTAAGGCTTGACCAATATGTATGTACAAATAAATGTTTTATAGGATCGTCTTGGTTCTCTGGCGCTTCGAATGAGTTGATTGTGGTTTTACGAGGATGGTGCAATATGAAGCACTTTACTCTGTCGTGTTTTGTTTTTTTTACCAAAACTTTATAAATTGAGGATTTTATTCTTTCTTTTTTTGAAAGTTTTATCGCTGCTAATTTGTAACTGGTTTGTGTTCAAGAAATAAAATAAAGAAGATATTAAAAGATATAACATATTTGTGTACAAAGAACGATCTGGATTTCTTTGATCATGCCTGAGCTAGCAACTAGGCATGGCTTAAAAAAAGGCAAATAATATTGCTCATATAACACGGAAATGCTTTTAATAGTGAAGTTTATGAATTCTGTCTGTTCTAATTCTAGATCGTAGAGTCTGTAATGGACTAAAACTGTTTAAAATGGATTTTCTACTGCAGTAATATATCTGTGAAGTTGATATAAATGCTGTTTTATGTTATTTATATTCTGTTCTTTGATGTCGTGGTTCGTTACTAGATTTTCTTTATAAATTTTTAATTAATGGAAATACTTCTATTGCAATTTGTCTTCATCTCATTGGGCCAAATAATAAATGATTCAAACCCTAATTTCTCAGAGAAAAGACTGGGATAGTTGTTTTGTAAATATAGTCCAAGATAAGAAATTCAAATAGAAATAGAAAGAGAAATGTATGTGAATATACACAAAAAATATTTATGTCGACTTTGTTATCTGATAGAATTTGAGGAAATGGTCTGGATTTAACTAATATTTGTTAAAAAAAGGAACGCAAGTCAGCTTCGTTGATGTTTTATTTCTTAAATAGACGATTGTGGACCCTTTGAGGCTGTTAGATGGTTAATTAAAAGATCTGAGAAGAAACTAAATCTTGGTACTACTTAAAATAAAATTTTGGTATCAAACAAATGTATAAATCATCTTTATATGGCATTTTATTGGCCATTCATAAAAAAAATATCTATTATAAAATAACATGTTTTTAATACTAATTAAAATATTTTTAAAATAAAAAACTGCACTCGCTCAACATTAAAAGTATTAAATGAAGAACTTCCGCAAACAAAACTAAAAATATAAATATCTTAACAAAATCAATAACATTTCACAATATCTTTTATAACGTGACTTTAATAAATATTATATAAAAAATATCTGAACGATATAAAATACAAACTCGAAATAAACTTTATTTAAATAAATGTAATATTCTGTAGTCTTGCTTGGAATGTTTCAAGATAAAGAGAAATAATAAATTTCAACCTCTTTGTATGCGAAATGTTTTTCAATAAACATTTTTTTAATACAGGGCCATAATCAATCTATCGGTGTTCATCCGAGACAGGCCATCTAATATAATCTAATTGTATGATCTGATTGTATTAGGATAAGCAGCGTTTTATTTTTTCCTGTCTGTCTGTCGATTTGTATTGTGATATCGATATTTTATTTGTACGAACAATATCAATTGTATTGTAAGTAATTCGCCAAATACATGAATGCTTCACTAGTTTATTGGGTTCAATGATTACTCGGTCTCAATAAACCGCCAATTGTACATAACATGAAAGTTGGCTTCGTCTCAATTCACAATCCTATTGTTATATTCCAGTGCTTGTATGTACAATGCATGTTTTACTATACTCTACTATAATAGTGCTTAAAATAAATTGTAATCATGATATTTTCATCAGTATAAAAAAAATATGTACAATATCAAACCGGCGCGGCGTCTTCAGATATCTTGTACTAAATAATAATCTATTTTATATGACATATCCTTTTGTTTTGTTGTTCTCTGTTTATTGTGTACACTGGTGTGATCCCTAAGAGTTTTTCCTACAATTATTTTGTATCTGGGTACACATGTCCTGATTCATTGTTATTAGTGTCAATGAATTTAGGGCTGCGGTCGTAAAATGTGATGAATATGGTCTACCTCGGTCGGTTTTGTCCGCTACAATATTAGGGTTGTAGTAATTATTTGTGAGCTAAAATATTTATTAATATTTTATATTTGTATTATTAGCTATGGTCTCGTAAGTAATATAAATGTTTTATAGTTCTTTGTGTGTCTTGCGTTATAAAGACAATTTAGACGGTCAAAGTTTTAAACAATTTTGGTGAGTAAAGAAAAGAATTTGGTTTATTCATGGATCCATTACCGAGAGACAAGTAGGAAGGACGTGGAAAATAGCGCACTCTGTGGATAGGACCTAATGTCTGGAATGGCGTGCCGCTGTAGAATGGACCTTCTTCCTAAGCTACGCGTAGTTGTTTCGTTATACTTGACCTCGTTTAGTTAATCATATAAACAAACCCATGCGTTATTGTAATGATTTATGATTTTGGTAGCATTCAGGCAAGAAAAAGTCTATACATGAACTTTTTAAAATTTACTATTTTTAAGTATGTTGGGACGTATTGGGTGATATAATTTTTCCGAAAATCTAATAAATTCTACAGTACCTACATGAAAATAAAATAGCATTCTGTGCACCGGCTATAGAATGAGTTTTTAAGAACGTGAAACTATTATTATACGAACCCGCTGCGTCCGTAAATAAAAAATATTTCGTCGTCTAATTCCTCGTCCATAACAGCAACTCGCCATCCAGATCAAGCAATACTCAAAAAACTATATTTTTAAATTTGGAAAAAGGTAATTTAAAAAAAAAACCTACAGCAGAAAAAAATAGTTAACTTCACTTTTAGTTTTTAAACCGTCATGATCGCGGACACAGCGCGGATTAACACGCGTGGCTCAGTGCGATGAGCGACATGTGTGCGTAGCGCGCCAGCAACGCCGAACGTGATTTGAGCGAGGTTCGAATCGGCTTGCGACTCGCCACGAGATGCCCTGCCTGTCGCTCCCCGACCCACCGGCACCTACTACCCTCCCCATTCCATCCCTGTACCCGTCCCCGTCGAACGCCCTGCTCTCACTCCCCGACTGATCTCGTCGCACCTTGATCCTTCACCGTAGATGACTTTCCTATTACGATCCATTCCATCAAGTAACTTTTATCAGTCTTCTTGTTCATTTAAACAGAGTATCTTAATCTCCACAAGTGATCGTCATTAGTTTGAATGATAATTAATTTTGTTGGAGCCGTAATTAAATTCCGAGCTTTGGCTTATTTAAAAAGTTCAAATAATTAGTACTGTTTAGTTAGTATTATGTTTACTTTTTTGTGGTTTATATAGGATAAATTTGAATGCTAATCTTTTGTTTATATTAGCCAATGGAGGACTATTGTAATAGTTTATATTAAGTATAATAATGAGACACACTAACTTTAACATTTTCTTAGATTGGTCTCTACCGGTGTCACGGAGAGGCCAAGTTCGATCGGAATTGATTTGGAGAAACGTAATAGAGTCGAAATGTTGAAGACGAATGTAGGTATTGTAATATAATAGCTTTGCCGTCGCGTGATGTTTCTTCCAAAAAAAGTTTTACAACAAGATTAAACGATATGCGCGCCGAATAAAATAATTTGGTAACAAAATAAGTTTGCATAATATGGTTTGCTCCGTTAGAATTCGTTGTATAATTCCTTGTTGCTTCGTTGGGTTTTCGTGATTTAAATCGTCGAACAGTTTCTCAAGATTATTTTATTTTTTATGAGTACATTATAATTACTATACTGTTAAGTTTCAAATATGCCACTCGACAGTTATAACATTGATGCTTGCAAGTTTTTCGTTTGTGAGTTTTTTAAAAGATATTTTTTTTGTTTTTTAAAAGATGTTTCACATTGCAAGCAAATTAAATTAAATTAAGTTCCCAAAGTTAACAGGCACGTTCAGTTTTGGGTTTTTATTAGTTATATCTCTTGTATCTTATCATCACTTTGTGAATTAAAGAGCAGAAACCTCGTCAAGTTCAAAGTTTATTTGCTTCTAATTATTTTTGTGGCTTTAACTCTTTAGATAAATATGAATCCCTACGAACGAGAACATAACGCATCAAAATACAAACGACCAACAAATGCGGAAAACCCAAATCTGTACTCCAATTAAAAATTATATATTATTTAAGAGTTTAAAAATTAAATTTTAATCCTTCAGAGGATGAAGCGTAGAAGGACAGACAAGTTATTTCGCATATAATATGTTATTCTTACGGATTCTAATGAATATGGAAGTTATGGAATGAGTTCATTTTGTTTATACTGAATGCTTAAACTAATTTAGGTATCTATACATTTTGTTATTATCCTATTTCCTTTGATATTTGAAATGAGCATTGTTTTAGTAACAGTCTGATAACTTTGACCCCTATTTATCCTAAAATCAGCAAGATCATTATAAAAGACAATTAACTGCTATCCTCATCTTTTGTTTTAGTGATTGGGTTAGATAAAGAGAAGCTTCCAAATAAATCTTATATTAGGATTTATAAAACATTGAAATCAGTAAGTTATCGTCCAACCTGTATTAGGTACCAATTGTTTGAAGAGTAAACATATTGTCCCTTTTTCAACGGAATTGTTATTCACATTTTGTTGAAATAGGCTACGACCTGCTCGTGTAACACATCAACAAAGGCTTTATTAATAAGTTTTAATATTTATTACAAATCCCTGGTATCTGTAGTAAATAAAAAAAAATACATTTTAATATTATAATTTCAAGACATACTTGGCAAGTTAACGTGTAAGCGAAAATTGACTGACCCTATCGACCGACATCTTATCTTGTGTTGTCTCGAAGTAGACCACTAGATATTTCATGTGAAGTGGATGACTACTTAAAACGGTTCTATGACTTCTCGAAGACGTTGTTAAAAGTTAGCCTGAGGAACTTAATACACAACGCTAACATTTTTTATCATTATAGTTAGATAGTTAATTATAGGTATATTTAGTCATCGAAATATAATTATACTACAACTTTAGAATACAGATTATTTATCTTTATTGAGATGGATCTTTTTTTTTCTATCCCTCTGGGATGTACTCTTTTTCGGGATTATTAAGCCTTTTTTTGTAATCCTGAAATTCTGTGTGTCCAAAATTTCACGATTGTCAATTGTACAGTAAAGGCGTTGTCAAGAAACAAACACATTCGCATATATAATATTGGTTAGAATTACGACTGTCTTAAATATTAATTCAAAATGTTCGTGACTATAATAAATTATTATTAACATAATATCACGTTATGTATGTATTATGATAGTTATTATTTTTATACAATAATAATAATAAATAAAATTGAAATGCTATGTATGGTGCTTGGTTCAATATTGAGAAACGTTTAAACTTAAAATCAAATGGAGTTCAAGTTTAAACTCTTTAAGCCACATATAGCCGCAGGGGATATGTCGCCTTCCTTACCTCTTTATAGCTAGTATGCTCTAGTTTGTATGTCTCAGTTCTGCAAGTCGCATAGAAAATCCTTAAAAGAATCCCTTTTTTTAACATTAGGTTTTGTATTTGAAGCCCTTTACCATAACTCCCTCATCCAATATCTTATAAAAAAAAAAATAAACTTTTTATATGTTGTATAAAAATACAAATAAAATCTACCATTAAACTCCATAAGTACGGCCAACCCTACTTTGACCGTTCTTATTCCGAAATGTCGAAGATTCATTCTATTCCTGTGTTTGTTTACTTTGGTACTTTCAATCTAAAATAATATGAATTCCAGGATATAAAAATAATCTTAGTAAATGGCTTCTTGATATTCGACACGCTAACATTATTAAAAGTTATTTCGAAGTTTTTTATTTGCTTAAATATGTTTCGTTAATATTTTTTGGGATTCCGTAGCCAAAGGGCCAAAACAGAACCCTATTACTAAGACTTCGCTATCCGTCTATCTGTCTGTACTTATAGCCGTCTGTCTGTCTTTCTGTCTGTTTGTCTGTCTGTCTTTATGTCTGTTTGTCTGTCTGTTTTTCTGTCTGTCTGTCAGTCTGTCGGGAACGCCGTCGAATGGGATAAAAATCCTACGTCTGTCTACTGGTTCTAATCTACGTCCCCACTAATTTTCAGCCAAATCGGTTCAGCCGTTCTTGAGTTACAAGTAGTGTAAGTAACATAAATTTCTTTTGTATATATATTTAGGTTTCCGATTTCCGATTTCCGATTTCTTTAAAACAATGCCTCAATTTCAGAAGTCGCGCTTGAATTAGAAGAGTCTGTTACAATTGAGAATGGTATACTATATACAGGTTCTTTGCTGCTTTCAGTTGGCATTGATTATTCAAGTGGGGAAATAATGTGAGGTTAGGATTTTTAATAATCCATTTTGACAGATTTCTAATAACCACTCCGGATGTTCTTTGCCAAGTTTCTCAATAATATTACTGTTATTATTAATTTGATAGTTAATATCAACACAACGATGTGAATTGTAGCGCCAACTATAACAAATTTGGACAAACCAATCAATATACTATGTTAATTACTGGTTCGTGTCAAGGGAGAAAACACGGTAATTCAAATTGCTGTAATTTTCATAAATAAAATATCTGAGTTATTTTCATTTCAGGTTCTATAAACATTAAAATTAATATATATATATATATATATATATATATATATATATATATATATATATATATATATATATATATAGATAATAATTTGGACCTTTATACAATAAACAATAGTCGATCTCGACAACTTGTCTGTACTGTATCTTGTATTTTGGCAAAGGGCGCTCCATTTAATCCCATTCTTCTTGTTCCGTGCTCTGACTTCAACGTCTCATGATATCTTGCCCAATTCTTTTTGTTTCTTTACAGTACCAACTATAAAGCGTTTGTTCCTTTATGTTCGTAATATGTAATAGACCCATTTTAATTTCAAATCCTTTATTCTTAATGCTACGTCATCTATTTTTGTTCGTTCATTTCCTAATTATTTTATTCCCTATTTAGCCGTTTTGTTTTATTAAACATACTGCTTTCCATTGTTGTATGAAATATTTTAAATTAGTTACTGCTGACGCTATTACTGATGTCTGACGTGTGTGTCTGTTTGCTGGGACCAAGTCTGGCAGCCGTAAGTAAGAAGGGGTCACTCTAAGATGTCCTACAACTATTTTTGACAAGAACATATTAAGAATCATAATTTGTTTTAGCACTCAAAAACTTATACTAGCGTAGTAAGACTGGTAGTTAAATCAGTTGAGCTAAATAAGTATAGTTTCAACCTTTATAAAATGTATTTGGTTTTTGGTTATTATTTTTTTTTATGAAAACAATAAACAGAGCGTGTTCTTGTCTGCGTGCGTGTAAAAGCTATTACTGCATGTCCATATTGTGTTGGGCTAATTTAAGTAATGATGTTATCGTGACGATACCAATATGTGAGACCAATCATATCATAATGTAATTTATCTAAAACCAAATTGATCTTTGATTAAATTGACTCTCAAATGAGCGAGGAAAGGCAATGTTCGTCACCGAATCTCAACAGGCTTAGATTAGATCGAGTACAGCCTTGAGCTCTCGATATTCATACCCATTTGCTATATAGACTGTGTGTAACGAAACATGGCAATTCAATAAATTTACATTTGAATAGATTATTGTATTAATACCTTTTACCTTTGGTTTTTCTAAATAAAGGTATGTATTATCGACAGTTTAATTTAGAAATAAATTTAATTTTAGTCAGATTCTTTATAAAATATATACTGCATTGGTTTAGATAAAGCTACAAAATTTGAATATAGACAGCAATGAGTCATTCCCGAGGGACTATCTTCTCGGTGTCTCCGGATTAGAAATGTTCATGCCCTGTTTCTGACCCCTAGGGGTTTGTTTTGAAAAAATAGGTAGCCTATGTTTAACCTTGTGTAATTAATTATCTTCCTGAGAAAGTTTCCTGAAATCGGTCATGTGGTTTGGGTTTTGCATACAAACCTTTATCCCTTATTTTAACCCTTTAAGTGTTGATTTTTGGAAATTAATTTGAATTTCATCCAAAGCGGGCCAGTGGTTTAGAAGTCAAAGAGTAACATATAAACAGACCGTCAGACTTTTGCATTTATAATATTAGTATGGAAGAATAGAAGTATGGATATATGTACTTTTAACTTTAGATTTCAAACTAAGGAAAGGAAGATTTACGATATCTAGTGGAACTATTTTTATATGTATATGCCTGCACTCTGAGCATGAAGGATTTGTTAACTTTTGAAAGACGGAGTTTAGTTTAGCGTTACGAGTTTATTTTTATTTCTTGTCTCTATCGTATAGCTGTCACTGATGTTTATATAATTATATAAATTTTGGCGGGTGAATAATATGTTATAAAATTTGTTCTGAGAAACAACCGTACGAATAACAATTAAAAAAATATCTCTCAGGGAGTCTCTAGCATTGAACTTATAAATAGCCCGCACAGCTCTTTAAGTAAAATAAATATGAAATTAATTTCGACAACACTGCCCCATAATAATATGCCCTGAGTCAAAGTACAAAGAAAATAACTAAACTGAACGAAATCAAAGAAATAAGAGATTATTTTTTTATTAAGTAAAGTTTAAATTCAATTCTTGTCATAAGACAAGCATCTTTTGCTTATATATATGAATCGAAACTAGTCATCTAGGTAGGAAATCTATTTGATATATGAACATCCTAGTTCAATATTTAAGTTTTTGCAGAAAGTTGTTGTAAGGATTTATTTTATAAATTTGTAGACTTGAGCTCCTACGGAATTATTGAGTAAAAGTATATATATCGGTAGAAAATTATATGTTAAACTCTCAAGGACCTGTTTGATGCGAGTATATTAATTTTTAAGTAATAAGGCGTCTAATTCAAATGAGGAGTGGGCAAGGGCTGGTTAGTATATAGGTCAACGTGAAATACGAATGGGGACGTATTGTTATCGCAACGAGTCGCTTTGTAAATGGAAAATATTATGTATTGTAAGGTTTTAATCTGCTTTTTTTTAATACTTGAGTGTGCTAGTTCTTAAAACTGACTCAGAAATTAAATGTCTTAAAACTAACAATATGTCAATAGTATATTCAAATTCTATGAATGCCTAATTTACAATAATGTTTTTTTTAACTTTTAAATTGTTTTCTTATAATATCACCATTTTATTATCTTAATATATATAAATTACGTGTCACGTTGTTTGTCCGCTATGGACTCCTAAACTACTTAACCGATTTTAATCAAATTTGCACACCGTGTGTAGTTTGATCCAACTTGAAACATAGGATAACTTACATCTTAATTAAAATTAAGTCACAATATTATTTTATATCAAAATATTGTTATTTCGTTATTGGCCTTGATAAATTTACTTGCATTTTAAATTTTTTCCTTTACTTAGCGGTCGGAGGTTTTTTAATTTTAATTTTATTTTTTTCTAATACCGTGGTTTCTTAAATAGTTTACTACAATGTAATAGGTATATCCAAAACCTTAGCAACCACAGCAACGCGTGGCCGAGTCTGCTAGTATAACATATTTTTTTATATAGGTATGAACTAATAATATATATTGTAACTGTTAGTGGCGGGATTATATTTTGAACGAATCCTTAAAATAATATTAATATCTATATCTTTATACTAACATAAGTTGATAAATAGTAGTTGACGTACTATAGGGGCATGTGTTGTATATGTGTTGGGAACCATTGCGCTTTACTGCGCATGCCATGACGCCCCGAGACTCATCTCCATCACCTATTATGTTTATGAAACACTCATTGCTTAATAAAAATGGTAAGTGAACGTAGAACCCTGTGTCTTCTATTCCTTCTTTCTAAATATCATGGATATCTTAGAGGTTACTACTTTCACACTTTCTGACAGCACTCCCCATTGAGATGATACGCATGATTCTTGAGTCGTCACTAGTAACTACTCTGTCGCATTTCTCCAAATTGCTTATATACAATGTAAATTATATTTTCACTTACCGTTCTTCGAATCTGATGCTGGAGCGACTTATATCACTCCAAGCGCTCATAGAACGGCCTCGCCCTCGGTGAAAGGCTGCAGCCGCTGCACCAGCAAAAGTACCAGTGGGCCTGCGTTCCAATTCGACGTCCGGTGGAAAATTAACTTTTGCTGATCCTCTTGATGAAGGTCCCTCAACAGATTCTCCACCGCCTGACAACTCCATTTCAAATGGCACGTATTCTGGCACCTCGTCAGCCTCCTGGTCACTACCGTCACTGGTAGCAGAGAGTGCTTCATAACCGTAGCTAGGGCGGACGGCGCCGCCGGCGGGCGCACCACCGCCGCACTCGCTGCCCACGCCCGCCCGAGAGCCGCTTTCTATGCGACTCAATGACGCTGCTTTAACTGACTGCTCGCGCGCCCTTAATGGAGAACCTCTTGATGGAAAGTTATTTGAATAACGCAGCTTGCTGTGACGAAACGTGGTGCCGCTCTCTGTTCGATGTCGGAAGAAGATAATAGCCAAGAGCTTTCTTTCAATTCACTTCACAGTTATCTAAGAGCAGTTCTTAAGTTTTTGTTTGAAAAAGCCACATTCAAATCGTTTTTAAATGAAGGACGGAGAAAATACTTTAAAACAAATATAAATAGTCTTATTTTCACAACAGTCCAATTCACGAATGATTAACGGAACGTTTCACAGTTGTAAATAAAATGTCACAGACCTATATTTTGGTTTCTCTAAAGTTTATGAGCAGCTCGCGTAGTAATAGCAGGTGTAGCTATTGCTCGAGAGTGGAAAAGCGTTGACAGAATACTTTTAATTCTCTGACCTTCGAGTGTCAAACCTTGGTTAATGGGGTTAGCTAAACAAAAATGAGTATAAATACTACGTTTCATACATGAGGTGACTGAGGACCTGAAGTAAGCGAGGAAAGTTCAACATGAAGTGCGCGCAGATAGCCAGGGGTGGGGACCAAATACCGATCGATGTTTCACACCGCATGGTTCTTTGCTCTTTAGTTCGCCTTTTAGCCGCCGTCTCTAAGGAGCGCTTCAAAAGTTTTTATTGAAACTTCATTGACGTAATTGTTTTATTCCAAAAAGAAAATATTATTTTTTTCCCATTTTTAATGTTGAATGTTCTGGACACTTATCCCACAGAATCTAAGTACTTATAACAATGCTTACACTAAATTAAATAAAACTAACAACTTTTACGTTTATCTTAGAATTTAATTATGAAGCTTGGTAAAGCTGAATGTGTAAAGCTTATTATTACTCTAGTAATAATAAAAAAGTCATAAAACTGAAATATAGAAGTCGACAAGTTCACGAAGCCTCGTTCACGACTTAAGCACAACTTTTCTGCTTACAGCTGCTACAGATAATTGTATATTTTCAGTAGTTCCTCTGCTATGATAAAAATAAAAAAAATATATAAAAAATGTATAATTACCTTCTTAAACATATTAGATACTCGTGTATCAACATTCACGAGGTCATTGATTGAATCATACAAAACATCGTTATTGCTAATTCTGTCGTTTGATAAGTATTTCTTCTTTCTTTACCCCGCCGGTACTTGGAAACTTTATGTTTCTTTACGTTTGATTTCGTTTCTTTATGTTTGATTGTGGGGGGTAGTAAAGTTGAATGAAATCTTTTATCGCAAACTATCAACTTTAGAAAATATTAAACAAATAAATCTTTGAAAATATGTTATACAAAAATGAGTAATTTTATTTATTTAAAACGTGTACAAACAACTGTCTGTCTGTCGCTATCACGGCCTAAAACTCCGTGTTTTATATTAAATACTAGCGAACCCGGCCCGCTTCGCTGGGCTAACCCTTACTTTACCTGGTGGCGAGTTACATCAATGAGCATAGCATATTCGTTTTCTTCAAGGAAAAATACATGGTCCTACCAATTTTTATGACAATCGGTTAAACGGGGCGGAACTCGATATTTGACAGCGCCGCCTGGTGGCGAGTTACATCAATGGCCATAACATATTCGTTTTCCTCGAGGAAATATACATGGTCATACCAACTTTTACGACAATCGGTTGAACGGGGCCGAAGTCTATATTTGACAGCGCCGCCTGGTGGCGAGTTACATCAATGGACATAGCATATTCGTTTTCTTCGAGGAAATATACATGGTCATACCAACTTTTATGACAATCGGTTGAACGGGGCGGAAGTCGATATTTGACAGCGCCGCCTGGTGGCGAGTTACATCAATGGGCAAACCATATAAACCTTCTCCGTGGAAAAATACATATACATACCAATTTTCATAATCATCGGTCCAATAGTTTCTGAGTTCATCAATTTCATATATACAAACATCCTTCTTTATATATATAGATTAAAATTAAAATTAATTAGATTTGTCCATCCTATCAAAAACATCGGAATTATATTCATAAATAAGAACGGAATAATGGTAAAAAAAAAGTTGTACAATAATAATATTCTTACCTTTTATATAGAACAAAAACGTATATTAGGGGAAATATAATACAAAAACAAAAAAAAAATTCAAAATTCAAGACGGCTCAGTTGTTGAAATAATTAACTTATTATATAACTAGCTGTACCCGCGGCTCCGCCTGGTTTGTATCAGTAAGCGACTTCGTTTCTATTTTCCCTTCTTTTCCGTGGAGACGGAGCTTAAATGTAAAATTGACAGATGGATTATTCTTGAGGACTGTATAGGGTAGATAAAATATCGTACTGTTACCACTGAGTGAAGAAAACTATTCACACATAAAATTCTTTATTTTTTTAACCTTGTAAAAAAAATTACTTGGTTAAAGGATTTAGAGTAATACGTAGATTTATATCACTTTTGTATCTTACGTCCGTGACTGTACTTATCTAAATCATGTTCATGGCACAGGCAAACGGCATTCAAATCCAGCCAAATGAATGTAACCATAAGAGGGTAAGAAAGGAAAAGCATATCTAACACATAATATAGAAATCCATACTTCCTAATAAATTTGAGAAGCAGCTCGTGCGCAGGACCACGGCGGCAGCGTCTGCCCCTGCGATTGTTGATTGTCATGGCGAAGCAGACGCTCACGGGAAACTGCAGGCGCTTGAAGTGGAACGGAAAGTTGTTCGGGATGAGTGGGATGCGCGGGATAAAAACGGCTTCTCCGGCGCCGCTCCCCGTCAGGATTTGCGCTTCGATGAGGTTTCGCTGCATTACCTTCAGCCGGGTCCCGTTGCATAACTTCGGAGGCGACAAATTCCGAAGGAGCATGATCGGAACTCCAACTTTCAGTGTTAGTGCGTGTGCTGATAGTCCGGAAGCGCTCAAAGAGTTCAGGAACTCTACTGAGTATGTGGTCACGTTCTCCTCATTCAGGATAGTGTTAACGGAATTGTACAGTGTCTCCTCACCTTCGATTTCCGCCAATATTCGTGCATTAATTGCCGCTGCTTGTTCATTTTTCGGCGTTAATATAACTCTCTCACAAACCCAAGCATTCACACGTTGCGTCACCTGGCTCAGGTCTCCGTATACGTTGCGAATGAGGTCTTCAACAGATGGGACGATTCTGCATAACGTCTCTGGCAATCTAACCAGACGGTTGATTTCCTCCAAAAGTCCTTCTCCAATCTTAAGCAATACCCGGGCGAATTCTTGGACATGTGAGCCTCCCTGTTGTACTCGCATATTCTCAGTCAGGCGCAGCTTCTGCATGCTCGGCCACAACACCGATGTCTTCAGACAGGCATTTACCTCGTTGGCTCGAGTACCACGCATCACGACCGGCAAAGTCTGGCGGAAATCACCGCAAAACACCATTGTAACGCCACCCATTACGTGCGTCGTCCTTCTGACGTCTTGGAGCATCTTATCTACGGCTTCTACGGCATTTTTATGCGTCATAGTACTCTCGTCCTAGATGATTAAGCTGCATTCCTGTAGCACTCTAGCTTTATCACAGTTTTTTGATACACCGCAGACAGGAGTTTCTGTACTGTCCAAATCTATTGGGATCTTGAAAGTCGTGTGCGCTGTTTTGCTACAGATTTTTCCTAGTTTTCTTACTTTTGCTAGTAGAATACTGGTAAAGAATGTCTTTCCGGTACCTCCTGGCGCATCCAAGAAAAATATTTCGCCCGATTGCTGTTCGACACTCCGCATCACTCTGCTGAATATATGTCGTTGCTCTGTTTTCAGCCTGGAGATATTGGTACTGACAATAGCTGCCATTTCCTCGCGATCGTAATGGGTTGCATCCTCGTATTCTTGATTTATATGAAGCTGGTGCAGCCGTATCGGTTGGGGCAAGCCATAACTATCCAAAGAATTACCACCAATGTTAGTGACCATTTCCTGAAGCAAAGTGAGGCAGCTATTTAATACCCTTTCGTTAACTTGGTTAACTTCTTGCTCGTTAATCCTCATACAATGAAGAATATCTTCGGCAAAATTATTTTGATATTTTTGCCACAGTTGTAGAGGATTGGTCATCCCACAAAATACCAACATGACGGCAAATAAGTGGCGTAGTCGACTGGGGCTACCACTGAATACCGCCTCTGCTAGAGTTTGATCCCAATTTTGGTCGTCGTGTAAAACAGGCAAGGCACTGCAGGTTGCATGAAACGTAGTGTGTTCCACGCTATTGACCGTTCTGAAGGCCTAATCTATCTAGGATCTAATCTAATTTTACCGGCAGAACAACACATTCCATTGGCCTCGCCATTCCATTTTAAAACATTGCAAAATTGGCACATTTTTGTCATCCGACCGATATTTGGGTCATCCGCATATTTAATACGTGAATTATACGCCAATCCAGAGCCCTCTTTCGGGTCTCAAGAAATTTCTTCAGTCTCGTACACTACAGAATCGACGGACATCACCAACAGCCTGTTAATAGCGTGGCGCTCACGGTCTGCTTGGAGCTGCGCCTCCCGCTGCTCGGCAGGTTGCAATGACCGTAAATCGCAAATACGTTGACGCTAAAACTAAAAACGTGCTGCGTTGTATCCTTCCAGAACTGACTGTACGCCAATTCTGAGTCGGTTTCAGATTCTCGAGAGAGACTGTGGCGTTCACGGTCCGCAGCTAACCACCACTTGCGTTCTTCGTCAAGTTCCTGGAATCAAATAATTAAAGTAATTTAGTAACCGATTTATTTACTGACAGGTAGGTAAATATTGCACTTGACAAAGGCTGTAACTTAGATTTGTCATGATTCTTGTATTGGTAGGTAGTTAACATTATCATACGGAAGGTAAAAACAAAATAAACTTATTTGAGCAGTAATAAACATGTGAGTATCTGTTTGAAGAATGCCTGATGGATTCCGTATATTTGAAAAGATAAACATATTAGGAACGTACCTGAGATCGCGCCAAAGAAGAGCGCGTTCGCTGTAATGCCAAGCGTTCATTGCTTTGCGTAAAAGTCTCTGA
This sequence comes from Napeogenes inachia, assembly GCA_959347355.1. Lineage (NCBI taxonomy): Eukaryota > Metazoa > Arthropoda > Insecta > Lepidoptera > Nymphalidae > Napeogenes > Napeogenes inachia. Next base: position 12,328,553 of record OY365800.1, on the reverse strand, counting down.
TATAAGAGACAGAGCATACCCCTCCCGGTCGGCGGACAGCCGGAAATCACGATCTTCTTCGTATTCCTAGAATAAACGGCAATAAGTGTAGGTAACGCACTACCTATAGATATTATTTTATAAACGAAGAAAGAGAATGGTTTAGTAGCCGTGGATTGCCAAAAGTAGGTACTTACCGTCGAGCGCACGTCTATCGTACGGATCCGCTGAGCGGTCAACCGTTTTTTTCCGATGCATGGGACACAGAATGGCGATCACGTTTGCTGCTACGACTCAAATCACGCTCATTTCTAGTTTTGAGCGATCTCAAAGACTGCGTACGATTTCATTGAAATCGCAACCTAGACTCGCGTTGCCTTGCCGTTTCAGCCAAAAGCGAAGCAGCCTGCCTGGCTAGCGCTTGACTGAGTCAATCACCGCGACTTTCCTCTGACTCCTGACACCGTGCCAATTGTGCCCTCAACGCGCGGCGAGACTTCCTCGTAAGATTAGATTTTCTTCGGGAAGGCATGAGAGGTAATCGTGATAATCCGTATAAAATGCCAATCACAAATCGTGAAATGTACTCCGCAAACAACAGAGTAAAATCTTTTTTTAAAGTACCAAACTTCATGGTCATTATTACGAATATTAAGTCTGTAGGTAAATTCATGATGAATTAAAACTATATGCGTGTTGATAATGTGTGTTAATTTTACCACCACGTACTTATTCAGGTGCAAACTTATTTTGAGTGTAGTGCTAACTCCCTCTTAGGAAGGGCTAAATTATTATAACCTCCATGACCGAATTTTCCCAGCGAAAAAAATAAAATAAAAAAACAGCCTATAATCTGGCCGGGAATTTTCTTGACATATTGATAAAATTTTCATCAAAACCCGCTCAGCCGTTTTAGCGTGATGTGCGCAAATAAACAGGTAAACAGACAAAAATTCTAAAAACTGTTGGAACGTGTTCTGTTATCAATTTTAAGTATCCCTAAAGATTTTTTTTTCGAATATATTCTATGTACAGACTTTCGAACCTCTTCAGCTTTATTATATAAGATTATTCAATGTTCTTCAGATGGCATCACTGTGACAACTGTTTAATGATAACTGAAGTATGTTATATTATAAATGTACAATGTTAAGATAGGTCATCTTAAACATTCGTGTAATGTTGTTCCATATTTGGTAGTATTTTTTTTTACATATATATGGGCATACGTATAAATATGGCTTATTAATTTAAATATTTACGTAAGCATATTTATCAATATACTCGATGTCGATGTAAAATGTCAGCGATATTATTTTATATATGTGTTTTACAAAATATAAAGACTCGATCCAAAGCCAATGAAATAATGACGGAAAAAAGTAATCGAATTTGATTAGAAGTGGACGAAATAAAAGCGAAATAAAAGGAACGAGTGCGTGATCTAAATAAGTATCATCCTCTAGTAAATGTAATCGTTGACAAGCTTCTTTGTATGTTATGCACACTTCAACATCCACGAAACTTAACTAATAAAAAACGGACAAAAAATATTTGTTATTAGGAAGTAATATTCATTTAACGGTGAACAAGGGTGTAAATGTGGCTGATCGCATTGTTGGATAATATAATCAGTATAGGCTGTCGTTGTTTCCGACGTTGGTATCTTTGAGTAAACAAATGGAAATGAATCTTTGCTCTGCGTTTTACGTCGTAAAAGAAACTCGTTGCCATCCTCTAGTGACATGACGCTATTGTAAAAAAATAAAATAATATCCAAGCTATCTCATTGCGTCTAAAATATGTTTTATAGATATATATTTAATAGATATTTTAGTTTTTCGGCCCATTTTTATTCGTTTTATCGTTTTATTCAAGCTTCAATATTATAACTAATTATATAATATAATATTCCAGAGTGTGATCTTGTAAAGTATTCGATAAAATGTGATGGAAACTTTTCCCAAAGAACATTTAACGCAAACAAGTGTCTTAAAGTAATTTTAAAACCAAACCAAACCGAGGAAGTTTAAAACCAAACCAAACCGAGGAAGTTTAAAACCAATTGGTTCATCCAAACATTTTTTCCATTCTCAATCGTCAAAAAAGAACCCTCTTGCTTGAGCAGCTTTTCGAAATGAGTTGTAAATCATATTTTCATAAGTTCTAACATCTCTGAAGTACGTCGGCCCTTTGACGTAACAGTAATAGCCGGAGATAATATTGCTCCCGATCAGTAAAGGAATAATTATACATTCCTGTGATATATGTATTTGTGTTTGTCACTGTCCATGGATAAATCTAAAATATGTCGGAATTTCAGTGTAAAGATATTGTCGAGCACTTACATTTGTTCTGTTTAGTTCAAAAAATGTCCTAATAAGTTGATTTTTCAACTGATCTAGCTGTTGCTTCGTGAACTTTCTGTTCTGTGAACACGACAGTTTGTTGGTTTTCGAAATGATCACTTAACTGTATAATTGTGTGATTTATTTTGTGCTGAAAATTCAAATATTCGTCAAATTGATTCAGCAGAAACTTACCTGGTATCAATATAAGTCTTAATTTCATCATGGTATTCATTGCTTGATGTCGATTAATCGCTGAACTCATGTGGCACTACTGTAATTTGTATCTTTGCTCGGTCATGACCTTTATAATTATACTAGCTGACCCAGCAAACATTGTTTTGCCATATAAGTTATTTCTAGGTAATTTCTAGTATTTTTTACACAAAAAATAACTAACTTGTAAGTGTATAGAGATGTGGTATATACGTAAAATAGGCACGGAAGGTTGTGAAAGATGAGGGAACACAAATCACCAAGCATTATTATTTAATTTATTATTATTTATTTCTTATAATTATATAACATTAACCCTCGCCGCCCATGCAGGTTATTTGGTTTATGTGGTTCGATCAGAATTGGTAGCAATGAGCCTAATTTTAAGAAAGATTAAGCCTCTCATTTTGATTTTCGAATTAACTTCAGGAACACTTTATAATCTGGATCCGTGAAGATAAGTAAACCGCTCCATGGTTCAGGTGGTGTTTCAATTTCAGGAAGTTACACTTTTCCTGACGTGCAACACATTCCGGCTGGTTCGTTTTTGAATTTGAGAGAATGACAATCCGGACATTCCTTGTACCATTACCTTGTGTCATAGCACCAATTACCACTTTTAAATAAGCGTTATATTCAATATCAGGCTCATTCTGTATTGCTACCTGCAGGATCGATTCAGATGTAAGTGCCCGTTATTGTTTTTATTATTATTTTTTAATTTCATTTAATGTAATGACGTTTTTTTTTGTTTATATAATGTTATTAGTTATTTTATTTTATGGTGTATTTTGTTTTTTTTTTGTTTGTGTTTACAACGCTCGAATAAAAGTTTATTTCTTTCTTTCTAAATTCAAAGAAGTTAGTCAACGTGGAACTTGGACAACCTGTCAGATCGTTGTAATACGTTATACGGTGAAACATGAGCACTTTGACCACCATCTAAATGTACGTTAAAATCGAGTGGGGGACGAACCAACTAGTCTTGTAGGTGAAAGCACTCTTTTCTAATGTAAGAGACTAGAACATCGCGGCAAAGAGAACGAGTGACCACTTTGTCGACTAAGATGTCCGATAAGACTAAAGTATCCGATAACTGACGACTTATCGGAAACGTATCGGAGATTAGCACAATGTAATTATACCTTCCACTGTCATCATTTGTGGTTCGGAGGCGATAAAGTGAATAATCATAATTTGCAGTTATCATTTCTTTTCTTGGATCGTGTTTTGAGTATTTTCCTTTGACGATCAAGGTGAAGTTATCAATTATATTCAGCAATCAACATTATGTCCTGGCAAGGACAGGAAATAATACTTGACAAATTGCAGTCCACCATTGACTGCGCGTGAATGTGATAAACAAGTCTGGTGTGTCATAATATATATAATAATCTAGTGTAATGTAATAATCTGTAGCATATTCCCGTATAAGTCACTGCTTTTGACGTATGTTGCTGGATTATCACTCTGTGGATATTCTGTATATGTCCGTTTGCATTGATTGGCATCTCGAAGTACATTTCTCGGAATAGAGTTTTGCCTTCAAAATTTTGGTGTTAGAAAAACAAATAAATTTGTGCAGCTTCAAAAACATATAATACACAGCAGTAAAGGGTCAGGCCATTGCTTATATTCACGACTAGTATTTTCCCTTTTTTTTAAGTAATTTATCTTTTTGACCGTTTTTATTTCAGTTTTTTCTTACCATTGTTAAAAGATCGTTCTTTAGTTTTTCAATGTTAGTTATTCTGTGAATCTGCTTTTAATGCGATACTTAAGACACTTGTGGCTCAACTTCACGTTCAGGCAAAAATCACTCAATTACTTGTTTTTAAAAACATTTAACTATAAACTAGCTTTGCCTGAGTGTTGGTTGTAGTGTTGAAGCATCTAGCATAATCATCATTAGGGCACGAATGAAAAAAAAATCTTAAATTGTTAATAAAATTATAGTACGGCTTTTAATAATTTATTTTTGTTGTACTTTTGCATAAGGTAAGGTAATTTAAGGTCCAAGAAAACAAGGATTTGGTCGCAATGTTATTATTTTTGTTTTTTCCTGCGTCTTTAAAGTCAATAATTTCATTTTTGTTAAAATAAATAGCAAACTAGGCTGCTGAAGTTGAAGAAAAGAAGTTGAATGTCTGTACACCAAATATCAAAAAAGAAGCTCAAGTTTTTTTTTAGAAAATGCGTTAATGTCGTAAAACAAGTTGAAATAAAAGGCAATACAAAAAAGCAATACATAAAGTTCTTCTAGTACATAAAGTTTGATTTAATTCTTCCGTCTCGTTCATATTATGTTTTTTTTGATTATTTATTACCAAAAGATCAAGATCTGGTAAAAAATCATAGATTTTTCTATTTATGCTAGGATAGTAGATCCTGTCCACTATATGATTGAAAGTATTTATAATCATCCGTCATTTATTTATGCAGGAATATTCATCCTATTTCCCAGGCATGCATGCAGACATATTTATTCTCGTTAAAGAGGTTCCTAGTTCTCTATATACAGGGTTATTTGTAATTAGTTGACCACCTCTTGCAGGCAGCCTTTCTACATCTATCCTAACAACATTTGTTCTACGACTTTTCAGAAATCTTATAAATAACTCAGAAAAAAGGAAACAAAAAAATTTAAATAACTCAGAAAAAAGGAAACAAAAAAAAAGATTGTGTGGTTTTATGAAACCACCGTAAAAGTGAAACTTTTTTTCACATTATAGACATTTAACTAAAAATTTTCGGAATAATATTCCATTAAGGGTATAAAAATTGCTTCATCAATCTTAATTTTATACTTAGAAAATGGGAATGATAATGGGAAATGATAAAAGTAGACTAGGTCTCCAACTAATATTTTTATTGAACTCTGTGTCTTAGAATACGACATACATAATACTTTACAATTATTTAGATGATATACACATATTAAAACACTGAAAACAATATTTTATAATCGTTGAGTCATTTTGATCCGTTTTTCAATTATTTTCAATCATTCTATTATCAATTCCATCTTCATCATGAATTTCACAGTTTATAAATGTAACCAATATTTTATGGTAACTAAAATACGTGAACAGTGACTTACATTCGATTTTTTCAATGTATCTAGTAAAAACCGCATCGATCGTTGTACCATATCTCGTGGTGGGTATATTTCTATCAAAACTAACCGGCGACAGCGTACGTCCGCAGGAGTAGTGGTGTTTGCATTGCCAGTTGTATTTTCAGGAGCCTGCGGCGAAGATTCATGGTTGAAAAATTGTTGAGGGTGATCTGACGAGTTTTGAAATTCCTCTGGATTAACAATTAATGCTCGACTTGTACTTGTACTGCTGTCACTAGTGCCTTGGTTAAAATTGGCACCCGATTTTAGCCGCTTGCATTTTTTGACGATACCTGCGGCATCGTTCCGCATTGAGCTGCTTTTGATGTAAAAGTTTTGCTGTAACAATATTTTCAGATACAGGCTCACCACTTTGAACGGTACTAGTACTCGGCATGGCATCTGTTAAATAAAATTAAATATATTGAATGGACCGAATATAAATAAAGAGACTTAATTTAATATTCATACAAAATAAGTTAATTAATAAATTCAAGCACTCAAAATTGAAATAAATCCATAAACGACAACATGCACCAGCAAAAAGTTCTAAAAATTCAATATAAAAACTATGTTTACTCACCAAGATCTTTTTTCCTTTTTCTATAAGCACGTGCTCTGTCGGCGTTCTGTTTTTTACGGCGTAAAATTAATTCATCGTCATTCATTTGTGCACTATTCTTTGCTTTTTCCTCGTTGATCAGTTTTTTGGACTCACTAGCTGTGTCGTTGTTTACCAAAAGCGAATAAATAACAACATTTACATTAAACACTGACAAAAACAAACAAAATAGCGTGGAGCACTGGCACAAATGAGTAATAGTTTATACACTACACGGTCAGCTGATGCGAACTATAGGCGCCGCCATATTGGCCTCGGCTGCTCTGACGAGCGCCTTTCACTTTATCCCTACTCCGCGGCCGACCGTCACGCGACATGCAACACACAGACGAAAAAGTTTGAGACGATGTAATAAAAGTTTCACTTTAAAAATTTTTGCTTTCTCGGTTATTTATTACTCTGTAAGAAGTATAAAGTATAGGCCGCGGCAGTCTAGCTCTGCACGAAATTTGTAAGGTACCACGCACGTAATACTATTATAACTTATTTTTTTTTGTTTTATTTCGAACTTTACCCAATCGTCGTATTGTGTATTAAAGTTTTAAACTTATGATGTATAAAAGTGGTAACAATTAATCAAAGTACAATCAGATTATTCACAATAATACAATGTGTTATTTACTAAAGGATTCAATATTTACAGATTACCTCTTAAATTTATATCTCGTCGATACCGGTGCAAAATAGTCCCTTTCATATCCAACACAAAGACCACACCTAAAAATCAATTGTTCACTGACTCGGTTTACCTCACTTAGCCAACACTCGCACCATCTTGGTGTACTCGATATTTGTGTCACGGCATCACAGTACTGTTTTCACTAATCGAAATTCGGTTACCCATCAAAGGGAGCCACCGGGTCGCGCGACACACGCTTATCTAATCGACCGTGACAAACGATTGAGGTCAAGTTCAAACATGCATCGCCGCCGCTGCATCACCCCGCCACCCGCCATCCCGCACCCCGCTGCACGTGTCCCTGGCACGTATTTTGCCTACGCAAGGTGCGTGGCCTCTCTTTGCTCAAGGTTGCAAGGTTGTTAAATGCACGTTCAGAGGCAGTAAATAAATTTTGTATGGGAAAAACTAATTTTTTAAAACTATTAATTTTAAAAAGTCGTAGAACAAATGTTGTTGGGATTGTTGTACAAAGGCTGCCTGCAAGAGGTGGTCAACTAATTACAAATAACCCTGTATATTTAGAGAAAACTTTTATAGTCGATGCGATTTCCCGAAAAAATTACATAGTCGATGCAATTTCCAGAAATACCTTATATAGTCGATGCAATTTCCAGAAATTGTCAACCACATTTTTAATCATTGGTTAGCGATAAATCAACATAACTTCTGAGACTGTTTGGTGAGGGTACAATCACTTAATTTGGTCTAGTAAAAGACAAACCTCTTATTGAGTCGCGCGGCTGCGAGAAACAAACAAGTGGACGCTGTGGAAACAATTACGAAACGGATATCTCTGCAGCCACTCATCAACTAAGGATTCCGTTCTCTAGTAGCACAGCTACGCAGCAGCTTTTGATGCTCGTATATTGTAAGGGCACCATCACGTGTCGTCGCATTACCGGTTACACTTTACGCGACGTCGTAGAATGTGACAATGAACGTGTTAAATATATTTTTTGTTTTTTTTAGTTAGTTTTTGTGGAGCAAATCCCTATAGTAGTGAAAATGGTGGATTTGCTAAATCGTATGGAGCTATTAGTTTCTTAAGTTTTATCTTTAAGTTGTGACGTCTCGTGTCAAAAAGTACTGGAAAACAGTACGTACTCGTTCCTACTCGAAGACTCTTAATTCTTCTTTCAATTACTATGCTTTAAGTGGCTTTGAGTGTAGTTTTGCAATCACTTTTACATATAAAAGTTTGGCTATTTCTTATATTTTTTTTATATACGTAGATGGATCAGAAGTAAGTACGGTATAATTTATATATTTATTACAAACTATTTGTGAGTGCACATCGTTAAGGAGCTATATTTTTTTTTCTTGAAAAGACATACGAAGTCGAAGTTTGCCCTCGTTCCTAACTATGACCTAGGCGATCCATACTTAGGTCCTTATTCCCTTTGACCTACGAGGTCTATACTTTGCTTTTATTGACTATTGACCTACGAGGTTTACGCTTTGGCCTCATTCACTATGACCTACGAAGTCTTATCCTAATGAATCCATTAAACTTTGTGGGATCGTTTTCTCCATCTCAATTAAAAATCGTTTTGTCGTGTTGTATGCGCCCGTTTCGACATATAAAAATAAGTTTTATTGGGCTCACGAATTTACAAGAATATTATTGTGTTTGGTGCTTTTCAATTAAAAATAATTTATTAGAGATTGAATTTGAAAAGTATTATATAAAATAAATTAATATTCTTTATAATAATCGATGTTTTTGACAATGTTTTTGTTGATAACAATAATCAATTATCGTGGTCGTCGATAATTGATTATTTTTATGAAAAAATATTAATTTACTAAAATGGCTATAAAAATAGGGATAGGTGATAAAATGGTAAAAAATTTGGGTTTTATGTATTTTTAATACCAAATTATAGAAAAATAAAAACAAAAGATGTTGTTAAACAAACCACAAATAAAAAAAAAATAAGAATGAACAACCCTTATCACTTAGGGGTATGAAAAATAGATAGTTGTCGATTCGATGATGGAGTGTTATACCGACGTAAATCAAGAGATTTATGTTTATAAAACTGCATTGATACCGAATATAATGTTTGAGTTGATTTTCTGAGGTTTCTCTTCAGCTAAAATTGCAGCCATCCTTTAGTTAAGTTTGATAAAAGGATTGGATTCATTGAGCATTGTTTGTAAGGACCTCATTATATTGCTTCTGTATACGTTATTTCTATAATCAAATAACCGATCATTTAATGCTACTTCATTTTCAATTACGTACAATTATTTGTATTGTGGTTTATGACCTTGCGACTTAAACAAAGATCCAGTTTTACATAACCTTGCCCTTGTACTCTATAAGTGAAAAATCCTGGAGGATTCTTGTTTAAGTTTGAATTTATGGATGCCATAGCAAATATTGAATTACGTTGTCGTACATTAGCCTTAAAATGATTAGCATCAGACGTATTGCCTACTAAATTGCGTATAAATCTAATAATATATCTGGTATCGGCTTTATTGATCTATCTGAGTCTATGTAGACTTTACCATCATGACAACAATTTGTAAAATGAATTTTAATTTTTTTACCTAAAGAATAAAGTGTTTGAAATTGAACATTACTTGAATGGTGTTATTGGAAAGTGCTAAATGTACATAATTATACTTTGTCCATAATATTATTAGTCTTTTTACAGATCACGCCCATGAAGATTTGAATTGCTTACGTTAATATGTCATACAAATAATATTGTACTTCAAGGTGGGGTACCGCCCACTTTGTGGTTTGGCTTACATAATGATTACTACGATCGTGCCACAAATGACAAATAATCGGTTGAAATCAATGATACGAGTATTCATCTGGTAAAGAAAAACTCTTCTATTATTTAAATATTAAGACAAATAAATTTTATATAATAACATTATACTTATAAAGTTTTATTTTCTTCTTAATTTATGGCATACGAATAAAACAATTAGTATAGTCTAGTTTATTTTATTAAGACAAGTCGTCAGAGTAATAATTTACACTAGATTTGTCCGATGAGGAGTCTTCTGTAATATTAATGACTAGCTGACCCAGCAGACTTCGTACTGCCTCAATCCATAAATAAAAACCTAAACTTTGTATAAAATAAAATCTTCGACATCTTTTTTTTTCGTTGCCAATATTGCTCTTTCACCCAACCAATTATGGTTATTGAACTTTTGCGCTATATCTGGGAAAACACGCTGAATAAGCTCTTCCTTTGAATCTGTGATTTGACAGAAATCTGTGGGTAACGTGATGAATCCGGTCGAGTTGTCTACTGCAACTTTATTATTTCCAATGTCTAACAACTGCTTCGCAAACACATTCGCAGTTTCATCTTGTTGCAAAAATACTCACATGTTAGTTGTTAATTAGAGTACATACAGCCACAAGTTCGATGATTTTAGGCATGCATTTAGTTCATCAGCAACAGTTGATCGGGGAATTACTGGAAGAGTCTGACGAAAATCACCTGACAACAGTATCATGGCCCCACCAAAAATATTTTGGTTGTCACGAAGATCTTTCAACGGTCAGTCAAGTGCCTCCAGTGACCTCTTATGGGCTATTGTGCATTCATCCCAAGCAATCAATTTGCATACCTGTAGGATCTTGGCCATTGCGCTATTTTGGCGATGTTGAAAATTTGCATGTTTAATGGTAATTTCAAGGCAGAATGTGCAGTTTGCCCGTCTTTTAGCAGTGTCGCAGCTATTCCAGATGAAGCCAAGGCTAGAGCAACGTCATTTCGCGATCTGAGCCTCGCCAAAAGCAATGAAATTAAGAATGTTTTTCCGGTTCCTCCGGGAGCATCAAGGCAATAAATTACAGCAGATTTACAGCTTCACAGCTTCTATCAAAGTGTTGTACGCAATAATTTGTTGTTGATTTAATTATAAAACATTTATACGAACTGTTTCGGCCAATGCTTCAATGTCGTACTGTTGTTCTCTTTGCAACTCATGGTTTAATAGATTCAATCATCAATCATTCCCAAACACGACAATACTTTATTTGCCATCAATAAACTCATATCTTCTATCATGATCAATGTCTCATTGTAAATTTGTGCAGTCATTTGTTGTGTAGGACTCAAAGTTTGACGACGCACACGATGCAAAACATACTCACACATGTCATCTCTATACTTAAACCATAAATCTTTTGGATTCGAGGGGAAACATGTCAATATGATAATTGAAAACAATGTACGACTTTGATGCAGTGCTCAAGTAAATGCAAGAAATCGTTCTCAAGTAAATGCAATACTTGACATGTCTCACGATAAGTCGCACACAGCTGTCCATTAATAATATCGATAATAATTAATACAGGTGTAATATCGTGGCTTGTCAGCATACAGCAAAATGCGAGCACAATCAAACTATTGTCTACATCAACATTTTGTCCTTTTACCTTCACAACTACCGATCGCCCATTATCCGCAACTGATCGCCGACGATACAATGAGTATCCATCCTTTCCCGTTATGGTTTCAGCAAGCAGGTTTCTTGACACAATGCTTTATTAAGAAATTGATGAGAGTTTTTTTTTTAAACTCTGGCAGTTATGTCATGTCTATCAACTGGTGTTATGCTATGTAGCAATTCCCTCTTGGTTTTGGACCATTTTGGGTCTGGGCGGCCATAATGCCTAACATATGACATAGCATCCTGAGCATATTCATTCATGTGGCATGAGCTTCCTATATAAGTGGCTAGCAAAATTGACATTCTTCCTACATTATTCACATTACCATCCATATTTATAGCATCACGGAGATGAATGTATTCCTCTGATCGTAGCTGTCGTTGGTTCAAACGGATGTGTGTCAATCGTTCAGTCTCAATTCTGACATACATGGAAACTTCAAACTGATGAAAAGGTCTATGACACATTAAAATATGATTTACTTCACCTTGAGGGATCATGAAATGAATGAATAGAAATTCATACCACTAAGTTTTTTGTTAGTTACAGTACCTGCAATTAAAAATGATTCAATTTATTTACCTGTTACTTCATTTACCATTTTGGTATTAAAATGGTATTCATCTTCCCCCTGCCAAAAGATCAAAGGATATTATTATGCATCATAACTCCTGTGTGTTTCAGATACACGTTTTAAATCACTGTTCTGACGATGAAGCACAAAATCTTTAGATTGTAAATTTTCTCCCACAATGACAACAGTCATTTCGTCTATGGTAGGTGAATTAAACCTCATTGTTTTGACGTCAGACAGACGTTTTGTCAGCTCGAATGATAATATTATGGCTATAATAATATTATTCGGATATTGCAAGAGTTCATGGGCGGCGGTGATCACAAGTCATCTGTGACCCGCCAGCTCGTTTGCCCTCCTCTTCCATAAAAAAGAATCAAATGGCATACGATCCAATGCTATTTTAAACATGTTTACTAAATTGTTATTCTGATGAAGAAACATTTGTAATTCATAAACAATGGTCAATCTGCATCAGGTACTGGTAACAGTGTAAATAAGTAAGTGATAAATTTGTCCTTGTATCTGTATTTTTTTTCGATGGTTTATATGAGATATATATATATGTCAGAGAAGCATCATTTGTAGCAGTTTTTGTGGGCGTCATTGATAAAGTGTAAGCACAAAAGATAAGATCACAGTTTTACACGTTTATTTAGCAAATAGAGTTGTTAACTTTTAATTTTGAACCGAGCAGCGGGTTCGGGGCACCGATCTTAGTATCATCTTTTATTTTACAATAAACCAAATCAATCACTCCATCAATATTTGACCACTTCCAAACATATCAGAAACCCAAATGAGCCCAGCGTCGTCCGCATCTCACCTTTTAAAGAGGGCGCCTCGACCCCGCTCGAGGCGCATCCTCTGCTCTGATTGGTCGTTTCGAAAATACTTTTTAACAAACTTATAATCTTTTTTTAAATTGTAAAATAATGAAACAAAACAAATAAAATTAAATAAAGAGGTTTGAAAGCAATTAGAATTGAAACAAATAAAATAATATTCTGGTACGTTCTAATAATAATCAATTCTATTGAATTGACTCGCTCCGACGTATATATATATATATATATATATATATATATATATATATATATATATATATATATATTTTAGTACGTATTAAATATTATAAAAACATATTCTCGTATAATACCTTAAAAGTGGGCTTGAAATCGTCCTGTATAATATGTGTAGCGCCAAATGATGTCATCTGGAAACAGCTGTTATATCTGTGAATGTTTTCCAAGAAGTGCTTAGTATCATTTTCAATCCCAGGAACTAAAGATCGTAAAGGATCTGGTGGTGGGACCAATTGTTTCAATTTTATTTTGCCTCCAGCACAACATAATCCAGTAGATTTATGAGTTTATCGTTCAAAAATCACTGGAGCATTCTGTCTGCGGATTCGCTCAATTTCATTATGTCGTGCTTGCTGTGGTTGTGTTTCATGTTCACGAACTCGTTATCTACTTCATTATCACACTAAATAACGCAATTCTGACATAGCAATACGACTATTTTCTTGATCTGTCTCTCTCTGGTCATCAGTGCGGTTAGCATGTGAGATAGCTCTTCTCACATTTTAATTGCAACGTTAACTGACTGACGACGATTATTGACTGTGACGATCTAAGTCAGGTCGTCTTCTCCTCGGCATCGTAAATTGTAAATAATTAAATTGAGAAAATTTTTCGCCCGCTTAGCAGTAAAGTGTCACAATCACAAAATATAAAAAAAATGATCACATTACTTGGAATGTCACTATCACAAAGGATCGCCAAAGTAAAGAAAGTTCTCGCTCACTCATAGATATCGTAACACAATATCGTAATACTTCTCTCCATGTTCTAAAGTGCGACAGGATGGATTGACACATTAGTTGGTTGTCAAATATTATTTCATATTATTTTTTGTCATAGCTGTAAAATGAGCTCCGATGAACACAGTGAGTGATTGCAATTTAATAAGAACTTTATTGAATATAAATAAAGTTCAAATTGGCTCTAAATTTTAGTTAGAAAACGTTTATATGGGAAGAAGAAAAGTGCTGTTTTTAGGGTTTTCCCGGCAATAATTCGAATTTTTCTTACCGTTTAAACCTTCCCTAGATCTCCGAAAACATTTCAAGACCAAGATAATCTGAATCAGTTCAGCCGTTCTCGAGTTTTAGTGAGACAAACGAACAGCAATTCATTTTTATATATATAGATAGATTAGCTCTTCTGTGCATATCGTATCAAATGCAATATCACGGTCCCAATCAGAGCTTATGACTCTCTTAGTTTTCTCCACCACACTTGCCAATTTGTTGCACCACAATTGCACCCACCACACGTGGGTGCAACCATTTTAAGCAATTGCAACATTTTATTCGCAGTGAACGGGGGCCTCGTATTGCTTCTCGCAGTATGGCCTTTTACTTGTGCCCATATAAGTTCTATGGCTATTTACTGGCATATATATGGCTGATATGGAAGAATCCTTTCCTAATGAAATATAAAAAAGGAGCTCATTTTTTTTTACAAAATACGTTAATGTCGTAAAACAAATCGAAATAAAAGGCAATACAAATAACCAGTACATAAAGTTCTTCCAGTACATAAAGCTTTATTTAATTCTTCCGTCTCGTTCATATTACTAGCCGACCCGGCCACGCGTTGCTGTGGTTTCTAAAGCTTTTGATATAACATCACATATCCCGGGATACTGGTTTCAACTCGTGTGCGTGCTAACGTGATTTGACATATTTTTATTCGCTCTATGTTTATTTTAATAATTTTATTTAAATATTTGAATATTATGTGTATGTGAAGTTAAAATACTACCAGTACAATCCAAACAATTAAGTGCTTTATAATTACCTTTAAAACTTTATTAAATCAACACGAAAAAAACCGTTACTATAATACACGTCACAATGGACACATTAAAACAATCGATTTCTGAATTAAGTGAAGTCTTCAACTCCCGTATGAACGACTTCCAACGGGATCTAAATGCAACAACGCCTGCTGCAAGTCCATCTTCGAGTATAAATTCGCAGTTTCTTGCATTTAGGTCATTTATATTATCATCCCTGCAGAGTCTTCAGCGGCAAATTGATTTACTCTCACAGCATCAAGATGAATTGGAGATGAGATCCCGCAGGAAAGTACTCCTGATCCATGGAGTGACGGAAGACAAAAAAGAGGACACTCTTGCCAAAGTGTTCACAGTGTTTTCAGAAAAACTTAAACTACCGGACTGTACTTCAGGTGCTATTAGTCGGTGTCATCGCCTCGGGTCTCAAAACAGTAGCAAAACGAGACCTATTCTTGTGAGGTTTTATGAAAGCCAGATAAGAGACAGTTGTTGGTCTCTTAAAACCAATTTAAAAGGTTCTGGTGTAACTATTTCAGAGTTTCTCACGAAGCAGAGACATGATGCATTTATATTGGCTCGTAAACACTTTGGAGTAACAAATTGCTGGACAAGAGATGGCCATATAATAGTATTAAGCAGTGATGGTACGCGACATCGTGTAACCACTGTCTCAGAGGTTACCACTATACTTGATGCATGCAACATTGATTCCGATTCTCTTCCAGCATCTACGATGGCGACTACTTCGAAAAGTACTAAATCGATTGTGAATGTAAGATCCAAACGAATAATTAAAAAGTAAAAATGTTTTAATGTTGCATGACACTCTGTTTACTATTACTTTTTATTTTACTTTTACCCTACATTTTTATTTTTTTATTTTGTTGTCGTACGTTACCTTTCTTTGAACATAGATTATGCTTGTCATATATCATAATTGACATAACTTTGAGTGTTTAGACAGGACTATTAGAACATTTAGTGTTGCTACATAATTATTTTTAAAGCTGTCAACATATAAAAACGTTTATTATTTCATCGTTAACTTTTACTACAATTTTAATTTATTTTATTTTGTGTTAACTTACATTAAATCTTTATATTTTTTCTAATTAGTTATTATTTGTTATTAAGTACTTTGCGATAATAAATTAAGATAATCTTTGGTAGACAGTTCTATTAGACTAGCATAATATTATTATTATTATTACTTTTTTTTTTTTTTGTTTTTTATGTTTTTTCTTTTTTATTATTGAAAGCAATTATTGTTATCATTTCTCTTTAGAAATAATTCGATCTCTTTCAACTGGTGGGTGTACACATTATTATTTGTTTTATTTTAAGTTTTTTTTTTGTGTTATTTTAATTCTTTATATATTTTTGTTTTATTTTATTATTATTATATCCATTTATCATTTTATTTTTTTATAAAATTTATTTTATACATATATACTTTATATATACACATAATGTCTTTTGTCGATGACAGTGATACTTTTTTATCTCTTTCTTCTGATGGGCATTCCAGTGATACTAGTTACCACAGTGCAAATTCTCCTCTATTTAATATTACTTTAGAAAATATTTTTTCCAAACTTGATAAAAATTTCAATGTAGTGCATCTAAATACCCAAAGTATTCCGGCACATTTTCCAGAAATGCTTGCGTCGTTTGAGTCAAAAAATATTCACGCTATCCTTGTTTCTGAATCCTGGCTTAAACCTTGCTTAACCTCTTTTTCTTATTCCCTACCAGGATATTGTCTTATTCGCAATGACCGCATAGGCAGAGGTGGGGGGGGAGTTGCAATTTATCTTCGCACTTCTATACCTTTCACTGTGATAAATTGTTCTACTCAGCCACCTCCAGCTGATGCAGCCGAGCACCTATTTATTGAAATCACCTTATCACATCACAAACTTCTTCTCGGTGTACTCTATAGCCCTTCTCTCCATGTAGATTACTTCTCTTCTTTTGAACGTTTATTAGAGGACATTACTCCATTATATAGTCACTCTATTATAATGGGTGACTTTAACACATGTCTGTTAAAGCGTGACAACCGAGCTAATAAGCTTCTGTCTTTAGTTGAGAGTTGTAATCTACATATTTTACCACTATCTGCCACACATAATCCTCCTAACTGCTCACCTACTCTTCTAGACCTTATGATCGTTTCTTCTCCCGAATATATTTCCCATCACGGTCAGTGTGCCGCTGATGGTTTCTCTCACCATGATTTAATATACCTTTCATACATGCTACATCCTCCTAAATCTAAGAATAAAATACTTTTGCAGCGTAATTTTGGGGGTATGGACCTTATTCGGCTATGTGACGATGCACGCAAAAAAAACTGGTCTAATGTCTATACTGCTGGAAATTTGGACTCTAAAGTTAAAACATTCAACACGTTGTTAATCCAGCTTTATGACATTCATGCTCCAATAAAACCAGTTAAGATTAAACACTTGCCTGCGCCGTGGCTTACAAAAGATTTAAAAGAGCTAATTCTCAAGAAATGTCTTGCAAAATCTAAATACAAAGCAAATAGCTCCGATACAAATCTTTTAAAGTATAAAAACCTGAGAAATCGCTGTAATACACTGTGTAGGGATGCACAACGACGCCATATTCATAAACATGTCGAGAACGGCGACGCAGTACGTACATGGAAATTTCTTAAATCTCTAGGAGTAGGGAAGTCGTCAAAACAAGCTCCCCCTAATAATATCGATCTAGAAGGTCTCAACACTTCATTCTCCAGGACAGGTAATACTTTGGACAATATTTTAAAAACTAATACTCTAAATTCCATCGCAGCACTTCCCACTTCTGATTCTCCACCGTTTACTTTTGATCAATTTACTGAATGTGATGTTAGGGGAGGCATATTGTCCGTTTCTTCTAATGCCGTTGGTAGCGATTCTATCAGTCGTAATATGATTGTCCCTATTTTAGATACCTTGATTCCCGTGATAACCCATATCCTTAATCATTCCATATTAACTGGCGAGTTCCCTACTTTATGGAAAGATGCCCACATTATACCCCTTCCTAAAAAACCTCACCCCTCCTCTTTCTCCGATTACCGACCTATTTCTATTTTACCCCTCCTTTCAAAAATTTTGGAAAAATTAGTATTTAAACAATTCAACTCCTTTATCGATAAAAATAACTTGTTAAATACATTTCAGTCTGGGTTTCGAAGAGGCCACAGTACTACATCTGCATTAATCAAAGTTACTGACGACATTAGAATGGGAATGGATAATAAACAACTTACAGTATTGACCTTGCTCGATTTTAGTAATGCGTTTAATAACGTTGACTTTGACATCATACTTAGTCTGTTAGCCTCTCTTAATATATCTCCATTAGTAATTGATTGGTTTCGTAGTTACCTGAGTGGACGCCGACAATGCATTCGTATTGATCAATTATTTTCCTCTTGGTGCAGTGTAAATGCCGGTGTCCCTCAGGGAGGCGTGTTGTCACCATTACTATTCTCCATCTTTATTAATACTATTACTCACAATATTTCTTCTCCCAATCACATGTATGCAGACGATTTACAAATTTACTCTCATTCAACTTTGGCAGACCTGTCTAGCGCTGTTGCTCGACTTAATAATGATCCCCAAGCATGATCGCTAAAGTTGATAGTACAAACCTGCCTCCGATTTTATTTGATGGTGCCACAATATCTTATAGCAGCAATATAAAAAATCTTGGATTGCAAATGGACAATACTTTATCGTGGACCTATCAAATGAATGAGGTTAGTAGGAAATCTTTTGCTGCATTTTGTTCACTACGACGGTTGCAAAATTTTCTTCCCATACCTACCAAAATTATGTTAGCACAATCTCTCCTTCTTTCTATACTCGACTACGCCGATGCAAGTTATCCTGATCTAACTGAGGCACAACTTAATAAGCTTGAGAGACTTCAAAATCTCGGTATTCGTTTCATATTTGGCTTGCGCAAATATGATCATGTATCTCAGTTTCGTTCTCAACTTCAGTGGTTGCCTATCCGTGCTCGCCGGAATTTACATATTCTCTCATTTCTGCACTGTGTGTTGTACAACCCTTCATCTCCGATCTATTTAAAAAATAAATTTGAATTCCTAGGCACTCATAGTCAGATACTTAGGTCCTCCGAAAATCTGACTCTTCGTTTACCACCTTATTCTTCTTCCTTCTTCAAAAAATCTTTTACTATTCAAGCAGTTTCGCTTTGGAATGCTTTGCCAGTAGCCATCAGACGAGTCAAATCCTTGACTACTTTCAAGAAGCTAGTCAAACATCACTATCTCGAACCTTGTCCCTAAATCTATGCTAAACATGTATATATAATTATATTTCTATGCTAAATATGTTATTAATATTTGTTACTTTTTCTCTAGTCCTTACTGTAACATGATATTTTATGTATATTTATTTCTTAGTATCACTACATATAAATATGTATATTTAATTATATTTGTAAGTGTAATAAATCTTACATGTATTTAAATTTGATATATATTTTATGCACCACTCTGTACTCTCTTTCTTCATTCCCACCAGTATAAGGTTGTCTGGAAGAGATCGCTATTTAGCGATAAGACCGCCTTGTTGTATTACCAATACCTCTTATTAAGAATCTATATGTAACGTTTCTGTATGTGGTGTGCAATAAAGAGTATTATTATTATTATTATTATTATTATTATTATTACATTGTAGTACTATTTAAGGAGTAAGGTATTAGAATATCCGGTAAGTATTCGGTGTTCCATATATTCGGCTTCTTTTTCGCCATTATTCGGCCGTATCAGATATTCTGCCAAGCAAACGTCACCAGTGTTTCTAATAAGGCGGGTTGCATCCGACAGTTCAACGTTGAGAATTATGGCCATGGATGTCGATGATAAGTTTCTATAAATTATATTATTATCATTTAATGTATAAAAAACAACATTATAAATATAAATATAAAAAATAAACCGGTGGACATATTTAGCGGAACGCAAAAAACAGACTGCAAGATCATATGAAAACACATTTTTGTTGTACAATACATTTGATTATTATTCTGAATTAATTAAATTAACATTTTTGAACATAAAAAATCACAAAATTAAAGCGAAAGAAACGAAATTAAAGACAATAAGGTCAGTGACTTAACTATGAAGAGTTTTGACCTAACACAATGAAAACTAAAGAAAAGTTAATATTGTCCAAATGACTGGTTTTTTCGCGATGGGTGATACAATCAGTATTTAGTGTTGCCACCTCTTGCTGTTAAAACTGCCTGCATGCGTCTGAGCATGCTCTCTATTAAATTTTCAATAAAACTTTGCGGCATTGAGTTCCATTCTTCAACCAATGCGGTTTTGAGGTCTCTTACGTTGACAGGTGATGGATTTCTTTGTTTAATTTGTCTTCCCAGTTTGTCCCAAACGTGTTCTATTGGATTTAACAAAAGCCGACGAAAATTCCATACACTACGTGTCTCAGAAATTAGCAGATAAACAAAAAAAAACAAATGAAATTTTAAATAAAATTATTTTTAAAATCATCTTTTTTTTTTTAATACATAATATTGGTATAGTGGCCAGTACGAAAATATGAAAATATTTTCCGTTATTCGACCTTTTTTTTGCGTTCCCCTAAATATGTCCATGAGTGTATATTCTAGCTGTGCCTATGACTACTTATGCGTAGATTTCAATTTCGATAAAACGTAATCTTTGTACACCCATGTATAAACTGTAAATCCTCAAAGTTTTGAACTTTCACTATCACTATCAAGTAGTTGTTGCGTGTAGGAGTATTCCTAGTTTATTTTAATATTTGTTTTTTTTTATTTTTAATCACTTACATTTTTTACAGAATTGGTAGTCCGATTTGTTTTTTTTTATTTTATTGGAAACGGTATTATTATTCCCTGAGGGGAGGACCACTATTACAATTCCACAAAAATAAGAGATTATTAACTTCTTTATCTATTAACCGATTTAAATAAAAAACAACACTAAATGTGAAGTGAAGTCCGTGACAATATATTCCCGAATACTGCATCCAAACCAGTTAATCCGTTTCTAAGATTATCGTGCTTTTAATTCATTGCGTACAATGTTTTTCTTTTAGAAATAGATGTGGACTAAGTACCTCAAAAACTTGTTGGTATCCAATCCTACTTAGTCTAAAATTAGCAATAAATTCAGTTTCTGGCAGTTGCAATGGGTCACTTACGTCGCGACGGCGGCGTATCTCTGTGCAATACATTTTTCCTCCTTTCTTCTTCAGTAAATGATAACAAAAATGAATAAGCCATATTTCTATGAAAGTGATAGTCGATAGATTTCAATCACTGCCTTAGTTGTTACTAGAGAGGGGAGACTTAGTGACTGACGACTGTTAAAGAGGTGACCGTTATTATAAAAACCTTATTGATCAAATAACATTGCCGTTGAGAAATATTTTCTTTCTAAATTTTGTATGGCTAACATATGCAATATTTTTTTTTTTATATTATAATAAAAGAGTTCTCAATATTTTTAAATATATATTGAGAACTATTTAATAACTAAGTAGTACTTTACACACATTTACAGGCTACAACTACAGGCTTTTCACTGACAATTTATAATACACTGCTCCTTCTTATTGTATTTCAATTTTTGTTTGACAAATTAGGTGCTTATGTGTTTGATAGCCACTAGCGTTACAGAATACCAATTTTAAGAGTATCGATACAAGTTTATTTGTCAAAAGATTAACGATGGCCATCAATGCTATTCGATGGCTGTGACGTCATGACAGTTTGTTACTATAATTACATGACCACTTTCCAAAACTGGCTCCGGTGTGTACTTATAATATGGCACTTCAAAAGATACAAGACCGTATCGAAGAGCAAGTTGTTGGTGGATAATCTTGGCTACTTGGTTGTGCCCGTGCAAAATGAAAACAACCGTAAATAACATGTCTAATGGATTCTCCAGGTTGGTGACACGCACGACATATATCAACTATGCCATCCTTTATTATGTATTTCCGATAGTTGTTCATCTTGACAACTTCGTCAGCAATTGCACAAGCAAAACCTTCGGTTTCACCAAAAAGGTCACCAAATTGTAGCCAAGCCACGGACGCCAGAAGGTCTAAACGGGTTCGCCACGCGGTGAGGTTAGTTCTACCCTCTGTCGCCCTATAGTACGCTCGCATGACATTTTCGTTTATATTTTGCGTCCATCTCTAGCTAGCATCGCTAGCGCGTCTTCATACTCCACACGACGTCCTTAGATTAATTGCTGCTATCAATCCATCATCAACATAGAGAACAACTATTATTTTCTCTCCTGATGTGTCTTCCTTATAAATAAACAAGGATCAGAGTCACTAACTTTAAAGCCAACTTCCTTGAAAAAGTCCAGGATTCGTTTATTCCAACAATTTGGAGCTTATTTCAATCCATACAGACTTTTCTTTAAGAAACATATCCGACCAGAATTATCATTATATCCTTCAGGCTGTTTCATGAAAATTTCTTCTTCAAGTGACCCACGTAGAAATGCTGTCGTGACATCGAATTGAAATACAGTCATATTCTCACTGGCTGCCACAGCCAAGACACTTCTAACTGTTGCCATTTTAGCTAAGGGACTAAAAGTTTGATCATAGTCAATCCCTTTCTTTTGATTAAACCCCTTTATAACCAATCTAGCTTTATAAATACTTATCTACTGAACCATCAGCATTAAGTTTTATTTTGTATAGCCACTTGCATGGTATAGCCTTTCTATTTTCAGGAAGTGACATCAAAATCCAAGTATTATTCTCCTTTAGAGAATTTATCTCACAATCCATAGCTCTTTTCCAAAGATCCCTTTCACAGCATTCTAATGCCTCCCTGTAACAGCTACGTTCATTGTAACTGCTAGCTAAGTTCAGAACATAGTCTTTGAGTTTATCTGGTGGACAAAGTAATGACCGATCTCTCAGAATTCTTCACCCATGTTCCATAATCTCTTGTTCAGAAATTTCTTATCTAGTAGAAATTTTAACTTCTTCGTCATTCACTTTTTTTGTCTTCCCCCCTAACTCAATACTCTGTTCTGAACTATTACATCTAGCATCATCAAATATTTCTACAGGAACATCTTCTCTATCAATAAACTCAGGGTGTTCATCTTCTGTATCAATAAAATCTGGGTTTATAGCATCCTCATTATATGAAACAACACCTCCATTGACATTCTCATTAACAATGTTTGGACTATTCCATCGTAGACAGAGTTTTTGGAATTCGTAGTAGCTTGGGATTGATAAACTGGAATCGCTACGATTGGAGGTAATTCCAAAGGAATTTCTATATCAGTTGCATCCTTAGCATGAGTTTCCACATTCAAGGGCTTTTCATCAAAGGTTACATCTCTTGATCTAACCAGCAACTCGCTGGTTTGCAATTTTCCAAAGCCTGTATCCATCGTCATTATCATACCCAATTAAGATACCCTTTACTGCTTTCTTATGTAAGCTTTTTTCGTGTTTGCTTTGACACATGCAAGTAACAAGTTGACCCTATAATTCTTAAATGCTTGATTTGTGGTTTCTTACCTATCCAAAGCTAATAAGGTGACTTATACTATACTGTAGTTGGTCCTGTCCTATTCAAAATATAAACAGCAGTGTTTACCAACTCAGCCCACAACATCTGAGGAAGCTCCTCATGCGCATGCATCATCGCTCTCGCTGTCTCAACTATAGTGCGATTCTCTCGTTCGCTACACCCGTTTTGTTCCGGTGTGGGAAGCATAATTAATCGTTACCTTATACCTTGTTTAGTCAATACTTTCCGTTCCTTTTGGTTGTCAAATGCTCGGCCGTTATCGCTTAGTAACTCTTTTAGTATATGACCAGCGACCTTGACTGGCGCCAACAATTCTTTCAGTTTCTCATGTACCTCTGATTTATCTCGAAGAAAATATACATACCGAAAGCGTCATGCTCATACGTCATACTGAATTCGTCCTTGAACAGTAAAAAGTATCGGTATTTTGATACAGATAAGCTAAACGGCACACACATCTGTATGAATGCGTTCTTCGGGCTGGGTGGTCTTTTCCCGTACACCAAATTTCAGTCTATGGGATTTTCCAAATATGCAGCATTCACATAATACTCCAGTCCATCCGGTTTTTATACCTAATTCCCTCTCAATTATACCTTTAACGTGCCTCTTATTTTGATTACCCATTTGTTCATGGTAGAATTGCAGCATATCTACTTTCTGAATCAAGTTTACAGTTCCTCTAGACGGTGATACAGCCCTACAGTTCAACCTGTACAAACCTCCATACCTATCTCTACATCCTGTAACTGTGACTTTTCCATTAATTTTCATTGTACAAGTAGTGACCCGCGATACGAACAAACTTTCTGGATTTCTATCTTGTGTGGATAGAACCGAAAACAAATTTCTGCTTATCTGAGAAACAAACCAAACATCAGTTAACGTTGCCTTTATAACCTTCTTGCTAATTACATCTTCAATGTTAATTGATCCTTGGGCAATAGCCTTGGTCACATTTCTATCAGCTTTTGTTACAGTGTGACATGCATTGTAACATGATTTGTAGCACCGTTATCTACATACCAGTTCTCACAATCATTGACAGATTCAGCTGAATTTACTGAATGTACATCCATCCTCTTTGTACAATCCTTTTTAAGGTGACCATCCTCTTTACAGTTGTAACATCTGACCTTTTTACTTTTATATGTCTCAGGATTTTGATCTTGTCCTATCTTTCAAAATTTCATACCAGTTTTTATAGCAAGTGCGTCACAACTAGGCTTTACAGTTTTTAAACGCTTTTTCATGAGCACACAACTGGCTTGTAATATTCTCGATTGTTCTATCCTTTTTTGACATCATCAACCAACTTGACTTGAATGAAAAATAGCTTTACGGTAAAGGATTCAAAATCTTGCAAATTAATAACATTTGAGGAAGCTCTTTACTTTCATCTTCTTTTATTAATTCCTACCTTAGCTTATACCTAAGATTTTTCACTTTTGAGATGTGAGAAGCCATGTCATCTACAGGATCCATCTTGTAACGGAAGAACTCCAAACATAGATCATACAAACGATTTTCACTAACGCCTTCATACAACCTGTGTAGTTAATCCCATACTTCTTTTGACGTCGAGAATCTCAGCATCTTGTCCAACGTATCATCAGAAATCTTGTTCGTAATTAGAAGTAAAGCCATACTATCTAATTTATTGAACTTCTTCATTTCTTCCTCGCACAAAGTCGCAGCAGCTTTATTATCAGCTTCATGTGCAGACTTTTTCGGTTTCATTGTTTCGCCTTGTACAATATCCATCAGGCCATCCATGCCTCTTAGAAGAGCACACATGCGATATTTCCATAGCACCCAATTGTCCTTCTAGCTTAACTATTTGTAATTTCGATAATACCATTTTTAATCAGAGTACTGGGCCCATAAGCAATTAAAACATGAAGCTTTATCAAATTAGAGATACTTTAATATAGGAAACACAATTTACAGAAACGATCTCCGTTTTAAGACATTCTACTTGACACACTTCAACCGATAATATAATACAAAATATAAAAGAGGTCGCACATTGTCTCATTAAATAAAATATGCAACCTTAATAAGGAGGGGTTGCGTACTCCTCCTCTGATGATGTAGAGCTGCTTGGTGCGACGGGCTGCGATGGTGGGCGTGCGTTGATGTTCTTACTCTTTGTTATAATTAGTTACGAGTGCCTATTTTCATAATGTCACAATTCTATCACATCTTATTTTTGGTATGTAGTTCCGGTAACAGTTTGGTATATTGTATACGTTTTTTTCCTTTAATTTACATATTGAATTATTTAATTTAATAATTTAAATATTTGTAAAAACTTGATTTTGTAAATAAATATTTTTAACAAAAAGTGACATTTCAAAAACGTGGTTACTCGTGTCAGTTACAAAGGAGTATTATTATTTTTATCATTTATTTTATTTTAATCTTATTATTTACATTTATACATATAACATTAAAAAAACAACATTATAAATATAAAAAACAGTATCCCGCCGATGTGGGCCTTACGACCAGTCCGTCGGTGGTTAGGGCGACAGCGAAAGAAACTTCCTCACAATGCGTGCCGTACCCAAATAGAGTTAGCTTAGCAATAGAGCTTAGCATGACCATTTTCCAAAACTGGCTCCGGTGAGTACTTATAATACGGCACTTCAAAAGGTACAAGACCGTATCGAAGAGCAAGTTCTTGGTGGATAATCTTGGCTACTTGGTTGTGCCTGTGAAAATACTCTCCATTGGCAAGATGACAACAACCGGAAATAACATGTCTGATGGATTCTCCAGGTTGGTGTCACGCACGACATATATCAACAGTGCCATCCTTTATTATGTATTTCCGATAGTTGTTCGTCTTGACAACTTCGTCAGCAAGCACACAAGCAAAACCTTCGGTTTCACCAAAGAGATCACCAAATCGTAGCCAAGCCACGGACGCCAGAAGGCCTACATCAGGCCCATAAAGTGCCTGGTGGAACCGTCCATGA
Organism: Napeogenes inachia; assembly: GCA_959347355.1. Taxonomy (NCBI): domain Eukaryota; kingdom Metazoa; phylum Arthropoda; class Insecta; order Lepidoptera; family Nymphalidae; genus Napeogenes; species Napeogenes inachia. The sequence goes on along the minus strand of OY365800.1, from coordinate 12,302,102 downwards.
AGCTCCTTACTCTTCCATATATTTATACGGTCGTCAGTGCTAAGTACTACCGGTTTATGCCAGTTATCTTTGGCTAAGGAGAGCGGTGTGAGGCCATTATCTACTGCAACAATGTCCCGATGCATTCCACACTCAGCATGAAGGAAATATTCTCTAAGATTGCATACCTCACGGTTGTGTAAGTTTTTGGCATTAAGGAAGCCGCGACCCCCACACTTCCGTAGAATATACAATCTCATCACTGATGAGCGCGGATGATGCATGCGATACATTGTCAATGTCATGACAATGTGTGTTTAATTTTGAAGTCAAAATGGATGTAAGAAGCTTATAAATTGTTGGTAAGCACGTGATAGGTCGAAAGTTCTTTGGATCCGTGATACTACCAGACTTGTGGAGCAGAAAGGTGATTCCTGTTGTCATAAAAGATGGTAGGGATCCGGACACGATGGCTTCCTGGAATTGCCCAGCCAAACGTTCGTGTGAAGACCGCAGCCATTTGAGCCAAAAGTTATGTAATCCGTCCGGCCCAGGACTTTTCCAGTTATGGGTCGAACGGATCGCATCCCTGACATTGTCTGGGCTTATAAATATAGCCTCCATTGGCTGCAGGTGTTTACAGTCGCGCTCAACAACACGCATCCAGCCACCATCGTTGCGATTAATAGGCACCGACCAAATATTTTTCCAAAATGTGAACATTTCTTCCATATTTGGTAACTGCCCATCAATCACATTCGTAGCAGATTCCTCCCAGCTTCTATAAACCTTTCTTTGGTCACTTTGGAATATGCGATTCTGTTTATACCTATTAACACGTTGTTTATAACGACGGATACGATTTGCCCACGCACAAACTTTCTGCTTCAGGTAGTCTATACGTTCTGTTACATAGGCCATGTAATCCTGAGGTCTAATGCCAGTACCGGCAAAGGCCTGTGTAACATAACGCATGACTCTCGGCCGGATGTTTCCCGATCTGAAGCAGATTAACTTGCCAATAATGACCCTAGCTGCGCTGATACGCCGTTCAATCCTCATCTGCCATGCGGGTGTGTCCTCAGTGGACCGCACCACCCTATCAGGCTCAGGAAATCTGACACGGGCGGACTGGCACGCTGCGACAGCTGCACAATAAAGAATTGAATGGGTATCAGTGAGACTATTGCTAGAACGAAGATAAGAGTCTAGCATGCAGTCTAGAGCCATTACAAGCGACATATTACGTCTATGCGTGGGAAAACGGGGCAACCGAGGCCTGTCGCGGGCTGGTATGTCTTTAAATTCCAAAATCGCATCCTCCAAAGTCCTCCTTAATTGCTCATTATCTTGGGTACTTACGGTTGTAATCTCAACGCCCCCCACATCAGCATCTCCAACCACTAACCCTGCCACCGAAGGAGTGGACGATAACTGGGCTCGCGAATGGATGCTTTCGGTGGTGGATGCAGAGACTGTCACCTCGGAGCGAAGATGGTCAAGTGCGGAGTCATCCAATGCACGATTACGTTGAATAAACCGCACCTGATCCGATAGTCCTTGGGCTGAAACGGTCAACTCTGGTTCAAGGACCTCAAACAAAGACAGCAAACGGGTTCGCCATGCAGTGAGGTTAGTGCCACCCTCTGTATAGTACGCTCGCATGACATTTTCGTTCATATTTTGCGTCCATTTCATGCGGCGCACTGCACCACCGACGGCGGGGGCTGAACGCGGGGCGAATGCCCCAGTAGGCCCCAAGCGCGGCAGCGGTGGCCTCCCACGGCGCAGCGCTGGTGCTCGGCGCGGCGCTGGAGGCGGCAGCTCGTCGTCACTGCTCGACACGATTTCCTCAGGAGGAGTTGCGTACTCCTCCTCTGATGACGTGGAGCTATTCGGTGCGACGGGCTGCGGTGGTGGGCGTGCGTTTATGTTTCTACTCCTTGTGATCATTATTTAAGAGTATTTATTTTCACATTGTCACAGTTCACTTTTTCCAGTTACTTTTTGTAAGTAGTTCACAGTTTTGTATATTGTATTCTTTTTTTTTCGTTTATTTTGCATTTTGTATAACGGATTGAAATGATTTAAATATGATAAAAACTGGATTTTGAAAATAAATATTTTAAACAAAAATTGACATTTAAAAACGTGACCATTCCGTGTCACTTACCAAGGAGTTCTTCAAGGAGTTATTTTTATTATTATTATTATTAATTTAATTAATCATGAACCCAATGCTCAATTTCTCACCCCTAACTCGTACTTCTTTTCTTTCTTACTTCTTCTATTTCAGGCAATGTATGTATTTTAAATATTATAAATTATATTTCATAACTAGCTGACCCGGCAAACTTTGTTCCGCCTTAATGGCAATAAATAAGCAGATTTATTTTTTAATTGGAAATAATACAAAAAAAATTAAATACCTACATTAATCATTCATAATTATTTCTTTATTTTAGTACATAGGTTGCTCTTCATTTAAGTACCTTGTGATACACGACATTTTTTGTTTTATTATCAGGCGCAAAAACAGACAACGCAGAAGGTCTTCCGACCCGTGAACATGCCACGTATAATTGACCATGGGAAAAACATGAATGTTCTAGATTTAAACCACAAACTTTTAAGGATTGGCCTTGTGATTTGTTGATGGTCATGGCAAATGCAAGACGTATCGGAAATTGAAGTCTTTTAAATTCAAACGGCATATCGGTTGGGATCATCGGTATCCTCGGAACGAGAACTTCCTCACCTTTGAATTTTCCTATCATTATCGTAGCGTAAATTACATTGTTCATCAATTTTCTAACCACCAAACGCGTACCGTTGCACAGTTTTACCGTTGATTACTACGGAGCCAACCTTTAGGCGTAAATTATGCGGTGGTAAGCCAGGCACGTCCAAAGAGTTTAAAAATTCAATTGGATAGTTGGTGGCTTCATCTTCATTTGTGACGCAGTCAATAGATTTGAATGAATGCATTGTTCCAATGATCTTATTTTGAATTATGTAGTTTAGGTCATCTACATCTTTATTCTTAGCCGCTAAAATTGCTCGCTCACTCAACCATTCATTATTTTTGTAGTTAGAAATAATTTCTAACTACAAAAGAAACACATTGTTGATAAGTTCGTCTTTTGATGAGACAAAATTACAGAAATTATTTGGAAATGATATTAATCCGCTCGATTCATTGACAGGTACTTGACCATTACCGATAGTCAGCAATTGCTCCGAGAAATCTTCTGCAGTTATATCATTAACCAATGTAACTCTCATGTTTGTTGTCAGTTGTAGTTTCTTCACATAGCGCCATAGATTTGACGATTTGAGGCAAGCGTTTATTTCGTCGGCAGCCGTAGATCTTGGAATTACTGGCAGTATTTGGCGGAAATCGCCAGAGAGTAAAATCATTGCTCCTCCAAAACATCTCGAGTCATTGCGTAAATCTTTTAATGTTCGTTTAAGTGCTTCTAATGCACGTTTATGCGCCATTGTGCATTCGTCCCAGATGATGATTTTCGATACCGCTAAAACTTTGGCCATTGCTGAGTGTTTTGCAATATTACACGTTGGTTCTTCAATAGTTTGAAGATTTAACGGTAATTTGAATGCTGAATGAGCCGTACGGCATCCTTCTAACAATGTGGCTGCTATTCCAGAAGAAGCAACTGCAACCGCTATGTTAGATCTTGCCCGAACAATTGCTAAAACTAATGACATGAGGAATGTCTTGCCAGTTCCACCAGGGGCATTTAGGAAATATAAACCACCATTTTCATTATCGATTGCCTTCATTAAAGTATCATAAACTTCCTTTTGTTGGTAATTCAACAGGGGTACATGGGGGTTTGATGGAAAACATATCGAAATTATGATAGCGAATAATGTGCGTGTCTGACTTGGAGATGCAGAGATTATGGCTTCAGCGATTGTCGTATCCCAATGACTATCGTTTTCTAATAACTTCAATTCTTCACATGCAGCACGATATGTTGGGAATATTACACCATTAACAGTTCGTAGTGACTCAAATGACGTTTGCCCACGCACATTTAACAGCAACAACCGCAAATAGAAACATTCATTATTCTTTGGATGAACTGTATAGATACGACCAAGAGCATCAGTAGAACGCACATCTGGATACCCAGGAACCGCATCGCCTTGCTTCCGTCTTTGAAAATTCTTCGATGAAGCATTCCAAGTATAATAACGTGGCATCTCCGAGTAAAGCAAAGTTCGTGCAAACTGATCGCTTTGGCAGATTGCAAAAAAACTGGTCAATGTAGTTGCTGGAGGTGTTTCAGCACGTTGCGTAGCATTCGAAGCCGTGAAATATACTCGTTGACCATTCTCCAGGTGCACCGCCAAATGCATAACAGTAGGATGACGTTCGTGAATGGGAAATGCGAATATACGCCAAATCGCTTCATTACAGTTCACATAACGACCAACTTGATAGCGTGAAATTTCATCGTTTGTATTCGAGGATTGCAATCCAAAAACCGCCATATCACTGCCTTTCATGACATATTTGCAAATATATTTTATGGACTTAACTGAATTGCAGTATTCAACGTTGCAATGTGTCTTGAACGATTTAGAAATAAGTGGCGAATATGGAACAATCCAACTGTTGTCGACAACAAAATCCATTTTTTTTCACTTTCGTTGTGACAGTTCGACCGTTGTCATCTGGTGATCGACGCCGATACAGCGGATAACCATCATTGCCAGTGACAGTCTCCTCCGTTAATTTTCGTGGATATCGTTTAGAGCACTTTCCATCGACCATGCAAGGTGATTGGGGATTGATGGCACCACACGGTCCATGAATCATATTAGTAGTAACAACATCATGTAGGTCTGGATCGACTTCATAATCAGGAATCTCGGCACATATGATACCATCTATTTGGTCAGGCTGAATTCTTTCCACTAACCAAATAAGAATGTGTGCGTGCGGCAGGCCTCGCTTTTGCCATTCGATTGAATACATCCAGAATCGAGTATCTCCAAAGACGCGTTGTTTAACAATAAAGTTCATCAGGTACCGAATTTTTTGCCTGAATATACGTGCTCTGATGTCATGTCTATCACTTGATGTTTGTCCGGGAAGCAGCAATTGAGTAATTTCTATCCATTTTGGATTACAGGCAAAAGTAATAAAGAGATCGGGCCGACCGTAATGACGAACATATTTCATTGCATCTTGTGCATATTCATGCGTATGACGTGGACTACCAATGTATGTCACCGGCAGAATAGTTAATCGACCAATATTAGCTGCATTTTCTTCAGTAGTAACTGCATCACGAAAATGGATGTACTCCTCAGAACGCAGTTTGGCTTGATTCAACCTAATGAATGTTAAACGTTCCGTTTCTATTTTTACATACATATCAACGCAATACTGCTGAAACAATCGACGAAACCGCAGCAAATAGTTGTCAGCATTTTGGCGAATCATCAAGCAATATGCGTAATAATTCATTGAGCTAACTTTCTTTGTAGTTTCTTCACCTGAAATCAAAAATTTGATAATTAACCATTTCAAAGGTAAAATTTAATGGCAAACAATACAGACATTTACCATTTTTAAATCAGCGTCTTTCACAAATAAATGAAATAAATTATGATACTGATACTCACCATTCAATTTTCATTTTAATATTAAAAAAAACTTGTGTGGTTTTATGAAACCACCGTTAAAGTGAAACTTTTTTTCACATTATAGACATTTAACTAAAAATTTTCGGAATAATATTCCATTAAGGGTATGAAAATTGCTTCATCAATCTTAATTTTATACTTAGAAAATGGGAATGATAATGGGAAATGATAAAAGTAGACTAGGTCTCCAACTAATATTTTTATTGAACTCTGTGTCTTAGAGTACGACATACATAATACTTAACAATTATTTAGATGATATACACATATTAAAACACTGAAAACAATATTTTATAATCGTTTGAGTCATTTTGATCCGTTTTTCAATTATTTTCAATCATTCTATTATCAATTCCATCTTCATCATGAATTTCACAGTTTATAAATGTAACCAATATTTTATGGTAACTAAAATACGTGAACAGTGACTTACATTCGATTTTTTCAATGTATCTAGTAAAAACCGCATCGATACGAGCGCCTTTCACTTTATCCCTACTCCGCGGCCGACCGTCACGCGACATGCAACACACAGATGAAAAAGTTTGAGACGATGTAATAAAAGTTTCACTTTAATAATATCCATCTTCTCCTTGCCAAAACATCAGCGGGTAATGCAATGTATCATATGATCGATGAGTTTCAGATATTCGTTGCAGTTGCCCAGTATCGCGACGTGTAAGCACAATATCGCGTTTTTCCAATTGTTCATCAACAATCAGAATGGCAACTTCGTCTACTGTTGGAGCATTAAATGTCCTTTCGTGTGTTCCAGATGGTCGTTTATCTGCTTTGGTGACAACTTTAAAGTCATCACTTGGCAGGCGCTCTAAAGCACTCTTAAACAACCTGACCAACGCATGATGTTCATGAAGCAGACACTGCAAGTCTTGAAGAATTGCTCGCTTCATTCCTGCATTGATCTCTAGGCGTCGATCAAGTTGTTCTTCCATGTTGCCCATGAAATATATTTGTAAAAATTTATTCTGTGTATCTTCGAAAGGTAGTAATGATCCAATTTTATGATGAATCTGTCCTTGTATCTACAAAATAAAAACCAGACTTAACTGGGTTATAAACACTTTTTTCGATGAGAGAGTAGAGTTCAGGATTAGCAAATATACTACATAGGTACCAATAGATAAAGTAAGTAATTCTTTAACTACATTGTATATAAGTACAAAAATAAATACCTTAAATGTTGGATTAAATCCTCGTTCTTCGATAATATGTGCCCCAAATGACGTCATCTGGAAACAACCATTGTATTTTTGAGTATTTGCAAGAAAGTGGCGTGATTCTTGTGTTTCGGCACAAAGCAATGAATACAATGGCTCAGGTGGCGAAGTCAACAATGGCAATTTCAATTTACCATTAAGGCAGCATAATCCAGGCGTTTCTCCGGAAAACTTAAATGCACCACAATACTCGCAAACTACGTCCATTTGCCCAATGCAAACGCTAGGATGCAAGCTGTAATCATTGCTGCAATCGTATTGAAACGCTGCTCGATTCAAATCAGCACTTGATAAATATCTTGTTCTGCGTCGCAAATTATCTATTTGTTGACCTCTGTTGTTCGCTCGACGATTTTGCATTGCTAACCGAGCTGTTTCACGGGCTGCTTCACTTTGCTCTCGTGTTTGAGAAGCACGAAGTCGAGCCATACTATCGCGGCGCTGTTCACGTGCAATTTCTTGTTCTTCTTCAGTCCTTTTATTTGCAGTATTTCGTATTCTTCTTGCATCACGGCTTTGTCGGGAAAGATTCGATCGTCTTGGTCGCGGCATTATCAATTAAACTTCACTTCACCTAAAAACTCAAATTTTCAACCATACAGAGTTTTATAGTTCACTTCACTTCACTTCACTGTTTATATACTATACTGGCACTCTCATTACATTATAATTGTTAATAGTTCATTTAATAGAAATAGTTTTATTATTGATTTCTTACAAATATCTAATTGTCATCCATACTTCATTACATAGCTGTCATTATACGTCAATTACATAGCTGTGATTTGCTTTTTGTTATTCCAAGTCTGATTCTTTTTGTTTTTATACCACGTTTTTATAGTGACCGACGTTTCATGTCAAGTCAGACAGGAATGCTGTCGAACGGGATAAAAAGTATCCTATGTCCTTCTCCTGGCTCTAAACTACCTCCCTGCCAATTTTCAGCTAAATCGGTTCAGCCGTTCTTGAGTTATAAGTGGAATAACTAACACGACTTTCTTTTATATATATAGATTTCATCTTCATGTTATATTATCTTGAATTTATTTATTAGTTTCAATAGCAAGTCCAAATTATAAAACTCTAATACGATAATTTTATTTTTGTTTTAAGTAAATGGTATTCCTGTCATTTTGATTATTTAGGATTTTCATAGCAACCAACTGCCAATCCACTCGAACCGTTTCTTTTCAGGTGATAATAATATTATGAAGAATAATAAAATATGCGATAAAAGGTGCGTTATTATTTTTAATTTCTAGATGGTATCAAAAGGTATCAATTTTAAAACTAACCAAGTAAGACTCGTCAACAACTACAAGGCGACAAGGCTGTTAATTTACCAAGAATAAAAAAATTAAAAAGATGAATATTTTTTAATCAAAAATTATAATTTATTTTAATAAGTGCGTGTTAAGGAATACTATTTGCAACATAGTGTAAAAGAGATGAAGCTATACGAAATAAAAGTGATGTCTCATTCTCTCCTATTGTAGGAAAAGTAACGGCGTTACCGTAGCGCCGCATACGTCATGTTTTTAGTGCGTGCAGCCGGCTTCATCAAATTATAAGACGTTGTTGTAGAAGAGAATGTAACTCCTGTTTAAAACCTAACTCTGTTAAATTTTTGCATACAATGCCGTACTTATCTATGAATGGTTATATTCCGTTTAAGCTAAGAATAACGCAGGATTTTTTGGTCATTTAATTTTTTGAATTCCTGTATAACATTCATCTGTTATTTCAATATACAGGCAGTCTGATATGATTCAGTCTTTTTGATAATTTTGCTCTATCAATTCTCGGTATCAGACGGCTGACATGAATCATGATTTGTCATGGTGACGCCATCTGAAATAAATAAGAACGACATAAGTTCTGGTGTATTCAAAAGATTCTTATCTTCAAAATTGATCCAATATCTTACTGATGTTAATATCTGGAGCATAGGAGATAAGAAAATCCCACGTTTACCCACTATTATAACACTATCAAACAATCAATCTATAAACAACATGGCCGGCAACACTCTTGTAAATCCTCGGATGTTGCAAGAGTTCGTGGGCGGCGGTGATCACAAGTCATCTGTGACCCGCCAGCTCGTTTGCCCTCCTCTTAGATAAAAAAAAAAAAAAAAAAAGACGCGCTCTTTGGAAAACCGATGTTTTATGCGAAATTCTTCATTGTCGGAAATATTAAAATTATTTTCTTTTATTTTAATTATTGTTGATTTTCTCATAGACTGTAGCAGTTGAATATCAAATGATTAAACTCCTCGTATGGAGTAAAATGCTATTTTATTTTTTATTATTTACTCTGATGCTTCGTACAATCAATCGAGACTAGAACATAGGTTAAATTGGTGATTTTTCAGATTAGTAAAGCACTTGGTTGCGATTACGATGGTTATTCCAAACCTAAACTAGGATAAGGATTGGAATAGCGATGGGATAAATTTTGTTCACACTTTACAACTACGTTATGCAAGGCTTAAGTTACATCGAACTTATTTGTTAGTATTTTGTTTATTTCGAGTGATGAGTTATGTTACTTTAAATTGTTATTGGTTCATAAAAGAGGCCGTTACTCGGTATCTTATTTATGTCATGTATTATCTGTTTATACTATTATATTCGTCCAATGTTCGTTAGTAGTGAACGTCAACGTCATGATATTGAACGCGATGAAATTAGTCTTTGTGTTTTTCGTTCTAAAATAAATCCGCGTAATTTAGAAAGATTCACTCCACTCTGGAATATAGGGTTGGCCAGGTGAAAAACATGATTCCTCCAAATTCAATTAAATGCTCCTAGTGATTTTTCATTCGCCATTGTATATTCATCCCATAAAATAATGGACGTTAATCGCAGAACTTTTGCCATAGCAGTATTTCTCAAAATATTGCAGGTTGCGAGTTTCAATCACCTGTACATTCAATGTCTATTTTAATGTAGTGTGTGCGGTCCGACCACCTTCTAATAATGTAGCAGCAATTCCCGAAGAAACAAGTGACAATTCAATTTTCTGTTCCGATCGAAAAGTCGCTAAAATCAATTATATAACGAACGTTTTGCCTATACCACCAAGTGCATACAAGAAATATAATCCACCTGCAATATTGGAAACGGCTTGCATGATTGCGTCATATACATGTTTTTGCTGACTATTCATTTTGGTTACATTCGATTGTACAAATAAACGCAAATCATTCGAATTGAATTCCTGCTCACGTTGCAATTCACAATAAAACAAATCATACATCTCACGATTTGGTGCTGTTATACCCAATTGTACTAAAGCTTTACTTGCAATCTTTAGAAACATATTTTGAATTATTATCAAAGCTTCGTTGTATATTTCCAAGGATTAACAAATCAGGATTTCTTGCACGATGGCGCATACGAATTAAAATATTTTCTGCTATGTAATGTTTATATTTGTAGCATAATTCAAGTGGATTTCATGCCATACACGTCGATAATATATGCAACACAACAAATAAGAATGCAAATAGCATTCTTATTTGTTGTGGATGAGCAGAAGCAGATGAATCATAAAGTGTTGAATCCCAATGTACATCATCCTCCAATAAATTTAAGAGTTGTGCTGCTCTTTCCAATACATTTGCTACGTTAAAATAAACACGTTGGTCATTCTCAAGATGCACAGCCAAGTTAACAACCACAGGATGTCTATCGTGCATTGGAAACGATATAACCCTCCAGACAGCTTCATTACTTCTAATATACCGCCCCACTTGAAACTGAGTAATTTCATAATTTCTATTCTCACCGGCAACACCAAAAACAGCCATATCGCTCCCTTTATTTACATATTTGCAAATATATTTAATGGATTTGACTGAATTACAATAGTCCACATTTAAATTATTGCCCAAAAACACGTGCTGTAATGACATTCTTGTCAGTTGCCGACTGTCTTTCAAATAAATTGTTTTCCATGTCATCCCACTGCGGAGTACATGTAAATATAATGAACATATCCGGTCGACTGTATTTTCGTACATAAGACATTGCGTCTTGTTATTTTTGCGTCGTGCATATTCGTTCATATTCCATGGGCTACCGATACACAAAGATGGCAATATAGTTAAACGTCCGATGTCATTAACCTTAGCATCATTCGCTATGGCATCTTGCAAATGAATGAATTCTTCGGTTCTTAATTTTGCTTGGTCGAAACTAATAAAATTAAGACGTTCAGTTTCTATTTTAGCATACATATCAACGATGTACTGTTGGTATTGGTTATTACTACATCTCATGATATAATTTAGTTCTTGTGGACAAAACATTAATCGATATGAATAAAAAATGATGGCAAATTTGTGATTATCAGATGGTATACGATTTTGTGATGGTAGATCAATTGCATAACGCGTTCGGCGACGTATATTTGCTCGTCTGGCTCGTGGCATTGTTCCTTCAATAAAAAAGAATAAATCAAATTAAAAACAAAATTTCATTAATAGTAGTAAACAATATGTTTTTTCAAATAAATAAACACACATACTTACATGTAATTCACTTCAACAGTTCAAAACTTACCGATTGTGTAAATTAGTTTGACTATTTTATTCAAATAAAGCCTGTAAACGATATGAAACACGGACAGCTCGCAGGAATCGCTGAGAAAAGTACAAGCACACATATACAGGGTTATTTTTAATTAGTTGAGCACCTTTTGCAGGCAGCCTCTCTACATCAATCCCAACAACATTTGTTCTACGACTTTTAAAAAATCTTGATAAATAACTCAGAATAAACGAACCAAAAAAAATTTTTGCTCCCTCGATTATTTATTACTCTGTATTTTGTAAGCAATCTAAAGTATAGGTCGCGGCAGTCTAGCGAAAGTCAGAAACTGTTAAATGCGCGCGCCAGCTTTTTTCGTATAGCTTCATCTCTTTTACACCATGTTGCTATGGAAATACTAAATAATCAAAATGATAAGTATGTGGATTACAAAACACAATTTACATTAACCAAAAAATAAAATTATCGGATTAGAGTTTTATAATTAAATAATGAATTGTAATTACATACTGGACAATACGATTTTATAGACTTGCTATTGAAACTAATAAATAAATTCAATATTATAACATGAAGAAGAAATTATGAAGAATAATTTTATTTGTGACGATCCAACATGTTAAGAAGCCTAAAGTTATTATTTTTAAAGTGGATTGTGTACATTTGTCTATTTTTATGGTACTTATGTGTTTCTTACTAATAACGTTTTTTTTTGTTTTATTTCGAATAATATTGTAAAAATATTGTGTCTAAGATAGTTTAATTATTTTCAATTAAACAATTTTATAATCGAATGTACAATACCTACTACAACTTCCCCGCGCTTTTTTCTTAGCCGGTCAAATTGAAATTAAATTTACTAGGAAATTAATAACATCTTAAAATTTATTCATATTATTACATTTCACCTCAATTTATGAATTTAAAGAAGTAAGTTTGCTAAGACCAAAGAACGTCGCGATACCTACCTACTAAGCACTCGATCGCACTCTGAATCCACTTTCCCTTCATACTTTTTTTTTTTTTGTTTCCGCGGGGAAAATGCTTTACGCACCGTACCCCTCGCGGGGGAAGCGAGGGGCGTGTGTGGGACTCCCGAAAACGGTGTACCCACTAAAAACCCCGCGGCGCTCCTTCCTCGCCTTATTGGCGGAGTCGTGGGTACGGCTAGCCCTTCATCCACGACCAACTTTCCCTTCATACTTAATCAGGCTTAAGACTGGCTACATTATTCCTTTAAAAAGTTACTAAACCAAACTTTTATTGTTTAATGCAGGCGTATTTAAAAAGTGGAATCAGCTAATAATTTACAATAATCTAATCATTTACAATAATTCAATGTCTCATTTACAGTTACTTAGGTAATATGAAAAAAATAATTACAAATTACCTCTTAAATTAAAATCTCGCGGATGCCGGTGGACATCACGCACATACCGTTCAAAGTAGTCCCCTTCGCATCCAACACAAAGACCACACCTAAAAATTAACTGTTCACCAACTCGTGACAGTACTTGCGCAATCGCTGTGTTGCGCTTAACATTGTATAAGGCTCGGGTGTAGGTATGTTAGGGAATAGCCGTGCATACTCGCGGCAGGCTTTGCGCACATTGCCACCACACCTAGCTAACACTCGCACCATCTCGGTGTACTCGATACTTGTATAAGTATACGGCATTGCAATACTGTTATCCGTAGGTGCACACTAATCGTAATTATCAAATAACAAAAATAATAATGTCAAATTACAATAATTTTGGAGAATTAGTGTTACCATTAATTAAAAAACATCACTGTAAAATATTAAATAACAATATTTAAAATAGCCCCATCTTTGGATCTCAAAAAAAACTTCATTCAATGTTAAATAACACCATGGACTGAGCATGTTATAACTTAGAAAAAATAAGCTCAAATATTAAACCTATAATTTAAATAAACTTCCTATTATTCCTCCTGGTGTTTCTTAATATTTTATTTTGGCGGATATCGAATGAAGTTTATGCTTGGGATCACAAGATGGAGCCATTTTAAATAATGTTACTATTTTACGGTGATGTTTTTAATTAATTGTAACACCAACAGTTGGTGTCAGTACCAAGTGTCCAAACTCCAAAGTTATTGTAATTTGTAATTTGATATTATTATCTTTGTTATTTGATAATTGATATTTCATTTGTCTCGTGAGATTTATGGTGACGAAAGTGTGTAGATTATTATTAGATTAGAAGATTATTGATATTTTATATTAACTATCTGGATTGTTTCTGTATACCGACGCTTCTATTTGTGACTGACTGCAATTTCTAGGAACTTCGTAAAGAAATTCGTAAGTAACCTATTGTTTTATTGTAATGATATAAATATTAACCAACGAGATAAAATGATATGTATAAAGTAAGTTAAAGAGAAGTTATTGTTATTGTTTTGTAAAAATAATATTTATCGAATTCTCAAAGAAAATACGCTATATTAATTACTATTTAAAATAATTTTGGGATCAAATTAGTTGCATACATTTCAAAGTGATAGTATACCTAGTTATGTTTTTAGTGAATATAAATAAATAGGTATAAATGTAATCAAGTATTACAAATTTTCTAAACATAGAAAAGTAGTTCTTATTACTAGGTGGGAAACTTATTCATAATAACGTAAATATTTGCAGGATCAGAAAAAGTTACAGTGCCCTTATTTCATAAACCAAATAAAAATATTGAGACATTCAACTTGTGGACAACGTCTATTGGAGATATTGTTTTTTCATTAGATTCTTAAACAGTTAGACAATATTTCAATTAATTTATTCCTTTTTAATAGGTGTAAATATTGTAATTAGATAATAAATGCTTATTTCGTAAAAGTGATATTATACAAAAATACCTATGTGTTTCGACTATTGTAGAAAATATTTTAATAAATAAAAGTGGAAAACGATGCTATTTTTTATTACACCTTAGTAAATGATCAAGTTCTAACGTGCATAGCCACCGCTGCGTCACCCCGCCACCCCGCGCCCCGATGCGCGTGGCCTTGGCACATATTTTGACAAGTTGCGTGGCCTCTCTTTGCTTTGCTCAAGTTTAATGCACGTTCAGAGGCAATAATTAAATTTTGTATGGGAAAAACTAAATTTTTAAATCTATTAATTTTAAAAAGTCGTAGAACAAATGTTGTTAGGATTGATGTAGAGGGGCTGCCTGCAAAAGGTGCTCAACTAATTACAAATAACCTTGTATATATAGTACATTTGTACAAAAACATAAATACAAAGCAATCATTATCGCCGTCAATTTGCTTTAATCGAAGATCGTTCAAAATGAAATGACCGCATAAATGACATAACAAGATGCTTTTTCTGTTAACATTAAAAAAAGTTTCAATTTTGACAACACAATCTCCATCTGATTTTTTTTACAAAAATGTGATAAATTTTGTGCAAACTTTACATAAACCATCTACTAAATAGTCCGAAACAAAAGCCTAAACATTTGTTTTGGAGAGTTGAGGCCGGTCTTGAGTTATAAAATTACAACGAAAAGTTGCATTGCTCTTTATATATTTTTATAAAATGTATCAGTAGTTCACAAGTTATAGCTAAGGGTAATAGCGGTACATATAGTTTAAGGGTAATAGCGGTACATTAGTATAGATTTGATGGTGAACTAATGGAGAATTAGTTACTTGAATTTTCAGTAATATCTAAATGTGACATCTAGTAGAATCATACTCTCTCTGTAGAATTTGAGAAAATATATGTTTGCCTAAAACAGAATAAAACTATTTAATTATAACATCATATGCTATTTTTATGTTGCGACTTGTTTCTACCCAAATACTGTATTATGTACTACTTTATTATTATGCTGTATTATGGCTGTAATATTGTAATTAACAAGAATATTCCTTTTAGTTGCGTTTGGTATTTTTTTGTTTAGTAAATCCCTAATATGATAGAAAGGTTGGGATGGGTTTTGTTATGTCATACATTATGAAAGGCTTAATTATACTTGATACATTTTACCTTAACATTTTAAGGGTATTCATACGTTGCTTTTGAGATCTGCGGCCACTTCATCCACCCCGTTTTTATTCTGTTCCTAACAAAGTGGTAAATTTCACTTTTTGGATAAGTAATCCTTTACGAAGATCGGAACACACTAATAGAATTACTCCATTCGAGGTAATAAGAGAGAAATTGAAAGGGCCAGGTAGTCTCTATTCTCACAAAGTTTACCCTAGAACATCACTTGGTATACGGTCGTATCGTTTCTAGACCGACAAAGTGCATGTGCAAGTTTATGGTCAGGTCGATATTTTTATAACTGGCGTAAGGGTATATAGCGTCGGTAGTACTCCGACCAGGTATAAAAGCGAATTGGTTCTATCTTATCACGAAAGTTTTCTCCCATTCTTCGCTCGATTATCTTTATTCGCACAATTTTATTTTTCGAAATCTTATAATATGTAACGAGCGCTTTATTCCTCAATAGTGGAATTATATTCCTGTATATCCTCTTTTTTTAATGAAAACTAAATTAAAATCATCCGGAATTGATTCTTTATGTTACTTATTAAATTCCCTTCACTAATTATAAAAAGTATTTTATGACTAGCCACCTGCCTGGCTTCAAGCCTCCTTGGGAATATTGTTAGCCTAATTCTAACGATAGTGCATCGGCGGCTGTCAAAAGTGTTTGGTGTTACAACATCAAAGTGAGTGACTATTGATAAGTATTTGAAGACTAACAAAACTTGTTTAAATATTATTTGTCACTAAACAATAAAAACTGAATAAATGCCAAAATGAAATTACACTAATACCTATATATTAGGAGGTCCTTTTTGAACTAAGCATTTTATATAAAAAAAGTAAAACAAAATAAAACAATATATATGTCGGAGAAGCATCATTTGTAGAAGTTTTTGTGGGCGTCATTGGGATAAATTGTAAGCACAAAAGATAAGATCACAGTTTTACACGTTTATTTAGCAAATAGAGTTGTTCACTTTTAATTTTGAACCGAGCAGCGGGTTCGGGGCACCGATCTTAGTATCGTCTTTTATTTTACAATAAACCAAATTAGTCACTCCATCAATATCTGACCACTTCCAAATATATCGGAAACCCAAATGAGCCCAGCGTCGTCCGCATCTCACCTTTTAAAGATGGCGCCTCGACCCCGCTCGAGGCGCGTCCTCTGCTCTGATTGGTCGTTTCGAAAATACTTTTTAATAATTAATCTAAAATCTAAACTTATAATCTTTTTTTAAATTGTAAAATAATGAAACAAAACAAATAAAATTAAATAAAGAGGTTTGAAAGCAATTGGAATTTAAAAAAATAAAATAATCTTCTGGTACGTTCTAATAATAATCAATGCTATTGAATTGACTCGCTCTGACATATATATATGTATATATAAACCGGTGGACATATTTAGCGGAACGCAAAAAACAGACTGCAAGATCATATGAAAACACATTTTTGTTGTACAATACATTTGATTATTATTCTGAATTAATTAACACGTTCACTGCGTTACGAGGTCTATAAGATGTCTTGCGGGACTTTCGTATTGTGCGGGGACTGAAATGCTGTTTTTTCACTCCTTGCGGGGGGCTCTAACTTGCAAAGTTCTTTATGTATGAGCAAAACAAATATACACATTTGTATCCTACTTGAAGGTGAGTTTATAGACATAATAAAAAAAATTAGGGATGGATTAGGTCCCTAACGCACAGTACTATAATTTTTTCATTACTTGCGTTAGGGGATATTTTAATACTCGTGGAATTATAGGCCTCGTAGACGCAAGAGCGGGTGGGGGAGCGGCGCGGGCGCTGCGTGTCTCGTTTTAGTGTTGTTCAAGTATCGATGTGAGGGGACGCGTACACGCTTTGAAAATAACTTCGCGTAAATAAATCAACGTGTTTATATTTTCTAATTGTTTTGTTTTGATAAACAATGAGTTACCTTAAAACGAAAAAGTGTAAAAAGTCAATCGATTTTTTATGATCAAATTTTTATTGTGCGCAAATCATTACAATTTGCGCACAATGTAAAAGTTCAATGTGCTTACCATGTTTTAATGATAAACATTTTTTATAGTTTACAATAAATAATTAATTCGTAAAAAAACTTTTTCTATCGACAAATGACATTTTATTTAATTCCCATCACTAGTCACTTCACATATTGCTCTATCTCTGGTTGCGGAACGAGATACAATCGATGTCTAATTTTTTATTTGGATTTGTGGCTTACTCTTATGTCATAACTGCGTGCGAACCTAGCAAAATATAGAACAGTAGACTCTCTTTGACCCACGAATTTTTTAAGTATATGTCATTGTTTTTGTTGAAGATATAAATTATTTTCAGAATTGTACTTTTAGGGGACTGATTAGGTCCCCAACGCACCCGGGGATAAACTAGTTTCGAGATCTTTTAGATCCCTAACGCACCAGCTGAAAGTTTTTTAATTATGATGTCGCAGTGAACGTGTTAAATTAACATTTTTTAACATAAAAAATCACAAAATTAAAGCGAAAGAAACGAAATTAAAGACAATAAGGTCAGTGACTTAATTCTGAAGAGTTTTGACCTAACACAATGAAAACTAAAGAAAAGTTAATATTGTCCAAATGACTGGTTTTTTCGCGATGGGTGATACAATCAGTATTTAGTGTTGCCACCTCTTGCTGTTAAAACTGCCTGCATGCGTCTGGGCATGCTCTCTATTAAATTGTCAATAAAACTTTGCGGCATTGAGTTCCATTCTTCAACCAATGCGGTTTTGAGGTCTCTTACGTTGACAGGTAATGGATTCCTTTGTTTAATTTGTCTTCCCAGTGTGTCCCAAACGTGTTCTATTGGATTTAGGTCTGGCGAGCGTGCCGGCCACCCCAAAAACCTGGATTCCGACCTCATTAAGATATTCCGAAACTAATGCCACAATGTGAGGTCGAGCGTTGTCATGCATTAGAAGAAAATTGTCTCCAATAAAAGGGGCAAAAGGCATCGCAATCTGCTCTAAAATATCGGTTACGTATCTTGCCGCAGTCAGGGAGCCGTTTTCTACGATGTGTAGCTCCGTGCGTGCTCCTAAGCAAATACCGGCCCCATACCATTACTGACCCTCCACCATACGGCTCTCTCCCAATAATGTTACACTGAGCGTATCTTTCTCCGGGTCGTCGCCGTACTTTGGTCCTTCCATCATCTGGTTTGAGACAAAATCTGGACTCATCACTAAAAAGAACTTTTCTCCAAGCGTCATTATTCCAATTTAGGTGGAAACGAGCAAAGCTGGCCCGAGCCACTCAATGACCTGCGGTGAGCTATGGACCTCTGGCAGGCAAGTACGCCCCTATACCAGCTGCCTTCAGTCTTCTTCTGACGGTTTTGGTACTAATTATCACTTGTCGAACTTCCTGCAGCTGGTTTCGTACCTCAGAAGAAGTCAAGGTACGGTTTCTGAGAACACTGCTGACAATAAATCTATCGTCTCTCTCTCCTGTTACTCTTTTGCGACCTTGTCCTTTACGCCTGGTATACTCTCCAGTCTGCCGGTATCGTTTAACATTGCGGAAAATCACAGACTTGGAAACATGTAATGTTTGAGCCACTTCATTGTAAGTGTAACCATTTTCAATTAAAGTTACAGCTTTAGAAACCAGAGCAACGCTGAGATCCGGCATTATCGCCTAAATTTATCGAATTAAGTTTACTTCACTCAATAATGACAATTTTTCGTCAAAAAAACAACAGAAATAAAGTTTTTGTTAAAAACAACAAAAGCCGACGTAAATTCCATACACTACGTGTCTCAGAAATTAGCAGATAAACAAAAAAAACAAATGAAATTTAAAATAAAATTATTTTTAAAATCATCTTTTTTTTTTAATACATAATATTGGTATAGTGGCCAGTACGAAAATACGAAAATATTTTCCGTTATTCGACCTTTTTTTTGCGTTCCCCTAAATATGTCCATGAGTGTAATTTATATATCGATCGAAATAATTGTGCCATATGCTATGCAGATATATATTTATATATCGGTCGAAATAATTGTGCCATATGCTATGCAGTTTCACATTTTATGGATGATTTATTGTTTCCACTGCAGCAATATAAAATTGTGAGAATAAGATTCAATACAATCTTTGTAGACTTCTTTAGAATTAAAATGTTGCTGTACAAGAAGTTTTCCAAGTTACAAAAAAAAATAGTTATCTGTTTGATAAAGTTCCTGATAAAATGGTGGGTCGAAGACGGTCGCAGCTTTTCTAATGTAGCGACCCGTCAGTCGTAAATTCAGGGGCTAGCGTTGTACTGATGCACAAATACCATTGGGCCAGAACAATTGACCAGTGTTAGTTGCTTAACAAAGAGCTTTTCCATCATGGTTTGCAATTTCTGACAATGTTGACACCAATTTTAGATAACCAACAACCATCACCACCATTACCGGCTCAACCTTAGTTTGGGACATGATTTGCATGGTTAGGTCTCCTTAGTTCCGTGATGAGCGTTTATGATTTTCGTATAATTCTTACTTTCACCATCAATGATGATACGATTCAAAATTTTTTTGATATTGTGACGGTTGACAGTAAGCAATACGTGTTTGTTGGTGTGCTCTACCCAAATCAAGCGGTACTATTTATCATCATATATACCATCATTATCATCATATATACAGTCATTTTTTATTATTCCATTTATTTCAAAGTTGTAACCAGTGCTTATTTTACGGTTTCTGACATGTGCTTAGAACCACAGGTGTATTTCTAACGTTTCATGAAAGATTCAATTAAAGTCTTATAATTAAAATTATCTTTCTTTTTTAGACCACATGAGACCACACATCTCATTTCTTCCCTTATTTTTCTTAATTCCTCACCACTTTGCCTTTCAGCTGCCACCCTATCTTCTTCAATTTGGATGAGGCAGCTGCGAACAGATTATCACTTCCCTGTATTTCAGCTGGTTGGCTGGTTTCTAGAAGCTGTTAGAGATAACTGAAATTATATTACTATTTGCTTTATAAAGTGAAAATTAATTGCAAATCAAAAAGAGACCTACAAAATAAGGAAAGCTGGCATCTTGTTGATGTTTGGAGTTTACTGTCTCCTCCCCATAATATTTATTATTCTACTTTAAATATATGGTTAGGGTAGATGGTGGACCCCCGCCCGTCCGATCCGAGATAGTTCAGTTCCTTGGTAAGCCGCTCCAACAACAACTTAACTTGTGCCCCGTCTAAGGCCGTTCTGGAGCAAACCAGCGTTAATTCTAGATTTTCTTCAATATATAATAAAATGAAAATTCTTCAACTCAAAAATTGAAATTGCGATCTCGAAATTTATCTGGAACTTGCGTGCTGTTGTTGTAATATATTTTAATAATAATTTATTATAAAATGGAGAAGCATGGTAATTATAAAGTGTTTTATCAATATGCTTAAACTATTTAAGCAGTCGGATTCTATCAATCTTCTTTTTACTCTAAAACTCTTATAAAAACTACAAAAAATATGTAAATTTCTAACTTGGCTTGTTGGCTGTTGCAATGTCTGTCTCTGATATTTTTCCAACTCCTCACCTCTTGTAAGCTCAAAAGGCGGACTGCTGATATCATTACACAAGTTGTGCAATGAAGCACAAGGAAGTACAATTTTACCAGCAGTCTTTGGACTGTAGTGCAGTTTTCTGCCAAAAAGGAATCCTCTTCAATTGTCTTTTTGTAACCCAAACGTTCTTTCTATACTTTTTCTGCGTTTTTCAAGGAATTCATTGTATCTTGCTCGACGAGTATTTAAGACCTGCAAAACGTTAAAAATGGACGAAAAAGATAATATTTCAAAGATAAGATGAATTACTTGAAAACAAGTCGAAATTTAAGTTAATCGCCATCAATGATATTTTATTTGAAGTTTGACAGCAGTCCGGTTGTTAATAATGTATAATAGCTACTGGACAAACATTTCCAAGACACTTCATAAGAAGAGCTTGGGACACCTTAGTAACGTATTTGAAGCATATGTAAACGATCTCCAAACCCTTGTGAAATACTGAATTTAAATCCTTTCTTAGGTGATATTTTCCCTGATGACATGTTATTTGATTTTGTTATTACTTACATCGGGCTAAAACACAATTTTATAAAGATTATAAATAAATTTACCGTTTTGCACTATAAATTCACAAAAAATCACAATTATTCCTACTTTTAAAACACGATAATTTGACCTAGGGAGTCAAGTTAAATGTGCATGGAAAAATATGCATTATAATATTAAAGTTGAGTTAGCTTTCTTTACTTCTTGTTTCCTTCTTTAAACTTTAACTGTGCCAAATTTCATACTTCTCCGTCCGTAAGATTTCGTAAAAAACACTCACACTCACTCAATGGCTTTTCGTAACTCACGACACGCATCGAAGAAAGTGTTGGTATAAAGTACCGTTGACTTCAAATAATGGAAATAATGGAAGGACGTCGGTCCTGGAACGTTAACCAATAATAAAATAATAAAAAAAAAACAAAATACGCGTTGCTTAGGATAAACTGCATATAATCGACCTAAAGTATTTGTCATAAATATGTCGAATCTTGGGACTGGATTGCCTAGTTTCCGCAGTACCCAATTTTTCGATTGTTTCTCATGTAAAAAAATTAGGAACATCAGTGTACATTAATGTCCTTGCGAGTTGACCAACAACATCTTGTCGACTACAAGGGTTAAAAATTTCAGTTAGAGTTTTTTTTGCAGCCGTTAGGGCCTGTTGTAGTGCAGTCTCCTCTGTGATGTAAACACGCTATATATTTTCAAGATGCACAGCCAAATGTGTAACAGCAGGATCCCTTTCATGTATAGAAAACGTAAATGCACCAAATAGCTTCATTGCTACTTATGTATCGACCCATTTGATAACGTGTTATTTCGTCATTGTCGTTTACATTTTGAACAGCAAATATAGCTTTATCACTACCTTTGTGAACACACTTACAAATGTATTTTTATTATACCTCGATCGAAAGTGCGTTTTTCGATTCTAATTTCGGAGACGAAAGTGCTACATTGCCTACCGATCACAAGAGTAAAAAAAGTAGTGCGCAAAATCTCAATTTCGTACGCATGAGCACTGTTAAAATTTATGCTGTTATTAAATATTATCTCCTAATAATGACTTGTATCAAATGAAGGTAACCTTATTTTCTTGGTCAATCTTCATATTTTTCCGTTTTCTCTCGTTCTCACTATTGCTTTGAATTTCTTTTTATTTTGGTCTTGTACTTGAATCAATTTTCGGGGATGATTTTTTTGTTTTAACATGTTTTGAAGCACCAGAAGAATCAGACGGAGTAGATTGTAATGGGATTGAATTTTCATTATGTTTTAAGATATCATCAAGTTTGGATCCAAAAAAAACTCATCATCGGAATGAAACCATATAAAGTCATTGTTATTGATGAAACTTGATCAGTGTTAGAACAGATGAAGATTGACGGACCGTGGGACCGTTGTACATTCATTGACGATGGTGTCTATTTTACGAAGTTACGAGGGCTTAAACTACGATTCGATATCGTAATTTCTTTATTTGCCTTGGTAGCTTACTTGCATTTTCATTTCTTTATTTATTAAGCAGTCCCCCGACGCAACGATTTCAATCAGTACCTAATAATAATATTTTTATTCTTTTTAGAGGTATTTTGTACCGGGGATTTTTTTTTTCTGCTTTTTGAAGTTATGTTACTGGTTTCAATATTGTACTAAATGAATCTACGGACACAACAATTTTCACTTGCTTAAGTATTTCTATCAATATTGCATAAAAAACTTTCACCTACACCAATAAAACC
Organism: Napeogenes inachia; assembly: GCA_959347355.1. Taxonomy (NCBI): domain Eukaryota; kingdom Metazoa; phylum Arthropoda; class Insecta; order Lepidoptera; family Nymphalidae; genus Napeogenes; species Napeogenes inachia. Next base: position 12,278,773 of record OY365800.1, on the reverse strand, counting down.
TCAATATCTTAGAGACGACTGTTTCTATTTCGACACAAACATACCTAAGAACTATCTCGATGAAACAGGCTTTCGATTAAAAAAAACCGCAATCAAATCTGTCCACGCGTTTGGCTGCTACATTGTCACAGACAGACACATAGATACACAGATCGACAGGTCAAATTTATAACACCGCTCTTTTAGAGTCGGGGGTACAATTTATAAGATTATCTATAACTTGTACCTGTACTTGGATTCCTTTGCTTAATATTTATATGATATCCATCTTCTCCTTCCCAAAATATCAATGGATACAATAAAGCATCGAAAGAAAGATGATTGCCTGGAATTATTTGCATCGTATTATCTCTGTCTCGGCGTTCACATGGGTCAGCAGCCATAATAACTGCAACTTTATTAACAGTTGGAACATTATAAGTGCCTGCATGCTCTCTATAGGGCACTTTGTATGTTTTAATGACAATGACGTATTTAAAATTTTGCAGTTTATTTGGAAAGAGCCTTGAACGATTGTATCAATTCTGCAGAAAATGTTTGTAAAATGTCCTCAATTTCTCGTTTTTCCATCTGCTCTATATGGTTGTAAATGCAGCGTGTATATGATTATTGCCTCGCATCGCCCCATAAAGAAAATTTGTAGAAATTTTGGATCAGGCATTGCAAGCAATAAACCAATTTGGTGGTACACCTGACCTTGAATCTTAAATTAAGATTTAAAACTACGACCACCTCCATTATGAAAATTTTTTTTTGCCCCAAATGATGTTATTTGGAAGCATGAATAGAATTTACGAATTTTTCGCATAAAAAAAATTGATTGAGACGTGGTTCCGGCTAAAAGTGTTTTAAGAGGTGGCGGTTTAAGCGCTGGCAGTGAAATTTTTCCAGATGCGGGCAACATAAACCAGGTGATTCACCTTTGTACTTGAAAGCATGACAATGTTGACACTCTTTGTCCGTACTACTTATCGTGATTAGTGCATTTGAAGAATAGTTTTTTTCAGGATTAAACCCAAGACGATAAAATGATGCAAGTGTCAATGCTCGATTATCTTGCACTTGCCCATAGTGAGGTTCTCTATATGCGTCGGTAGCTCGTTGACGTGCCTCTCGTTGTCTTAATGTATTAGCATGAAGACGTTGAACACATTGCTCTAAATTTTCATTTGCTCGTGAACGTGCAACTTGATCTCTTAAATTTACAATATCTGTCGATTGGTTTTCAATTCTAAGAAATCAGAAATTAATAACGTAGATTGGAGACCATAAACAACAAACAATGATAAAAAACGATAGAAAAATATACTTGCTTCGATTCCGTAATAAATTCACAAAATGTATCGTTGTTTATGCACACTTCGAAACTCTTTATAAACTCAGTACCGCTTGATTTAATATTTAATTCAGCACGTGGATGAAAATAACATTATTTTTTCCCCATTCGATAATATTCTTTAAAATTACACTCACTGACCATGGTAACGCAGTCTGTCGGAACCAATGTGAAACATAGACACGCACTCACTTATTCTGTTTTTAAGTAATTATTAGTATCAAATCTGTGCGTTTACTAGTATACGTACGTAAGAAGTGAAACTTCGTTTTGAGATTATTAAAATAAAAATGATCTACTAAATGCTTTTATTGTCATAGACATCGATACAAATAATACAACGATTGATGAACAGATGATGACGATGAAAATCGGTGTATTTGGTGTAATCGGTGTATGTTGATTAGTTTCATGCTCTGATTGTTGAATTAATCTTAACTCGACCAAGTTGTAACTTTGTCTTTTCTATGGATTTTTAGATGCTGCCATCGATGAATCTAAAAAAAATAGTAAATCAGTTTACAAAAAATATGTAACATCATTTCAGAATTTATATTTTAAATAAAATTAAATGAAATAAACTTATTTGGGACATCCCACACATTATTATACAATAGAATAAAAGATACAAATATTGTAAAAACAAAAATGAAATAAAGTAAAGATCAAATAGTCACTGAAAAAGTTTAAAAATGTTCTGTGAATTTATTTAAAGCAATCAGACACAACACATTAATAAGAATTTTGAACGGTCAAGTATAGTTAACAAAATTATTCAATTAGTTTTACTACCGTTCAAATAAATTTTTAGGTTTGAACAATTTGAGAACGAAATATTAACATTTTTTGAATTTGTTGATGGGTCCGTATCTAAAATGTCAAAATTTAAATTTTTGTTCTTTGCTCCAATGTTGGTTGGGACTTCTCCTGCTGACTCTTTGCCAAGATCAATCTGAGGCTCCGGATCATTTGAAGTAGACGGTCTAGAAGTGATTGTACTCGCGATTCGTTGACCAATTCTTTTTTTTGTTGCCCACAGAATTTTCTATGTATCCTTCAGCAACAGCACTCGATTTCCATCCTCCGTGTCTTTTTATGGTAAGAAGATCCGCACCAGAATCAGCCAACAGAGTCGTTGAAGTCCTTCGAAAGGAATGCCCAGTGTAAATTTTTGGATCATCAAAAACTTTGCTACTTTTTGCGGCATACCACCAAAAGAGTTGATGCTGATGTTCTGCGACGTACATTTACCATCTCGATAACCAATGAAAAATTTGTTTGTTGCTAACTTGGTAGGACGTAATTTGGCATATTTTTTATAAGTGTTGTAAAATTCGTTCGTCACTACAAATGATCTAGGTACGCCAGTTCCGTATCCGGAGTTCCGTATCAATTCAGTATCCGGAATCTGTACCAAGAGCATGTCACCTTTATCTTGTATATGATCCAGTAGTACGTCAGACAATTCTTTCCGCCTACATGCACCTTGCACTCCAAAAATTAGAGCAACCTGTTATCAAATAATCCAATTAAGATTGATCCATAGATTACATTCAAATATTTAATTAATTTAATAACCTTTGTAGCCAAGAATTCGCGGTCTGGAGCTTCACGTAGGAATTGGTCAACTTGTTCAGCACTTAATGTTCGGGCTTTCTTGCTTTTAAAACCTCTTAAAACCATTCTGCTTTTAAAAAGCGATTAATCTTGAATAGTCATGAATATTGAAGTTGTGCTTAATATCAACCATGCTTCGCAACATTGAATACTTTGCCCATAAAGTTGACGGCAGGAGAGTTTCGGAAAGTTCACTAAAATATGTTAAAAACACCTCTTCAGAGAGACTTGTAATCCATTGTGCTGCTCGCCACTGCATGAAATGTTTGTATGCTGATTCATATTTCGACCGTGATGTTGCAGGAGTCAGATTATTAATCACCTCATTTGCTCTTTTAAGAATTTTAGACGGTATAGACTCATCATTTGGTCTTTCATGAATTTCAGGCGATATAGACTCTTCATTATCACTTTTATCAGTTTCCGGAATTCAGTCGGGATTGTTTTTATTTAGTTTATTAAAACGCGAGTATTGATTATTTTTATTTAAATGTCAACCTCACTTCTTTGATATGACAGTTCGACTGTCTTTTTTTTCTTGTTATTTATTGTATTTTTTATAAATTTTTTTCGTCACTTTGCGAATTTGTGTGTGCCAATGAAAATTTGGGTGCGAAAAGTTTACTTGTCGCACTCAAATTGACATTAAATTTACTTAAAACTCGTGTGGTAATTGTGAAGTGGGCAATTAGCGTCTTTTCGACCCAAAAAGCAAGCGCAAAGATAGTACTTTCCCCGCAGGAGTAATAAAAACTTTTTTTTTGATTATTGATTTTTTAAAATAATATTAAAGGTAAGAAATCATTTTAAATTCTTTATTGTCGCTTTATAACAAATACAATTATAGTTACTATCAAAGTTTAAAGTTTGATAAAAATTGTTCTGAATATGAATATGTACCAATTATATATTTTTATAAGAATTTTCCATTTTCCTCCAAACATACTATTGCGAAGTTTAATTCTTGAATTCCTAGATAATATGAACCGAACATAGGCGTCATTAACTCATCTTACGTACGTCACGGCACGCCACGCACGGCCACTGAAATCCAGAAAGCGCAAGCATTCTGTTAAAAAAGGTAGTTTTTAATAAAATACTTAATATAGTATTTTATAAGGCTATGTAACAAAGGTAAAAAAAACATAATTCATTTCATTCATAGAGTGTTAATTAATTCTTATGGAGAATCATTATAAGTAATGGAGTCCACTGGTATGGATTCCATGGGACTATCTTGGTATGTACTGGATATATAGTCATAATCTAAGTGATCCATGGTTATGCTATCGTTTAGACATAAATTGTGCAATATAGCACAGGCATTTATAATTTTTGCACATTTTGTGGGCTCATAATGTAAAACTCGATGAAGCATAAACATCGCCAACGAGCTTTTAAGAGTCCTGTGCACCGTTTAACATACACCCACGCACGAACGTGCATATTAGTGCACAGCGCAGGAGTCATTAACCATGGTCTCTGTGGGTAACCCGAATCTCCTTAAAACCAACCAATTATGCCACGGTAATATCTCTCTTCTATATATCGGCTTAAGCTCCATGATCGCTAAGCTGTCATGAGCTGCTCCTCCAAATTTTGCACAAATGCCGTTTACATATCACTATCACATATCTGAAACAATATAAAAATATTTTTTATGTCTGTAATGTAGTCAGTGGTTGGTTTCCCATTGGATGGATGGTCTTACCGATTCTTTCAAGTAGAAAAGACAATAGAAGAGACATAATATTTTAAAATAGGACCCATAATACAGGTTTGGTGAAATGTAATGTAAAGTACGCTTACAATAGCCGCTTTAATAATGGCATGATATCCTTTCCTACTGAAAAATGGTGCTTCGCTTGGATGCGTTCGTGGTGCAGCTATAGCAATCAACGTTCCATCAATGCAACCAATAATCCCTTTTTTTTTAACGTCAGTAATCCTCATGGATACAAACCTCCATCCAGGGATTGATGGAGGTGGTTATGTGAAACTCCTACTCACCTAAACCTGACGGTTGCCGCCGCCGTCAAAATGGGACACCACGGGATCGCTTTCGACTCACCGCGAAACCCCGACGTGATCCACGGGGAGGGCACCCCGTAACGAGAAGCACTCATCCCTTTTTCGCAGGCTTGAAAGATTGTGGAGGGATCCCCTTCCCCCCACCCAAGAACCACCTCACCAAGAAAGAGACCACTGCGCATCCCTCCCTATACAGCCGCGGGACCACTCCACAGTCCACTCTGCTAATCAGAGAAATACTAGGAGCGATCTTTCGGCTAGCCCCGGCAAAGAGAGCCTGCGCCCTCTCACCTTCGACTCCCAGGCCAATTTTCCGCCAACGAAGACCGATGGAAAGAGGCTCGAGCCGTCCCCCCGCGGGCAGCCCACCCCGAAAGGTTACCCGTCCTGGCCAGCCATGAACCGGGCACAAACTCCCATGACCAACCCCCACCGCGCCGGGTATTAGCCAACGGGAGAACCCGAAGGTTCTCAGTAACCATTGTTGCCCAGGGAGCACCACGAGGAAGTTCCCGGCGTTCGCCCCCCAACCAATAACCCCTGGCATGCGAAACTTTTCATAGAACTAGGATAGCTATTTCATAGAGCTAGGGATGAAAAATTATTTTTCTTATTTTGCAAGATTGCTGATTTGGTACAATATATTGTTGATACATTGAACTCTAATAAATAATACGAACAACAATTGTACTCTTGTTTAATTTTGTTGGTTTCCTGTTCTGTGATAGGAAATTTAATGTATTCTGGCACGAGATGGTTTAAGGCTTCGACAACCTCCTCTATAGAGCGACTTACAGTTGGTTGACTGACAGGTGCTAACCAGTCTTGTCCCATGGGTTTTTAATCCAGAAAATTCAGGGTAGTAAGGATCTAAAAGAAACATAATGTTAAAATTCATATTATTATTATTTATACACATAACTTCATATTGAGAATAAACGTATGTCCTCGATTTTGACACTTACGCAAAATAATATAAAACAACACAATTACAATATACTTACTTTGACTTCGATTGTAATGCCCGTATATCTTGAAGTAGCTGCTTTTTTTTCACGAAGAATTTGGCATAAAAAACTATCCTTCGTAACGATAGCGATAAAGGATCCGCAGAATCCCTAAGTAATCTTCTATTAATATTCGTTCGTTGTTAGCGTAAATGTCTAACAAGTCGTCTTTGTAGTGGGACATTCATTATATTAATTATCAAAGAGAAGATACAATTTTCCTAAAATCTAACTCTAATCTATCTATATATATATATAAAAATGAAACCCGTTTTCCTTGGTCACGGCATCACCCGTGAATGGCTGGACCGATTTCACTAATTCTTTTTTTGTTGTATTTGTTATTATTAGGAGAAGGTTCTTACGGAAAAAAATATTAAGAAAATCTCTCAGAAATATTGAAAAATGTACATTTAATTTTGCATATTTTAAAAAACGCGAGTTAACAAATGTCAATGTCATTCACAGCCATAGATTATATTGATGAAAGAGCATCGTATTGAGCTTAGTGTTTAAATAAAAATGCAAAGTTGTTCAATAGCGATTTGTAAAAATATTAGTGAAATTATTGAATCCTAAGAAATAAACACTATTATGAAAATATATATTTTGTTTTTTATTTAATTAAAAATTAGTAAAGTCATTTTCAGGAATAGCGAGACCAGGGAATTATGGATTCATTTTTATATGGAGGATTCAGTTCAAATTGAATAGGTACTCATACCTAAGATAGGTCAGCTATACAAAATAAAGTAGTGCATCATTGCAACGCTAAGGCGGTACGAAGTTCGCCGAGGCAGCTAGTTTTTAAATACATTTAAATTTAAATTTAACGTAATTTGACAGACAAGACGAAGCTTCTTAGCATTCCATGGATTCACCGTGCGGGTGCCGGGCCCATCGCGTTGCAAGGAGTGGAGTGCAAGCAGTGCCTGGGACTTCCGACCCAGGAATAGGTTTAAGGGGCCCCTTTATTATGCGCAAAAACGCTCACCTTCACCCTCCACACTCCTCTCCCTACCTAATCAAATTTGGAAAGAACCTACTAATGCCGCCTTTGAAATACGTTCTAGAAATGAACCGTTGCTTGTTCTAGAAAGGCCAAGGTCTTTAGGTAGGCTATAGAGAGATTTTGCTGTTATACCTCTCGCTCCCACTTCTACCGGGTACAAACTAACTATAAATTTATTCCTGATCAGTTCGTTGGTCAGTTCGTAATACTTATTGAGCTTGAATGTGTGATCCCTTGAGATGTTTGTTTCCCAAGGAACAGTAAGCTCCACAAGTATCACGCGCCTCAGATGTTTAGAATACATGAATAAGTCCGGTCTGGATGACGAAAAACCAACATCCTCAGGGATTTTGTAATGCTTTTCATACGTGTCCATCATGAGAGTCCAATCAGAGCTGCGTCTAAAATTGAATAAGGCTTCGCTTTTGATTTTTTGGTGGAGCCTTCTTTTACGAATTCTACAGATCGTTTGGTGGTTGTTACACCCTTCCGCGCTCTTGCTACTGAAAGACTAACCGCTACCCGTATAATTTCTAATACCTTATCGTGGCGACGCGAGTATTGATCTTTATCTAGAAGTACCCTACACCCTACTAATAGGTGTTTCGCGGTTCCTATTGCCTCCCCACAGATGTTGCAAGATTTTTCGGTGGCTTTGCCCCATCTTACTAAATTAATTTGATCTGGGAGAGTCATTTGGAATGCATTAAAATAGAATTTTAATAATGCTGGAGACCAATCATAAGTTAAGGTGCGCCACTTCAAAGCTAGCCACACAAAAATCTCCTATGGTCACCCATTCGTTTTGAATTTCTAGGCTCATCGCGTAGAGTCGGTAGTTATCGTTTTCGTCTTGTCGAATAAAAGATTTTGTTATGTCTATGTCTTGAACTTTCCTACTTGATCCTAGTCCTACTTTATTCGTTTGAGCACTTATCATAATTTTTTTATGTAATTGAAGTGGTGACTCGAGCTCTGAGGCAACTTTGTCTTTTGGGAGAGAAGTTACAGTATCATCTTTAGATTTTCCGATGATAATATATCATAAACGAGGAAAGGCCAATTTAGACGTGATGTTAAAAACTTATCGTAAATCCAAGCTTTTTTGACGTTACTTAGTGGTTGGCTGTCTACCTTTTTGAGATCATTTAAAAAGCTATCGACAATTACAACCAACGATGGAGTACGGCCTTGGTAATCGTTTTTTTTACCTATAAATGTAGACGGAGCTGCTTCCGTGACCGTACTAACGCACTGACCTCCTATTATAAGACCCGGGTCGTAAGAGGTAGATTTGGTATTCCGTCTACCCAGACAAAGACTAAAGCATTTACTTGGTTTTGTCCTCAATCCGCCCGTCCACGTACAGAAATCCTCAACTACATTTAAATGTACCTGACATTGTTTCGGATTACGTGGCAGTATCGCGAGATCATCTGCAAAAGCTAGTATGGATTCTGTGTATTTGTTGTTGAACTTAAACCGATAACCCCACTTTTTTTCATTTCTAATTAATTTGTCTATTAAAATATTAATAACTATATTAAAAAAAATAGGAGAAATAAGACAGCCCTGAAATAAACCAACGTTATAATTAAGTTTTTTTGAATGGTTTTCATTAAAAGTTATAGAGAATTTTAATTTTGAATAATATGATGCAATAATGTCGCGAACTACCGTAGGAAAGTTATACCATTTAAGCGCGAACATCATCAGTTCATGTCGTACCGACCCAAAGGCGTTCTCTAAGTCTATCCAACAAACCGTAATTTGTCCCTCGCTAGTTCTAGCATCTTTAAGGCTTTCCGATATTAACGTATTATGTTCCAGGCATCCAGAAATTCCGGGCAAAAACCTTTTCTGGTGATTAGGCCTGAAATATCTATTGTTAATCATGAATTGCGTCATTTTTGTTTGTAAAAAAGAGAAAAATACTTTGAAAATAGTATTTGTTGTCTAGTATCCTTAGGATTATTAACATTGTCGTTTTTCGGAATGAGGACAAAAAGGGCTTTTCCGAATGATACCGGTATTTGCTTTCTTGACCAGATTTTATCGAATATATTTAAAAGATGTTTATGGAGCGACGGACATTTTTTGAAAACTATATAAGGGATACCATCCGGACCGGTGCTGACTTAGATGGTTTCATTTTAATTATTTTATTGATTTCCTCCAAAGTTGGTGGTTTGGCATGAAAATCTTCAGTAGGAGTCTCAGGTTTGTGTTCGTTTGGATCCCCATATAGTCTTTGGTTTTCTGGCACTTCGAATGTGCTTTTATAAAGATCGAAAATTTGCTCGTTGGTCATGAGAAGCTTACCTTTTTGATCTTATATCAATGTCTACTTCATATTTTGCCCGATCAAAGCTATCACGATTTTTGTTATTTGATTTGTTATGCCTTGGATAAGTTTAAGAATTGATCGCAATGCCCTAGACAGTTAGTGACTAAGTTGTATATCGCCTAAGGCTTTGGCTATACGAAGTTTCTTTATAAGGTCTCTTTTTTTCCTCCTTTTCAAACCGTTTTTTTGTTTTTGTGAGCGTAACGATTCGTAGGTGGATAGTGCTCATTGAAGTAGTCGTAAATAGTATTTTGGAAAGTCGAAATATATAGTTCGAAATCTAGTTCGTAATTTTAAAAGATATAGATATTATTTTTTATCTCATCTTGTAATCGATGTAATAGTATTTTAAAATAAAATTTATTGATGCTTTACATAAAATAAATCTACTAAACACAAATATTGAAAACAAATAATACAAATCTTTTTAAAATCTACCTTTCGATTAAAACGGATGTTATATTTTGAGAAACATTTTTAAAATTACAAGTTTTGAGTGTTTTGTGTTATTGACTGTGTTTACAATTATGTTTTTATTTCATAATAAATTAAATCTTTTTTAAATGTCATTTTAAATTATCTTTATAACACAGAACATAAATATAAAATAACGAAGAAACAATGACAAAGCTTTGGTAGTAGTCGCATTTATTACAATAACAACATTTATAAAGATTGTGGTTTATGATTATTATAAATAATGTACGTTATTTCTTAACTTTAATAATACTTTGTTAAATTGAATACTTAATAAATTGATTTTAATAGCAAAATACCAAAACGTACTAACGTTATTATAAACGCGCAAGCTCAAAGCACGTTATTTTGAATTTTGAAAACCAAACCATTATATACGACAACGTGTTTTAATATTTGACATTGGCTTAGAGAATACGATGGTTGTAAAATGGTAGAGGCCCTAAGACCTGTCCCATATTTGCCGGTTTCCTCTCGTTTGAGCGAGGGCACAGTCTTTGGCCCCGAAGAGATGATTCGTCGATTTACCAGCCGCTGCACACGTAACACGTAATGTAATGCGACTACGCACAGCAATCCTGGGCTTTGTGCCTCGGCTTCCCACATCGGTTACTCCGGCACCGACGGTGATGGCCCCACACTGGACTTCTTCCGCCAAAAATTCACCCCAGAAAGTTCATGGATTCGGATACCTGGGACCGCCTTTCGGAACCGAACTTCCGAACCAAGCCGAAACCAAACATTTTTACTCAGGTCAGCCAGATTAATTTTCTGCTGTACCTCAGCCAAGACCTTGACATAGGTAACGCCTGTTTCCTCGACTTCGGGTTGCTGCATCCGTTGTTGACGGTTGAGGCCGAAGCGTCCTCCTCGGAGTAGCCGTGGTTTCTGCTACGATTGAAACTGCGATGCAGCTGCCCACTCAGTAGACTTCTTTTCTCCCTTCTTTGACGGCCTGGCCACACTCAAAGTAACTGCTTTTGAATGAACCATATTTGGCCTATCGCATTCGGCTTGGCCCTACTCGCCCTCGGCTCACCTTGGCCCCCTTCGTTTTCAGGGGTGTAGGTACGATCTTAATAGAAGCGATGGTCTGTACTGTTTTATCTTTCTGCCAACAGAGGCCAGCCTCTGACAGGAGCAAATCCTCAATGGACCTGAAGCAATTGGTCACCATGGTCCCCACCTGAGACACGACCGACAAACCGCAACGCAACCTCCAGCTCCATCTGTTAGACTCTTCCAGAGATGGAGCTTGAGGTTGCGTTCCAGGGAACGGAACCTTCGTCAAATCCGTCGGACAACAGCTTCCGTGCGCTCTCCATATCCTTTTACACTATGGAAATCTCCTTCCGAGATTGTCCATCATAGCCAGCATGCGAGCATTGTCAGCGTGCAACTGACGGCCTGGTCTATAGAAGCCGCTGCATTCTTCAGTCCACGGACGATGGTCCCCTTGAGGCTTTTCGATTTCTTGGCGATTTTGGCAATGATCGGCCAGATATTTGATCGAGCCTCTCAAGAGACCCAGAACCATTCTCCACCCTATGAACCACTCTGCGAACAGAGAAGTACCTGAAGCGACAATGTGTCTGACCCCTAGTCAGGAGAGCCTGTGCCCTCTCCCCAATCCCGCCTCTGCAAGCCATGGACTGGGTAAGAACCCCCATGGTCGACCCCCACCGCGTCGGAGGTGTTAGACAATAATTAGCGCAAACCCGAAGTAACTCATTAACCGTTGTTGCCCAAGAAACATCGGCCCGTACTGATGTCACCGGAGGAATCTGACTTATAGCCAATGCAATAATAGCCATCCTACGATAGCGGACAGGCACACGAGGAGGTTCCCGTCGAAACCCCCATACTAACTCAAATTGGTTTCAAAAATATTATAAAAGAAAAGCTTACAAAAAGTGTATAAGTATTTTTTTCTATTAACTTGACAGGCACGGAATAGCTCGGAGATTTAGAATACCGCAGGAGGCCCCCATGGCAGTGACTGAAATGTATGTCTAACGGACATGCTCGCTAAGGCACGGTCTCAAAAATCAGTTCCGTTGCACGTTGACGGTCCCTAAAAAAGACTGCCACTCTTAATAAGAGGAGGTTATCCCTTGTATATATTTGGGTTGCATATGCAAATAAGAGAATTCCTTTCATCTGAATAATTAATAAAATATAAGTTTATTTTTATCTTTATTTTATTACCCTTTTGAACGCTCTTTTCAACATCTGAGTAGGATATTTCTTATTCAATGTTTTATGAAATAGCATACTTGCTTGCACAAAATATAATTAATTTCCTAATATTAATTAATTTTGCTGTAATTAGTGTAAACAAAAAATATTTATATCCGAGAGTGTACGTTATGTCCTGTATTAAAGAAAAATCCCGGTGAATGGAATTTATTGTGTTCATAACAAGACACGAGTATCTAAGCATTTGCTGATCGCAGTGGATCGTCGCTTGTAATTACCATTGCACCTTCCCAGAAAACGAAACCATTTTATTTCTCAAGATGAATAAAAATATTGCTTTGTGTGTGTTATATATACTTATTCCAATGGCAAAGGTATGTAAGGAATCGACTTTGACGGAGTATATTGGCAACTTTGATTAAGTTATGATGTGTTACTGAACCAAAATATATACCCTAAGCCTTAAACTCTTCTATAAACATGTTTATTAAAGAATACTTTCGAATTAGCTCAAAATTATAGATAGTTTAAATACATATATGATGGATAAATTAATAAATCAGGTTCCGATACCTGTACACATGTCTCAATTACAAAATAATAATAAAACAAATTTTACATCAGGGTGCCATACCGGGAACCTTTTTTTGGAGACCTCGATTAGGACTCGATCTCTCCATTCCAACAACGGGTTTGTAAAAACGTGTTTCAAAGTTATATGCCTAATTAATGGCAGCCTTTTAAAAATATATATATTTTTTTTTTATTACAGAGGTGAGTATGCAAATCAGTATGCCAACCAAAGAAAATATTCGGGAAGGTTTGGTTGTTCTCATCGAAGGATATCAAATGGGTATGACTGTAGTATCGATGGCCGCTGGACTAACAAGTGCGGCGCCATATCCTCATCTGAATCCAATGTCTGCTTACTTTTACACAGATGCTTATCGTTGGGCTCTTAGGCATCTAAGTCTGTAAGTTGGTATCAAAACAAAACAATGAAAACATTTACACAACTGATATATATAACTAGCTGTTGCCCGTCCTCCAGTTGTTTATTGTTAAACAATGTTTTTATCTTTCTAAAAAATTTTGACTTCTCGCAAAAAAAATAATAATAAAAAACTATCCTATGTTACTTAAAATATCTTCAAAGTATGTGTACAAAGTTTCATAATGATCGCTTGAGTAGTTTTCGCGTGAAAGCGCAACAAACAAACTTACATTCGCGCTTATAATATTAGTAGGATTTTTTTTTTAAATCAAACCTAAAATTAAAATATGATTTAATTAATTAAATCATATTTTAATTTAGGTGAATAAAGTATTATGCACGCTTAATATGTCTTGCACTCTCAACATTTTAGTGTTCCTCTGTGGATTGGAGGAAGTGGCGGTAGTTATTGTGAGACACATAAAGTATGGAAACGTCGCTTTTTTTATATGGATGAGTTTGTGCCAAAGTGGTTGCGAAAACTATTTCCATATGTTGACGACAAGGAGTGGGAAAAAGAAGAGATGGAATTCAAGAAATATAAAAAATACGCAGAACCCGCTTTTGGTAAACATTACCGGTATCCAAATAAACATTTTAACAATTTCATGTCACAAAATACCAAAGAGACAGTAGAGAATTTGGATTCTTCTCAATCTAAATTAAAATAGATTTAAAAGTTATATCTCAGTAAATACATGCCCCTTATTAGCCAACTTAACATTTCTTCATCTTTAATCTTTATATATATATTTCTTGTGTCCGTGTGTTTGTCACTTAACTCCTCCTAAACGCCTGGACCGATTTTTATGAAATTCTTTGTGTGTGTTCAAGGGGACTTGAGAATTGTTTAGATTCACAAATTGGTCCACTGGAAAATGGTTTTTTGATTAATTTTTAATGTGATTGGTCGAATTATGATAAATGTACATGTAATGACGTTAGACATTGTGATAACTTTTTAATATATTATTTTTTTTATTTGATTTTTTTAAATTAAAGACGCAATTGTACAAGATGACGTCTGTCGGGTCCGCTATTATAATACAAATTTATTAACTAAAATGATAAACTCCTGTAGGTAATAATGATTTCACACTGATATGTTTATAAAAATACATTGTTTATTTCTTTGCATAAATGGCGAATCTTGTAATAGGTAGTTCTAGAAATTCTAAGTCACGTTCTCAAAGTTTTAATTGCTCCTTTACTCCAGACATTAGTACTTTTTTTGCTAATGACGTCAAAGTGATCTAAAAATTACATCCTATTTATTATTGATATAAAAACTCGAGTGCAAAAGTAATTAACATGGCTTTAGTTAATATGCCGTGAAAATCAATGTTTAAGTGTATGTGGTATCATTTATGGTGATAATAGTTCTTGTATATATTGGTATCAATAAAAAAATAAACACAATTTGTGATTTTTAATACGTTATAAGCCTACATATTATACCATATACGATACGGTCTGTTATAGGCTTCCTCCCGTTGCTCCGGCGTTCTGCCGTCGGAGGACGCTAGTGTCCAAATCTCCTTAACTTCCCTCCTGACTAACGACGCCCCGAGCCGAGGTCCGTGTCTCAATCCGAGACGCCCCAATAGCCAACAGGGCTAACAGCATACACACAAAAAAAAAAAAAATAAATAAAATTGGCTTCCTTACAGTACGTAGACCAAACGTAGTTGTAACTCGTATATTATTGTCGGCGATTACAGGGGTTTCGAGTTCATTGTCCATTACAATGAAAATTCACGTAGAAGACAGCGTAGAGAGTTTATTTACACACAAAGGCTAGTAAAAATTGCATTAATATTTACAAGCGTTGTCACGGTTATCGTAATCAAAACTTATTTTAAAACAAAGAATTAAAATTACTGTACATTAAATCTTAAAATATAAACCGGTGGACATATTTAGCGGAACGCAAAAAACAGACTGCAAGATCATATGAAAACACATTTTTGTTGTACAATACATTTGATTATTATTCTGAATTAATTAAATTAACATTTTTGAACATAAAAAAATCACAAAATTAAAGCGAAAGAAACGAAATTAAAGACAATGAGGTCAGTGACTTAATTCTGAAGAGTTTTGACCTAACACAATGAAAACTAAAGAAAAGTTAATATTGTCCAAATGACTGGTTTTTTCGCGATGGGTGATACAATCAGTATTTAGTGTTGCCACCTCTTGCTGTTAAAACAGCCTGCATGCGTCTGGGCATGCTCTCTATTAAATTGTCAATAAAACTTTGCGGCATTGAGTTCCATTCTTCAACCAATGCGGTTTTGAGGTCTCTTACGTTGACAGGTGATGGATTTCTTTGTTTAATTTGTCTTCCCAGTTTGTCCCAAACGTGTTCTATTGGATTTAGGTCTGGCGAGCGTGCCGGCCACCCCAAAAACCTGGATTCCGACCTCATTAAGATATTCCGAAACTAATGCCGCAATGTGAGGTCGAGCGTTGTCATGCATTAGAAGAAAATTGTCTCCAATTAAAGGGGCAAAAGGCATCACAATCTGCTCTAAAATGTCGGTTACGTATCTTGCCGCAGTCAGGGAGCCGTTTTCTACGATGTGTAGCTCCGTGCGTGCTCCTAAGCAAATACCGCACCATACCATTACTGACCCTCCACCATACGGCTCTCTCCCAATAATGTTACACTGAGCGTATCTTTCTCCGGGTCGTCGCCATACTTTGGTCCTTCCATCATCTGGTTTTTTCCCCAAGCGTCATTATTCCAATTTAGGTGGAAACGAGCAAAGCTGGCCCGAGCCACTCGAAGACCTGTTGTGAGCTGTGGACCTCTGGCAGGCAAGTACGCCCCTATACCAGCTGCCTTCAGTCTTCTTCTGACGGTTTTGGTACTAATTATCACTTGTCGAAGTTCCTGCAGCTGGTTTCGTACCTCAGAAGAAGTCAAGGTACGGTTTCTGAGAACACTGCTGACAATAAATCTATAGTCTCTCTCTCCTGCTACTCTTTTGCGACCTTGTTCTTTACGCCTGGTATACTCTCCAGTCTGCCGGTATCGTTTAACATTGCGGAAAATCACAGACTTGGAAACATGTAATGTTTGAGCCACTTCATTGTAAGTGTAACCATTTTCAATTAAAGTTACAGCTTTAGAAACCAGAGCAACGCTGAGATCCGGCATTATCGCCTAAATTTATCGAATTAAGTTCACTTCACTCAATAATTTATTTATTTATTTATTTAAAAAAAAAAAAAAATAATGACAATTTTTCGTCAAAAAAACAACAGAAATAAAGTTTTTGTTAAAAACAACAAAAACCGACGAAAATTCCATACACTACGTGTCTCAGAAATTAGCAGATAAACAAAAAAAACAAATGAAATTTAAAATAAAATTATTTTTAAAATCATCTTTTTTTTTTAATACATAATATTGGTATAGTGGCCAGTACGAAAATATGAAAATATTTTCCGTTATTCGACCTTTTTTTGCGTTCCCCTAAATATGTCCATGAGTGTAGTTAAATATTCATGATTAATATTATAATAAATTTTATATAACTCTAAATGATTAAAATTACATTTATTTTAAAATTATTAACTCCATTCCTTACTATCTTACATAAATCTTAAACAGATGGCGCACCACGTTGGATGTCAAATTAACCTGTCAGCTTCCGCCATCTTAAAATTTTGGTTAAATCTTAAAGCTCGGTTTATGGTTCTACCATTACCCGCATGAAAGAAAGATGACATAATAGTCTGAAAACAGCGTTGCTTATTATTTCTACACTATTTAATTATTGTCCATTATGTCGAAGTACATTAAGTATATGCAACGATTTATTTTTATCTAAGACCAAAATCGTTTTGGATGACCTTTCTTCAACATTTTTAATCTTGGTAGCAGGTTTTTTCAAACGATTTGATTCCAATAGATTGTAAATGAATTTGAAATAAACACAATATTTATACATTTTTCTATTTCGTCTTTTTCTTTTAGTTGTGGTTACTTCGCAATAAATGTTTGTTCATCATTAATTGTTTGAACTTTGGTATGCCTGATTCCATATTTTTATACTGACTGTGACTGAAGAGTTACTGAATGGAATATTCTGATATATTGAAACTGGTATCTAAACGGGAGGGTCATGTTATCAGAAATCATAATTTGAAATATAAATAAAAGGGTATTTTAAATAAAACACACAATGCCACTAATATATATTTATTGAAGTAAATGCATATGCGTTTATCTTTGGTAATTGATTATTATTAGTTATCCAATATATAGAGAAATTAGGTTATCATATTAGATAGACAGTCACAAACAAATCGAATTATATCTAACGTCGAATTAAAATTAATAGGAATCATTCACTAAGCAATTAACAAAATACATTTAATAATATTAAAATGAGTAAATTAAAATATAAACATTAAAAACATTCAACGTGAAACTTAATCAGAAAAATCAAAAGCAATCAAACTGTACCTACTATATCTATCGATCTTAACCTATGATTAACATCCTCTACTACAGATTAACATTGATTAAACAATGACGTGAACTTGGCGATTAATTTACGGATCCACGAAGGAGATCATGATGTACCGCGTGCCCTTGGTGACTAGGAGGCCCTCGTGGTAGTGGGTGAGACGACCAGGGTGCATCAGAAGCCAGCCGGGCATAGTGTCCTTGACGGAACAGTTGTAACGGATGAACCGACAGCCGCCGCCTTCATAGTCCACGTCTAGAATTGTTTTTTTAATAATGTAAACTACTCTTTATTTTTTTTATATAAGTACTATAGTAAAAATTCTGCTATTGGGAGTTCATACCAAAGGAAGCGGGTTCTTTTCTGCTCGTTTAGATGAATATTTATTAAGAAATAATTCAAACATGGCTGGTATGTTTATGAACAATTGTAAATGACCTCATATATCAGTACTATAAATTATGTTGTAGTCAATGCAAATACGAATATAAATAACTTACTAGCAGTGTTCAAAGCCAGGTTGATGGTGTAAGTTGAAGAATCATGGTGGGGACGAAGCGACGGTTGCTCGTCCGGACGATAGCGTACCACAAAGTTCATTACAGACACCGGGGGCTGTAACAGAGTTTTTTTTATTGTTATTGTATTAATGTTCCATATACCCATAAACTATAAACAAATATATAACTCACGTTATGGTAATATCCAGTGAACACCATCTCTTGCAACGGTCGCACGTAATCCTTGAGGATGCGCAGCCATTGTATGTCGAGACCGACCTGGGACATGTGTATGTCACGGGTAGGAACCGCCTCGTAACCGCTTTCTAGACGTTTGTCCTGCATTTCGTTATAAATTAGTTTTTGATAAAAGTTTGTTTTGATAGACAGTATTTAGGTGAAAAGAGTAGAGAATTTAAGTAAGGACATACCAATAAAGGATTAAGCTATAGTCGAATTGTTACTATTTTCTAAACTGATTTAGCAGTATTGATGAAGGCTTATTGACTTTGATGTTATATTTTTATACAGTGATGTCTATAAATATATGTAATTATATTGAGTTAGGAATCATAAAGTTATTATTAAGTATATTACGTTGTTAGTTCCATCGCTCCACTGTCCATAGGCTTCCATAACTTCGATCCATTCCTTACAGAAACGCATCGACATCAGCGGAAACCGGTACACATCAGGGCAGGGCTGGAAACAAACTTAGCAATTACTTTGATCAGCTCATGTCATGCTATTGACTTCATAACGGCTTCATAAAGACTTACTTTAGCTTAAAGAATTGCATGTTTTTATATTTAAACTTAAGGGAAGCAGCGATAGCTTGATAGATATGATAATATAAAAAAAATAGGTTAGAATCATTTTTATTGGTTTTTAATCTGGTAGGGCTCAATGTAATAAAGTATGTTAAACATACCATGACTTGCTTGTGTCCTTCAGCGAAGCTCTCATAATACTGCGGGTTGAGATATCGTCGCTCCCAGTCCAGTTTGTTGTCCATCACTTGGTAGATGTCGGGATTGGTGCGGCTCACGTCGAAGCTTTCAGAGTTAACGAGATGTCCGAATTCTTTCTCGTTACTCACGAACATCATGATACCCTGAATATTGTTTTATATTTAAATAACTGTGTCTCCACCCCTTTAGACTTTAGACTATAGACCGTTACATGTTTTTTTTTTCAGAACTTAATCAAATTGCACGGAATTATTTCTTATATTTTTTAAAAGACATTGCTAATACTGGTTGTAAGATGATAAAATAATACGACCACAAACCATAATATTTCGTTTTAATTACTAAGACTTGTACATTATATATGAGTGATATAGTGTTAAAAAAAGCACATGACAAAAACATTTTTAAACTATTACAAGAGTATGACACAAGAGTAAGACTATCAAAAGTCAAACAAAATGAACCTTACTGGTGGTTCTTGATATTAAAGCGAGCCAAAAACAGACTCTCCTTTCTCTCTCCCAGTTTATTATGATGTGGTATAAATGTTTGAAGCGATTATTAAAACAAATGCTGGTTCAAATACAACAATCACTGCTGAGCTTAAACACTAACTTTGGATATTATTTATCATCAGATACAAGAACTCTGTTTAAACTTACAGCGGTTCTGAGAGAGGCACAGAAAGCCATGTCGGGATCAGTGTCTTCCTTCATATAAGTGATGGCTTTGGCGGACTCCTTGCGTAACAAAGCAACCTTGACCAAGTAGCAGTTGTTGATGAAAGGAACATTCCAGATGCCTCTGTAATTGGTACAATTTAATTAAACTATTTGAATCAACGCAGTTTTTTTTCTTATAATAACAGGTTTATTATTTTCTTTGTAGATAATATAATCGGTCAGTATCTTTTAGATGTTATTGTATTAGAAGGTAATATTTAATGAAAACGGTCTTTTGGATTCATTTTAACTGGTAATCGAAGCCAGATCCCAATTTTAAAGAACTGAATAGAAGCCATCCTTCGTGATAGTGTTGTTTGAGGCTGTAGGTCAAGGTGTTATGTTGTAAGCGGGAACATAACACAATGAGGACGAACTATTTATAGCCTCTGTGATCTAGTATTCATATAATATTATCAAAAAATATTTGTTACTATTTTAAGGTTGGCGTATGGTCTTTTTTGAGGTTTTAACAATTATAAAACTAGTAATATCGCAATAGTTTAGCTGTTTCAAATTTTACTTGAACCGAGAGTGAGAGAATATGGTAAAATTATAAATGTAAGCTAATATGCAATTATCCTAATATGTTAGAAAACAGACACATTAGCTTTCTTATTATCAGATTCAAAATAGATCCGATGATACTGATAAAGGTAACAATCGTAAGTTAAATTACTATTAGTATATATAAAGGTGATTCAAATTACATTGTTATTTGCATTGATCATTCAGACCAGCGCAAGCGTCAATCAACTGCATCCGTACCGCTGTACAAGATTATATATTTATAAAACATCGCAGACGCAGTATAATGAAACATTTTAATTAAATATAAATGTAAACAGTTTTATGGTATTTCGAAATCTAAGAAATGTTTGTATGTAGTGTAATAATTTACGTAATTATTATAAAATTAACGAACAAATAATCAGTACATATATCTTGGATCTGTACCAATGACCCCACAAACAATTCAGAGCACATGATTTGCAAAGGATATGACGGAGTGGAAGGGGAGACAAGGGTCCCGATTACCTATGCCATTAGACAGTCGAGGGTCACCACAGTTGTAAAGAGAAGCTCGTGACGCTGACACCCTGCTATTGTTTGGTCCACAAATGTTGCTGAAGAGCGCTCTCGTCGCAACACTTTTGCTTCTAGTATTGGATACTGAAGCAAGACGTGCTCGTCCCAGACCCAGAACTAAGTCTAAGGTCTGTACAAATCTGTTTTTGTTTACTTAATACCAGAATCGAGACTAAGGTTGTTTTTCATAGGTACAAATTGGTCTTCCAATCACCGGTAAATACAGGGACCCCGAGTCCGACCAGTACTACAATAATAATGATGTAAGTATGACTTGCGAACTTATTGAGATTTGTATATTTGAATATTTTTTGTAATCTGCTATTTGCTACTGCAATTTTAAATAACAGGGCGCCAAAATACTGCTAGCCTCGCACTTTGATCTTGAATACGTACTGGGACATAAGATTGCCTTCCTGTGTACTGCTAAGGGTACGCCGCGACCACATATTACATGGTTCAAAGATGGCACCGAAATTTTTGCACATCACTACTTACATGTACGTAGATATGATTTATATCGTTATTATCAATTGACAATAATTACTTTATTGGACCATTTTGTTTCACGTAGAATGTACGAGATGCACTATGTATATTATATATTTCTACTGTCTGTGACACAGTTTAGAGTATTAGTGGGTTATATCTTGTTATTCTACTCATATAGGTGGAACTTGTTTAAATTTTCGAATATAACAGATATTTCTAATATAATCTAATTTTGAGATAAAAGGATAAAAATAATTTAAAAAGTAATAATTTTCAGATCCACGAATGGTTGATAGAAGACGATCGTGTGAAATCAAAACTGGAAATCGATCCTGCGACCCAAATGGACGCCGGCGTGTACGAATGCACCGCTGACAACATGTACTCTATAGATAGAAGATCCTTCAAGACAGACTTCTCTATTGCCTTCGACTGAACGGTTATGTTTTTATAATAAAATGATTTTTATAAAATGTTTGAGTTATTTTGTTGTGATGAGGATATAAGTAGTAGTTTATCATTTATATTAGAAATACTCGTAGTTTAAATATAATTAATACGATATGATTGAAGATCTATTAGTATTATTATTATTGTTTCTTATAAGTAAATTAATTTATACAACTACTTCGAAGACTATTTCAAACAAAGGATATTTTATCTTAAATTTAAGCTCAAAGTTAATATTTAAAAAACTCAGAAACACATATGAGACATAATTATATAACATATTAAAACTCTAAACGAGACAACATTTGCTGCAATGCTTGCACATTTCATATATTTATATATATAATTAATTATAACATCGCATTGCCTTTGAATCATCATATACCTCATGGTGAAACAAATCTTTTGATACAAAATATAGATATATTAGACGATGATTAAATAATAAATGTAACACATTTTTATATAATATTAGGTATTAGATACAAAGTCAAGGTTAGGAGTTTCATTTTTAATAAGTTTATATTTTTATATAGAAATAACCACTGTTTGCTTTTGGTTCCAAATAAAGATAGAAACCAGAAAGAATCATTCATGGAAATTATCCAAAAATAAATATTAATAAAAACCAATACTTACTCAATACTGCGGTTGACAATGTCCATGTAATCAGCTGATCGTGCGTAGAAGCCGACCGAGTTGATGGCTCCCCAGAAGTTAGACCAGGCTTGACCTGTACGGACTAGTAGAGGTGCGACGACGTCATAGCCGGTTGAGAGCAAGTGTCGCAAAGTCCCGGGTTCGATCCGGGCATGGCTGTCCAGGCAGAAAAGGTATTCGCAGTCGCCGCCGATGCAACGATCCCTACACAAATATTGAAATGATTATATTAAGTCAGTCAGTTTTGATGATTAGATTTAGTCCGCTTTTTCTTAAACATTTTTTTTTTTCGTGATTTAGTTTTGAGGCAGATATTATTAATCATTAAATACTTACTTAGCTATGTTCCTTGCTTCAGCTTCACTCAAGATATCAGTAGGTTTGAGTCGTTTAGCACTCAAGTAATCTGAGCTGTGAGTTTTATAGAAGTTGTCTATCTCTGTCTCATGGTACTCGACACCATTGCGGATGAACAGGTGTATCTTCTTCTTGGGATAGTCGATATCCAGGATTGATTGGAAGAATTCCTCCATGAATGGAGTTGCTTCTTCTACGAATACTGAAAGCATCACCTTCGGAAGCTTTTCCTCCTGCGAAATTAATTATACATATATAATTAGAACTCATGTAATAATTTATGAGATGTGTTTGAGATGGTGAAAAGACTGATTGACTTTATTTTTACATATATGACACCATAAATAAAGAACAAATTCTGTTTTTAATATTTACAATGTAAGGTGTTTTAATGTTAAGAAGATAAATAAATCTGAACAGGAGATTTTAATCATGTTTATCATTGATTGAAAATACAAATCACAGATAAAATGTATGTATTATGTTCATATATATTTAAATAATATGATACATGTTGTATCTCCTAGTGTCACTTACATTTAGCTCGATCTTCTTCTCCTCACACACAGCGCACCCCTCACTCACAGACCAAGATTTGGCCAGGTAGTTGGACAAGTTGTTCAAGGTCATCTTGGAAGGGCCATTCCCATGCACTATGAGAGGACGCTCCTTGGTCATCACATTGACAATGTGTGGCCATTCCTCAGTGGAGTTGGCCACGAGTTGAACATCCGCTGAAATTATAAAAAAAAAATACGTTCAGTAAATAATGACAAAATGGTAGTGTATCTTGCATAATAGGGTAGGCCAATGACTAAACATTTTATTAAGATATATTATAACTATTATTATTATTCTACTTATAATAATAATAATTGCATTTTTTTTAATACTTACACAAAGCACCATTTAAGTTTTGGAATATAGTCGCCTTGTGGTCCAGTGCTATGCGCAGACTCTCTCGGTAGTCCTCGTCCAAGTAGACCCTCGTGTAGAAGAGCTGGTCGTCCTCTTTGTTACCCACCTTATCGTAGTTTAAGATCTTCAAAATTTCCGGCAGATATCCTTTTAAGTAAATTGAAAAAAGTTTGGAACTTCACATTCATTTCTTATTCAATTGTTTTCAGCAATTTATTAATTATACATATAAGACACTACATGAGCCTACTTTATATATATTAGTTATGCTAAACACACTGAAACTTTTTTTAAGTATTTATTAATTTTATTAAATATTACATTTTTTGAATATTGGTAAATTAGGCTTAAAGTTTAAAATTAATATTCAATATTTTCTATTTTGATTGTGATTTTTTTTTGTTATAGTACTTCTAACTCAAGTTATAATAACAAATTTCTTAGCTTTTTAACCATATTTTAATAATAAAACATTGTATACAATACACACATATTGGAACATTTCAATTGTACTGTAGATATAGTGTGAAATTAAGACAAATGTTTATAAACTGTCTTAACAATCAATCGTTTTAGCATGTGTAATAAAAACAACGCTCTGGACAGCCAGTTAAAACTATTTAACTTTAATAACAAAATATATTTTTTTGGTAATATTTTTTTAAGAGGTAGTCGAACTTACCAATAAAAGCACCAGAGTTGAGGTAGGGATTGATCTGGTTGATGTCTGGATACTGTGAGGCCAGGCTGTTGTCGGGCCAGCAGAATGGTTCCGCAGAGAATAACACGCGAACCGACATAGCCAGGAACTTCTTGACTATTTCGTCCAGAGAACCCAGGAACATCACGTCGTAGCTACAAGTAATAAAATTACAATTATACACAACACAATATACAATGAGTTATGGAAGTGACCAGGATTGGATCCTGTAACGTCATGAATGGAAAAAGATGAATTTACACTATTTATTAATTTTATCTGATTTCCTACTAATGACACACTATTTACGAAATGGAATAATTTTTAAATTCTTTTTACATAATCCACAACTAATCTAGTTACTACCTGAAATTATATTGTCACAACAAACAAACTTATTTACCTCATAAGAAAGGTATCTATTTTCATTGTAAGTTGCACACTTCGCATATAAGAATCGATATCATATTTTTTGCTAGTTATATCAGTTTTAAATATTATTAATACTATTTATTATGCTATTATTCATTAGTATTATGAATTATCCGGTTTATATGGGTTCTACTTAATTAGCAAGGATATTGCTAAATTAAATTTTTCTATACATATCATCAATATATAATATATATATTTATATATCTCAATGCTAAATAAACCGGCGTCTGCAATATAAAATCTTATTTTCTACCACGAGAGATATTTCAATAACATTGTAGTTTCATTGTCCCCAATTGAGAGTCATTGTACTAAAGTAATGTGTTATAATAAAACGAGATCGAGATCATTTAAACACAATCATATTATAAGTGAAACACATAATTACTTTGAAATTGATAAGAATATTTTTTTAGAACAGATATTTCGACCTCTGCTTCTCTAGATTATATAATGATATACACTTAACTATTATGAAAACTGATTAAAATCATACGGTTTAAATTAAAGTACCTACTTTTAATACAATCATTTGTAACTTAGATATATATATATATATATTTTGATCGAATTATGTTACTATAATATATATAGAACAAGAACTGTTGTCTGTGCAATTCATGCTTTTGGAATTTAATGTTTCAAAATAACTATAAACGTTCAAGGAAATATATGACTTTATGTATCCATATATTATTGTAGAAATAGATATATATTGTTTGTCTATAACTGGTCACAATAAATGAGTTGCCTAAGGATGTAAATGAATGAACTGAATGATTACTCAATATTCCATACAAAACTAATAATCATCTAAAATTAATTAAACTGATTTTTTTCCCACATTAATATACAAATATTATATTTGGATTTTGTTAATAATAAAAATCAAAACTGTGTCTGAAATGATAAACACATGACTAACACCATAACTATTAATGTACCTGTCAGTGAACAGAATGATCTGGTCCCTGTCCTTGGGTATCTTCATCTTAGTAAGTTTTTCCTTTAGAAGGTTGATCTTCTGGCCACCACCCGGGTACTTCATGTCTCCACCTTGCCATTTCTGATCTTCACCAAGAACTTCTACATTAATGTTGTATACTTTAGCTGAGCGGAGGAATCGTTCCACACCATGGTTCCTTTCAGTAGCCACCGTCAACACCTTTACATCAGGATCTGTAGAGATAACAGTTCTGTAGCAATTTTATATTTATTTACTTTATTATGCTAATTGTTATATTTTTCTATTGGCCGATGTGACTATTTTGTTGTTTCCAGTATAGAACAGATTTTGACTTTCATGCTAAAATAATAAGTTACCAATTTCCTTTTTAAAATGGTGTTATTGTTAACAGCATAACACTGCAGCGATATTTATAGACTATAGATGAGATGAGATGTGTAGACTGTATGTAATGAATTAGAACTAAATCTTGCTAAATCTTGCTATTTATCAAAAAATATTTAGTAATATAAGTTCTTTATAGTAGTATAGACCATTAAAATCTAACATCCCAACACAAAGGATTAGTAGTAAAGATGAAAGCAGAACATTTATTTGGCAGCTCTAAAATAAAGAGTTATTGTCATGTTTATAAGAAAAATATGGATTTGGAGTGAATAGTTCAACTCAGTATTGTTTTCCTATTTTTGTCGGCTTTGATAATCATAAGTATATTATAATTGATATAAGATGATAATAATTATCTTTTTAGTAGATTTGTGTTAAAACATCAATAAT
Source organism: Napeogenes inachia (assembly GCA_959347355.1). Classification (NCBI taxonomy): domain Eukaryota; kingdom Metazoa; phylum Arthropoda; class Insecta; order Lepidoptera; family Nymphalidae; genus Napeogenes; species Napeogenes inachia. Next base: position 12,252,231 of record OY365800.1, on the reverse strand, counting down.
TTTGTAATAAATATAATCAATTTTAATAGGTCATATAAGTAAGTCGCCTATCAATGTTCACACCTAAATTCATAACATCATCTCATAAAAATTAAAATCATTTTATAAAAATAAAACACTTTTATTTTAATGAGAGCACTCCACAATTAAGAAAATGTTTTAAATGTATTTATGTTAAATTAAAGCTCTCATTGTACCAAGGATAATCGAAATATAATAAAAGACAGTTATCAAAAATAGTATTAACGGACACAATGACACAAAATAAAGAATTCCAATAAATTATTTTGTAACAGAGCTTTTTTTTAAGCTTTTAAGCACAGAAATTACTAGTACTAGGACTAAATTTATTTTTAACTTACTTTCTGAAGTTCCCTCAGTCTTAATAGTGAAAAGAAGGAAAAGGCAGAATGATTGCAATAGACCAGACATTTTTGTAATCTGATCAGCAAAGAAGTTCAATGGACTGCAGTGAAGTCGTAAATTTTAGACCCAGTTGAAACACTGGTGTAATAAACGGTTTTATGTCGTCCCACATACGTGTTCCCGCTTCCGAAGCGATAAACTCCTAACTGTAGAGGTTTGAAACGTCACCCGAACTCCAAGATAACAAACGCTTCCTCCCGGCTAGCGGACTACCAACTGCGGTTTGCGAGTAAATTACTGAATACCGATTACTGTGCGTGTACAACGGCGCTACTTCTGTGGCAATATGAGATCATCACATATGGTTTTATATTTCACTGCACTCATACATAAAATAAACTACCAGAAGCAAAATAGCTAATTTACTTTGATTATTATTGAACAATCGTACCTCGTACGCTTGTGACTTAAGCAATTGTGAACTGTGAAGTCTTGTAAAATGTAATTAATGTAAACAAAATATCAAGTGAAACAAATTCCACTACTAAACAAGTTCCTAATTAAAATAATTTCTGGAACCAGGTACCTACTGTGATTTAAAACGAATAAACTATACTTGCATTTCGTCTTTGAAACAAACAAACAAAGTGTTTGAATTTTGAAATGCGAGTATGTAATTATAAAATAGATAGTAGAAATGAACCAATAATCATTGTGAGTCCTAATAACAATTATTTGTTTTATTTTTCAACTCTCAAGATACTAGATAGTAGATACCTCATACCACTATATCAACTATCAAGTACAGCTAAGGAACACTAAAATATATGAGAACCAAATTGAAAAAAGTGACCCCTCTTAATAAAATATAGCAATTCAATAATTGGTCAAAATAGTGCTAGTGTCCCACCAGTCCATACATATTATATAGTAGTAACGAGTTTCTAAAATTGAAGTAATCTGAATTAAAATAAAAATTAAAACTCTTTTAAAACCATCTATTCAAAAAAAATAACTTAAAAAAAATTGTCTTGAGATGGCGTAAAAAGATATCTAAATCTTACTACTTAATTTTAATAAATATGTTTCATTTGTTAGGCAATGTTAAGGAATTCTAAAGTTTTGCAACTTTTTAATGCTTTTTAGATTTTAACCCCGATAGACAGGCTGCGCCATCTATTTTTAATCCGTAAAATTCATCATATAATTCATACATAATAAAAATTACTCTAAAAACAATAACATATCTTCAATGTGGTCATTCAATATTCAGAACTTCTTGACTATTTAAATGTTATTTATAATTAATAATAATATTAATAAAATGAATTATTTCTATAAAACTCGATTTAAAAAGATTTTAAAATAAAAAGGTTTGGTCAATTTTATGTTGTTATGTTTATCTATACATATAATAAAATTGTCACTGAGTGATTTCTTTACATGAAAAATATTAAAAAAAAACATAATATAAGAACAAGAGAACCCAAAACAATGGTTTTTAATTTTGTCTTTTTGTCTGTAAATTTGTGCACGCTAATCCCAGAAACGGTTTAACCGGTTTAATCGAAGTTTTCGGGATATATATTCTCATGGATTCACATTTAGTGGTTTTTTTTTATTTAAATCGGTTAACAATAAGGAAGATTCTAATTCCCTAATTTCATAAGACATTTTTTCAAAATTGAAATAGCGGTCCTCCCCTCAGGGAATAGGTAATACCCTTTCCAAAAAAAAAAATTAGAAACTTTTACTGCCTGGATTAAAATAAAAAATTACAAAAATTAACTAGCAATACACACAAAACTACTTGGGGGATTTTGATGAAACTTCGAACGGGTACGTTTTACCGATTTCGAAATCTATGCGTACGAAGTCGCAGGTACAGCTAATTATCACATAAAATCAGAATTATACATAACACTTAATTTATTATTGTTCCTATTCCAAAATATGATCAATATTATTAAAAACCTTAGGTGGCAGTATTTTTAATGTTTCTGTGACGATAGTACTTTTTTTTTTGATAATAGTGATAGATTGTGTCGTCTTAATATCATCAGATGGAAATGTTAAACCATTTCTATATTTTATTTCAGTAATTCTGAAAATGTTTGAAAATGTGGTTGCTGTTAATATATTCAAACATTGCTTACAATGAATTTGTTTTCATCTCTAACTAGTAATGAAACCAACAGTATGTTTAATTACATCATCGAGATATTCAGAATCAATCCATTTATCAATCTTAGAATAGTCGTGCTCCAATATATGGTAATAAAAATGTAAATAATTCTTTTTTGGAAAAGAGTATATTTGTTTCGGTTTTGGTTTCCTATTTCTTTTTGATTTTTGTTTAGGAATTTCAAATATTGATGATTTAACAATTGGTAGATTTAACAATTTCATTCACCGACTTCGGTATTTACTTCGGATTTACAGATATTATTTTCTGCAATTATTTTAATATTATGATGAATTTCTGTACCGTGGAAATATTCAGATACAGTTTTGTCGCTAGTCTCGGTAAATTTATTGGTGACATCTATTAATATTTCTTTGCTTGGTATTTTGCAAGGTACAGCATTTGATAGTAATCTTCGTAAGGTTCTATATCCATCAGTATTATATTATGATCCAGGATCAAAGTGATCACTACAAATCGTAAAAGTTTGTTTATAGAACATTTTCCAATAGCATTCATCCATTATGTTTTTAAGTCATTATCTTTAGGAATTCTAAAGGAAATTATTTCTTATAAGTAGAATGGAATACCTCTTCATTAAAATAATATTTTTTAACTCCTTATATATTACCAAAATATATTTTAAAATCTATATGACAAACATAAAAACTGTAACTTTACATAGTATAATGCAGTGTCGCTTCCCGCTCTTGTCCCTATGTCTGTATGTATGTATGCTTAGATCTTTAAAACTACACAACGGATTTTGATGCAGTTTTTTTAATAGAAAGAGTGATTCAAGAAGAAGGTTTATATGTATAAAAACATGTTTAATCTATTAGAGAACCACTAATAATTTAAAGATTTCTAATGCGAAGTCGTAAACAAACACTTTGTTTTGCGCTTACATTGCAAGCTCTGGCTGAACCTTACCAGATAGATCAAAATAATGTACTAAGTATTGTATACCTTAAAAAGTTCTACAAGAAAATCCGCGATGGTATATGTTTATCTCTTAGAGATAATCCACAATAGCAAATTTTTATCCTTTACTTTTTACGAAAAATAATAGGTTATTTACGAAGCGATTTTAAGAAATACAACCTTAATCCTTATCTAATTAAGTAACTTAAATACATTTTTCATTTAATATGGTACAAAATAGCATGAGCATGTAATTTAAATAAATATTTTTGAAGATATTACAGATTAAAAATATAGGATCTTCGCGTTTGCGGCCGCGGCGGTACGGTCTACCGGCGCACTCTGGCATGGAACCGTTTAAACCGTCTCAAAAACGGCTTTTGTGAATGTTCAGTATTGAAAATTTTGTTAATGCATGTAGCTAATTGAATGTTTATCATTTAAATTAGATTTTTTTTTCTAATAAAACTAGACCTGCAAGTTGTGTGTGAAAATAACGTCAATTGTGTAGCTCAGAATTTTTCAAGTTTACATGGTCATATTTTGATTATTTTAAATGAAAATCTATAAATGTGATATATGATTTGAATAGTTATTAAGTACTCTATTTAAAATATATTTAAATGGACATTTAATTAAAATCAAGACAGGTATAAAAAAATACAGTATTTAATATTGTACCTAGTATACCCATATAACTTTTACATTAAAAACTTTAATTAGATTTTTGACAGTGAGCGATGTCTGCAGATGTCGTAATTTTGATAGTATCACTTAAAACAAGTCATATAGAATCTAATGCAAAAAAAAGGGGAAATGGGAATTGTTTTACTGAAAATTTAAGGCGTGCGAAGCCGCAATCAAAAGCTAGTAATTGTATAAATATAAATTTCTTACTTATGAAAACTTCGACTATTGTCAAAAGGAATGGGTTTTTTTTTTACACACAATGCACGTCATGATCGTTTTATTGACTCAAAAAATATACTTTAAATTAAACAGTATATAATTTTGTAAATTGTAATACAATTGGATTTTACTTTGAAATATTCATTTTCCATTTCAGTAAAAATGAACACTCAATTGCTACTACGATTTACGATTACGAATTACGCACGAGACGACGACGACGAAGCACGATATTTCATAAAAAATAGAGACAGACAGGGTTTTTCGATCTACCTACCTCTTTTAAGTTCGATGGTCATATTTTAGGCTGGCTTAGGTCTTTGTCCTACTCTACGTATAATATCTCTATGCGGTCACGGCACATAACATAGCTGAAGAAAAGGTTATATCTAAAATATCTTTCAGTTAATACAAAAAAAATTATAAACCACATTATAACAGCGAAACAAAAATAAATCTAATCTCAATCAATAAAATCTAAAGTCAATATTTAAAAATTATTATTATTATTATTGACGTATTTAGCTTGCTACAACGGTATGTTTATTGTCATTAGGAAAAAACCGAAATAAAAGTTATTTTTATTACATATTTTTCAGTTATAGGATAAGAATATAGGGACTAGGTCCATGCTGGGTCCATATCGGGGTTGAGTTTAACACAGTGTTATGCATGAAAACATAGAAACGAAATAAAAACTTCAATGAAATCCTGAAAGTATTTGGGTCTTACAGTTCTGTCGTATTAGAACAAAAATAAATGATTTTATTAATGAATCAGACAGTGAATCAGTAGGTAAGTCAATTATTTTAATGAATATTAAGAATAAATCTTAGATATTTGATTAATTTTGGCAACAAATCCAACATGTTTTTCTATTTTACGACGTAGAATAGATACATGAGAACATCTGAATGTTTTTTTCATTTCATTTTATCAGTATCAAACGTTATTATTGAATTATAATTTCAGTTAGAGTAGGTAAGTGTTGCATTTCTGCAGGCTTTTAGGGGCAATTTGACAGGTCATTGGTTGCCCATTAATCGACTTAAAAGTTAAAGGGAATGGCTCGACAAACAAACCAGTAATTGTTTTGACTCATGAAAGTGCAACTATGACAAGCCTGTGATGAATTCCGTTTGGGCCCAAATCAAACACTGCTTTCTCCACACTAATACCTTGAGACTTATGAATGCGTATAGCATGCTGACATGTGTCGAATTTGCGAACATCAGGAGCACCATCAATCCATAAAAGTATATGCGCATGAGGAGACCATAGGTGCGGCCACTCGTATCGATATCAACGATCTACAATAACCTTAAGTTGCTTAATTATAATTCTCAAGAAAATAGTGAATTTTTGAAGTATGCGCTGTCTGTGAATTGTCATTTAAATTTTATGAATATAGCACTTTGTTATCAAAAGAGATGATTGACAAATGAGTTGTCGATTTGGGTAGTAAACAGCTTCTTTAACGATCAGCTCAATTAGTTATGTGATTTACATACATTATAGAACTTCAATGGTGTTAAAGTATCTAATGACTAATGATATTAAAGATGTATATTCACCGACAGACGTCAACTAAAATTATTATTTCGTACGTCTGTCAGTGGATATACATCTAATTTCACACACAAACACATATATATAGATAGATTCCGCGTACGGTTTTAAACAGATCAGTTTAACAATCTCAAAAAGATAGATATATCTATAAATTTTAAGGTAGTTTACAATATGTATATAATATTTCTTCTTTCGATTATTGATGAATATTTATAAGGATATAAAATATTTGTCTGGTATGATTATTTTTTCAGTTTTTTACAGCTAGGCCCATGACAATTATTTTTATCCGATAATGAATTCGCAAAAAAAAAAACTAAGTAAGGTTTTAGTATTTTACTAGCTGTGCCTACATGTAAAAACTATAAACCTTCAAACAGGTAAAGAGCAATGGTACGACAATAAGAGATTATTAACTTCTTTATTTCTTAACCAATTACTAAAAAAAAACAAAATATAAAGTGAATCCCGAAAACTGCATCCAAATAGATTATTTAAAAATATTTTCCATGTTCAGAAATGGATCAGTGACAGTTTATTATATGTAGGTAGGTATAGAATAGATTCTTAACACTCTCTGCCAAAGAACTACATATCTCGATCGCTTCCTAGGTTTTCTTTATTAAATTGGTAGTTTTTCTCCATAACTATGATATTAAGACGCATATAGTACACAATATATGCGTATATTGTGTTATATTATTTGTGTTATTGCGTATTGAATGGTTTTGACTCAATTGTTTTTCTTTTAAACATATTTTATTAATTAAAATATCCTTACCTTTACTAACATTAAGTTGTCTTAAAATGTTACCAGTGCTTGTATCTAAAGACTTTATTTTTTATAATATTGTATCGTTGTTTATAAGCAGGTGCAATATTTATTAAAACGATTATTAGTAAATAGAAAATAGGTCCCTATATTTTTCAGAACTATTTTTATCACATGTTATAAAGATTACTTTCTTGATTAAAGAACACAAATCCGACATGAAATTCCAAAGATTATAACTAGTATATATTTGCAGCAAACTCATTACCAAACTAAATGTACACAAGCTTTGACTGATGAAGCGAGTACTAAAACGTGAAGTTATTTTTGCTTAATTACATTTCAGATTAGCTATTAGCTGTATTGCAAATGAAAGTCTTGTTTGCTGTTTTATATAACATATAAATAAACAGTAGATAAACCATTAAATCCAATAATTTTCTATTATATATTACATAAAAAATTGTTTCTCTAAAGAATAATTATACGCCAAGATATACCTAGGTGCTTAGCGCCTCTCGTAGAGATTATAGTCTACGCGATTTGGTGGTGAGTTAAACCTATCAAATCGATATTATATATTACAACAACAAGCAAAGTTTGTTGGACTTTGCGTTGACAGATCTCGAATCCAATCAAAAACTATAGAAAAGTACTTCATATTTAAACTCACTTAACGTTAAGGTAACTGTAATTCACGAAGTCAGTGACGCAGACAGAACCGGAAAATTAAATTGGTCTCAAATATATTTAAAATTAAAAACATACCGATTATAAAAATATTCTTGGATAATATGTTGTATTTTTTCCACGATCCTTTAAACTTTTAATAGGATTCTTTTGATTACAGATTTAAAAGTACATACATTTTATTATAACTAAAATTGCTGTGTTCTGTTTATGACATCACTAAAAAGAAAATTAAAACCATCTGGTAAGAGAGATTAAAATGTTTAAAATTAAAAGCAAAATAATTAATTCAATATTATATATTTATTATAGTAAGCACAGAATATAATTAAAATACCATCAATAACTGTTATCTCAATGTAATTAACTAGTAATAATGCCATTCCTCAAATATTATGATATGATCACGAATTGTAAATAGAAAACCTCGTATATTATTAATACAACATTATTCTCGAACTATATGACGAATACCTAATTAGTATTCCGATCTGACCAAAAGATCGCTATCGCATCCTGAATAATTCCATTAAAACCTGTTTATAATTTTTTAAAAAATCCAAGACAAACGAAAACAGGTCAGTGCCCATCACTAGTACTAACTATACATAAGCATTTATAAAAAAAAAATATTAGTTTCTTTTTAAGCATGTGTGTACTAGGTGTCATTACTAGGTATCTTAATCATATTTTATAAATCTCCAGGTATCGCTGTGAATTGATTATAGAATGAAAATTTTTGTCTAATAAATACGTGCAGGACTCGAACATGCGACCTCTAGAAGTCCGTTCCCGTCGCGCCGAACCCGTTAACGAACGACACTGTAGCTTCTTAACTCTTTCTTATTTATTTCAAAAATATTGAAGTATCATACGGCTGATATTTTTAGAAAAATTTTCAAATATAAAAGATTCATATTTGAAATTGAAATGAGATTTTTTCATACAAAATATTAATATGCTTTCGATGTTTTTATAGCTTGTGTGGAATGTTTTTTTAATTGTATTTTCATAATATGATCGTTGAAGTTGTTTTTAATTATGGTTATAAAGAGGAAGAAAACACTCAAACAAAAAATTCAAATTAATTACTATGAAGCCTACAAAACTATATTAATACGATTATATTTTTGATTTATTGATTAAATATAAATATAAAATACACAAATATTACAGATACTTCTACAATTATTTAATAAAACATAATTTAAATAACAAATAATTCAACATAAAGCAGTCTAATTACCTAAAGTTATACGTAACTAAAATTATATTTGCAGAATGATATTTAAATTGTTTTCTTTGAAGTTTGAATAACAAAGACGATTATATTTCACAGTACATTCTCGAACAATCATATACAGAATTAGTTTGTCAAGCTGTATGTAAACTGTTTTGTACTTTGTAGAGGTAAATGTTTTATTAATAAATGTTACACATGGCAGGCATGTTTGTTTTGAGAAAACATATTTAATATTTGAAATATTGTTGACAGTCCGATATTAAAAATATAGCCATTGAAGCATTACATTGCCGAAAAATAATATTTAAAAACGGAATGTTGATTTAATATTTGTTTTGGGATATTTTGTAATATGAATGTTTTGACACAGCTCCTGTTTGTTTTAAACTCGCCTCAATGTGTTTAAATACTATTTTTATTAAACATATAAAGCAATACAATCCACTAGAAATAACATTACTATTAATAACCACTAATTACTGCAGCTTCCATCAATAAGATTATAATATTAAGCAGTTTCCTTAAATACATCATAATAAGTCAATGTCTAATTTGTAATATTTTATTATTTGAATACATAGTTTGTTTATTTCAGCTAGAGATTTCGGTCATATCTACAAAGCTAGTACATAAATCTATAAATATCTACTTGTATTTTTTCACAAATATATCACAGACTTGTTGATATACACCACACTACAAACTTACAGAACTATTGGTCACTTCATTTAAAACTCATTTATTCATTTAATTTCAAGAACTTCACTTAAAATGTGCAGTATGGGCTCTATTGAAATATTTTAATGTGGTCTATAACAGGATGAAGCAATTTTTATGAAATCTTTATATAGTAGCTGGCAGTTGGCACGACCGGATTTGAACCTCTCTCTCACAGATACTGAACTTGTGGAAGTTGATAAAAGACCGTGACCACTTACCATTGGGTGTAGCGACTGTTCATTTGCACACCTAACAAATAAATACAGCAATAGTATTTTATGAATGCCAAAAATAAAAAATAAAAAAAATATGTTTCAAATTGTCTATAAACTTGTTACGATATATTTAAATTCTTAATTTAAATCAGTAGTCTCTCCGTTAATTCATTTTCTTTTTACGATATCATAAAGTACTTAATGTAAACGTTATTTCAATATTCCTTTTATTTGTATCTTATCATTTTAAGTATAAATATAATTAAGGTGTTCTTCGTAGTGATATTAACAACGATTGTAAGGATCGAATAAATCGTATTTTTATCATCGCAACCTTCGCTATCAATTAGCAGGTCGCTAGTAACTACAGGATACCTCCAATTATATCGAAGTCATATACCGATGACTTTGATATAATTGGACGAGAAATATAATATTTTGATAAGATTTTTGTGCAACGATATAATATTATATAATATTGTTTATGTATAATTAAATTCTATCGAAATTCTGACAATAATTCTTGACTGAATCTTAATTACAACATAGTTTTACGAGTATCTACAAGTTGTTGGGTACAAAAACCCAGTATCAGTTATTCTATATGTATCTTAATATATTTCTAGATAAAATTTTCCTGATTTTTTTTTTATGACTTTTGCATCTTCTTATTTAAAATTTAAATTTTAACTACTGTGTTAATCTCACGGTTTTACGGCTCCGGTCAACTTCTAACATTAGTTGTATGTTTGGTTTTAAACCATACAGGTATTCTTTCTAACTCTTTCGTCGTATAGTTTTTAAACTATGCATGCAAGAGCCTCCCTGATTTCTTTGTTTTGGGGGCCCCCAATAACAGATAAAAAAAATTCATACCAATTGTTTATCTTTTAAGTTCTTTTCAGCGCACGAGAGGTCATTTCACAAAGATTTATAAAAATTCTGGGCTACGAAATCGTTCTTGTTAAGCGTTTAAGTTAGAATTTTAATGGATTATTATTAGTTTTAAGTAGTTTCCCGACTCTTTTAATGACTGTGTTATTCAATTTATTTACATAGAAAAGTATGTAACTAATTATAATGATATATGTTTTTTTGTCACCGCTAAATTATAAGTAAGGGTGCTTACATACGGTCATATCAGATCATTATCACATCTGAATTCGAGAAGAAAACTGTAATATAGCTGCGAGATCGGGTTACAAAACACGGATGCTGTTTTTGATCATTCAAACTAATTGTTTTAGTGTCTCCATAGACTGTATTTTTTCGGACTCAGTTCGAATGTTAGCACTTATCTCCCTAATAGTAGGGAAGGAAACCGGATGATTAAATAGAATAAAAGCATCTAGATGACTGAGCTCGTTGAGAGAAAAAATAATGGAGTTAATATGAAGCGTCCACATAAAGAACACGGTACCATACCTAAAAAAGATAGGTTAAGGTGAAGTATGGATGACGTGACTATACAGTGGTAATAATATTTGCAAGATATACCCACATTAAAATTATTTATCTAACTCAACTACCATTCGAATACTCACGCACACACACACACACACACACACGCATACGCACACGCACACGCACACGCACTCGCACACGCACGCACGCAATTTTGTTAACCCAAAGAACAACTCCAAAAATCTAAATAATTGCTTATAAATTAGCAATAATTATTACAAAACTATTGCTGGATACTAATAATTATTCAAGTAGATAAATTGTTTTGGAATAATATAAAAACATATTACAAAGTACTGTAGTATTTATCACATCTTTTAACATATTTTTATTAATATTTTTAGTAACAAATTAATTTAACTACATAACTTAGTGGCAGTTATTTGTCACACTTACATCTTATTTATAATTGGTAAAAAATATAACTTTATTTGCATAATTAGAAGAAACATTTTTTTAAAGCTTCAGCTTCAAAAAAATTCTAATATTTTTAAACAGGTGTATACTCAATAGTTTTAATAGTTAAACTAACTGCATGAATATTTATAAGTACATTATACAAAAACAATTTAACAACTTCCCGAGATTTTCACACTTGCATTGCTGAAGATTTAACTTGAAATAAAATATAAGTTGGATCGCAGTTTACTACAAGATGTGCGAAGTAGTGTCGGCGCTTCGCACTCTAACACTGAATGTTCAACAAACTACGCAACTTAAAGTTTCAAACAAATCTTCTCGATGAATATATTTTGCAATTGACTCAATAAACGACAATTTAGCTTCTTTATAGTAGAATACAATTGCTTTGCGGCACATAAATAAAAATAAAAAAAATGGTTTAAAAAATATCATAAAGCTAAAAAGTTGAAACCTACCTTTATCGTAGACGTTACGCTCGACGCAGTAGGTGTTTCGGTATTCAACGTAATATCTCTCGGATGAAATATCGCGAGTTTGAAAAATAATAGTGAGGGCTAGAGCCCAGCAGAAGTTCATAATCGGGATGAAACATCGCTGTCGGAGCATCTTGTCTGCGGGATGACGATCGCGCGACTGCATCCCTAGACAGACCTAGCGCTAGCTGCTAGCAGGCTACATCCCTGTAGTTGTGTGCGTGTCAAACATGTAGTTGTATACATAACGAATATTTAAGTATTTCCTATTTGGTAAAATAGTAAATATTTGTTCTTTTGGTCAGCATTCAATAAATACCCGGCTTATTAAAATAGGTTTCGTTCGTTCTTATAGTGTAGATTTAAAAAAACAAATTTTAAACATTTTGGATAATGTTTTTATAAACATTTCAGAATATAGTTAAATATGATTAGCTCTTAAGTTACTAAGAATTGTAAAAATAAAATTCCAAGTGAGGTCAAAAGTAACTAAAGTTACTTTAAATGATGAACTACCTACATACAACTATAATTGTTAATGCTATACAAATTATCTACTTCTGAATACACTTTGTATAATTAAATAAATTTTTCAATAAATCCGATTGTTTCATATCACAAAGAGTCCAAGATTCATTTACCTTCTGATTTATTTATTATGAGTACCATTGACGTTTTGTTGATAGTAGAGTTTAATTATAATTGACCACAAAAGATCTCTTTCTCTCTCATTAACTACGGTTATTTCAATCATTAGAATTGGATGAAATAAAACAACTAAAATTGTTATTATTATTGTTGCAGTATTATTTCTGCTTTGAGGATTAACTATGACACGTCAAGTCATTTTGTTAACGGGTTGAGCAGATCCTAGATTATTTATATTTTGAATGTATACATAAAACAGAATAGAATATGTATGCATAACGGATGAAAATGGTACAAAGCATATGTCGCTCGATATAGTAAAACATTGAAATTAATACCATACTTATTTTTTAAATGTACAGCATCATGGTACAATGGTACAATAGTACATGGTACATTAGTACATGGTACATTAGTACATGGTACATTAGTACATGGTACATTCATTATTGATTTTAATTAGAGATTCAAGACTACAAAAAGCCTTTCAAGACAAAGGATATTGATATCGGTAGTAATGTTCAGAAGGACGCTTGTCTTCGTTTCGTATACAGTTCCTCATTTTCGCTTATCATTATACACACCTACATACAACCTCATTTATATATCATTAACTTTAAGTAAGAAAAGTTTCGTGCTTTAATAAATATATTTATTTACATATTTGAATTCTTTTATAATCTACATTTTAACAGACAATATGAAAAATGGTCATTATTTAAATCCTCAGACTGACTGACTGACTGACTGACTGACTGACTGAATTCTGAAATTCTTTTCTTTGATTTCTTCTTTTAAATTTATAGAAAATTTAAATGTTTCATCATAAAAGATGTTTTCAAATATATCTGGAAGTGTGAACAAGTCCCTATTCAGAGTAGATACTTATTAAGTAAATAAGAGGATTGAAAAGTAGAATTGTAGTAAAATAAATGTTTAAGCACGGAGCAAAATCGTCTTGAAGAATATAAAAAAATACGCTGATATGATAGTACTTATACGATTTTATATAAGTTATTGTGATACGTGCATTGGTTTCCCACAGAGTATTAAATCTCAGAGCACCCTTTATTATGACTGACCATACGTATGTACCCGTCGAGTTTTGACGTTACGAAAACTATGACAGATTACTAAATGGTAAAATCGCAAAATCTATTGACTTAATATATTAAAAAATCTGTAAGAAAACATATTTATCTTTAATTGTTTCGGATAATTCTATAAATCATCCTAAATAACTAAAGGTGAATATAATTTTACCAGATTTTTATAAACATGTCAACAGATTTTATTTAACCATTGTAGGTTTTGATTTTATGATTTGTTAAACTGCCACACTTTTTATAATGTCATAACTCTTACTAGGGCTAGATACTGTTCTATAAAAAAATGGTTTGAGAAGATAGTATTACCTGATATTAGTTTTAAAATGTGTTACTTACATTCGCTGAGGCCATAAGTGTGTAATAGATAAAAAATATATTTTTTATTTTATTTTTTTCAAATATTTTCTTTAATCGCTGTCGCTTAGATATTGCTAACCATATATATTGGAAACAATTATGGAGACAAAATGTACACAAAATTTATAACACTAAAATATATATATATATAGGTAGGTCTTTTTATGGAGTTATATGACTACACCATAAAAGCAAGTACTTGTGAATTCTAATCTTCTACTATAGTCGTGGAATTATATTTCATTTGATAAATATATTAGTTACCTTTTCTGTAGTCGTCTCCTTTCATACAGTATTGCTCTTGCTCACCTCCGCAATTATCTTTAAACACAGCGGTACAAGGTTGTAAAGTTATCAGCAGCGAGATGATCCAGGTGCCGAGTGGATAAAAGAAGGCCGAGTGAACCATCTTGCTGCCGGTCAGGTCTTCGGGAGACTGATAACTATCCAGACGTTTGCTATAAAATTGACTATTGAAAAAAAGGTGAAAGTCTTCAATATTGAGACGCAAAAGCAACCGTAAAATGAAAGTACTACACAAAAAGTAATGACCCAGTAAATAGAATTCAACTTGAAATTATACACTACAATAATAATTAATTTAAAGATTGTTTTCTTAATGACATTATGAAGTCACACCAAATGCAATTAACGTTAACAATCTGGGAATCACTTGGGATGCCAACACGATGATCTTATGTTTGAAAATCTATAAACACAATATCAAAAATCAAACTAATTTATTTCTGTTAGCTCAAAAATGGAGATGACAAATGTTTTTTATTTAATAATAAGTATATATTATCCGTATGCGCTATGTAGCTATGTATAGGTATGGTATGTATGTATGTATGTACGTATCAATACTCTGAACCAAACTAATTAAATTGTGGAATCAACAGGACGTCTCATTAATGAATGTATTGGACTACAGTTATAGTTAACAATTGCAACTGACTGATTAGGTTCAAAGTACTAATTTGGCTTCTATGAAGATGAATAATTAGGCTATTCAAGTTCAATATGAGAGTGTTTTGTTATCAATATAATAAGATCATCAATATTGGAATAATAAGAATATAGAAAGGCTAAGTGGCAAATAAAAATGGTATCATTAAACCATATTGGTTTCGAGTTTGAGGTTAAAAATTAACTTATTACAATTATAGAAGAGTTATAGTTGTAAAGGTAACTTATAGATATATTAAGACTCGGGTATTTTGTAGCCTACGTCTTTTGCTTCTTTAATAATTACTCTAATAAAACAAGCATATAGGTATAATAATTATAAATATGCGAGAAAATATTTGTTAATATTAATAATTTTATTTAACTATACAATGATTCGAATAATATGACTATCAAGTTTTATATACACTTCTGTGATAAAAGCATGATCTAAAAAGAAAAGAAATTGAAAATAGATTGAGTGAAAGCTAGTAGGTCGCGCGACACGCGCGGCTGGTAATTTATTAGTTCAGCTAAACCAAGGCTACAACAATGATGAAAAGATAACTGTTTTACAAAAATATTTAAGATTTAATAAGACGAATAGAAGACATATAGTCTATACAGAATACTACTTTATAATATAAAGTTATTAAAAATATAGATATAAATTAGAAGCATGTAATTTTCCAATAATCATGTTCCAGGTGAAAAATATTGAAGACTCATTTACAGAGATAAATTTCGTGTATTCTCGATTTTTATTTAATAATCCGGTTTTGATTTTGTCTCTCTAAATCTGAGTAAATACATTGTTATAAAGTCAGGGGTACAGAACTTATTGGTTTATCTTGTACGGTGCTGGATCCAATCGTGTTACAGCGAGGATGTGATGTCCGCTTAACCAAAGGAAATTGTTATTAGGAAGTTTCTTGTCTCAAAGTGATATTGCATAACAACATCACAATGGCCTTCAAATTGAATATTGATGCGATATCCGGAAGTTGAACAGCGTCAAAGTAAAGTTACTCTAATAAGACTAGCTAACTAATTGGAAAAGGCCATTAAACATATCCATAAATTTTAATCCCATAAGTTGTGTATCCGTGCAAGCTTAATACGTTTATCGGAGTTAGGTGTATTTTGGGAGGTGTTGTGGTTCGCCCGATAGCGGTTTTCCATTGCAATAGATCCAGGAAGTACGCATCAGTTCCGTCAGTAACTTTATTGTTAAATACTTAATGTAGTTTTGCAGAGGTCTATAAGTACACAGTGAAAAATTAATTAACTTAGTTATAGTGACAAACTATATCATTTTGTAATTATCTCCATCTCTCTTGCTGCATCTATCTCATTTTTCATTTTTAAATAAAAAGTAGAAAATAGATTAATAATAATTAATAAAAGATTATTTTTGTAGAAAATTATTTGTAAGTAGTAAATAATAATCTTGGTTCATATTGATAAAAAGAAAGCGTACATGGTCCTGATCTCAAAAGATGTCTGAAGCATATTGTACTTTGAAAGATTATGGAAAAATTATTTCATATAACGTCAGCAATATCTCATCAAGTCCCGGTTTACAAAAGCTCTAATAATATTATGACAGAATAAGATGACAAAGAGGATGGTTTATATGCATATGACTTCTTCACAAGCAAATTTTACTTTTAATATTTCTGAATACAATATCTGTAATTTAATTTTAATTTAAACTTTTTAATGTAAATACATTTTGAATTCATGAAATAGGTATTTTAAGACTTATATTAATCTTTGTTTAATATTTCATGACATGTAATTAAGCATCAAAGTTGGTTAATATTTAATTTGTTAACGCCATGTCAATATATTATTGTGAAAATCTAGACTTCAATTTAAAAGCTTGCTGGAAATTGTCTCTTGTCTCTTGTTAATAGGCATTAAGTGCTCCAACCGTACCATTAAGTAACCTAACCTATGCTAGAGCTCGCCTGCACAGTTTAATGACTGTTTTCTGTCCTAACGTTCACATCAGTACACTTATTCAGGTTTATTTGTAATTAATTGGCCACCTCTTGCAGGCAGTCTATCTACATCAATCCTAACAACATTTGTTCAACCACTTTTCAAAATTAATAGTTTTTAAATTTTAAGTTCTCTCCTGCAAAATTTATTTGTTGTCTCTGAACTAACATTAACTCGAGCGTAGGTATTGCGCCCGGGCGTTGACCTTTTAAGTACTTTTTACAAAATAGAGAGTAATAAGTACAAGATGGACCAAACATTTTTTTGTGTTGTCTATCAAGATTTGTAAAAAGTCGTAGAACAAATGTTGTTAGGATTGATGTAGAGAGGCTGCCTGCAAGAGGTGGCCAACTAATTACAAATAACCCTGTACATATATCAACAACATTTTATTTGATGTACGAGGCTAAAACAAATTTAATATATCTATAATACAAGCCAATAATAGAATAATGAAAATAAGAAAAAATATATTAAATATAAGAATTAACTTATTTAGAATTAACCTGAATTTCATTTTCTTCTAGTAGTTTTTCTAGCTTTAAAAAATGGTCCGATCGTCACCTAACTTTACCCGCTGGGTCAATCTTAAGATCCTCTGAAAATTTGATTAAAATCGGTCAGACCGTTTCATTGTTTATCCGGAACATACATTCATACTTTCTTTTTTACAGGTAAAGATAGATAGATAGATTTATTGTTTTCATTACTGACATCCTAAATATTCTAACGTATGTAACAACAAGGTTTTAAATTTCATAATACTACCCTGTTTGTTAAGGAAAATACACTCGATAATTTCGCTTACATTTGTTCACAACAGACTCCTTTTTTAAAACGATTAACCAAAATAACAGAAGTTGTTTTAAGTTCACAAAGAAGTAAATTCAGTTTCTATTTTAAATGTTAAGGAGTATTTACATTTACAGACACATACCGGTACAGAAAAAAAATCGATAAAAAAAAAAAATCTAAATTGTATGGAAATCATCACATAATGCGACAAATATTATTTTGTTAGATTGGAATTTTATTCTATTCTAATTACTATAGGTAATTAATACTGTTAACATCTAAAAATGGTAATAAACCATATTCTTATTCAATATTTATAAAAATACCAAGTAGGTACTGCTAATGATATTGAGAGATTTCAATATAATTTTTTGTCGAATAACTTATTTTAGTAGTAACGAATATGCCTTTAGTTAATGTACGAAATCATATTTGTGACCGTACGTAGGCTTTTAGTGAAAGTTAATGTCTCCAATTTACGTGCCCGTAGACGTAAATGTCCCTTTACACTGTACGTATTATAACATTGTTTCACTGTCGTCGTACAATTCTCAAAGATATTGCAAAAGACTGAAATAGTTCAGGATTTTTAAGCTTTCGCTTTGCTTCAAAATGTTCTAGAGATTTTACAGTTATTTATTTCCACATTATTATAAAATGCAACGTTTATTTGCAAATGTAAACTAAGGTGCTTGTTTCGTTTTGTATATGTTAACATTTGAAGTACGTCAGTTCTTAAATATTTGTTCCGCCTCATTGGTTGAGTGGTTAGCGCAGACGCCTAACGAATAGCGGAGCAACGGGGCTCGGGTTCGATTCCTGACAGATACAGACATGTATGTGATAAGCGTAGATGGGTGTCTTTCTGGGTGTAATCGATTATTAAATATATACTCAGTATTTTTAATGTATATTCTATGTATTTGCATCTTTGTTTTAACACAGAGACACTTAAAACAAGCCAATTATTTACTTACGGGTTAGAACAATTTGTACAATTTATCCTGATATTATTATTAGTTGTTGTAACGGGAACAAGTATATAGAGTCCTATACACAGACATATAGACACAGCGAAAGTGAAATTTTAAATGTTTATTAAATTTTTTAGAGCTTTTTTTTGCTTGGATGTATTTTAACTAGTCTTCGTTTTTCTTCTATTTCAAAGAATCCGTATCAAACTCTGTGCGAAAAACAAAACAAAGTGAGTGGACGCATTCCGAAGTTGACTGGGGCGTATGGTGATGCGATCTTGGATCAAAACAATATTTATCGATGGTGCAAAATGTTCTCAGAGGGCCAAGAAGATGTGAACGACGAAGAGAATGTCGGAGGCCCGAGTACTTCAACAATAGATGAAAACCTTGATAAAGTGAAGAATCTAGTATAGGCCAATCCTCGTATCGTTCATCATCGTTAGAGAAGTTGAGGACCTAAACATATCGACTGGCTCGTGCCATTCGATTTAAACCAATGATTTGAGCATGAGTTGGGTCGTGGCGAAATTAACTTTGCTCATACAGAGGATCATAACTGGTGATAAATCATGGGTGTATGGTTATGACGTGAAAACCAAATCTCCATCGTCCCAATGGAAACTGCGACATGATTCAAGAACGAAAAAGGCGCGCCAAGTTCGGTCGAACGTGAATATTTTGCTCACAGTTTTGCACCATGATAACGCCCCTGCTCACACATCGTTACTCGTGCGCTAATATTTGGCCACCAACAACACAGTAGTGGTGCCGCAGACACCGTATTCCCCAGACCTAGCCTCCTGTGACTTTTTCCTGTTCCTAAAACTGAAAAATCCCACGAAAGGACGACGCTACGCCACGATTGAGGAGATAAAGACGGCATCGAAGGAGGAGTTGAACAAGATCACAATTTTTTTTTTTAATGCTTCGAGGATTGGAAAAAACGTTAGCACAAGTGCATTACATCTGAATTTGAGTATTTTGAAAGGGACAAAATATATATTCATGAATAAATGAATACTTTTTTTTTAAATATACGTAATTCGCAATACTTTTTGAACAGACTATGTATATTATAAGTGTAGGTAAATTGATATTTCTATTCACATTCATAAATGTAATTAAATACTATATAATTGTGTCTCCTTAATTTCAATGTAAATAAAAAATCTTTGGTTCATAGAATTATTTGTAAGAACGATAATATTTATTTCCGAAACAACATTGTATGTAATTCCAAAACATGTTTGTAGGTAAGTAGAGTCGATCGATGTTCTTAATAAAGATAAAGAATGTGCTTTATTTTTGTTTCCTTTACTTTATCATAAACTCATATGAGAAGATAAACACAAAGACGTATTTATTAAATTCCAGACGCACCTTAATTCTCTTGATATGCATATTGGCATGTGTTTTTATTGAAGAAGAATTCAGCAACTCATTAATAGAGCGGGCATAGGAATTTCAAATCATTGATCAAAGGATGAAAATACAGGAGGATATTATTCAATATGTAATAAAACAACTCCGCTTTGTCAGGATTAATTTTATTTCTCAGCATATATATTTGAGTTATCACTAACGAAGCTAATTTAAATTATTCACAGTATTTTATAATAGCTTGTAACCTTTTCATTGCATTAGCTTAAACGAGTTAAAACAGTGACCTGTTTAAAAGGATTATTAGGTATTGTTGCTGCTCGTCGTGTATAAGACATAATAATTAAATCAATATGTATCACATCATTAAAAATATTACACAGCTTTGGGTTTTAAATAAAATCATATAAACTTGATGATTTCACATCTCTCCATTTTCATTATGCATTATATATATGCATTTCTATTATGGTTTGTTGCACTAATAATACTTGTAGTACCTACATCCCAAGAATATTACAATCAGTAAGTGATAGAGTTTTATTATTTGTATTCATAAAACAATACAACGCAAAATCATGTTACTTAAAAACCTACCCTCTGAAAAGGAAAAAATATATATATTATATGGGTCGCGGGTTAAAGACAGTGTGCATCCTGGCCCTAATTTAAAAACATAATCAGAATCAGAATCAGCAGAACCGAGGTTCTGCTGTCTCAGTGAAAGGTTAATTTGCAATCTATACCTCTGATGCCAATGCCAATTGCATTCATGGCTTTGCGTAACTTTAAAAATTTCAAAAAACACTACAAGGAAAACCGAATCCCTCAAAAAACTTAACTTGGTGCAAATACAGAGTTAACTTAATTATCGATGATATTTTAATCAAAACAACTTTGCTTTCTTGCGACTCAAGGACAAACTCACCATAGAATTGAATCGTTGCAAATGGTTGAAGAGGTATAGCACATTTTTTTAAAGAAAGCTATTATAAAAACGAGCGATACTGTGCTGACATGTTGTGCCTCACGATAACGGACTGAGGCAACGAAGAATTTTTCAAGAAAACGATGACCATTACTTCCATACGAGATGATAAATCTATTGTATAGTATTAATGTCATAAATTTTATTGTTATGGCGATATGTACGTCCAAATGGAAACAATTAAGTGGGTTGAATCAACCCAAACTACATTCGGATAAGTATATTAATTTATGGCTTGCAATCTGCTACAAATAGATAGGGTGCAAATATTGTTCTAGGGACTATTCTTCCAGCGACGCCACGTATTTTAAGAGACACACTTGTCATATGCATTAATATGCACAAGACGCATCATCATATATTTGTCGGTGGTTCTGTATCTACGTTTGTCCAGAGCGGTTTTTAATGCCTATAACATTTATAAGTATTTATAAAAAATATACCAACAGTTTCTATCCGAAATGGGGTGAAAGTGTTTAACACACATCCTTATGTAGTTGGTCGAAAAAATACCACTAAAACAGATGAAGTCATTCACTTAGTTGCATGAATAAACCAGTCGTTCAGTAAATTTTCGAATAAATTAAGGCAATTGATGATAGAATTTAGTAATAAGATGTTTTTCAGGAGCAACGGTTTTTTTACGTGGCGATATCTTTCAAACCCTGCCAGTAACTCCAAGATCAGCCGCTGCAGATGAAATCAATATTTGCATGAAATCATTGATACTTCGGTGTTACATAAAGAAACTTGAGTTGATGATAAGCATTAATAAAAAATAAACCTGCCGAATAATTCTCGCATGTTATTAATGTCCAAACAATCTATGTAAATGGATTCATAATTGCATTGACGATTGACATCTTATGAATCTTAAGTAACTTAAGATATGCTGGTTGAAAAAATCTGGTGGTGAGTTACTTAGAGGAAAAATTTTAAAAGAGCAAATTTTCATTCTAAGAATTCCGTTCATCAAAACAATTATTCTATTCAAATAAAAACGAATTCAATATTCGTTTTGGCTTGCATTCCCTACGGTGATAAACAAATCACAAGAACAAGCCATGAGTGCTAGTTTACTGAATAATTGAAATGATTCATGGAGTTATTCGTATCACATGTAGGGAAATAGTTTGATCATTCTCGTTCCAGGCAAACCAAAAAATAAAGTGTAAAAACGTACTTCAAAGAAGATATTCGACTCGTGTGCAAAGAGTATTAATCACTTTTGAAGTGCTAACTTTTTACATAAGGATATAACAAGCTTACTAAGTATTTAAATTCCTTGCTGGATCCTTTAATAATATTTACTTTCTTATTTCTAATGGAAACCTAATTTTCATGCCATCCAAAGTAAATAAAGCGGTACAACAGCTATAGAGCTTCACAACTACATATGAATCCAATTACACTAATTTTATTAGCTTTGGTTAGGTGGTGTTCCGTCCAAACGTAGAGACACTCTCTACCAGGAAAGTTGTTTTAATATATTTCCAAAATGCCTAAAGACGACCCAGAAACAACCGCCCTCAAGAAGGAATTGAATGATTTGATCGCTAAATGCAAGGTATTTTTATTGATATTTATTATTTTTAATACTACGTGGCTGTGCGTTTTAAATTACATTATGTCTTATTATAATTATGTGTTTGTTTGTTTATTTTAATAAGATAATTATTTTTAATTAAACCTTTTATCGTCATTGTAGGTTGTTCTGTCCTTTTACAACTTTTATTTAGTCTGAAATAAAAAATTAATTAATAAAATGTTTTAGGTATTAAGGTACATACTTATTACAATATTATAAGCTTTTACTGGCCGCCAGCAATGCTGCTGACCCATATAAAAAATATATTTTTCAATTTAGGACAGCCTATTTTCTTATTAATCATTTAGGTGTCTCTCTGAAGCTCGCATAATAAGTCTCCTGGCTCTTGTACGTACTCTTTTTTTATTAAATATTAATTAAATTATGTACCAATACCTTTAATACATTAAGGTTTAATTGTATTAGCAAAGTTTTTTTTAAAGTCATCAGATATAAATAAAATATATTTTATAGATTATATTATAATATATGTATTATAACACACACTAATCGAATGACTGAGGGTATTATTTAAAATTCAATGTTACTATTTTTATGTTTACTGTTTCTTAGTATATAAAACAGTAAACATAAAAAAGGGTTCACTAGAGTATTAATTGATTAATAATGTTTCACAAATTATTATATTAAGATTGTTCAAGATAATTTGCCAATTAATGGAGTTCAGTTTTGTTTTTTTTATATATATTTAATGTCAATTCAACCTTAGAAGAAATTTACGAATGGAACAACTTAATTACGACTTAGGTCCTTGGCAGAGTACTGGCAAGAAACTATAGATACCAAGTTTTTTATTTATTCTGAAATTAAGTTATTTGATCGTTGACAAGCACGTGAAAACAAATAAAGCGTAAGTAATAACGAATTTCTTGCTTCATTTCTTCAGGTTTTATTATCTTCGGGACGGAATGGACGCTCGAACGGAATATAACTCTATATTTTTATTGAATACCAAGAAATAACTTAAATATTTTATTTTATGATTATTATTTTGTTTACACATACATTTGGAATAAAATATACATTAAGTTTTTTAATTTACCCCTAGAATTATTGCTTATAGCAAAAAGTAATTTGCTATAAGCAATAATGTCCAAAAAGCTTTGTCTATTTCCAAATCAGGCTGAGTTTACCATTTGAAATAATTTTCGTGAACTTTCATAGACGATAAAATTGAGTTTACGTTCCTCTTTATATCAACTCCTCACAGGATGGAGTATGAAGCTCTATGTCTCTAATCACACCATACCTTAACAGAATAACAGACAGTAAGACCACGTCTCGTTCCGTATATCGTGTTGCAAAATAAATAAAATTGAAATAGTTGTTGTTTATGGCGATTTAAAATTGGCGATTTTTTTAAAAAATGTACACTGAAAAGATGATGGGAAGCCATTAATATAAAAATTTAAGTTAATACAGTTCTTGGCTTTACCACTTTTAGATATTTTATAATTTTCATATTAGAAGAGGCATTTTTATATTTATTGAGAAAAGTGCTATTTCTGTAATAATTGGTCACTGGTGTAGCCATAATAGAATTTATATAATTTACCTAAGAAAAATCTTATTTTTCTGACTCCAACTAACAGACAGAGAAACTTATATGATGACACTGGAATATATTATATAAGTTATTATGTTCTATTTTAGGCGGATCAAGAAAAAGTAGCGGATGCCAAATTAAATGAAAAATGTGGGGATATGGGAGATGTCCAAAAGATACGTCTTATGACTAAAAAAAGTCTAAAGGGTCACATCAATAAGGTCAACTCCGTCCACTACAGCGGGGATTCTAGGTAATTATATTGTAACCAATTAATTAGATTATTTCTTAATCCCTTTTGCATCTAGTACTATATACTATAAGCACCGAACGGTAATCTTTGTGGCCTCAAGCCAATGCAGTATTTTTAATAATGACATGATTTTTCTTAACGTCATGCTTTTCATATCAAAAACATAACTTCATATCGCAGTAATATTAGAATATCGTCATGTGATATAATTTAAAATTTACAATTATTAGAAAAAGTATTATTGTTTATTTTTAATTTATTATAATATGTATGTATGTATATATAAGCACTGTATGAATTTTAATTTATATTGTTTAGTTTATTAATTAATATGTATTGTATATAATTATGTGTATTATTTTTTTGTATTAATGTGTATTTATTTTTACATGTTTACAATGTTAAAAACTTTTCAGTACCTATATTTAAATCCCTAGCAATATGGTTGTCTGGAAGAAATCGCCTTCAGGCGATAGAACCGCCTTTTGTATTTTCCCTGTGTTTATTTTTTTAATTTTAATATATTATTATGTTACATTTACAACATCATATTATATGGTATGATAAACATAAATGCGGGTTCTCTGTCAGGTCAATGGACTACGGAATCTAATTTTGCAGCCGACATCCATTTCTCCTTATTTCACTCCCAATGTCATCTGCTAGCGGTAGTTGAGTAGATAAATTGTAAATATTTTTCCAGATATTTAAACTCTAAAGATTTCTTAGATTTAATTCTCAACTTCTAGAGTCTAGACGACCGACTATTATAGGATCTTTAATCTTATGAATAACGTCAAATATCTATTATTGACATTCTCAGACTTCTTTATTCATTTTTAACTAAACCTATAATTAATGAGATTTTCCTATTTATTACACATATGTAAAAAAGGGTTCAACTAGTATATCATTAGTTAAGACATCGCTATGTATTCTGAATATGCCTGTAAAAATATGTTATGAATAATAATATTAAATATATTCTATATAAAAAAAATAGAAAAGAGCCTTTATAAAACAGAAGCCGTTTTAGCTTATTTTATTTATTTGTCTACCTTCTGTATACCTACCTATATTATACATACTATACCTAATTAAAGTAATTAATAATCTACCGATATACCCTCATTTACCTACCCATATTAAAACCTATTATACCTACTTAAAGTAATTATTTATCTACCGGTATACATTCGCTATTCATTTTGAGAAACAGTGATTTAACGTTTTAAATCACTGTTTCTCAAAATTAATTAATTCGTGAATTGATTATAAATATATTACTAATTTCTTATGGTTTAAACTGTCATTGTTATTCAGGCACTGTGTCACCGGATCACTAGATGGAAAACTTATAATATGGGACACATATAGTGGTAATAAAGTACAAGTAATACCACTGAGGTCCGCTTGGGTCATGAGCGTGGCTTTCGCGCCCTCTGGAAACTTTGTTGGTAATATTATGTCTCATTCTAATAATAATAAAGAACAAATTACATACATAGATGTGACCCCTAAGTAAGCAAATTATATGCTTGTGTTAAGGGTGTTAGACACCGATACAAATGCATAGAAATACGCATTATAAATACTGCGAATATATTTAATAAACGACTAAACCCAGAAATACAGACATCTATGCTCATCACATATATGCCCGTCTCTGCCGGGAATCGAACCCGCTACACGAAATCGAATCGCTCCACTACAAGTTATGCGTTTTCGCTAACAACTCTACCAACGGGGCGGTGTTAATATTCATATATATGTATAATATGTTGATATATTTATTATTATATATTTAAGCTTGCGGTGGTATGGACAACATGTGCACGGTATATGATGTCAATAACCGCGACGCTACGGGCTCGGCGAAGATGGTGCGTGAGCTGGCCGGCTACGAGGGCTTCCTCAGCAGCTGTCGGTTTCTAGACGACACACACATCCTCACCGGTTCTGGAGATATGAAGATGTATTACTTTATTTCTAATTTATATATGTATAAGTATTTGATTTGAAACACTATACATACATTCATGGGTTTTTGTGACGGAAGTTATTTTATTTTGTTTCTTATAATGTACTAGTGTTAGTGATCTATCTAACAGTGAATCATGCATGTGTGAATGCACTTCAGCTAATTATAATTTAAAGATGCGTCTGGGACTTGGCTGTTGGTAAGAGAGAAGTGGAATTTGACGCTCATGCAGGCGACGTGGTTACTATCTCGCTAGCTCCAGGTTAGTTTAGAACAAGAATCTAAGATTAAGACCATTCATTGAAGTTTATAATTATTTCTAAAACTAATTTCCATTGTTAACAGATATGAAGACATATGTCACCGGCTCTGTGGACAGAACGTGTAAGCTGTGGGACGTGCGCGCTGAAAAAGCAAAACAAACCTTTTTTGGCCACGAGGCTGATGTCAATAGCGTCTGTGTGAGTAGTGACTACAAACACACATATGCATATTTAATTCTATCGAAACGTTCACAACATGTTCCTTATAAATTGTGATAGATATGTTTGTTATATATTTTTTCACAAACGATTTTTGGTCTGCAACTTCCTCTGTGAAATAACCTTTAATGTGTTCAAATTTATATAATATAGTACCATCCAAGTGGACAGGCTTTTGCCACTGCTTCTGAAGACAAGACTGCACGTCTCTTTGACCTTCGTAGTGACCAGCAACTCGGACACTACACGCCTCCAGGCAACAGCGGCTTCACGAGCTGCGGTGATTAATATGATACTTGTATCTTGTTATAATATTAGTAATTTAAACCTATTTTATTTTATTAAAATAATATTATTGTTAATAATATTTTAATAAAATAATTATTTTAATAATTTCATATCACATATATTGTGTTGTGATATTAAAGTTTCGTCACAGGTCTGTCTCTGAGCGGCCGATATCTTCTTGCTGGTTCTGATGACAATTCTGTGCATTCCTGGGACACACTCAAAGTGGCTCATACAGGTACATACTTATATGCTAGATATGCCTTAAGGTATCTATCTTATGTATTTATACTATAGAAATAAAACAATATGAAGAAGTGCGCTTTGAGTATTTATCAGTATCAGGTCAGTGCCCTATAGTTTTAACGCGATTCATTTTAAATAAAAAATATAGTGTTGTGTTTTGTTTTGTTTGATAGATTTATTTAATAAAATTATATACTAAAGCTGTATGTAGAAAATAATTTTACATTTGAAATAAGCTCTGTGAATTGTTTGTCTGACTTGTAGCGTTTTAGCGCACTTAAACATTATTGTTTGAGATCTACTTTTCACTAAAACCTAGGGGAAGAAATATCAAGACAATACGGTCCTTGCCAAAGGGCACAAATGAAACCACTTCAAAAATAAAGCAAGGTAGCATTGAATACCATTATTTATTAGATAACTTTAGTATGCAAACAATTCATTCAACTTACTATAAATACGTGTATATTTTTATATATTTGTTTACTAGATATCTTTAGTATGCGAAATATTCAACGAGCTTGTAATCTATATTTGAAACACTTCATCAATTAAATAAATTGTATCTTAGTACTAAAATTACCTAATGTATCGGTATATATAGTTCTTGAGGTCAGTTGGTGAAGCCTAGTTCACCATTTATTATATTAAATATGGTTCTTAATTTGACGTATAATTCCAGGTAACCTAACCGCTCACGAAAATAGAGTCACTTCTATCTCCATGTCTCCCAACGGAGTCGCCCTCGCCAGCTGTTCCTGGGACCAGAGCGTCAAGGTATGGGGTTAAGCCCCATATCATATGTTATGAAGAAAGTTATATATGTATGTGGTATTGTATTACTTAGTGCTTAAATATAGACCATTAAAATAAATGAACTAAAGAACGGGTTATTATATAAATACGTTTACTTATTACAGTAATATTTTGTGATAGTTAATAATTGCTTTTATTGCAGTATCTTATGTCACTTAGTTAGAAATAAATATAAATTATTTATTAGTAATAAATATATAATTATAATTTAAATTTATTTCGTTTAATTAAATTCGGATTTTATTAAGTAGGTTAGATTCGTTTTTCAGAAATAGGTTGATTAAAATTGTTTCTTTTTAGATAGATATCTACTCAAATGTACTGATTGAAGGCTTTCACTTTAATTGCTTACTTTAAATATAATTAAATGTTTGATCCTACTTATTTTGTTTTATTGTAATCAGTAGATAATCCCAGCAAAACTTTTTTATATAAATTCAATGCTTTCATATAATTTAAAGGCATTTAAAAAAAATATATTTAATAATACATACCGTGTAAATAGTAGTAATTCAAGGTTTAAAAAGTGTTCATTTTTATCATTTTCGTAAAAGCTTTAGTTCTTAACATTTCAGACCTCTAGTATATTCTAATATAGTATGATAGTTTATTGTAGATTAAAGACCACTATTGTCTATTTCTGGTTGCTATTTGATCTGTTGATCTACCTATGTGAGGTGTGTGCGATTCATCGTTTGTGTATTGACAGATCTTCCTCTCATAACAACGCAGTAATTTATCGAAGATTATTCTGAACATTGCGGCATTTACGCGATTATTAACATACATTTATTTCCTAGTTATAGTGCATTTAAAACTGTAATAATTGTATACTTAATGGAAAGGAATAGTTTTTAACTTTCCAACATTAATGTTTAATTAATATATTTTGATCAGAATATATCATTAATACAAATATATTAGAGGTACAACATGTCTTTTAACTGTAGTAAGTTATTTTACTTAACGTCTCCTAATTAGTTCTTGAGATCGCCTTATTTCCTGTCTGCTTACTCTACACCCTGTTATGAAAACCTTTTATTCTGGACGCGGTTTTACTCTGAAGTGTGTTACAGAAAGACATCAGACAAGCACGGTCTTTGACTATTTCTAAGAAATTGGTCAACGATTACTTCCTTAGCTATACATCTATTTTCTCCATAGTGATGTATATATATTGTTTTAAATCAATGTACTCCTAATACTTTATCTTTTTCTTACCCAATTAGTGCGACAACTAGACCTTACTGAGAAATTTATTATACGATCTACAGCGCTGCTTAACTTTAGATTAATTTCAAGCTCATAAACCTACAATATTTGGGAGTTTAATGGAAAAAACAATATTCTACCAATTTTTGTACACTCGAAACAAATGTACCACTTGACCTTAAAACTGAAGTTCGTAGTTAATACTTGGTATCAGCAGGCAATAACTGTTCCGCAGATCCCACAGCTGGGGTAAATGGATAGTCTATAGCTTGCGGTTTAGTTATGACCTAGATCATAATTTGCAAGCTTGCTTAACTAATCTACACCCGCCACAGATGTAAGTAATACCTTATCTGTTGTCGATATCGAGACATTTACGAATGAAATTAATAATCAATCCTAATCCAAACTATGCTACTTAAGCTTAAAATTACAACTTTTTTTATAAAGTATGTATAAGTAACCGGATTGAGTTTATAGGATCTAAACTAAATAAAATTGATTTCATCATTTTCATCTTGTATAACGCCTTATTTTTCCTCGTAACTGAAAAAAGTCTTGAATTATGTCACTAGTCTATGTCTAACTCCTGAGTTTTTTAGACTCTGATCTAAAATGATTATGATACTCATGTTAAATAGATTTGTTTGGCAAATGTTTTGAATGTTTGCATCTTCTGTACTTTAGACGTAAACATTGTAAAGGTGTTTAAAATTTCTGGCCTTGTACCAAATTACAAACTCTTTAAATAAATTAAACAATATAATATGTAAATATTGAATTTACATATCAATTGAAGTATATTTTTATTTAGAAAAATTGTTTTACGAAAATATTTTCAAGGCGAAAATATATCTTGTTTACTAGAAGACAGAACTATAAAATATTTTTGATAAGCATATTGATATAATTATAAAGAATGATAAAAAACATTCATACGTACACTTAAAAATCTAATTCTTTTGTGATACCAATTTTAGAATACTCTTCAAGAATTTAGAATATTTTGTAATAATATATAAATATAACAATTTACTTGACAAACTAAAGCACGCACTATTTTACAAAACAACTACAATATACTACAATATTTTTTATTTTCCTCTCCCCATTTGTATCATTTGAAAAATATAAAGAACAAAGAGAGAAAAAAATACACAATCTTATTGATCCGCTCCCCCACAGTAGAATTTAATTTAACCGTCCTTCAGTATGTATTCGCTCAGACTGCATTTCACATTCCTTATCTTAGAAGATTTATTCAGATATTACTTCAAAAATAATTCTTTATTTAGATCTGGCAATAATTATAACAATAATACAACCTTATTAACTTATAGAATATAAATTTAGATAAACATTTTTTTTTTTGGAGTTCGAGGTCAATATAAGTATCTATTTTTTTCTTCCTTTACTTTTTCCTATCTTTTGTCTAAACAACACAAATCCATAGTAGAAATGAGTTCAAAGATCAGTGCGTCTGTCTTTGACAGGTCTGATGTTTCTTGTTTTAATAGAGGTGTTTCTCAGCTTCTTTGATCAAATTACGTTCAAGCATCTCAAATTAACTTTTGGTTTATTCTCAGTAGCGGATTTAGGCTTAGGCCCGTGAGGCCCGGGCAAATTTTGAGGCAAATTTTGAGGGGCGCCAAAATTTTTAAAATGACTAAAATTTTAAATCGATTGGGTTTTCTGTAAACTGCAAGACCAAATTTCAAAGTTTATTTGAAATTTTGCTCTTACTATCGAAACATAGCCATCCATCCATCCATTTTGAGGGTAGAATTTCTTTGTTAAAATAATTAATCAGGCAAGTCCTAAAAGTTGTTAAAAAAATTAATGTTTAATTTATACCTGAATTAGATTTCTTATTATTATTGTTATTATTTATTTTATACACACACACATATATGTAGATATATGTTTATATATTTATATATATATATAAAGGGCGCCATATCGTCTCGGGCCTAGGGCGTCCTCAAACCTAAATCCACTACTGTTTATTCTGTACTGTGAACTTATGTAATTGTTTTTTTGTTTAAGTACCTAATTGTAATTAACTAGCTTAAAGTTAATTAACTCCACTTCAATTACAGGTTGAGGTGATGGAAGTAATGTCCTCTCTTAAAAGTTCGGTGTTTTTTTCTACGTCTCACTCTCCTTTTTCTTGCCGCTTATATTTTTCTGACAATTTCTAAAGGTACTTCAACTATATTTATATGTCAGGTGTTTTATATATCAGTTTAAATAAAATACTCCTCAAATAAACTAATATTTAACTAAAAGGTATCGGTTGGCACTTTTTAAAATATGTTTGCACTAATTTATTTAAAAGTCAATTTTAATATATTCCAAAGTTTATCTAATAACAAGACCCACTATAACATGAGAATCAATATGTGTAAATAAATCTTAATTTTATGATTATTATCAAATTATTAACGTCTTAAATCGTCTTATATTTAATTCTAGAGATCATTGATCCGATAAATAAATGTGGAAAATTAACGCTCAAATGGTTTACTTTTCAGGTTGCTACAGAGGTTTTATAAATATTTTTGTCAATAAATAAGTAATAAAAGAAAAAAGAAAAAAATATCAACAGGTTTAAAATGTAGCCAAATAATACATAATAATTTATTTAACATTTTTTTAATGTCACCCTAAATATAATAGAATCTGCAAGTGGTTGACTTTTTAAATTTTTTAAACTTTATCTTTACATTACATAATTTATTTCGCATTAGTCCAAAATAAACATTCATAATTTTTACTAAAAGATAAGCAAAATTGTTCATAGAGAAAATAGATCAAGAATTCCAACAAATAATATTTAACAAAGAGCTCAATAAATACAATACAAATTTAGTATTGTTTCTACAATATTACATTGAACGATGAATTTTAAAAAGTTCAAGCCTTCCAATCATTTCTTACGAAGAAACTTCTAAGTGCCTTTTACTTCGCAATGCAATCTAAGAGCAATTTACTTCCTTCAGTACATTGTTTCAGTATTAAACAAATAGACAAATAAGAATAATCTTGAGTACTCATTTATGTTTACAATAGAATCTAATATAATTTGTCCTGTTTCATAAATTCATTAAAATATTTCGTTAAGTTTTTAATTTTAGAACGTACTTGACTTATATGTTTTTAATAAAATGTTTTCTAATTTTACCGTCACAAAATAAAACAAAGTATTTGTCAATTAAGGTTATTCTCTTAACAAAGCAATTTTTTACAACAATATAGATAAATATAAATCTATATTGCGGGTCGAACCAAGCCATTCATTCATTCATTCATTAAAACAAATTGATCTTATTAATTAATTGGATTGAAATTATTTTATTAAGTATCTATTTAGAATAATAATATCACAAATAAAATAAGATATGCATTCGTTCATTCGTAAGAAACCATTTTATTCTTGTTATAGAAAATGTATTGTTAGCACATTTTTAAATTCTTTTTTTTTAAATACATAAAACACTAAAGTTTTTGGTTTATATATGTATGAATTGTATATCTAAATAATGTTTTAATACAAAGATTGCAATGAAAGATAGATATAAAGAAGAAGATAGATAGAAAGAAGTACTCTTCTATTACGTTTATATATATAGATAAGCATGAGACCGCAACACCTTGTACAAACTGTCTCACATCAAAGGATAACTACGAGAGATCTCTAGAAGAGGTAAGTAAGTTGTTTTGTTTTTGTGTAATTCGTTAATGAGATATGAATATATAAATGAATAAGTCGATTTACGCCTACATATAAACTACTGTATATTATTTGAAATTTTTTATATTATATGTTTGGTGTGCTATTATATAGTATTATATTTTTGAAGTATGTTCTTCCAATATGCACTATGATCTCCTTTATAAAAGTCTACGTTCTGATAAGGGTTGAAGGTAAAGTGAAGTTGTTGTTATGAATAAAAAATATTGTCTGAAAGCTTGCAAAGAATTTAATCTTAAAGCTCTTTGAAAAATCACTTACCTTCGTAATATTATGTAGGTGTTATATTATGTTGTACGCTTCAAAAACTTTGTGTATAATATTTTCATTTTATCCTCTTTCCTCTACTATTATTATACTCTTTTGTTATACTCGTAAGTCGTTAAAGACTAATAGAAGACTGCAGCAGCAGCAGCTGCAGCTCATTTTCGGACTGACTCAACCTAGATACTACCATCCTGAACCAGAAGATGAGCTTTAAATTCCCTATTGTATCAAAATCCCCTTTCCTTCCCAATGGTTTCACCTTCCCTCCTCGATGTAAGGAATATATTTACAGCCTTACCTCTAAGTACCACCAGGTACACTGAAATAAATGTTTAATTTTTAACAGCTTTTAATTGTTATCGGGCTGCAAATATTGTTAACAAGTTTACTTCAATGATTTAAGGTTTTTAAAGTGATAACGAATCTGTCAGTTTCTGTATTTCACTTACATTGTATGCGATGTATTCCAACAATTTTATAATGGAATGGTAACAACACTACACAATTTATTATATTCAATTTTATATAAACATTATTATTTATTGTATTATATTCAATTTTTTATAAACATCCATTAATTTACAAGCTATCTCGGCCAATAGCATTGTGATATTTCTTATTAACGGAAACACAAATCAGAAACTTCCGTGCCCTATGAATTTTGCGTTCCAATACATAGCTATTTTGTTTATGAGATTAATAATTTTCAACAAAAAAACTTTAATTCTGAAATAAAAACAGTCATAATATCTTTCATAACATATTACAAGCCGACAAACTATCAAAGCTTCACTAAAATCTATCTCAGTTAATATGTGATGAATTAGATACACTCTTAGAACGCAACTAAAAATCATATATTGGGTGTCTCATTTCTGTACATGAATTTTAAGTATAAACATTATTTTTATGTAATAGTATTATAAATAATTATTTAATAAAACTATTTCGGTTTAAGAAAGAGAAACGCTGATAGAACGTATCACATGTAGTATATAACATGTATGTTTTTGTACTGAATTATTCCCTCTGATATTTTAACCACAGTCTGTCACAATATATATAACAATTATTAGTATAGAATAGTTGGTTAGTATTCTTTATTGAATTTTATATGATTTTTTACATGGTTTCGTCAGATTTGATCTGATATGGATGGAGTGTTGGAGTTAGTTTATTATGAGAGTAAAATAAGAAATATAATAAGAAGTAAAAAAAGAATATAAAAGAAATATGATAATAAATATGCTAAGATCGGTGCCCGAACTCGCCGCTCATTCGACGACTTAAAACCTTTGGATGATAAATAAACTAAATAGGTAAATAAAATAATGCTTTTACGATACATATTTAGATTTTATATAAATATTATTAATACATAATATGATATTTAATTAAAAAATATGTGTCACAGGATCGATTTAAATATTAAAAAACTATGTGTGATACATTTTATAAAAAAAATCTTATTAAATATAGATATATTTCTCATATCTTCTGCGTATATATAAATGCACCTTTATCATTTAGAACTAGATATTTAGTTGAAGAGAAGCAAACCAATGACAGAGAGATTATTACTTATTCTGGTACCTGAGAACTCGTAGAGTGAAGATTAGTTTCTAATAAAGATCTTGCGTGTACTTAATTGACCATACTTCATTAACCTGGTTGGAGATAATATTATACAAGGTTGGAATATTTATAATATTGTAATAAATAAAATTATTATAAATATTCAATTATTTATATTCAGCAGACTTAGCTAATAAGATAAATATATAAATATAAAATGTACTCCTTTTTAAGAGAAATTTTTCTTTACTGTTTTCAAATTGATTTCGATTTGAATTTATACAGTAATGTGCTTAATATCTTTATTATAAAGTAAATAAGAAAATATGCTCTGCTAAAAAATATTATATAAATGTTTCAAATTTTAAACATACAATGCCAGTAAATAAAACTGTTATAGAGATTTAAAACGGGTATATTGATTAACATTTAAAATTACTTAATTTTCATTATCTTATATAAATATATGGAATATACTCGAGCCTGGGAGCCATCTACACATATATTTTGACTGATTTCCTCCATACAACCGAGGAATTAATGGAGGAATTTAGTCATAGTATTATTGTTCGTGCAGAACTGTGGCCTGTATTAATACTACTGCTGTTCCTGCCCTGAGTAATACTGGGCGATGGTGATTATATAAAAATATATTAAAACTTCCGTGATTTTATAATTGTTTATCGTACTAGATTTTTTCATACAATTGATAAACAATATATAGTTAAAACTATATATTTTTAGTAGTTTGAATTTATTTGGATTTTAATCTTATATGGATAGTTACTATAGTTAAAAAGAAACTTTATAATGGTGATTAGGTTTTTTATTCGAAGACCAAAGTATGACTGTATTAGAATTAATATATTAAATAATTAAGACTAAAAACATTTCTGGTACAATACATTTATAAAGGTAATAATCGATTTGCTACCCATGATTGAAATCATCGACAAACGACTTTTCGCAAAACTCAATTCATAGGTCTTCGATAGATTACAAATTTTATATTTAACTCTCGATCCAAAAAGAGAAAAACCTAAACAAGTAGAATTAGTGTATTCGTATACCGTACGTATACCGCTATATAAAAGAAGAAATTAAAATGCAAGTAAGTCACCAAATAACGCAAATAACGAAATAACAACATCAAATCGTATGATGTAAGTCCTTATTCATTAGCTCAACATTTTGTAAAATCGACACACACATAATACATGATAATATTATTTCTATTCTTTTTAGACGACCTTTGAATCGGGGATTAAAAAAAAAATTACTTTCAAAATTGAATCAGAACCTAATAAGATAAATTTCAACTATCTCTGAGAAAACGTAAATTTGGTAGAAACAACATTACTGTAATTTTATAAAATAAAACTTTTATTTGACTATCAATTCATTATTAGTCAACAATAAATCTGGACAAACTTATATGTTTATTTTAAATAACTAACTTTTCTACAACTCATCTATGATCCTCCTCGTCCTGATGCTGTGCCACAGAGGCACCGTGGACCAGAACCTAGATCTCTCACCCAGATGGAGTTTCATTTCTTGAGTACTTCCTATATCAAGATATTCCAGGTTCTCACCACTGGTTGCTGGTTTCCAATTAAAAGGCACTTTGAGTGGTTTATTGGGACTTCTGAAATTTGTATACCCATTAGGAGTGTCATATCTTAAAAAAATTTAAACGTGTAATAAGTATTATTCGCCTTTGTCTATTACAGTACTGTATTACTTTTTAACAATCATCTTCATTCGCAGAACTGAATTTTATAAAAACTTTGTCTGTGTGCGTTTAAGACAATTACCTAGATAAAGTGTAAAGTTTCGCTATTCAACACGATTATATCACATGGCAAGTCGCATATACATAAATGAAACATTCGCAGTACAAAAATAGATTATTATAACTAATAAATAATTATTAAAATTAATTTACTGTTAGTGGGGATTTAATGTAAATATCCCAAAATTAAACTATTTCTTAGCTTTGTTTTCTTCCTCGGAATAATAATATGAGTAAAATCAATGAAGTGCAAATTATTTGATACTTGCCCGCTCGTTGCAAAGTTGGTCCATATAGTTAAAATGAGTTCCAACGTCTCTTTGTCCTTCTCAGTTAATGGATGTTGCAGGAAGTGTATAGGGAACAAATACATCAATTCATCGGCGTGACATACTCCTACAAGCAACAGAGATTGCCAATTGATTCTATCTATTCTATTCAATGCATTTACATGCTTGACCACACAAACACATATACACACAGCCACTGAACTCAGACAGGATATTAGATAAGTATTTGGTCCTAGTGCCTTCATGTAGTTCCAATGTGTAATTCATTTTGGAACAAATATTTTCCATTCAAACTACTTTAAAACTCTTTAATAAAATAATGTATCTATTTTTGAAAAGAATGATGTGAATTTAAACAGCCATATACCATAATCTCCTACGGGATCCCCAAATATTTGTGAGAAGCTATTCGTAGCTCGGTAAGAGAGCTGGTAAAGGTAAACTGGATTTTTGCTGTAATTCAGTGCAAGTTCAACTGCTTCTACGGCTGGGAAGTCAAAATATGAGTCCGAGTATATCTGAAACAATAAAATACTTTTATTTTTGCAGCTCACGGATGATTTTTTAAGAATATTAATTTAGAAGTATAACGGAAACTTATAGTATACTAAAATATTAACTTTTAAAGAACGATCAACTTGTTGAG
The DNA here is from genome assembly GCA_959347355.1 of Napeogenes inachia. Taxonomy (NCBI): domain Eukaryota; kingdom Metazoa; phylum Arthropoda; class Insecta; order Lepidoptera; family Nymphalidae; genus Napeogenes; species Napeogenes inachia. The sequence goes on along the minus strand of OY365800.1, from coordinate 12,214,306 downwards.
TTTAGGCCCCTACTACTGATACTGCTACTACTACTTTATCAAGTAAATTAGTTGTATAGGCCAAATTACTTTTCGAAACAATATTATTACTTTTCGAAACAATATTATTATTTTTAATTTACCATACAAACTTCTTCATTGGCCTTATTTATTTTAAGAAATATACTTTTAAATAAAATAGTTTTTAAAAAACTACTTCGCAAATATTGGGGTATGGGTCTTAATTTAACATGACGTGTAGATGCTCGCTAGCAGTCGCAAATTTGCATATTTTGTTTTCAAAAAATCAATTCGCCAAGTTAACAAAAAAGTTTAACAAACAAAAACGAGTCGGTTTCCTAAAAATATGAACAAAAAAACATCAAAGCTATTGAAAATAACGAAATATCTAAAGCAATAATTGAAGTTGTATTCCGTTATATTTTTGTTAGAAGAACCAGTCAAAACATTTTTTTATTTGTGTGAAAGCAGTGAAGTATTTTATTTCTTCGATCATAGAATATTAATTAAAAACCAATTTCATTCAGTTAATCATAAATTCCATTCAGTTCAGTTCAGTTTCATTCAAACATTCAGACTTCATCACAGCCATCTTGAACAAATTTATAATAATTTGTAAGAGACATTCCTAAATGCATTCACATTAAAATATTTCAACCGGTGAACATGAAAAAAAAGCTTTGATGAAAAATTGGTAAATAAAAAAAAACTTATTGACCCATTACAGGATCAACTTCCAGCACCCAGCCAAAAGGCTTGTGTTCTTGATTATAATCATTAAATCGTTTAGAAAAGTAAAAATTTCATAATATTTTTGTAACCTTCAGAATCTGATCTTTTATAATATCCTCATCGATGTCATCTATACTGTTCCCAAGGATCTGGCCGAAGTAGTAGGATCTTATTTTCTCTGTTATTAAATCTGGATAAGGGGAGTTGTCATAGTAGAAGGTAACAGGAGCGATTGCGTCAAATCCAGTTATGAACTCCTTATAACGGTCCTGGTATGCTGTTATCCCTGTTAGTACACAAATTAATATAATTTATTTGTATTACTTTGACATCGTTAATAAATTATAGTTATAGCAATAGTTTATATTCATTGAATTATAAATTTATATACATAATTTTCTTAAACTATGCAAATGTATTTTAATAGAAATAAATACGTACAGACAGATTTCAGGCAACCTTCATCTTTGTTCAAGCCAGTGAGCCAGGGTACGAAGCTCGTAGATGGACGCTTTCTTGGACTTTTAGTTAGAAAAGCACCCGGCAAGTCAGGCTCTACGACGGCTTTGAATGGGGTCATAGGCTCATAGTCCCAGGACTGTCGAGTATTTTTAATAAATATTGTTATTATTTAAATAAATATGATTAATTATTATAGCTATTTGAAAAGTATTAGATCCGGCGAGGTCAGCCACCCAATGCAAGGTGTATCATAGGTGACCCAATTTTGTCATATAGAATAGATTAGTAGTAATACACATAAAATTATCTATATTTGGCCGTTACTTGGATAAAAAATACTTAAAAGTAATTCTAACATTTAAATTGCACTGAGCTTTTGTAGGAATGTTTGTAAAAATAATCTACAGTTTATATTTATTATTATTATCATATGTATAGTTCCGATGTAAAATACTTACATAGAGACTGAATTCCGTCTCAATAATATCATAGCTGTTTAAGCCGCGAAGACATTTTATCATCTGGTCCGACGGTGCCTGAGGGCAATCCAGCAACTTGGCTAACCTGAAAGCGTTCCTTTTGGCCTCGCCAGGAGACGCCTCCGCCCAGGGCACCAGAGCCGTACCAGATTCTGATATTGCTTTGTGAAACAGTCCTATGAATTATGAAAATTATGGCTAGATACAAGTTTTATTTATTGTTGTGGTTGTGTAATGAAGGAAATTATAGTAATATGGTGTTTTAGTTTAATTGGTATAGTCTTGTCAGACTTCTTGGTACTTTCAGTGTCATCGGTGGGCTACAATAAGGTAAAATATTAACCTGTCAATAATAATAAATATCAAAGACTATGAAATATAAATATTATTATATTAGAGATACTAATTGTAATGACACGGATATGTTATCTGTTATTAACAGATAGGTGGAGCTGTGTGTCGATTAACTTATAATATTTTTTTTTTTTATACGCGTAACCGAGCATTAACTGGGGTAATGCATTCATATACCAAAAAGATAACTTATTCACGTACCCACACTTGTTTCTGATAGCATGTGGTAGTTTACACTAGCACCACCCGCACTTTCACCAAATATTGTCACTGAATTAGGGTTCCCTCCAAACGCGATAATGGTTTTCTGAAGAAACCTCAAGGCCTCTTGCTGGTCTTTTAAGCCGTTGTTGCCAGGGCAGTTCTCGTCTAGGGTTGACAAAAAACCCAATGGGCCTGAAATTATTGGAATTATTAGAATTGTTAAGAAAAAACATGATTTTTGTTACTAGAAGTTTTCAATGAAACTTATATAATTTGTCACTATAAATATAGCGCATAAGCATAGATAACCATATAAAATCAAAAACCAATTCAGTATCTTTTGTGTAATGCGAGAAAAAATAAATTCAAAAATATACAAAAACTGTACAACCCTAAGAAAGAATGAAAAGTATTAATTACGAATAGAAAAAAATACGTAGTAATTACGTACTTTTAAAAATGTATATTGATTCTTGTCTCTAAACTTGTTCTTGTTATTATAGATGACGACTCAACCAAATGACGTTTATAAAAAACAATTATTCTAATTTAAAAGTCTAATATAGTCTTGGTAACTAACACATAAATCTTTTATACATAATATGTAAATTTATAAATAATAATAATAATAATAATAATATCAGGACAAATTACACACATTGATCTAACCCCTAAGTAAGCAAATTATTTGCTTGTGTTAAGGGTGTTAGACAACGATACAAATACATAGAAATACATATATAAATACTGAGAATATATTTAATAAACGACCAAACCCAGAAACACAGACATCTATGCTCATCACATAAATGCCTGTCTCCCGCCGGGAATCGAACCCGAGCCCCATTGCGCCGTAACACGTGAGGCGTCTGCGCTAACCACTCGACCAACGGGGCGGTTAAACTGAAATATAACTAAGTATAAAAATATACTTAATAAGTTTATGTATCCAGTGTTTAATATCCGGGGCAATAATTTATAATAATTAGAAATTTCATTAAAATCGAAAAGCCGTTTAGTGTATTCACAATAAATCTTGCATGAGCATGAACCACCAAACTGACACACAAACAATCAGACAAACATAGACAACAATTTTATTAAATATTGCTTTACGTGCTGTGTCATGTTCTGACCATGTAGCAACAGATTTGTTGTAAAACTGTAACAAATTTTGGCTGGTTTCTGTTTTATTATATTTTAATACCTAGTCTATAGTTCATCGCTACCAGGAGCACATCTCTATCGAGGAGGTGTTCTGGGCCATACATTTCAGTGGTTGCGTCACCACACATCCAGCCTCCGCCATGAATGAATACCATGACCGGAAGCAATTTGTTTTCTGGGACTGGATCCTATAAATTATAAATACAAAACGTTGAATTTGTATTGTAAATAAACACAGAAAGGACAATAATTCAACACGATGGGAATGAACCTACTATGTGTGGGACATTGTTAGTGAAAAACAAACTAAACATAATAATTATCTAATAAATATTTGTGACATACATATACCTATTTATATTTAATATCACCCTATGGCGCCTGAATTCCGTCATTTTAAATAAAAATCGGTTATCAGTTACGAGAATACAAAAACACACAAATATAAATACAATTTACAACGTTCCTTTTCCTGGCGCAATCGGGTAAAAACAAACTATTTGTGTTTTAATTTTGCTCATTGTCTACTAGCTCCTCGGGGTGCATCTAGCTTATACATTATCCATCAGTTTATAAAAAAGTAAAGAAATAAATAAGTAAATTTACAACATCTTCAAAAGTATATTAATTATCTTTTCATTAATTTTCCTATTTATTTATGAAAACTACATGAAAATCATTAGCATTTGGAAGATTATAGTGACACAAGCAAGTTAATACTTCGGTTTATAATGACGTGTAGGTATATCTCTTTATTCCAGTTCAATTATAAAAACTATTAACTTTACACATACATACAGATGATAAACGCTTTTCTTTATTACCTGAATTTTATCGCCATACTAAATAAACTTGAATTCGTATCAATCTCAAATAAAATAATAAAACTTTTTGTGTCGACATTAAATTACTATTTGTATACAATACTTTACTAATCGATTGTTTTAGATTTTTTTTTTTAATATTTATGAGTAATAAACAAAAATACTTACATTTTCCAAAAACGGGGTATAAATATTAAGATAGAGGCAGTCTTCTTGTCCAACAATCTCCTTTTGCCGTACGTAGGGGTTCCTTTGAACACAGACTGGACTTGTCTTGGATGCATTTAACGTACCTTCCCAGGGAGACACCGGGATTGGAGCCTGCAATAGTATATACAGTATTAATTTTTTTTTTTTTTTTGAATAGTTTATAAGATGAACTGTTACGTATTCCATTCATATAATTGACAAACAACTGAACCAAAAAATAATTATACTCGCCTACATTATGATTATCATTTATAATCACACAATAATACTAACTGTAACTATATATATACTTAGTCTGGCTATAAATACTGTTACAATTAAAAATAAAAAAATATTACATTTGAATTTGGAATCTGTAATTTTTATACCATTGTTCATTGTGTTTTCTCATTTTGGCGCCAAAACATTGTACAATATTTTGCGATATTAAATGGAGTGGGAGATAACGGGAACAGTATCGCTGTGATTGCTTTCAAAACGAAGGTATGGAGCCAAATGCAATTTTTAAAACTCTCCATACACTTGGTATTAGTCAAATGTTTGTGTACCGGTATATTAATAGGTACAATGAGACTTCCTGTGTTTGTGACAGAGAAAGATCTGGCCGTCCACGTAGTGTTCGTAAGAAAGGTGGTCAAAGCAGTAAGGGAAAGAATTCCAAGAAATCCCAAACACCACTTCGAATAAGCTTTTTATATTTTTAATTGTTTTATATTTGTGTATTAAACTAACACACTGTATTTATTACTTTTAGTAATAAATGTTACTTACAATTAAAAAAATATTTTTATCTTTGTTACAATATTTATGACAAAACTAGGTAGTATAGTATATAAATAAATAATTATTATGCAATAAATAAATTTACGTTTTTTCTCAATTATATATATTATATATTCCAATTGTTATATTATTTGTTGTTATTGTATGTGTTTCCGTGTTTTAAAATTCAAACGCCTACACCGCTTCTCCATTAGTAAAACCATAGATGACTCGGTAGATATAGATAGTAAGTATAGTTAGAGATTGGTTTTATTCCTCTGCCTAGATTATTAATACAATGAGATTTCTAATTCTAGCTGATATTTGCGAAATAAGAAAATTAACTTGCAACAAAACATCAAAACTTGTGGCATCTCTTTTCAAATAGACGATAACAGTCCATATTGATAGTAGTTTCTGAGTTATGTACTATTCTTTACATAATTTAAAATAAAATATTATTTTATTCTTTTTATATTCGTGACGTCATCTCTAGATCATTGTTGATGTTTTGTGAAGGTAATATAATTTGTAAAAAATTACAAAAACATTTTTACAAGACATCTTTGGAATCGAATTCCGACCTTGTGTTTCTTTTTTGTCGAACTGATCAAATGACAACATCCTAGTAATCCAAGAGTGAGGAAGCATTAGAGTTTCTATTGTACAATTATATATACAAGATTATTAATATATACAAGAAATGAAATAAATTTACATCGTACATTTGATTTAGTTCACAAAATTATAACACTATATAAAGGTATATTATACTCGTGTGTACGCAGCTTAATAACCAAACAAAAAGTAAATACACATAAAAAATTGTAAGCAACGCTTCCTAATAATAAAGTTAGAAGCAAACTGGTTTATGCGATTGATAAATTTGAATGGTGACCTTGATCAGTGTTTAAACTTTAAGAATAGTGAGGAAGATAACGTATTTTAGTCATTAAATCTCATTAGCTGTTAAGATGGTCGTTACAACTAGGTATAATAAAATCATTATAATGATATAATATTTATGCGATTGATAAATTTGAATGGTGACCTTGATCAGTGTTTAAACTTTAAGAATAGTGAGGAAGATAACGTATTTTAGTCATTAAATCTCATTAGCTGTTAAGATGGTCGTTACAACTAGGTATAATAAAATCATTATAATGATATAATATTTATGCGATTGATAAATTTGAATGGTGACCTTGATTAGTGTTTAAACTTTAAGAATAGTGAGGAAGATAACGTATTTTAGTCATTAAATCTCATTAGCTGTTAAGATGGTCGTTACAACTAGGTATAATAAAATCATTATAATGATATAATATTTATGCGATTGATAAATTTGAATGGTGACCTTGATCAGTGTTTAAACTTTAAGAATAGTGAGGAAGATAACGTATTTTAGTCATTAAATCTCATTAGCTGTTAAGATGGTCGTTACAACTAGGTATAATAAAATCATTATAATGATATAATATTTATGCGATTGATAAATTTGAATGGTGACCTTGATCAGTGTTTAAACTTTAAGAATAGTGAGGAAGATAACGTATTTTAGTCATTAAATCTCATTAGCTGTTAAGATGGTCGTTACAACTAGGTATAATAAAATCATTATAATGATATAATATTTATGCGATTGATAAATTTGAATGGTGACCTTGATTAGTGTTTAAACTTTAAGAATAGTGAGGAAGATAACGTATTTTAGTCATTAAATCTCATTAGCTGTTAAGATGGTCGTTACAACTAGGTATAATAAAATCATTATAATGATATAATATTTATGCGATTGATAAATTTGAATGGTGACCTTGATCAGTGTTTAAACTTTAAGAATAGTGAGGAAGATAACGTATTTTAGTCATTAAATCTCATTAGCTGTTAAGATGGTCGTTACAACTAGGTATAATAAAATCATTATAATGATATAATATTTATGCGATTGATAAATTTGAATGGTGACCTTGATTAGTGTTTAAACTTTAAGAATAGTGAGGAAGATAACGTATTTTAGTCATTAAATCTCATTAGCTGTTAAAATGGTCGTTACAACTATAATAAAATCATTATAATGATATAATATTTATGTGAATGTGTTAAAATGTATGTTTATGTAAATTATTTGTATCAACATAAAATTATTCATACATATATTTCTGGCCAGTTAAAATTAAACTAACTAATAATTATACGTGATACAACTGCCCTTTGTCACGACAATACATCAGATTATATTTTATAAATTTTGGAAAATTGTGAACTCATAAAAAAACAAACTTAAAACAAATATTTTTTAACGTCTCAAATACCGCAAAAAGAAAAAAAATTAAAATAATCTTTATTACAAAATCGTCAGTGTTCGTATAAAGAAGTTATTAAAAAAATAAAGTTTCAAATAATATTGTGAATCCTCGATTCTGTCTGTCGGTCTGTCAGTCATGTCTCATGAACGTTTGAACTGGACTCATTTTTTTTCAAGACTGTATTTTATAATCATAGTGTTGAAGAAGCAGATTAATGTAACCAATTTTAAAATAATATTTAATTATAATATGAATGATAAATCAATCAACGAAGAACTCGAACCTGCAACCTCTTGGATACTGTCCTATACCTACTGCTTTCTACATTTATTTATAAATTTAAATAAACTTGACTAATCATGTTTATAAACAATTTCAAACAATCTATTTGCTTTACAATCCGCCATTGACTTCATATTAACTGTTAACATACATTTTAAAAATTCAGTTCAAAACGTCATTCAACGTTTTTGACTATTCATCAAATCCTATATTTTAATTAAAATATCAGTGTATTTTATTTTAACGAATCTACTTAATTTAAATACGGCTTTATTAAATAAACAGATGAGTTAATTAGTTATTTTTTTACAGATAATATAATTTATGGGTTTAACCTTGTCATTTATTTAAATGTATTTTTAAAAGCCATTTTTTACATCAGTTTTTAATTATGTTAGTAGGAATATTAATATACATTTGCGAGGAAGTATCCCCAGAAGGCAGATAGTTCAAAGTCTTTACAAATTGTAGTTCTGTTGTTCTAATACTACTGGTAGTTTATTAGAGCTGCGTACTGTTCTCTATCTGTCCTGCACAGAGCTGTTGTAAGCTGTTGGAATAATATTAGTTTCCATATTGTTTAAGTTTATTGTTTTAACTCACTTTCACAGAAGTACAAATAAAATATGAATTTTAATTTTTTATCATAATTATACACACTGCTGATTTTATTATATTTTCTTTAAGTTATTTTGGATCAAGAAATCTGTATATTATAGTATTAGTATCAGAAAATAATTTAATTATTGTCGGATTATTTACGAAAGTAAATTAAACGACCATACTGGTTGTTAAGCTTGTACATAATGCAAAACGAAGCGTTAATTAAATCCACACCAACTACTTGTTGAAAGTTTAAGAACTACTATTCCACCCCGTCTCCTGTTGCTGAGTTTATCCAGTCCCTTACCATCCTCAATAGACCGCACTTTGAAACGACTTATGAACAGAATCTAGCTTGTTAACATTGAAAAACAGATATTTGACTATACATGTACACACGGCTTGACCGATGTTGTTTGTTATTTAAAAATGTATATAATTCTAGTTCACGCTTCACACCTAATTTTATAGATGAACCTTAAATTTATGACACGGACAAACAGCAAGGTTCATATAGATAGTTTAAATGTTTAAGGTTAAATAGAATATTTAATATAGAGGTGTTATAATCGATACACAAACAGATCGTTAATTTAATATCGTGTACGTTTTTATATATTATATTTTATTCGATGTAGCCCTTGAGTATGGCTTGCCTACCTGTTGCTCCCACAAATGTTTACGAAAAATATTCAAAGCTATGTGTGTATATGTGAATATCTAAATATGTATGTGTTTAAAACTACGTGGTAAGTTATGACAAAGTAAGGTTATATTATATAAATGATTTGTCAGATACATTTTAGTAAAAAAAGTGTTAGAAAATTGTCATAAAAACTATAACATACTTTAACACATTACGTATGTTTAAGAAAGATTTAAAAGGAAAATAAAAGCATATATATACTGTATAGGGAATTCCATTACTAAGTAGTCTACAAAGAACAGGCAAACAGCTCTACGACAAACGTATCATTTACTTGAACATATATATATATATATATATATATATATATCTATATATATATTGTTTTGTCATAGTAATGCATATATATTGTAGGAATATAGTATTGATAAATAAGAATCGGATCAGAGACTAAATAACAAATGGATGCCTTTCCTCAGTATTTTTGGGGAGGATTGACAAGAAGCTGGTTCTAAAACATTTAGACAAATCTTTTGCAATGTGTTCAATTGCAATTCTGATCTGAACCGAATAATGGGGTAAAGGAAATTTTATTCAAAATGGTTGATTAGGATGATGATGATGATTAGGATGATGGTTGATTAGGATGATGATGAAGGTGTGGATAAATTATATTCTAAATTGTTATATGTTACATAACCATGATTTTTTTATTGTTTATTTGTTTTACCGATAGTTTAAGTGTCACGTGGATGTGAACGCGCGGAGGAAAACCAGATATTCAAACAAGACCATTTATCTGTAATATTACGTAGACAAACAAATTACCAACATTGCAGTAATAATTTTTAATTTACGTTTTAATAGTTGCATCATTATATTATTTGAATAACTTGTTATTATAATTAAAAATACAGGTTTGTGGTCTGTCGCATCTAGGACGCCTTCGTCTAGCTGACTTTTAACCATTTTCGATATAATATTATAATCTTACCTCATTTTATATATTAATATTAATGTAATTGCTATAATTACAGAAGTAGCGAGTTGCAAGTAACTGATTTATGTCAAATATCAATCTGTAGATTATTGAAAACGGCTTTTAAAGTGCGATAAGACCTCATTACTCATAGACATGTTACATTTAATTAAAATCATACATTTACATATTTTAATAAGGTGTATATTGATTATTAGTTTTACATAACTTAAATACGACATAAATACATAAATATCTGGGATGCAGTCTGTGTGTCCTCGAAATTTCAATTAACCTACTCGTAAACCAAAGACTAACTGACTGACTCTAATAACTAATAGTTTAACATAGTTTTATAGTTAAAATATTACTAATATCATCATCATCAGAGACATTAACTCCTCATACTAGAATTATATTAGTTTATGGATAAATTTATTTTTAAAGATGAATAGAAAGAATAGTTTATTATCTGTTAAAACTTATAACGTTAAGTAATTAGATAAGATATCAAATAGTAGCAAGGAAAAATAAAATTACTGGAACTGAATGTATCTAGTAACCAGAAAGTTTATCAGAGAAGCCATTATTAGTATCTCACTGTCATGTGAAACAAATAAGAAATAATTTACATTGATTGTGCAGAGATAATAGGATCATAAAAGACAATGTAGTTAACAATTAACATACAATATTGTTTCTGTTTAAATATTTTCAGTCGAGCGTTACATTGTAACCTATGCTGATAATGTAAACTGAAGCTAATTTCGACCTTCAGTACAAAAATGGTAAGCCCTGAAAGCACTTGCGTAACTGAAACATATTGCAATAAAGATACAAGGAATAAAACTTTGTCTTGTATTATCCCTTTAATTTTAAATGTATACAAATATAAATATATCAAAATTTACATGCAGGTATAATAATAATAAAAATAAGTTTATCATCAGATTAGTGATTTTTCCTTTCGTTTCATTTGCATATTAAGATATACTAGTACAATTAATTCGGTCCCTGTCATACCTTCGAAGCGAGTCTGAAGCGATAATTAGCAAGATGGTTGTGGCTATAAAGTACACGAATTAAAAATTTTTACATAAGATTCGATACGAGACATGGTTTGATTAGATTTCACATCACTAGTTGTCTGTAGGTGGTAGGTGCTTCACCTAAGATATTTTGTTTCCGGACACATTATAGAATTTAAGATTCTATTCATCAAATGATTCAACCATCGGGATCGGTTTATTAAAATAAAAATAGCCAACAAACTGTTAGATATAATAAATTATAGCAATAACATTTTCAGATTTTTTTATAATAATATGATCTACAGTGTAAGTAATGAATAATGTATGTGACTATTCTTTTAGATGGACATATTCAGTAAGATAACAATCAAAAAGATTAATTTTTTAATGTCAACTGAAATTTACGTTCTAGTAGGTACCTACCATAAATAAATTTTTAATCGTTTTCCTGAAGAAGCTATTATTCTTTGATAATTACAACAAATTACAGTCAGTGAACTTAATACTGGTTTAGTAGCAATACCTTTTTTGATCTTAAATATTTATATTTGATATATATTTAAAATTTTGAGGCATAAGTTGTACTCAAGTTAAATTTGCGATACATTTCCTGGTAAAGAAAAATATTTAATTAAGTGAGAGATCTTAAAAAAATATTAGGAATAGATTTAACAAATAGTAATATCTTAGGCGCGAATCCCGCCTACATTGATGATTTTTTATATATCAAGTATTCAAAACAACAGCCTATTTTATTAGAAACAAGTTAGTCTTAGATATTAGACGTACTGTAGAAAAACAAACGATCGTACGGAATAAAAGGTAAATAATAAAATGTTAGCAAATGTAATAATGTAATTTGAAAATTAATTGAAAAGACAAGATATGTACGGTTGGAGGAAGTTGTAAAGATACATACATACATTTAAATTATTGTGACGACGTAATATGTATAGACATCAACGACTCATCCAACACGAACATTTAATTATTATGTAATCAGGAAATAAAACTAGTCTAGATACTAATGAAAGAGAAATATCCTGAATAGAATTATAGTTAAAAATATTCACTTAATACAGATAACTTTCACAGCAATAAATAATTATTAATTGTAATGAAACTTTTTTAAATATTAAGCTTATTTCAAGTTTAAATAAATATACATACCTATTACCTAAAAGTTAGACTCATCACTTAGAATTAGTAAATGATGAATATTAGATTCTATATTTATTTTAAATCGACGCAGTTATGTCATTACTGCGCCGTAAAAGTTTAAACAAATTATAATTAAAGTAATAATTCAACAAAGTATCAATGTTTGAATTAAAAAAACATTTTAGGCTTAAGAATATTCTTTGCTTTATTTTTTTATATAAGGAAAACTACGTATATCTAATATATCTTTATTATAGTATATTATCTCGGAAAACGAGATATTAATTAGGTGATAAATTTCAATAAATCGTTGAACAAGTCTGAGGAAATAAATTTTGATTCATTACTTTGTTTTTATTTTATGAATTATATAAAACACAATTATATATTATTAGAAATAAAGTTTTTATAATATTATTGAAATATACCTACAAAATATAATTCATGTAAATAAATATATTTACATACTTATAAAAAATATATTTATAAACACAACGCTTCTTAATTTAAAAGTTCTGGAAGCATTATGTTTTTGTCTACCAGGTATCAATTACATAGCATCTTTAATCTGTGAATAATCATTATACAACACTTAATGGGATCTATCAATGTCTTCATATGTACGAGTACATAGTATGAAGCATCATTCAACTTCGTAAACTCCATATAAGACTTATATGGGAATTGAATTACATAAGCAGGGAAAATGTAAAATAAAATTGGTAACAAGCATCGGTAAAAAGAAAAGATGTATATAGATATACAATATTTCACAATATTATTAAAATCGTCGTATAATTAGAATTATGGAGTATGAACCTTAAATCTCAACTCGCCGACCGGTGGCTGCGCGTACGGGATGGCTGTAAACGCAGATATACTCCTACCCCCGCGAGTCGTCATGTAAAACCCCTGCAAGTCACCCAGCACTGTCTTTCGTAGCGGTTCATTTTTAGCACAAACACTAAACACTAATACAAAAATCACGAAGCACAAGCCGCGATACATTTCTGAGGCACCGTTAGCCTCGAAAGCAAAAAAACTAATGAAAAACTTAGACTTAGTCGCCGCTTAAATATGAATAGGTGAGACGAAGGCGATGTGTTTAAGATGTTAACACTCTGAGGTGACATCTACATTCATTATTAATAAATAGATGGGTGTTCTTTTTCTTGTTCTTGCTCTTGCTCTTATTCTTGTTCTTAATCTTGATCTTGCTTTTATTCTTGTTCTTGTACCTCGAGTCCCTGCAGTCACAGATGTATGTTAATAATATTACTTATTTATATAATATGTTTAATAATATTAGTTTAAATAATATGTAGATTTTGTGTAATTAATTATGTGAAGAATATTTATCGATAAATATACATATTTTAAGACTTCCATGCTATCTTGTTTCAATATGTTCAATATATTTTTGGAAACTAAAAAAAAATATTCACTTTTCATAAAAAAAATATTTTCATGTCAAGAATAAGTTATCTTGTTATCACAAAATACGAAGCAACATTAGAATTATCTAATATTAGTTCTTGTGTACCGTTAAGATAATAATATACATACATACAATATACGACGATAATAAAATATTTAGAATATTGATCGGGTTATCATTTATGTCGTTATTAATAATCATACATAGATAATAACATACTCTTATATATATTATGTATTTTTTATTTGAGTTGTGTTGTTGACAAATGTACAATAATTCTAAGATGTCGTTTATGACTCGACTATCAAATAAAAATGCAAGAATATTTGAATTAAATATTTTTAATGAATAACTTACAAATGAACTGTTTAATACCCACCCATATTTATTTTTTTGCATTAGCGTGTTGATAAGTTTTTTTTGACCTCGTTAATTATGGTTAGTTATTTTATGGATGGCATTTAAATAAACAGCATTATAACTAATTCCATATCTACTAACATTTTTTATTAACATTGTTACTGGCATTTTTAATTTTAATGTATGCACATTTTATGTATAGAAACCAGAACTTAAAGATTATTGAAATAATATCGATTTTCATAATGATTTAAGAAGAAACTTTTGCAGGAAGACAAAAATAACAATATAAATAGCTAAAAATATGTTTGTGTTGTCATTTGTCCCGTAGATAATCTGTAAATTATTTCTAAATAGTTTTTTAGTCCTTTTAACGAGTTTCCTACTTGGGTTCGGTAACTACTACTCAATCCTCTACTTAGTTTGTTGATTTCAAAAACTATTTCTACATAGTTTTAGTAAATTATTTCTACATAGTTTTTTAGTCCTTTTAACGAGATTCCTACTTGGGTTCGTTAACTACTACTCAGTCCTCTACTTAGTTTGTTGATTTCAAAAACAGCATACATTCCCACTATACAGTGACATTAAATATTTTTTTTAAAGTTAGTTTATGAAGATACCTATTTTATTTTTCGGCACCAGTATTTTTCTAGCACATTGTTCGGTATCATTTATGAGTGTTTATTTTGTATTGAATGACAAAAACCCGTGTAATTTAAATATTTATTTGTTTTTTATAAAACAATTGTGGTATTTATGTTGAAAAAAGTAGAAGTGCATATATTATACATATTTTTTTTCTAGTATCAATAACTTAGGAGAAAGAAGTTTTTACAAATTAACCTCGATTGTATTAGATTGTAATTTCTAATAAGTAATTACACATAGGTACATTTGCACACTTGCTACATCCTTATATCTATATATATAAAAATGAAGCCCGTTTTCCTTGGTCACGGCATCACCCGTGAATGGCTGGACCGATTTCACTAATTCTTTTTTTGTTGTATTTGTTATTATTAGGAGAAGGTTCTTACGGAAAAAAATATTAAGAAAATCTCTCAGAAATATTGAAAAATGTACATTTAATTTAGCATATTTTAAAAAACGCGAGTAACAAATGTCAATGTCATTCACAGCCATAGATTATTTTGATGAAAGGGCATCGTATTGAGCTTAGTGTTTAAATAAAAATGCAAAGTTGTTCAATAGCGATTTGTAAAAATATTAGTGAAATTATTGAATCCTAAGTAATAAACACTATTATGAAAATATATATTTTGTTTTTTATTTAATCTAAAATTAGTAGTCATTTTCAGGAATAGCGAGACCAGGGAATTATGGATTCATTTTTATATTGAGGATTCAGTTCAAATTGAATAGGTACTCATACCTAAGATAGGTCAGCTATACAAAATAAAGTAGTGCATCATTGCAATGCTAAGGCGGTACGAAGTTCGGCCGGTCAGCTAGTATATATTATATTGCTATATACATATTATATTGATGAGTTACTAGGTACAATATTTGATAATATCTTTAAACATGTTAAGCTTATTTAAATCCTAAATAAATATAGAATGCCAAATAAACGGAGACGGGCAGGGTTTCGAACCCGCAACATTTGGGAAACCGTCCCGTCGCTCTACCAATTGAGCTACGGTAGCCCAGAGGTCACGGAGTCGAATCCCTGCCCGTGTCGGTTTATTTTGCATTCTATATTTATTTAAAATTTACTGGGTACAACAGGTTCTTATACAGGTTCAGCTCCATACTTGGAAGAATTAAATTGAAATAAATGTCCCCAGAAATCGGTTGCTGAATGCTATAAGATAAAAAGTAAACAAATTAATTATCTGTAATAATATTTTCAAAAATATTTATATTTAGGATGATAAATCAAATGATATTGTGAAATCTGAACCAGTTGCCTAATCTAATCACTAACCTGATTACTAAAAAGGAAAGTTCGTGAGATAGCATATTACATTAGAGCTCAATTTGAAGTTGCATATGCAATTGGAAGTAATCAACATTTATCATGCTTGAGTACTTCCAGTGGTCTAAACGACGTCACTGGGTGGAGTACTGATCCCAGTAGGACGTTTATTCAGTAGGGGACACCTGACTGGTCATAAGGGTGTTATAACATGCTACGAACGGAACTATTGCTTAATATGTTTAAAAGGTGCTTTGGTTAAAAAAAAATGACTAAAGCACGAAAGTAGTTTTTTTTGTTCTCTTATTTGAGTATTTTTTTTACAACACAAAAATTGTGCTTTGGGTATTTATTAGTTTGGGTATAGATTGTCCTAAGGTCCATCTAGACCCTAGAGACTGTCTTTCTTTCCTTCCCTTTCCTCAATGTCCTAAGGTCCATCTAGAACAACGGTATTGTAAATTTTAATTAAGTAAGTGGTATTTGAAAAAATAAATAATGGTATATTATATGTTAAAATAAATTATCAATTCTGTTTCTAAGAATAGACTTGGCATTGAGAGCGACACTTAAAATTCTTAACCATAGTTGATAGTTTATTTAACCGTTTAACTTATGTATGGTAAATATTAGATTTAACTACAATTAAAATTTAAAAAAAAAAACTAAAATTAAAAAGTAAAAGATAAAAAAAAAACAAATTAAAAAAACTCAAATTTTGTATATAGTTAGTAATACCTAAACACTGAATAAAAATATATTTATAAGATAATCTAATTAAATCAGTTTTATAACTGTTTTACATAGACTTAATTTTATTATAGATTTTTATTTAATGTAGTTTAAATAGGTTTAACAACATTTTATTATATATACCTGGCTATGTTCACGTAAGGTAATTGGATATTTATCCGTCTAGAGTCGAATCCATTCGGGGCAAATGTTATATGTAATATATATATTTAATAATCATCGTAATTCACGGAACTTTAATTACAAAACCTTTATTTTATTGATAAATTATAATGAACCATAGATTAAGATTATAATTAGCAACTCGTAAATAAGCTAATTTGTAATAGCAAAGGAAATTTGAATTTAAAAATATAACAATAGTAATATTATTGTTTATAACAAAATCGATATGAATTCCTCATTAATATTATCATAAAGATAGTAAAAACTTGACATAGATAAGACAGTTATGAAAAACACGGTGATATAAATTTTTAATGAGACGAATATATCCTAACAATTAGTTTGTTATTCTGTTTAACTGTGCGTTTGTCCGCAAAAAGCACAAAAAAACTTTACTGATTAACAAAGAAATTCGTCTGATAACAGCTTTTTACCTCAGTCAATGTATACGTTTATTTTTTACTTCTAAAAACTCTGTAATTATCAAGAGGAAATCACAGACACTGATTTGGGCTACAATAAAGCAACTAAAATGGATGAATGTCTTTGTATTAGTTTAGTAACTTGCTCAATATTTAGAATGCTTTTCAACAAACAACAAACAAATTGGTTGATTTTGACTCTAATTCAATAAAAATAGAAGATATATTTGTGTATATTTTGTGTAATATTAGGAGACTTGATATTTAGGTGAGGAGCATGAAGCAGTCGAAGTTACAGGCAACAGCGACTTACCTATATACAAATAAAGTAAATAAACTGCTTTATAATTATTTTGAGTTTTCTTGAAAGAAACCTTTAAGTTAGAAAACTAGTTTTTTTGTATTTTTTTTAAGCAAGTGTTTTCAACTCACTTTGGGACATAATTGGTTTAATTATTTAAATATACCTATCTACATTCTTTTGGAGGAAAAAGTATCTAAAAATTCTAAGACTAAGTACTAAATTCATATTTTACGTAGATTTTCCAAATTTGTTATTAACTT
Organism: Napeogenes inachia; assembly: GCA_959347355.1. NCBI lineage: Eukaryota > Metazoa > Arthropoda > Insecta > Lepidoptera > Nymphalidae > Napeogenes > Napeogenes inachia. The sequence continues at coordinate 12,196,457 of OY365800.1, read as the reverse complement.
ATCTATACGTAAAGGCAGCTCCGGTAAGAAGAAAATGCTGGTAATGTTATAAGGTTACCACACATTTGACACACGTTCACAATTTCTCATCTATTAGCGTGTTTTCGTGTACGCAAAATATACGCAAAGATGAGCGGAACAATACGCCGAGCTGAACGACTGACTCACCGCTCCCGCTAGTTGTCGCACCACATTGTTAATTGTAATTGGTATTAGTCGTCAGTATATAGAAGGTGGTCATTGTTTATAACGTTTCTTCCATTGCTAGTCGCAATGGGTCTAGTATAATTATTAAGTATCTCAAATGTATCTTTCATACATTTTTTATTCATGTAGGTATATAGTTTGTTCAACAAATATGAGTACCTACCCAATGCCTGATTTGTGGCCATTTTTCTTTAAGTGACAGGTAATATTCATTTCCCCCCACTTTCAGTGTTATTTTAATAAAAAATGTTACGTTACATTGTTTTTATTAATTCGTAAGTCAGTGGGCCACATTTCCGTCACCAGTTCTCTATCCGCGAAGAATATTGGATATATCCGAAGATATATTATTTAATATCGACGTTGGCATGAAATTTAAGTTATTTGTCTGCATGTGCAGGTGCAGGTGCAGGTGCAGGTTAAGTTATTTGTCTGCATGTGTTGTCTGCATGTGCAGGTGCAGGTGCTGACTATTGGGTTTAGCCATTTTAGCTTAGACTATGACCTGAAAGAAAGACTTTATTAGGTTATCTAGATTAGTTTTCAAACAAAACATTAAAATGAACGAAATCACCGGACGTATCTAGCACTAAATCAATATCATATAATCATCCTGACATAATTTGTCTGTTTTTATATTCAAGCAGTCTACTGTTGTTTTGTTATAGAGAAGCAGAAAAACAAAGTATGATTAACCTTCAACAAATCACGTAATCAAATTGTTGATGACCTCGACGAATTTGATATTATGTAGACGCGCCCCGTGACTTCGTCTGATCAACTTTTTATATATCTCTTTAATTTTTGAACGATTTCTACGTCTTATACTAGTTTTTTATATTATTACAGATTTTTTTTTATACTAGAACTCGACAAAGTTGACAAACATTAGTAGGTAAGTACGTACGTACGTAACTATGAAATATTTAATAATTATGTTATATTAAACATTTAGCATTTACAAACAATTATAATATACAAAAAAAATATTACTCATTAGAATTATTGGCTCTTTTAGTTTATGCAATTATTTAAATAGTTTGATCCTATTTTTGGACTAAAATTAATTTAAACAGAAAATGCGACATACGAAACCTTTGACAAACATCGGTATTAAAAAAAATTGTGATTATTTTAAAACCACATGTAGTTCAGCCTATAACATCAAATAATTGTATATTCATTGTTGTTATATGTTTAGCTACTGCCTCCAGCGTAGGTACTATGTGGATTTAGTCTTTACCTATTAACAACAATAAACTAAAGCAGATCAGAACCGTTCTATTATCAGATTAAAAGCTAAGAAACTATCAAATAAAAGATGGTAAGGTGGAGTTCACAATTAATCTATTTAAATATCTCAATGGCTTAATTTCAAGTAATATGAGTAAGTTGGAAACTATGTACTTTAATCTTAAATACATACAGAATGAAAAAAACTGATAAAGACGATCATATACCTATATCGAAAAGGTATGGTATAGCCGTTTCTATAACTAGCTCATGGCTCAATTTGTAGAACGACGGGACTTTTTCCGAGAGGTTGCGGCTTCGAACTCCTGCCCATATCAGTTTATTTTTGTATTGTATTATCTACTATTTAAAAGTTATATCAGCTTATGTGCTATACATGGTAATACATATTTTCAATAACTGTTTTCATAATTTCAGCATTTAAAATGTCTTAAAAGTATCTTTGTAATCCAATGTAGAATGTCAAATAATATAATTTTATCAAATTTTTTAATATATCTTATAAACTTTTAATATTATGATTAATGAATTATCTAAAGATAACCTCAAAACCTATATAAATCTATGCATATAATAAAATTGTCACTGATCGATTTCTGTACCGACATAAAAAATATAAAAAAAAACATGATGAGGGGCCTTCATAAGAGCAATAGAACCCAAAATAATGGTTTTTCATTTTGTCTGTATGTCTTTATATTGTGCACGCTAATCTCAAAAACGGCTTAACCAATTTGGATGCAGTTTCCAGGAATATATTGTAACGGTATTCACTTAACATTTAATGTTTATTTCATTTAAATCGGTTAAGAAATAAAAAAATTATGTCTATTTATGTCAATTACATAATAGGTACCAAGAAAATCTTCTTCTATACATGTAATATATTATCTAAAGAGGAGTAGTGTCTGTACATTGAAAATATTATAAAATAAATAGCCAGGATGTGAAGGGAAACTAACAGTATTCATTTCTAACATTTTAATGGTTTATCTGTTTGTCTTTTAGCTGTGCACATAACTCGTAAAAAATATAATAAATAACTTGATCTAAGGGTATTTATTTATAGTTTATTTTAACTAATTATTTATATAAATTGACTCTAATAACGTTGGTGTCTTTCAATTAAAAATATAAATAATGAATTTAATAACGCCTTTGAACCAATGTTGGTTGGTTCAAAGGTTCAAAGGCGTCATTAAATTCATTTTTTATAATTTAACTAATTATTGATTGAGCTTCGTAAATATATTAAAACGCTTTAATAGAATGAGAATTTAACTCGAATAAATTCAGGTCGAGATAACGTTACGATTTTGATGATTTTTATATGTATTTTTTTTTATCTGTTAATATGGTGGTTAATGACCCTGTCGTCTCCACCAAAAGTCGTGGGTTTCAATTCCCACACGGGATAATTCTTTGTGATCCACAGATGTTATTCCGAGTCTAAGTGTACTTCATTATTTATGTACGTTCATTATTTATGTTTGTGAAGCCCCCGCAACACATAATAAATACATTACCTAATGCGGGAGTTGTCCTTTAAAAAAATCTGGAAATGAGATATTGTAGTAACCGATTTATTTGACGACATACCTATTTTACAACTTGGGAAAGACGGTCACTCGGTGTAACCTAGGTTAGATAAGCTAGTGTGAGATATATCAAATAAACATTTCTCAAAACAGACCTGGTTTTTAAGTCTTACATATAACCTCTCCACAAGCTATCTTGTAAGTATATTGAATTAAAACACAAACCCTCTAACGTTCTTTCATATATTATAATTTTTTATAAAAGGCTGCTTTAAAAAGTGTAAAAATAAGTAATCGGTTATATTTGAGATAACCCAAAAATTACTTATGTATCTTATGTATCACTCTTAAAGAATTAGAGTGTACAAAATAGTTTTTAAGTTATTTTCTTGGTGGTGCCCTGCGTAATTTTCTGTTCAACTGAAGCAACATTTTTAGCAAAGGATATGATCGTCTGCGAGTTCTGTATCTTACGACTTTCTCACCACCTAAAATTGGGGTTTGCTCCTCATTAGTCTTTGGTCTCGGTGAAATATTAAGATTTCGACGTCTGTATCCACTAGAGTAGCATTTATTCTGATCACCTCTATGTCTCTTCAACTCGTCTATCTTCTCCAGTATATCCTCGTTTTGCTTAACAATGCGATCTGTGACAGTTTTAATTTGTAACAAATCGTTGTTTAATTTCGGGAGCTGAATTTTATTCACTAATTCAAACTTTTCGGTTATAGCATTAATAGCGTTGAGTAAAAATTGCTGACTTATTTGTTCATGAATGGATTTTAGATTAGTTTTGCTGGCGGGAGTCTGGCAAGTGGCACATATCCAGTGGAAGCCTCTATCACCACACTCCAGTTCCAAGTCTCTGGTATCACCAGAGACACAGCGTATATGATAACGAGACTCACATTCGCCGCATTTGATACCTTCAGTGCTACGAAGAGATTTCTGGCAACGTTGACACAACATACTGGAACAAATGAAGACGATGGTAGATTATGTCCATGAAGTAAATTATTTTTGAATGATTAGTGACATGGCTGAAACGTTTAAGGGCATGAAATAAATGGGTATGGTAGACGGTAAAGAACTTACTTATTGTTTATTTATTTATGAGTAAACTTTCAACACATCGATTTAACCTCGGTTTTCATATTAAGCAAATCAATATATCCCCAGTCTTTTGAAAAACTGTAATTATATAGAATTAACAAAAACGATGATTTTATATTTGGTAAAAGTGTAATAAAATATATATCATTATGAAATTAAAAAAATCTTAACTTTTTAAGACATCTATAAAACATAATTACCATAAATGACATTCATTGGCGTTGTCAAAAATATGTTTACAAACTTTGAAAAAAATAAGGTTTTTCAACCTCCGTCGTGTCATATAATATATCCTAGATCATCGGCGAAATCGGTGACGAAATATTTTGTGACCTCTTGGCACACCTAAAAGCAACCAAAAACAAAGAAAAAATGTTTGTTATTAAGTACATAATTACACATAGGTAGGTACTATTGATGTATTTCTGTGATTTTAAAAGTCCAAAGCAATTCAGTATCAACAACTTAAATTCGATATGTAAAAAGAGTTAAAATAATCCAAATATTCAGTTTATACATTTTTTATAATTTAATAGATATTCAAATGATCTCTTTATTTTTTTGTTCTAGATTAAAATTTAAAATAATAATTTTGGTTTTTACGACATCTAGCGGTGTATCTTAACAACTGTTATATCGGTTATTGCTTCCTGCATGAATGAAACATGAAACTGCTAAGATGTTAATGTAGGTGGCGTGGTACACAAACTTGTAAACAATTTCCAGTATTTGTCTTTTATCAAACTTGATGGATGGTTAAAATCATCTTCACACTTCACAGCAGTATGATGCTTATGCTAATCCTTCTTATCACTGATAATTTTTTTGGAGATGTATGTATTACTTAGTGACAATGTAAAGTGAATGATTGACGGGCATGGCTAACAGGGTTCTCTGGGTGATATAAAGTATAATACAAGAATAGACTGATTAAGATACGTTGGGTTTAAAAGCGAACAAATGTACTTACTACTAATTCAAAGAATATGACAAAATATTTTTCCATACATACGTATATAATTAATTTCTTCGTCGCGAGCTCCACCGTTTTTTGCATAATAAAATCTAAAAAAAAGACATTTTATTAGAGTATTTTGAAGATTTTATCTTAAGAGGCAACTAACCAGTCTGGAATCAAAGTTGCTTTTAACGATTTTAGAATAAGGTCTATAGAATAAATACATCTTATATCATAGGCACGGTCTTATCCCATATCCGCTATTATCCCAACACACCCTACCTTATACTTGTACTCTAAATTTATTCATTTATATAATCATAGCCATACGTATTACAGTTTCTAATGTAGGTACAAGTTGCAAAAAGTTGCTAAACGAGATATAATACATAAACGCAATAGTTATCAGGTTATGAAGTGAATACAAAACAATAATCATGTATTTATGTTACTTTATATTATCGCGACGAAATATTTTATAAGACATACCTACATGGATTACTTGAGAGTGTAGTGCTCCAGATAGAATCTAGTTCACGGCTACTACAGCCTACAGCTATGGCTTGAAACAACTTTTACATACATATCTGGAGTTATATAATTTAATACATACTTCTTTAATATGTTCAATAAACTATCTTGACTCAGTTTGTAATTAATTAATTTAAAAATTAATTAATTACAAACATATCTTTAAAGAATGTCAGAATCAAAACCTAAAAAAAAGAGGAAGTACTAGGGACGAAGATAGTCTAAGACGTGCCATGGAAGGAGTGCAAAATAATCAACTTAATTCGAATGCTGCAGCGTTAAAATTTAACATTCGAAGACGCACTCTCAGAAACCATTTACTAAGCGGTAGGTGTACTAAAATTACAGGGAAGACAATGGTTCTCACAAAACAATTAGAAGAAGACTTATCGCTGAGAATAAAACGTTTTGTTAAACTGGGTATATCACTTACCCCTCAATTTATCCGGAAACAAGCCTTTTTGTTTTGTCAGAAGTTTAAAATCAACCACTTTTCAATATGTCTACTTGAATGGCTGGTCGCAAATGGCTTACAATGTTTTTGATTCGAAACCCATCAATATCAGAAAGAAAACCTGAGCTAATAAATCCAAGTGGAGCTCAAAAAATTAATAAGATTATTGTGAAGAACCATTTTGAAGAAATAAAGAAGCTCTATGAAGAGTTGGACATTATTGGACATCCAGAACGCTTATACAAAATGGAAGAAAAGGAGTTACAAACAAAACGAAGTTTTGAATGTAAAAGAGAACGCCAGAGTAGGTACATCTCGTTGCTCCAGAACAAGTTGAAAAGGTTACTATAACGATGTGTGTTAACGCTGTGGATAATAGGTAGGTTGGTGGGTGGGTGTAGGTATAGTTCAGAATTAAGATCAAATTTGCCACCTGGAACAAAGATAAACATTACACCCAAAGACAGCATGACCGCTTGCTTGTTCGTAGATTTCATTTAAACATTTTGCTCACCATAAAGCACCCGGTAAGTGTCTGCTTATCTTTGGTAGTGCAAAATGTAAGTTATCATATGATGCTCTGGAAGTAGCAGATAAAATAATACAGTACTGTATTGTTTACCATCTAACACTCTCGAACTCCAACCTCTATATAAATCAGTTAATCAGTCCTTCGAACATCACTGGGATGAAGAAGTGTTGTTTCTGCACTATCGTTGTGAACTATCGTTGCATTTAAGTTTTTTTTTCACGAACATGGTATATAACTCAAACCAATATAAGAAATGGATTTAAATCCAATAGCTTATACACTTTGGATCCTGAAGTTATAACTGAAATACCATTACCGCAAACGTAATATTTTATTAAATACCTACTTACAAAAAAAATCTTGTCAAAATTAATAATTGTTAATTTGGCCTTCTTATGATCATTTTGCCCTTAACAGGAACGGGCCCATAAGGACATTATATCTTAACTTTTCTTTTATTATTTATTATATTTATTATTTGTCGTAATAATATATCATACAACTTATTATTTCTCCTTATAATACTTATATCATTTCAAAGAATATTCTTTGATTTTTTTAAAGCATTTAATGATTCGTTTAAATAAAATACCTTTCTATGTAGAAAAAGTGGCAAGTTTGAATATTACAACTCTACTTTTAAGTTGAACGTCTGCTTTAAAATATTGCAACAATAAGTACAATATATTGGTAGGTACAATATAGGTAGATCTACTGTTTCTCGAATTAATTTTCAGGAAGTAATTACTTAGTAGTTACTCCACATCACAACAAATCTAAAAAACTCAGTAACTTTTTAACTGCAATTAAATAAGTGTTACTGACCTGGTTACATGAACTTTCTCCACTTTATTAATAAAATTTGCTGTAGCCATCGAGTTTATCTGCTTTTTCCCCCGCCCCAAAAAATATCTACCTTCACACAACATTTTAAAATCATCCGTAAATTTGTAATTGTATTGTAATTATAGCAATAAACAATTTTGGTTTTCTACTAAAAAAAATAGTTTTCCGTAATGAAGCACATTTTGTAGTTAATAAAGCTTTAGTCATACATTTGACTGCCAGTGCCTGTACTTAAACAATTAGGTACTTAGAAGCACGTCAAATCAGCTCGTATCTTTCAGTGAAAAATGAAATAATTTGCATTTTATAAAAAGTATCATAATGTTGACTTGACAAGCACAAGCATCAATTTAAATAATTAACTTCCTCATATATCTATTTGCTAAAATGATGAAGTCATTTGTTATATAAACTCCCTTGTTTGTGCAATTTTTTTAATCTGTTTGTATCTCTTAACATGTATTTTTTAAATAAACCTCTCAATCAAACTTGAGCTCTCTTTATAAGTATCGATCACTATTTTGTATAAGACCAACCTACCTAAATAAAAATAATTATACCATTTTTCGTAAAGCTAGTGCCTAGCTTAATAGCCAAGGTCATTAAAGTTTCTTGTTTTTCAAAGTCAAGACAGTCCAAGTTTCTTTAGTAGATTATCAATATCATTGATTTAATTTCTAAAATATTCAACTAATTCAAGATGATTCTGTCAAATGAAAAGTTACTAATTACAATAAAGACATAATCTGAAGTTGCAAATAAGAAACATATATTAATTCAAGTTTTATTGACACTATAGGATATATAGCAATATATTACCGATGGTTAAATATACAAAAAATATTCTTACCATATTTCCCAATATGATTATTGTAAAAATAAACTGCTTACAAACTAATATAAAATAGCACCCAAATCAGTCCCCATGGAATACAAATTTTACAAATTGGCATGGTATTTTTTGTAAGGGCCAAGTCCAGCCGCAACCTTGCTACCCAGATCAGGGTGAATTTGAGCAAACAACTTAATAGCACGCTCCTGAATGAAACCTGCGGCATCCTTTAAGTTACCAACTAAGTTTGCAACAGTACGAGCTTTTTCTTCATCACTAAATACTTGTTTATACAAAGTAGTGGCTTGAGAGAAGTTGTCTTCGGTTTGGCCACTGTCATATCTGTCAACATCGCCACTGACATGGTACCTAGGTTGCAAACGCTGGGCACGCGGACATTCTTGAGGTCCAGAGAATGAGTTAGGGAAGTAGTTAGGAGCACTATCTTGGTTGCTTATGTTTTGTGGGCCATCACGTTGGTAATTTGCGACTGTAACTCTGTATGGACAGTTTACAGGAATCTGGAGGAAGTTCGCACCGAGACGGTGGCGATGAGTGTCACTGTATGCAAAAAGCCTTCCTTGCAACATCTTATCAGGTGATGGTTCAATGCCGGGCACTAGGTTAGATGGACTGAAAGCAATTTGTTCAACTTCAGCAAAATAATTTTTAGGGTTTCTATCAAGGACCATTTTGCCCACAGGTATGAGTGGGTAGTCTGCATGTGGCCAGATTTTGGTTAAATCGAATGGATTGAATTTACAGCTTTCACCTTGAGCCATTGTCATGACTTGAATATACACAGTCCAGGATGGACATTCACCCTTTGCAATGGCATTGTATAGATCTCTGATGGAATAGTCAGGATCCGAAGATGCAAGCTCACCAGCTTTGTCTACTGGCAAGTTCTTGATCCCTTGGTTAGTCTTGTAGTGAAATTTAACCCAGTGTGCCACTCCTTGGGCATTTACTAGTTTGAAAGTGTGGGAACCATAACCATTCATGAATCTATAGCCATCAGGAATACCTCTGTCACCAAACAAGTATAGAAGTTGGTGCATGGTTTCAGGTCTTAAAGTCATGAAGTCCCAGAACATGTCCGCATCTTTTAAGTGGGTAGCAGGATTTCTCTTTTGGGTGTGAATGAAACTAGGGAACAGAGTTGGATCTCTGATGAAGAAGATTGGAGTGTTGTTTCCAACAAGATCCCAGATTCCATCGTCAGTATAGAATTTAACAGCAAATCCTCGGGGATCACGCACAGTGTCAGCAGATCCACTCTCTCCTCCCACAGTGGAGAATCTAACAGCAATGGGAGTTTTCTTGCCAATACTTTCAAACACCTTGGCAGCAGAGTACTTGGTTATGTCGTGAGTAACTTCAAAGTAACCGAAAGCCCCAGCACCTTTGGCATGCACAACTCTCTCAGGGATGCGCTCTCTGTCAAAGGACGAGATTTCGTCCAGAAACTGGGCATCTTGAAGTAAGGCAGGTCCATTTTTTCCAACAGTCTGGATTGCAGTCTTTACTCCAACTGGTGCTCCATACTTTGTGGTCATATAACCAGGAGAATCCTGAAATAGAAGTAAAATGTAACTATTAGGTAATTATATAAATTTATTAATAATGGCACAAACAATTAGACATTTTCTATATACTAAACTTATTAGAATAATAATATTAAAGAAAATATAATTTCGCAGAGCTGTGTTAAAGTAGGCCAAAGCAATACAACTTGATCAACTTGACAAATTTCAAGTAAATTTGTATTGCACTAATAAGCAAGTATTTAATAATAGTTCTTTACTTATATACATTATATAAATCATAATATGATGCTTTGCAAATGTAATTTACATATTCTAATTACAAGTACCTAAACAATGATAAAGAGAATCAAAGTTCAAATGTAAATAAGACTTAAAATGCTAACATTTAATGCAAATCAAACAAGTTAAACAAGCCACATATATAATAAATAAAAGGTAAACCATATTATTAATAAGATTGAGGTATAAAAAAGAAACATGCAATACATATTATTCATTCTCCATACTTGTTTACTCTTGACAACATGTAAAGAATCGAGAATCAGACATTTAATTATTAAAACTACTGTAAAGCTTAAACTATTTACCTTGACAGATTTCTTGAAGTTTACAAGTTGGTCGGCTGCTGGGTCTCTTGAAGCCATATTGATTTTTTATAATAAAATTCGCGTACGGAGCGACTCACTGGGCGCACACCGTGTCCACAAATACTGTCCCAACGCCCGCTGACGGTCTTATATAGAGTCGGTAGCGATAAACAACAGCTATCGTTTATCGGCGTGGTGTTCAGAGACTCTGTTATTCATATATTTATGTAATTAAAATATAATAAACTCCGAAAATAACACAGGGTAGCAAGAGCACTGTTGATAACGATATCAAAGATTATTTGGTTATTTTGTGGTTTTGATTAGCTTTACAAAGATCGTTCGAGAATTACTTATTACTTTTATTTCTTTCACTTGTTTATACTTTTAAAAATGAAGAAACTGGTTACAGGGCATGATGACAATAATTATTTTAATATCTGTATAGTTCACTCAGGTGTTAGGAATTAGGATCACCAAACTTAAAATTCTGAAATCTGAATCCTAAACGTCAGTCGTCAACCATTAAATTCGTTCAAAAGTCAATTAGAATTCAAATTTACTTAAAATGCCAGATAATTAGTAACATTCATTAGTTATTCTATTTTATACCTAGTAAATTAGACCAAATTATATATTACTAAACAACTAAACACAATAATGCTTCTTATGGATTTAATGAATTTAGATAATTATGTAATCAATAAAATTAGTCGGATGCAGATAAGCAATAGTGTGTCAAACCACAAAAAGTGATTTTTGGAAATATTTTGTATTTTTATAATAGGTCTAATATTCTGCATTAAACAAAACCACTTTAAGTCATTTAAGTCCAAAAGTACCAAAACATGCATTTTTATCACACATTACATTAAATGAATTAGCACATTCGTCAATCAATTTATTATCACTGTAAAGATGTTATGATACTTGACATTTAGGTAAGAAACAAACTTCCAAAAGAATAAAAAAGAACTTGGTAGATATTTTTCAAATAATTTATTTAAAATTCTTGTAAAATTTTTAGACACTTTGTTCTCAAACTAAGTGTTTGTGGCTTGACACACTATTGCTTATCAGCATCCACTGTTAGTAGTTACCTCCTGAGCATAGTAGAGCATAGTCTTCAAAAATATTATAAAATGCATAGAATAAAATAAACATGTTTAAGATTCAATCCTTTTCTTACATAGGTATTTGTTAACGTAATTTTATTTTAAATAAAAATGGTGCGAGTACCTAAATTATAAGACTACTAATTGCTCTTCTAGAATCTAGAAGATAAGCTTATTATGTGAAGTTAGACTACATGATAAGTAACTTCGTACTAATCAAATTATGGGAACTTTATAATTATTTTATTATGAATAGCATGCAACTTATTGAATGCAATATAATGACATAACTTATACATAATGTATTTACTGTATCACCACTTGATTTTGAATTCATATATTTTTTATTTTTGATATGTTACAGCCAAAAGGAAAGAAAAATATAAGGAAAAAGCTATCTTATCTTTGTATCTCTATTTTTATCTTTATCTTGGGATAAAGTTTTTTTTAACGAAATTAATTTAATATTCCGAAAAATCTGATGAAATTGATTATTTTTTTAAAAGCAGCCAACGGCTAACATCTTTGCGTTATAAATTTACATACATTGGGTAAAGATAACAAAATTAAATGTCGAATTATTATAAAATTCAAATAAATCTTAGGTATAAAAGAAAAGAGTTTGTTGTTAAATAAAAATTACCTCTGTCTAATTTTAATAGCAAATAATTTAATAATTATTAATTCAATTTAATTAATTTCTATACTCATAAAAATATAGAGGTATCGGTGGTTATTTGTATGATATATTTAACTTTGTACTTACTATAAAGACGCTGTGCCAGTGTAGATGTGAGAAATGAGGCATGTAAACACCCATTTAATTATCCAATCTAACGAACGCTAGGTCAAGTAGTATACAGTCCTAATATTATCACGGTGTGCATTCTGCAAGTAAAAAGGTTGTCAGTGAGCTAATGCTTCCATCTGATTGGTGAACACTCTTACTCGCTATTTTGGGTCAAATAATGCCTGTAGATTGAATGATGTTTTGCTCGTTTGGAGTATATTTGTATAAATGATAAAAAAATGATTGAAGTCTATATTTTAGTTTCATACAACGTAGTCCTACATGTTTTTTTCTTAATAAATATAAAGAATTTTTCAATTTTATCAAAAGCTTACATTCCACTGCGAAAGATAACTGGTGTTATCATAAGGTTGGTAAGTGTGTATTTGTGTACAACTGATTAATAATTCCGAAAAATAAGATAAATTGTTAACGTTATGTCATGGATAGGTCTTTTTTACATTAATGAGAAGATAAATGAGCCTGCGGGGGACCTGGAAGTACTTAATACGAATATTGCAATATCAGAGGATGCAAAGGAGCGTTGTTGGCTTTGAGAACCGCACTGTTAAGGAGCATCATGACGTGATAAATGATGATGATGACTCACAAAGAAAGACATTCCCCATGTGCAAAGATGGGAGTGCTGGCAGAATTTGCCACGAGCAGCATTTTAGTTCAGAAGAATTTAGTTTCCCAGAAGGAAAGCTTGTCAGCTTGTCACCAATTTTGACGGCATTGTTGGAATTTGCTGCATCCTTGGTAACTGGTGCCTGTAGTTTGCAACTACCAGCTGCTAGTGTGCTGCTAGTGCCAGTGCTCTAACACACGCATTGGTCGTGATCTTCCGCTGATTGGCTTTACAGAGTTTGGTATAAATATATGAATGCCTGCAGTATCACTTCGGTTACAGAGGCGGCGCGGTCACTAGGTTTACCGGAAGAGAAATAAACCTGCCCCCATCCCCATAGGTAGGATGCGAAGAAAGTGGTAGACGTGTCGTAGTCGATAATGTTGTAGTTTTCGGGATGTGTAGTCAGTAGAAGATCCAGAAAAGAGATCTTGTCGATATTTACATACGGGAGACCAATGTACTAGCCAAATGTCTCAACTAATTGACATAGATTAATCGTTGTTGCAAAGTTAAATCTCACGTTACCCAAGCCACTTACTATGGTGAGCACCAAGAAGTGGAAGTCACCAAGGGCTATTACTTCGACAGCGGGGGCCTATGATATTTAAATATTGATTTTGTCAATTATATACATTTTAATCAGTATTTTGTCAATTGACGTTGGAACATGGGACAATTCGATTCTGCATTACCACTATGGGATCGTTAAATTCACGCGTAAACTCTGACCCGGTCGAACATGTCCCTTACCAACACAGATACCGCAGCGTGAGGTATAAAGTGATACAAAAGGTTAAACCGGGGTATGATAACTTACGCTTAAAAATAGTAACGCCGGTAGTGTAGTAGACGGCGTTTATATTAGTACCTATAGGTACAATCCTCTGATAACGCAGAAATCCACATTTAAAGTGGATTGAGCCAATAGTGTTACAGTCAGAAGACCGTATCGTACCCCGATTGTACCATGTTTTAGACATTAAGTCTGCTCTTACGATATCAGGGATGGTTATATTCTTACCCGTGGTCACACGGATAAAAGTATTATTTATCAAATTAAATATTACTCGTTACTTACAAATTTAGAATAATATTTTTTTAATGACTTTAATAATAAACCTTAATTAGTGGTACAGCACAATTATAAGTCATTAGGACATGTAAACTCATCGATATGATATGTACTTAGTAAAATTATTTTTTAAGTAAATAATAGCGTCAAAGATTACAATGTTGACCTTTATAAGAAAGCATGCTGTTTTACAGCACTTTTATTTGAAAGGCATGAACGAGTAAAAAAAGAGAATTTTTCTTCCTTTAAATAGTGAAGTGTTGAAAGATTAAATACCTAATACGAAGCTGTTATCTCTACAAAGGTAAAGACGTGTTTGAAGATATGACAAATATTATCAATTTTTCGGTATATATAACCAAATGAAATTAAATATAATGTCACATAGATTGTTTTTAACCCCCGACCCAAAAAGAGGGACGTGGGATTCGAACTACGCGACGCGACGACTGGGAAACCATCCCGTTTCCCAGTAGTCGCGGGTTCGAATCCCTGCCCGTATCGGTTTATTTTTCATTCTATATTCATATAAATTTAAATAAGCTTAACATGACCATACATGGTTATAGATATTTTCAAACATTAATACATATTATATTGTACCTACATATAAAACAGTATATATGTGTGTGTGGTCAGGTTATTTGAGACAAGTTATCATATATATATATATATATATATATATATATATATATATATATATATATATATATATATATATATATATATATATGTATATATTTACTTTTGATAGGTCTTAGCTCTTAAGACTTGAAATAACCGGTTACAAGGTTACTAATTATATACGACCTGCATGATCAAAAATAAATGGTTGATATTTTTAAAATTGTTTATGTACTTATTATTCAAGTTAAAGTAAGTATGTGAATTTGTAAATTTTCCACTATGTCTCACCAGTATTTATTTACAAACCTACTATTTATATAATTGTGTCTAGTATAAATTATAATTGCTTTATAAACGTTTATAAGAATGAATGACTAAAGTACTACGTATACTAAGTATTCATAATATTAATTTTATTGTTATTGCCGATTGATTTAGTAAATAAATGACGTCTTATTCATTTATTTACACATATCATGTTCTCGTAAGGACACAATATATATATTATTTACAAAATACTAACATAGCGTGTAAATTGTTCTTGGGTATTAATTATTTATGCATTTTTAATATTCGGAATATAGATTCTTGTCATATGCCTTATAGGTAGTTGGTAGATTACAGAATTTAGACAACACGTGATAATTTTAATATGAGCATTATTTATAGGTTTTTATAAAGTCAGCTTTATTATCTGTTTGTTTGTTGTCTGTCATTTGCTAACTATGTATATCATATTTTATAGAACAGAACTTTTGCTCTTGTTTCAATTGAAAATACTTTTTTATTTGTTCTAAATAGTTACATAATAATTCATAATGTAAATACCTACATGTGATATTATGACAAATGTTAACAAAAAAACTGCTTCGGTCATAATGACGGAGACGTAAACAATTCCTACCATTTTCCTTGTATTCTCTGTTATAGCTACATAATCAGAAAAATAATTGTCCTGCTATTATTAATTCTACATGTGTGTACAGTGACACACTTACATTAATAATACGTAATATAATATACTTATTATGATACAATGAATACCTTAGGATAGAGAGGGATAATAATCCAGTGTTCCTTTAATTTTTCCTTTGTCCTTTCCTTTTCCCAGCGACCTATATGCATGCTCTCATTATAGTTCCAGAAATAAAACAGGTCAATGAACTGAAGAGACCTATAATAAATCTAGACTAATAGGTATTCCCGATAAAATTGTAACATTACAACATCTCTGTTTTTATTTCATACATATTTTATATTATGTTACAATGTTATGTAATTTATTTTGTATATTTTGTTATGTTATATATTTGAATGAATATTTAAAAAAAATCTGTATTCACTTACAGTAACATCAATTTCATAGAAATCTCAGTAATATAAAACACTTCCAGCTGTTATCGTATTGTTAAATATATCATAGTATTTAATCAAATTCACACATAAGCTATTTATGTACAAAATACAATACAATCAAAAAATGCATTATTAAAATTGGAAAATTGTAATTATTTTATATCTAGTATGAATTATTGACAAGGTTATATTTATAATAGTAGTAGGGTTACCACTACACTACAATTTGGCTTATGCGTAGTTTACATCAGCCAATCCACAGCGCACTATTTGACCCCCCACCAATAAGATGAAATTGCTAACTCACTAAAAACCTTTTCAGTGTTAATTAAATGAGTTGACATAGCGCTGAATAAGTATTAAATGAAGTATGAACCCGGTGATGTTGTAATAGCCGACAGGGCTAACAGCATAGACAAGAACAAAAAAAAAGTATTAAGTAGCATAAAGAAATGTTTACTGTAATTTATTTTTTATTTAAGTTACACTTTTAAAATTATCAACAAAATTTGTAATTGTATTTTTTGTGTCATTTGTTCTTATAAGAACACTATTTATGTATCTTTATTAAAATGATTTATCCAAGAATCAAAGAAATGGTAATCTTATAACAATAACAGTAAAAATTAAACCACATAGTTATATATTATTGTGGTAATAATAGCCTTCAAAGGATTACATAAATGGACAAACAGCTCACTCTTTAATAGATTAGTAGGTATATGATAAAAAAATATATTAATGGAGAGATTAGATATGAATACAGGATTTGATAAACGAATGAAAAGTCTTATATAAAAGTACTTGGTAACGGTTTCGGTTACGTCAGAAACAAAATATTCAATAATATTTGGTTTATTATACTAATAATTAATGTATATATTATAAGTAACATAATAATGTTTCACCCGTTTTAGTGATCAGAATGTAGATGTGTGTATTGTAGATTTTAACTTAGCAAATTACTTAACTTGAAAAGACGTAGGTAGTCATGGAAATATATTAACTTAAAATCGGTTATAATTAAACGCTTGTCTCATTTAATGTTATGCGATTTTCTTTTTTAAAAATATCATCCTGCCCATATTGATGACATTTAAATTCTATATTAGTAACTATTCATAATTCCAAAACCATTATTTAGGATTCCCAAATTATTTTCTGTTTTAATATACATAAACGCGAGGGTCATAATAAGTCAATAGAGGTATTCCGTCTCTAGTACGCATGTACTACTTGCATATGTACTTCTTACACATGTACTACTTTCATATATACTACACATGCACATGTAATACCTGCACATGTACTACTTGCAAATGTACTAATTGCACATTTACTACTTACACATGTACTACTTGAACATGTACTATACCTATATTTATAATTATGTAGAAATCATTTTAATTTGTAACAAATTTAAAAAATAAAATATTTATATCCAGACACGCCGTTCTTTTTTTAAGTCTACAAGGTCACCGACAAAACCTAGTTAGGTAGTTGCAAGACTAGATTTCAAACTCGGTAGGTACTAATAATAATATAGTAATATTGCTGAAGAGCTACAGTACCACAAGTGTAGTATGATCCCAGAATCATTATTGTTTCAGAACTAGAGTTTAAATAGCCATACCTAACCACTGTACTAAGCACTTCCGATAATATTTACTTATTAAATATTATTCAACTAACAAACCGAATAAAGATGTTCCAATTAATTACTGATTTATTACTACTGCATAGAAGCATAAGAAATCACTAATTAAGGAATTATTGTTGACATAAAAATGTAAGGTACATAGTAATATTATGTTTGAAAATATCTTTAAACATGTATAGCCATGTTAAGCTTATTTAAATTTATATAAATAAAGAATGAAAAATAAACCGATGAAAAATAAACCGAATCCCTGCCCGTATCGGTTTATTTTGCATTCTTTATTTAGGTATATAAGAATAATATTATACTTATATATGAATTAACGTTTAATACTTGCAAAGTTTCTTTAGGTCAAGGTGGTAGGTTGTCATTGAGGACAGCGGTCGGTGACTCCAAACATACTCGCAGACTTTTACCGACAGAGTACGCCACCTATTAGTGTTGCACTTATTATCTAGATTTATTATTTTTATAAAACTAGATTTATAATATTAAAAGTTTATCCAAAATCGATTTATGGATACAGGATATTTTTTACTATATTCATTTATACTTAATTAAATTATATATTTAGGTATTAGGTATTTGCAAACAAGCTATGTTCGCTAAAATAGAATGGAATTTAAAAAACTATTTTGTATTTTTTGCTTTATTTTTACTTTAATTGTGAACCACGGAAAAACTTACAAAAGGATTTTGATGAAATTTATTCGATATCTATATATTATATTATTATTACTTTTTAGCCCGGAAAACTCTCGATATTTCACGGAAACTGTAAAAAGTGGTTTGAAAACGTAAAAAGTAATGCAGTAACAATAAAACTAATAAAGTATAGCACACCACAATGTTGAAAATACAGTCAATTTAGGTATATACATATCGCTTATTTTAGGTGCATTTCAATTAAAATTACTTGTGCCATTTCTTTACTTCGTTATCGGAAGTGGATTAACATTGGTAACATTAAAATATATTTCTTTATCAGCAAGATGTATTACTTTATCATGGGGATTAAAAATACAATCAAGGTGTTATAAGATTGCAGTATTACATATTTAATTTCTTACGTTTCATGTTACTAACAGTATCTGACCTTGAACCCTCTATAAGTTTAAAAGTCTATGGCCTGTGTGATATTCTATACTGATAATAATGATTAGTATTACAGTGACTTTTCTATTACGAGTAGACACACCTTTCTCAACTACATGACTACATAAGTAATTGTTTCGACGTATTAGGAAATCCTAGTATGCGTGGTTAGTACGTTTTACGTTTGGTACGTTTGAATTAGGTACCTACTGAAATCCAAGAAAATTTAATGACTTTTTTTAAATCACACTCCTTAGGGAAATCTTACTGGTTGAAGACAGAACAGATAAAAGTTCTGGATTTCTACTATTTTTAAGATACACAATTTATATAAATATAATGATAAAATTTGTTATTCAAATTAAATAACCTATATGTAGGTTAGGAATTATAATGAAATGATAAAAATTGATATAAGATATAAAAACATTTTCCAGTGATAATGAATTATTACTTTGAAATGAATAATCAAATAGGTATAAGAAACAACCGAAAAATATACACATTAATGTTATTTTTAATAACTAACTCAAAAAATATGACACTTTTGTAATTAATAATTTTAACTTCATACCTACATGTCATTTATATAACCCGTAACAATATGTTTTGATTTAAAGAACTTCGGATACCGGATCATGTTATAATACGATTACTTCTAGGCGTCATAGTACAACGTAATGGTAGATATGTAAAAGCAATTATTTATTTTTGTCTAAAAAAATAAGTTTTTATGTATCCTTGTCATTATTGGCTATTGCAAAACATCCGACAATTACATTTAAAATGTTTAATGTTATTGTGTTACAGTACAAAATGACAAATATATAATATTATATGTATACAGGGATATTTATAATTAATTGACCATCTCTTGCAGGGAGTCTCTCTACATCAAACCCAACAACATTTATTCAAAAACTTTTTAAAATTAATAGTTTTTAAAATTTTCCTACAAAACATACAAAATTTATTTGTTGTCTCTTAACTGACATTAACTCTGAGCTTATGGCGCCCGGGCGTTGACCTTTTTTAATGCTTCTTACAAAATACAGAGTAATAAGTAAAAAAAGAAGCAAACATTTTTGTTTTGTGTATCGTTTTCGTGTTGCTTATCAAGATTTAGAGGCTGCCTGCAACTAATTACAAATAACCCTGTATAATGAAGGTTTTTTCAACCTATTTATCTATTTAGGAATGTACCGTGGTATAACCCTTCGTATAGCCCTTCGTAATCATATTATTATTGTGTAATACATAAAAATCAATTACATACTTATAACTAATCGACAGTTTATAATTGTTTATCGCATTTCTACAAAGTCATGCCGTCAACATTATACGATACAAAATATACGTGTATAATTGAATGTTATTAATTACATTTTATTTCTATACTAGCTGTGGCTGCGACTTCGTACGCGAAGATTTCGATTTCGATAAAACGTACCCTTTATACATACCAATGTATGTAAAAACGATAAAAAAATAAAAATAAATTACTTATAAAAGTTTCATCGAACTCAATTAAGTAGTTTTTGCATACCTGTAGGAGTATTTCTAATTTATTTAAGTATATGTTTTATCATTGGTAAGTAGCAATGGTTCGCAAGGAAGAGATTAATAACTTCTTTACTTCTTTATTTGTTACCAGATTGTTAAAAAAAACAAAATGTGAAGTGATGTTAAGTGAAGCCCATTACAACATATTCCCGAAAACTGCACCCAAATCGTTTAATACGTTTTTGAAATTAGCGTGTACAAACATACAAACATATACAGATATACAGACGAACATACAAAATGAAAAACTTTTGCTTTTGGTTCTCTTGCTTATATAAAGTCCGCCCCCCCATTATTAATTTTTGAAAATATTATCTATGTACAGTAAGCTATGAGTAATTCTTGAACACTTTAAATACATATATCTTTTGATAGAGTGAAAAGTGTGCAATGAAAGTGAAAAACTAAATGTTACTCAGAGTGACGCTCAATTTTTATATATAAAAGTTATTGAAAAATTGACTATATATTTTTTACGTGTTGCGTGCACAACTAAAAGATACTAGACTATATATATATTCCTGAAAACTGCATCCAAATTGATTCAGTTTTTCTGAGAATCTGAGAATACCGTGCACAAACATACAGACAAATTATATGTATTTATCTACCTGTGACAAAATCAATATTTCATTAAAACATCAGTTTATGTAAAATTTGTAGTTGTATGTTGTGGTCACTAAACTTGCGATTTAAGTAATTTCATAAAATATTCATAAAAAATAGTTCAGTAGTTTTATTGTACCATAATTATAGTATTTACTCTTATTTTCCCTGTTATTTTCGGAGCAGAAAGCATCTTATGTAATATGCTGCATTAAGCTAATGCATTAAGGTAATGTTTACAAAGATGACACGCTGAGCTCTCAGTCAAAAAACGGAGATGTAAGTAAAGGTTAAAAGCAACCAGACCGATCTTATGACCGTGAAGGACGTTCGTCCACTATTCTTTAAGTGAATCAGCAGGAGATATGGGTCTGGGCAAATATCTTTGCCAAATAGCGTTGAGGGATTTACTGTAACTCACCTCATATACTAAAACCACATATTATAAGTATTTATAAATAACCACATAACACCGCTTTGGTGTGGTCTTCGTCGAATACATCAGCTTTCAGCCTTATCCCCATTCCCAGGTAATATTTCCAATTCTTCAATTCTCTTTCATTATAAGTCATCTCAGTGGAGACTTAATTCACTGGCATATCACGTTCCAGCACTTTATCTGTGTCGTCTTCTGTAGATCTCTTTGTCTCTCTTTTATCTTTCTCTTTCTCTTTTTTTCTCTCTTTATCCACATTTTTATATAACGTACCGAATGTGTCTATTTTTAACTATATATTTATTTTACCTCCTTGATATATTGTTTTACCTATATTTATAATCATAATAATATCATTTTATTGCCAGAATTCCTCTTTATAATGTTGTTTGTAATTTTAGAATTTCGATAAATCAAAGTAAACTTACTAATCTCTAGTGAAACTTAATAGATGTTTATAACAAGTACTTATGTAATAACTGTTAAGAAATGTTTATTATGTAACGTACAGTTATGAACTTAAGCGCTAATTATTATTATTAGAACTATATTTACAGATCTCATTGGTCAAGTAAGTTTGCGTTTTGGACATGTCGACATTCAGTCGTTATTATAAGCGATTAAAACTATACTAAGAAGTCACTTCAACTAATGTGTATCAGATTTAAATACAAATCATTTATATCATTAAAGTAACAAAACAATAAAATGTTATGTAAATATATGCGATGTTTTCGAATTTCACCAAATTAAAGCCGGTTCTTTCAAGGTTGATAACGCATCAAGGCAATCGAGTGTTCGCATTTACCTATTACATAAATGACTCCATTTTGTCCACGTATTCTGTTACTATCTGATAAATTGTTGTGTTATTTGGAATATGGAGGGTATGATAAGACATTGGACGATACCGAAGTGTTTATTTATTATCAATATACCTACAGTATTACTTTACAACTTTCTCTACATTTACCTAAATAGTATTATAAATAAAAAATATAATATTAAATTTAAAAACAAAAATTGTTTAAAAAACTTTACACTTTTGAACTTGAACTCAGTCGTAAAAAGAGAGCAATTTGGTACAAATAAAATTTTGATAACCTTCATCAAAGGCAATATAGATTAAAATCAAAGGTATGGCTGCTTATACAAATAAAAGATTAAACTTTTTAATATATGTAGGTATATAATTATATACGTATAAATGTTTCATTCGTCTTATTACAACTAGGTACAATCTATAATCGAAGGCAAAAACTATGAAGAGTAGACGTATTTGTTTAAATGATAAACAGTAACTTGAACTAGTAAACAAATCATAACAAGAATATTTATTATGGGTAGTAATAATTCAAAATATTGTAATTAGTTATAAGGAAAATTGTATAAAACGAAAACGAGACATAGATATTCACAAGTATTGCAAATAAAAACACATGTCTGTTTTAATTCATTTGTTATTTTAGTTGCAGTTATTAAGCAAGAAGTGATGTTTTAATTGTTAGAAAATTAATAGGTAGTACAGTGAATATCGTATTTATTAGACAGGGATGATGAAAGAAACAAATAGGTAATTCTTGTTAAAAATAATAGATTTCTACGATGTTTAATTGAGTACCAGATTATTTTTTTTTAAATGTTACCTTTCTAATGTTATTATTTTTTAATAATTATGATTATTATTAACACTCATTAATGTAATTATTGTTTTTAGATTTCTAGACATTAGTTATTTATTTATTTTTTTTATCTGTCTATGCTGTTAGCCCTGTTGGCTATTACAGCCCTCTAGACATTAGACAACTTAAGTTCTGTATGTCGTTTTCAAAACCTTTTTATACTTTGCAATTTAAAAACGAAACCAAATCATAAAGTAGGTATAAATGCGAAGAATGTTCTAGATCGTAAGTAACGTAGATTGAATGTGGTGCAATGTTTATTTATTGACTCATAAATATTTAAATTTTGTTAGTATTTATTACATATACTTACTTAGTTTAATAAAAGTCAAAAAGGTATAATAAAAGTCTTGAATCTTAAGACTATGATTATTGACTATATGTACTGGGGTCCATGACAATACTTTGGAAATGTAATTGTAAAATACCTCAAATTTATATATTATTATTATTAGGTTAAAGATAATTAACGAATAATTAATCTATGTGTGTACTTTATTCTCTTGTTTTGTTAAATGCTCTATATTAGTAATGGTTTGGTTTGACGTAATTAATTCCGTTAATAAGCCGCTGGAGTGTCAAAACATCAAAATCTAAGATAAAAATATTTTTATTTTAAAAACATATGATACCACTGATAGCGATAAGTATGTTGTTTTCATTATTATTTAAGTTCACGTCCAAAATCGTCATTTATGTTTAAAATCAATATTATTTTGAGCAATCATTCACTAGCTAAGTAGTTGTAGGTTTCTGCACAATTTTAAATATACTTAGGTACTTTATTGGTTCAAAAATATAGTTTCTAAGTTATTATACCATAACAATAAAAAAATATAAAATATTACAGATGTTAAATTTCTAGTTTTTTTTACAACTTTTCCTTTACAGTGAAGCGGTAATAGCCTAATGGGTCAGAATAAAGGCGACTAAAGGAATAGAAAACAAGTGCATGCTTCTAAAATATGATTCTTGAGATCGATATGATCGATGTGGCGATAATAGATTAAGATTAAGGAATCATTATGTAAGAGATATTTTGAAAGCAGAGCCGGTGATAGATAAGTAATCGTAAAGGATGTGACGAGAAGATTCTTATGGATTATTAAATTATCTGTCATACAATATACATTGAGATGACGTATGATATGAAGTGACATATTGCGCCGACATATTAGCAGTTAGATGATGATTTCCATTTATTATGACATATTCTGTAATAACATACCTACTTATGACTGGAAACCTTCAAGGGCGGGAGACGTCACTGGTCTTAAGGATATTATATAATTTAATTGTTACTGTATTTATAGATTATTTGTTTATCTTGCCCATTCTTATTCCACTGGACCTATATTACCTGGACCTATATTGTAGTTAATTTCGACTTCCTCCTCATGGATTAAGAAAATCAAGAACAAAAATAAACCGCGCTTTAACTTTAACAAGATTTTTTCATAAAATTACTTCTGACCCCCGTTTCCCCCGTGACGCTGTAATAGCCAACTGTGCTAACAGCATAGTAACGAACAAAAAAAAAATTTGAGCCAAACATTGCGACTTTTATTTGAAAAGTGCCTCAACTGACAAGCAATTAAGTTAATTAAATATTAATTGTGAATTTCCATAACATCACATACCCATCACATACTACATATGAAGTATCCTTGGTAATTTTAATTCATTCTATATATCCGTGGTAATCTTTATTATTTTTTTTGTTTTTCTTTTTTTTTTTTATTCTGAATACAGTTGAGTACTGTTGCGTTGATTGTCAGTGCTCATTGCTGCCCGACTGCAATAGCTCGGACAGCTGCTGAGCACTGACAATCGCGGCCTAACAAGATAAGTTTTCCAAAAACAGTTATATTTTTTGTGAGCGCTACTAAGATGTTTGTGTGATTGGATGGGTTGCAGTCGGGCCAAGTTGACTATGCGATTTGATACAATGTCAATTGGTGCCGACTGCAAATCTGATGAGATGATGATGATTATGAAATGAATACAACAATTCGCATTGAAATGAGATGATGTTGACAATTTGGGATGAGCTTTGTAAGAAGTAATAGTACATTTGAGATGGGGTAATAAAATAAGAAAATTGTACAGAGACTGAGTAGTCTGAGCTAAAATTATATGTACATGGTAGTAATTGGAGTAATTAGTGAAAAATAAGAACAAAAAAGGATGAACATTTACATTGAAAGACAAGAAGAGAAAAAGAAGAAAGACAATAAGAAGACAATGGAAAAACACTAAAAAGAAAATACAACAATAAAATACATGGAATAGACGATTATTGCAATATTTACAATAAGTTCAAGTGGCGTTGAAGGCCTTGAGTCGACTGATGATGGCGTCTGATAGTTTTGCAAAAGATTGGACGGCTTCCTGATGCCGTAAAAGTGACGCCATATCGAACGGTTCCACCTCAAGGCCTCCGCAGAGGATCTGGTGGTCGAGGCGATATCCGTGGTGGTCAAATTGCTCCAGTTTAATTCACACTTGGTTTTCTTAATTTGTCAAGATACAAGACGAATACAAAATTTGGGTTTGGGTAGGGTTTGTTATTTACTGGCCAATCTAAAAAAAATAAAACTCAAAACTAGTTTTTGACAATTTAGATTTCAATGTTGTCTGATGACCTATGGCATTAAGAGTTAAAGGTTTAAATTTTTAAATTTGATTAGATCATTTGAATAGATCATTTGAATAGAAATTCTACTATCATAATTCGTTTTCTCTCAGTGTCTGTTTTATTAAAAATATTTTTTTTTCCCGATGACAATTAAATTTCGCACAAAAACACTAGGTCCCGTGAATTATACCGAGCAATGTCGTTACGACTAGGGTTGCTAATTTTTTTTGACGAAAAAAACGTATAAAATTGTTTGAGTACAAAAAAAAGGTAATTGAACTAATAACGTATTTTTGTTTGCATTTAGCACAAGCTAACATTTTTTACTATTTTAGATTTTTTCAAAGGTTGTTTGTTAATCAACATTGAAATTTAAATAAATAAACAATTCTTAACTTATTAACTTTAACAATGATTAACTTTTTCAAAATGTTCAAATTTAATCTGATAGACATATTAGGAAGTATGGAAAGCCAGTTAAGTTCGCTAATATCAAACCATTATGTCATATATTTTAAGCTCTTATCAATAAATAGTGAAAAAATACTGATAATTTTATTAAATGTTTCGGGAGATGAGTGATGACACCTTCACATTAACATATTACTGACTGTAGATATGTTAGATACATTTCCTTACGACTTATTTAAATACTTTGTAGGGATAATTAAAATCATAATGCCTAACGTAGAACTAAAAAGTGAAGCATTTAAAAGCATACTTTCTTTGTTTTCAATGGCAAGGCAAGCATCTTAAAATTTTTTATTCAGTTTTAATAATAAATGCACCAATAAGGTCTTGTTGAAAAAGAGAGCTTTCTACATAATAAAAGAAAATAAAAATAGAAAACAAAGCCTTAAACACTTCCACTAAAAGTAATGAGAAAACACTTTTCTGATTTATTTCAGTTGATATTACTATTTTACTATATTTTCTATTGTAATATAGTTCATAGCCTACATTATTCTTTATAGCTACTAAATGATATGGAAAATTACTCAAAGTACTAAATTGTAATAACTTATAACGTAGAACACTATTCAACTTGTGTCTGTTTATTGCGTCGTGCCGTCACGCAACGATGGGGATCGGGATCATGCTTTCTTCTCTTTTTACTTTATCTAATAAAAATTTTAAAAATAAACAAATAATAATAATGTAAAAGATAAATTACATAGTTATTGTTTACCTTTAAGCTGTCAATTCCAATACTTTTTATAGTGTATTTTGATATAGGTCTATGTAAAGATATTTTGGACACAACTGTATCCATTGAGACGATACAATGAACTTTGTGCTCATTAGTCAATCAGCAATTTGTTTTGTATACAAGTTGATTCAAAGTAGCAGTTAATATATTTGGTAGGTATGTTCTTATCATCTGAGTGGTGTGTTGTTTGATATTAAATAATTTAATATGTTTTCTAATATGTTTAATCAAAAGCATAATCCTTTTTATTTTTTGTGTTTAAGTTTAAAATATTATTTTAAGAAACCTTATATGTACCTACAATAAATATAACTAGAGTAAAACTCTAATTTAATTATGTCATTACTAAACGTAAGCACAATAGTAGTAGAGAGTAGTTTAGTTTTTGAAATACCTGCATATTCATAATTTGCATATTGTGGTTAAGTATTTATTTTACGGCGTAAGATTGATAATATGGTTCGATACGAGGTAACACTATTGGGGTGAATAAATGTAAGTTGATTGAAAATTATCAGTTCTTCCACTCCTAAGTATAACGCTTTTGACTATATAAATCGGTATACATTTATTGATATTTATATACCTACATTATGCAGAGAATACAACTTAAAATTTAAAACATAAAACTTAGAATAAATACTTAATCGTATCAGTTTCATTCGTATGATTCCGTAGATTTTGTCTAGTTTATAATATACTGGCGTTTACCGCTGGCTTCCCTTGCGTTTTTGTACATTGATAAACTATTGATATTAGTTGTCTGTCAGTTATCGGTCCCTCTACGATACAAATAATCTTGCCCGTATTCTTGTGTAAAAATAAAGTGGAAAAAATGGGCCAACTATGACTTGGCCGACTAGCCGAATAGTCACCTGCAAAATTGCCAACTAATAGGCGGACCACTCGGCCAAACTGATCATTGCTTTTAGTGAATTTTTTATTGTTTTTTTTTGTTAATTCTACATGTTCAAATACTGAATATTAAAGGGTTACTATTACTAGATTCAATAAAAATCTTGATGTATGTATGTTCATTTGCTTATTATTCAGGCACATCAAAAGACATACTACACGGATTTTCATAAGATCGATATATATATGGTACGTACGTTTAAAATACATATATTTGTTGTAAAAAAAGCATTCCAAATGTTGACTTTATTAAAAGGCTAACACCACCTTATTTTATCAAAATTGTTAAAAGATCGACACATAATGAATTACCAAGTTAATCTCAAAACTTGTGTTTAATAAGTTAAAATTCAAAAGTATATTCAAAAGTAAAAAAAATATGTAAATATAAAATAAATAGGTACATAATATATTTTTTTAAATATTTTTTATGGTCTGAGATAATCAATCAGAGGCTTAAGTGCGCCTTTTGAACAGACGCCTTTAGTATCGAAGTGTAAACACAAATGACTAAAAAGTTATTTGAACACCTCACTGTTTCGAACGCCATGTATCCTGATGGCAGGGATGGTATTAAATATGTATGCATGCTGAAATGCCATAAAACATTTTAAAAATACAGAGATGACTCCTGGCGTAACATAATAGCAAAACATTAGAAACGTTAATAAGTGTAACAAAACATCAGGATACTTAATATATTCATTGAAAGTCAAGAAAGGGTTTAGTCACAAGATAAGTCTAAGTTTGTGTACGTGAACTACACATTCGAATTGTAACTCAATGTTCAGGAATTTTACTTGGGTCAGAGGTACAGACTCTAAGTCATTATATTATAGTAAGGATTTATCTAACTACGTTCAGAACATACTTGGATTTTGTTCTAGCGATTTGCGTTTGAAAAATCTGTTGTTTATTCCCCTTAGAATTTTTAAGTTTGGCTCCGTGGAGAACTACCTCTTACGCCCAGAAACAATACGCCTACCACATGCATCCAACAAAGGCCTACCAAATGTATCATTTTAGCTTATAGCCATCATTCAAATCGTTTAAAAATACCCCATTGTCGCGATGAAAAGCAATTGTGAAAATGCAAGTTTTTGGCATTAATTATTTAAAGTAAAATTTATGCATTAACAAAGTATTACATATTTTTGCATTCAATAATAAATTATTTAGTCTTTAGTATTACAGATGTTATGAATGGAAAATTGCAAGGCGGTCTGTTTAAAACGGCGGTCGGTCGTTTTATTATATTATGTTTTACTTCACTAGGCTTGCTATTAACAAACTCTGAAAAAAAAATTGTGGTTACATTCTATGATTATCTTGATTCTTGTGAAGATCTTTAAATACCTATAGCTTCACGATTCTGTGACATTGATTTTAAATCTTCATATTCAGGTCTAATTTGCAGTTTTCTTGATGACCAACTATCTTTTAATCCAACAACAACATTTTTTTACCTAGTTGTTCTAGTGTTTGGTAAATTGGATACTGAAATAGCTGCTTAAGTCCTAAGCCCTAAATTCACTCCATACTCGAAATAGCCTACCATTTATAGTATGCGAGGTAAATGCGACGATTTGCATTTCCGAAGTAGAAGGCGTTGTATCGTCTTCTTTTGACTGGATTGGATTCCGTCTTAATACTTTAAGTATCTACTGTGATTTTTTTGACGTGACAACGTCTTAAATTAGGTTAAGCTGGGAGTCACTTATGAAAAAGTGTAACGCCCGGTAACGTTACGATGAGTCACCGAACGAGAGAGAGGCCCGCCGAATGCCTTGCGTCTCTCTCCCACTCAAACATGATCGGTCCGCCGAGCAATGTTTTGATTTTCAAATTGATTCTTTAAAATTACAAATATTAAGAAAAAGTGGCAGATATAAGAAAATTTGATTTAAAATGTGTTGAGCAAGAATTTTAACATCTAATTTAAGTAAATGTTTTAATTTTCAACTTCATTATTTACATTACAAACTTTAATTAATTTCAAATTTATTTACCAAAAATTTGAACCTTCGATCTGAATAAGTGTTTTGATTTTCAAATTAATTCTTTAAAATTAAAAATATTAAAATATATAAAATCAGAAGTGACGTCACATAACATTATCTGTACTTATTATTATTTAATATGTAGGCCAGTACATGGACCATACTTGATAGACACAATTGGAAATAGTATTTTTTTATAACTGAAAAAAAAATATATATATAAAATACTGGTAGCAAACAATAACTTCAATGATCGATATCTCCGCAACTAATTGATGTATCGAAAAAGTCTGTAAATAAATTTTGTAAAAAATAATAACATCAATAATATAATATAAAATAAATAATATATAAAATGATTTTACGTGACAACGTCTTCATCGTCCTATCCTCAACAAAATCACTCAAATTATTAAAATATTGTGCAATTTAATAATATTCATATCAATAAATATTCTACCGAGAAAAAGATGTGGTCACGTAAATCTTCGCCCGTAAATTTTTTTTTATTACTTTTTTATTATATTGCAATTTTTGTATATTTAATGAGAAGTGGTGTAATTAGTTGCGTAACTATGCGAGGAAAAAAATTAAATTAGCACTATTTCTTTCTTTTATTCCTTTAATACAAACAAAATATTATAGCCGAATGCGCCTATGCACCGAATAGTGGTTTCACCAAATACCGAATGCTATTCGGTCTAACTGGACCTGCCTCGGTGAATAAATGTTGATTTGTGGTTTAAAAACAGTTGTTCAGCACCAAAACCGAATAATTCGGCCGAATACAAATAGTGATAAAAGTACCGAACTTACTGAATATTCGGAGCACTTCTAGTATTAATACTAGAGAAATTTTTAAATATCATGTAACAAATATTTGTTGAACTTCCTAGGAGTAAAGAGGCTCAGTGTTTCAGATGTCCTAAGTCTACAGGAATAAAACGATTTTATGGTCTCGATAAAGCTTTTTGTCACTTATCTCCGTTTCAAGTCACAATATCAATATTATACAAACACACTAATTTCTAGAGTTAGAGAGAAATTTTCCACCGACAAGTATTTTATTGATGTTATTTAAATAACCTCACGTTAGGAGCACTACTGCCTGCATTACAAAAAACGGTTGTATAAAATATAGCTAAGGAATTTATATTTAAGAATATTATAAAGTTACTAAAACACAGAACACAGAGTATTATAAAGTTACTAGACAACCCAATAGACGTTGTCTTGTACACGCGTTAAAAAATTCAAACTTTTAAAAAAATATATATAAAATGTTATCACAATATCTAACGTCATTACATGTACATTTATCATAATTCGACCAATCGATACCGTATGAATAAGTAAATAAAGATTTTTTGTTTGAATAAATGAATTTGATGTTCCAATACCTATATTTTTTAAATTACACTTTTTACGTAGCGAAGCACGTATCGGGCCGCTAGTACTAAAATATTTTTCTCATTTCTATCGCAACCCCAACTGTCAGGGCAGACTATAATTAAAATATAATATTATTTAATATTTGACATTGCCATGGTAACGCAGTCAGTCGGAACCAATGTGAAACATTCCAAAATCACCACCTACTTACACATTAAAAATTTATCAAAAAATCTCAATTTTCCTTGAACACACACAAAGAATTTCATAAAAATCGGTCCAGTCGTTTGGGAGGAGTTCAGTGACAAACACACGCACACAAGAAATATTTATATAAAGATGAACTATAATACTATATATTATAGTGTTTCCGGTTTTGTGAAATATTCTCCTATGGTTCAAGCAAATGAGGTCGGATGTCGAATGCGAATGGAACTTGGAAGAAACATAAATAAAATAAATCTTGACAGCTTGTCATAATGGTTAGCCATTAGTAAAAATATATGTAATATAAAAAAATATATAAATATAATAGAATTTCGACTCCATTTTTTTAAAAATTTTAATTGTTTTAATGTAAAAATGTTTACAAAATGACAGTTCCGAATAAAGACATATTCAAAGTAGAAATGGATCGGCTAATAATGTTTAAAAGTACAAAGAGGGGTAACATAATCTTATAATGTTATTTTTTAAGGTTTGTTCTTTTAACTACTATAAATGGGTATATTTTTAATATTAAAGGTAACCCTTCCATAGTTGTTTTGTCCTACACACGGCCACGCTACCTTTTATTCTATAACACAGAGTGTATTTAACTCTTTAACATTGTTTCTATGTGTTATTGTAATATTATTATTTACTTATATATGTGATAAAGAATATATACAATATAGGACAGAAAATATTTAAAAATGTAATAGAAATTATATTATGCAACACTGATAATGAGAGATAATATTTATATCTATAAAATTTTAATATGGCATGTTCTGTCATGTGTTTATAACCATTACCTATATAAATAATATAAAATATCAATATAATAACATTTACATACCGACAGTTGTCTTTGAGGCTAGTTTATTTTGAGAAATACTATAATAAATTACTTAATAAGTTCGTATATTTAAAGTCGATTATTGTCTTCTAGCGTTTCTGGACGCAAAAGCGGAAGTCAATGTACCAACCTAACAACTAGCGAGACAAACATATTCTAATTTTGTCATCTTGTCAGTCCACTTGTAACGATCGAGAAGCGGTGAACATCGAGGAGAGGTCGTGGAGAAATTTACCATCTAGCCACCATCGCCGTTCGCCAATTACACCATGGCTGATACCGAAAAGGCGCCGCAGCCGCAGCCCCAACAGCAGCAGCAACCTGAACAACAACCCCAACCTCAACAAGTTAAGGCGGCTAAACAAAAGCAGGTTATTGGTGAGTGCCGCTACGCCATCTTAGTTTTGTATGAACATCATTTTAAAAGCACATGGCTTTTGAATGCTTAATTTATCCGTATCCAATTTAATTTCAACAGCGAATTTATTAATTATAGGTGATTTCTCTAAAACATGTTAATATTTTGTATGATCAGGTGTATATTGAAGCGAAACTCTATCGATCGTTTGATACCCCGGCATTTTATACCGCCTTCGCAGTAGCATCAAGCATAAGAGTAATCAATACTGGGCGAATTATTAAAATGTGTTATTTAGTATTTACGTCCCTCCTGTAGTTTTAAATTTTCATTTATTCCGAAATTCTTATAAGGTTCGCAGACTTGCATTTCTATGAAGTCGATGCCACCATTAATGCATTTTGTGCATTTGATTTTGACGTTGATGCCGCCATTTCGGTTATAAGCTTTTTCCGTATGCTATTCTGGATGTCGCAACTTAAAAAGTTTAACCAGAGATCTATTTATATCCGGCGCGTTACAATAATAAATATCTTGTTGGAAAATAAAGACATGCTACAATAATAAAGACATCGTATGTATTTATTTAGATTGCTATCTTGTAACTTCTTACAATACTCTAAAAAGTTTTAGACTTTAATAAGTATCATTTAAAAACAATTTATTGGAATTTATTAATTATTAAATTAAGAATATTGTATATAATATATTTTTTATATTGCAGCTGAAAAAGTTTCGGGCACTGTGAAATGGTTCAACGTCAAGAGTGGATATGGATTTATAAACAGGTAAGGGTTGAAATTACCTAAATTAGCCAAATACAAGCTTTAAAAACTAAGACTTGAATTTGATGTTGACATTGGATATGTACATGTTATTTTAAAAATATTTCTTTATTTATTTAATATGTTTCAAAGATTTGTTTAATTAGTTTTAAGAGGTTTTTTTATTATTGTACTGGGATATGGGGTCTTGTATGAGAAAATGAATATGGAGATCAAATTATAAAGCTAATTTATTGATTTTTTGGACATTTAAAATTTAGTTTAATTTAAAGAATGCCAACCATGGTATTATAGTTATATCCCTTATGTATAAATCTAAACCAAGCACATGTCAGGCCTTTAAATTAGGTGTAGCTCATACATATTTGACAGATACAGATGACAGTGATTTAAATGACTCGAACTACAAGCCTCGGCTTCCTTTTTTTTTTTAATAATAAATGAGCTTTTCTTTTTTTCAAGTGTAGCTTTTAATGGTTTACTTATGTATTGACTTGTCTTGTTTTAATTGCAGCTAAGAAAGTACTTTATATACAAAGATATTTGTATGTGTCCCACCTGTGTCACAATCAGTTTATTTTCTTTTTGTACAAAGGTGTTAATTTTTATCATGATTTAAATAAAAAAGTGTAGTAAATTAGCAATCTATGAAAACTTTGCATCTGAATATTATGTCTATAACTTGTCCCATCTGTGACTTAAAAAAGAAAATATACTATATAAATACCGAATTAAAGGAAGATGGTGTATTTTTGGGTTCATCACATATTAATTACCAAAGTTAACTACTTTTTTTGTGACAACTGTTGAAAAACCATTTTGATACAGTATAAAATAAATGTATGATACAATTGTCCCACCCATAACAATGGAATACTCCATGTTTTTGTATTTCTCAGACAGGGGAATATAACATTTAAAATTAAAAATACAAGATTACATAAATAACCAATTGGCTAGCACCCCAATTCCAGATGTGATGCATCAAATTTGATTTTAACATAACTCTTACCACTTTACCTGTTTTAGGTTCTTATGACAATAACAGTACAGATGCACTTTATTATCACATAAAAATATACATGGAGACAACTATCCTCTTCTTGTTTGTATTGTATCATTATTTAAAATCTCGGTGATATTTATATGAAGTTATAGTAATTGATAGTCATCACGATATAAGTAGGGTCCTTATAAGTATATACTATACTTTTAAGACAAGTCTTAATCAACATCGCTTTGTAATTTTCTGTCAGATCTCTATTGGTATTGAGTAACTATGACTGTCAGTCAGGTAGGAAAGATTTTTTTTAAATATGCTTTATCGTGATACTTCTTCTCAGAAATGACACAAAGGAGGATGTGTTTGTGCACCAGACAGCTATCGCCCGTAATAACCCACGCAAGGCTGTGCGCTCGGTCGGCGACGGCGAGGCAGTGGAGTTTGCCGTTGTGGCCGGCGAGAAAGGCTTTGAAGCAGCCGGTGTGACCGGCCCCGGCGGCGAGCCGGTCAAGGGCTCGCCCTACGCTGCTGACAAGCGTCGGGGCTTCCCACGCCAGTTAGTACAGAATTATTAAAAAGTGATTAGAAAATTAAAATTTTCATTCAAGTACACTTCATATTTGAATGAATAATTTGATTATTTGAATGAAGTAATGTATATAACAAAACGTCGTTTTACCTAAAAAAATTTAATGATATACGAAACAACTTAATTAAATTGAATAATATTTAAGGTTCTACATTCCCCGGCCTGGAGGCGGACGCGGTGGCGAGGGGGCTCCACGAAGAGGTATGGGACGTCGCGGACCCCCACCCAACCAAGGGGGCGCGCAGGGAGATGAAGGCCAAGAAGGCGCTGGAGGCCCACCGCAACGCAGGTATGACACATACATTTTCTATAAGCAGGGTTGCATTCAGAGTCGTTGTTCTTATATTTCATTCTTACACATACAAATATTAACTTCAGTTACTTCCGTCGTAACTTCCGTGGCGGAAGACGTGGCGGTGGCGGTCCCCGCCCGATGTACCGTGGCGGGTACAGATACGTACGCCCGCGCAACAACCAGCCGGGCCAGAACCAGAACCCAGGTCAAGGTCAGAACCAGGGACAGGCACCTAGACAGAACGGCCAGGAGGGAGAGGCCCAAGCTTCTGCTTCCTCGCCACCGGCTCAGCCTAAAGTCAAGCTTCCCAGCAAGCCTACAGGCACCACCATTGAGACCACCACCAATGAGAGCCAGGCCTAAACAGCCGGTCGTAAGTGTGGCACGCCCCTAGTAGTGCATGTTAATTCCAGCCGTGCCGCACACCATCACAACTTACTGTCTGTCTATTCAACTAAGAGTGTTTCGTTGCATCATTGCAATCGGTGATGAAATCATTGTACACCAATTTTTAAGTGTAGAGGGGATGTTATGGGGATTGTCACGAGTGGAACTGCATAGTATCATGGATCAGAGATGTGATATTTTTATTATTTTATAATATGTTGTAAATCATCCGGCGGCCGGGCGGCGAGCGATAGTGTCAGATTATATTTTACTATTTAATAATATATTATGGGTCGCCGCGCGTACTCGCCATGAAATTGTGTTTTAATATTTTAAAAAAAGGTTTTTGATGATTATTGGTATACTTGTGAAATTATAAAATGTTCTCTAAAATAAGATGTGCAATTTAAATTATAGTATTTATGTATATGTATTGAGAAATGATATGCAGGTTCCGAGGCCCCAAATGGATTTTATATTTTTAATGTCATGTGGATTATTTTATTGTATTTCTACAACTTTTTTATTTGTGCATCATTTTTAAATTATTAGTATGTACTTGTAACTTCAACACTCAGAGAAATAAACTTCTTTTTACCTGTGTGAAATTTATTTTATTTTTTAAATGTTCATTTTAGTTAAGTGAAGCTTTAAAAAGTACATATTATTCTATAATTTTTTCTTAAAAATTTGTACTTCAAGAAAATCCATTATAAAATAAATCCATTCAATAATAGGGACATGTTGAGGGTTCTTTGTTAATAGTCCGAAAGGATTTAAAAAAATCGAATAAATTAGCTAAGAAATAATATTTAAAATTATCATAACATTAAATGTTATGGATTCACTGAGAAAATCATAGGTTCCTTAGTTCAATAATGATAAGTAATTCGATGTAGATATAATATGTATTTATATATAAAGAGGGTACGTCTGTTTGCATGAATTACCTGTTGCAACGCTTACGTATTTTTTTATAAATCTTTCTACAAATAAATTATATTTGTATTGCTAATATTTCAATTCAATACATAAAATAACTTATTTGAATGATCAATATCAATGCAATGACTACCTATGCCGCTGGGGTTAGAATTTGGGAGTGTTAACAGTAGGGTGACTTGTTAATTATTACTTACAAAGAGGGGGGCTCTTTGCAGGGGTTCAATTTTAGTAATGTTCTTTTCGCCTTATAAAGGGACGAAATAAACATTACTTATAAATTTATTCGAAGAATTTAATAGACACGTTCATGTTTCTTACGATATTTTTTTTTACATTAACAGAATCAAAAATCAATCAAAGAAAAAAAAAATAATAATAAACACGCCTACTTCGACATCGGCATAATACAATAAATGGTTAAAGTATACCACAATCCCAGATAATCACCATATGGAGAAAATGAGACTTAAGCGTTTACGTGTCAATTCCCAAATCAAAAGTCCGACAAACAACGATATGAAGTAACAGTGACAATATTAATGCTTATGCACGCCATCTCTAAACTGAACTGCATGTTATGAGAGGAGCAATAAATACTGAATGGAATTCTTTGTATGAAATTTAAAGTCGATGTGAGGACATGGACTAATAGTATCTAGTATAAAACAATCCAACCCTGTCGTATATATACATAAATAATTACTCTACTACCTACTTACCGTTAATACGAAGTTCTATTTCGTTTCTGGTTTGTTTATTATGCAAAATGTTAGTTTATTTTTGTTTACCCACTGCCTTTTTTTAATGCATATTCTATAAAGGCTATTTTGAACAGAAGTAAATATAGTTTATCTGTATTAGATAATTATTCAATTATTCAAATCTTATTTAATAATAATGAATAATATCAATAAAAAGATTGATCGCGTTTTTATTTATTTGTAGGTTTCATTTAAAGTTGTTGAAAGAAACTACTACTTCTAGTTTCTTTCAAATTATTTTTGGTATTGTTGGTATTTGGACTTTTTTTTTGGAAAGGCATTTTACCAGATGTAAGTAATTAAAAATAGATTCGATAAAAAATATACTTTGCAATACACATTGTGCTTGGAATGCATGTTTCAAACCTTTTATGACGTTATTATTGATCTAAAATGCTTGTATGTGATATGATCACTAACAGCGAGAGAGACGTGGTTTTTTAGAAATCATCATCGAGATAGTGCCGGTGTACCGGCTTTATGATACGTATTCTATTTCTACGCCTAAGACATTTTGTAACATCCATTTAAATTATTATTCATGTTAGGTAAATGGTAATTATTAAAACCGCTGTATTTGTAACCTATATGTTATCTATAAATTGCCACAGATCTGGATAAGTTCTGGAGGACAGATTTAAGTTGTTATATATAGATTATGGTAATTATGTTGAAAATATTTCGATTATAAACGATAACATAATTCAATTTATTTCGTCACAACCATCAGTCTATGGTGCTATAGATAGTAAGTATACCTATTTCCACCTCGGAAAAATAATTTAAGAAAATGCTGGATATGGCAACTGGCCAAACTTACATACATATTGAGATTCTTTGCAAAATATTAAAATTAACAAAGTTACCTATGAACTTGTGAGGTGTGTAGTGTTTAGATCAGACTTTCGTTAGGAATCTATAAAATTGCATTAGAGTCCGTATCCAATAAGAAATAAATACTTAACTACGTTTTTAAATATAATATTTCTTCAATTAGAATATAATACAATACACAATATAATATACTACTATAAATTATATACCGACGGGCTAGCTTGCATTGAATGCACCAAAAAAACTAAACAGAATAATCTAAATAGGAAAAACAAGACACGATATGATTTAGAAAAATATTAAAATATTAACAGTAAGGTAAAAAGTATAAAAAATAAAAAGATTTATTTTGTAGCTCTATGACCACGATATTACTATTTTTTAACATAACCCTTAAATAAACAAAAACCCAACTGTAGCGCCACCAGCTGGGTTCAATGGAGTAAGTAAATTAATCAGAAACCCACTCAAATACAGATAAATAACGTCAAATTTGGTCCAGTTGGGTCATACTACAAAATTCTCGAAAAAGTCTAGGTAATTTGTTTCTTTTGATACATTTTCTTTATACAAACTAGGTTAATGCTTGACTACATTCCACCTGATGGAAAGTGGAGACGCAGTCATAGGTGGTAAGGTGCATTAATCTAGCAACCTATTCACTCTTCTCTTGAAGACACATTGTATTCGGCCGGAAATACCGACGCAGGTAAGATGTTCATGTTTTTAGCTGTACACATGTTAGGTGGAGTGTCCACAACGTAAGGATGGATTCTAGCAGTGCTTCGGAACTTTCGGTGATGGAAGGGGGACGGTGGAATTAACTCGTCGAATTCGTGCGCAGGAATCTCTCTCTCTCACCAAAATGTATCCTATAGAATACTGAGAGGCTAGCAATTCTACGCCTGGGTTCTAGACTGTGAAGGTTGATTTCAACCAATTTCGGGTCGCCTACAAGCCTCTTTGCTCGCCTTTCAATTGAGTTAAAAATCGCAAGATGAGACTTTGCAGCACCAACAATGTGACCACAGTATTCCACACCCGACCAGATCTGTGTTTTGTATAATACTAGTAGCTGTCCCGGTGTAAAGTTCTGTCGCACCTTCGTAAAAACGGCAAGCTTTCCTGCAGATGCTCTTCCTCTCGACTCAATGCACCGACCAAAGTTGAGATTCGAGGAAATCTCTAAGCCTAACAACTGAAGTCGGTCACTGCATTCCAAGGATACACCAAGGCTTCTCTTTCAGAGTGTACTTGATTTATAGTAGCCCGAGAACTTGGCAAATATCTTTCTATAACATTGCTGTCGTCTGCATACTCATAGATACCGGGCTTCAGCAGATCGTCAATGTGCAGCAGAAAAAGTGTTGCAGAAAGAACGGACCCCTACGCGCTCCGGCATTTATGGTCAAGGGTTCCGAGGAACACCAGTCGAAAACTACTCGAGGAGACTCATGGCTCAGAAAGTGTGTTACCCAGCCGATCAGACTAGGAGATATACCGTACACTGAAAGCTTGCTTATATTGCTCGCATACCAGACCCTGTCAAATGCCAAAAGTCGAGACGTCCGGAGAGACGGCGACCGCTTCTCTGTTCTTATCGATGGAATCGCCTAAAATATGTGTGGCGTACATTATGAGGACTCCAGTGGACCTATTTCTGCGAAACCCTTACTGTCGGTCACTAGGGAAATCGTTACCTTCTAGGTACGCTAGAAGGCGTGAGTTCAATACACATTCCATAATCTTGCAGAGTATGGAAGTGAGTAAAATCGGTCTATAATTGGCAGGATCGGCCAGGCGGCCTTTTTGAGCACTGGTTGCACGTTGGCAATTTTGATTTCAGCACTATTCCAGTATTGAAAGAGAGGCGATACAGACGTGTGAATACAGGAGACAACTCAGCTGCGCATGTCTTGAGCAGAATGGCTTGTTTACCTTCAGAACCACTGGCTTTATTCACATCTGAACGACACAATGCTCTCCATAACTTTTTATCGTGATGCGGATTTCAGGCATCGAAATACGGCAGTGAGGAAGATGTGCTGGAGAAGCATTGCCAGAGTCTAGATATGGTTTATCAGCAAACAGGGAAGCAAATACACGGTTTCTAGGCTAGACTATATGGATTGTATGGCCGCAGCAGCTGAAAGGCGTCCAAGTACAAAGCAAAGTTCCACGCTTCCCTTTCAAGCATGTTCGGTTTTCTGGTACGAGAACAGCCAGTCCTGATGACAGGCATTAAAGTCCTCATGAAAGACGATCTGCTCTGAAGGGCACTGATGTGGAACCATATCAGCAGTATCATCGAGATACTAATAATTTAGTTGTCGCCTGGTCACCGCTGCGCGAACGATAGACGCAGGAATACAGAATTTTGTAATAAAAAACATAGGGAAGACAAAGTGGGGTCTTCAAGGTGACGGAGACGCTGGATACAGAAGTCGTTCTGCGCGTGACCCGGGCAAGTGATTGAAATTTATGCTTTAACGAGTAACCGGGTTAATAATAATGATATCATTAAGCAGTTCACGAACAGATTTCTCAAAATCCTGTCTGTCGGGTCGCATTTTACGTAAGAACTACAAAACTGTTTTTTACTGTTGTAACTTGGAACTTGAGTAATATTCGTGACATCTTTGATCTTGGTAAACACAAAGAGATGTTGATTAATTACAGTACATTGTGCTTTTGTTCTTTTAAAATGCAGTCTTCGCCGAAATTTGTGTTTAGCTTACCAGATGGCGTTAGTAAGTAAAAACTATTATGTGATATTTTTTTTAAATGTGTTTTTCAGAAATCCAATCCAAATACCAATCGACCAATATTGTCAATTGCAAGCAAGTAATTACTAGATAGAAATAAAAATGTTTATCATATAATTGGTCGAAGCCGACCTCCAAAGCCTTGAACACAGGCGTAAAATTGCTAGCCTCTCAGTATTCTATAGGATACATTTTGGTGAGTGTGCGCAGGAATTACACGAGTTAATTCCCCCGTCCCCCTTCCATCACCGGACGTCCCGACGCACGGCAGGTATGCATCCTTTTGTTGTGGACATTCCACCTGTCCGAACGAAGCGCTTTGCTTCCTCATTTTTAGTGCAAACAGCAAAGGACTGGAACAATTTGCCTGCGTCGGTGTTTCCGGCCAAATATAATGTGGGTGTCTTCAAGAGAAGAGTGAATAGGTTGCTAGGGCAATGCGACTTACCATCTAAGACTACATTCCACTTACCATCAGGTGGAATGTAGTCAAGCATTGCCCTGGATCATATAAAAAAAAAAAAAAAAAAAAAAAATCCAGTTCATTGAGAATTTATCTGAAGTTTTTAGCTAGTGCTTTAAGTAATTTATGTGGACTCGGAAATAGAATATTTCAGTACATAGTTCTTTGCCAATATGCATTTTGCAAGTCTACTATATTTAACGACAGTGTGAATAAACTGGTTGATAAGCTATAACAAACTTTATTTATTTAGATAAAAAACTAGTTAATTCGTTTGGTGTACATTTAATGCCATAACTTGTATATTTTATTTATATTAGCTACAATTTATTGCATGTCCATATATATTTTATTTTAGATACCTATAAAAACACTCTTTTCTATAAATATATTAACAGGAATTCTGATGTGGGTATTTAAATAATGAGTTGAAACCATCAATAATGACAAGAGGTTTTAATAATTAACTAACGTCATTGCCAGTTTTTAATTTATCAAGAATACAGACATTTCCACTCGCCTAAACCAACTGATAAATGAACAAATCAAGCAACAACAGTCGTCTCACAGCTACTGGTAAAGTTCGTGTGGACTTCACTAAGGCTCGTGTCAGTACTCAGTCGTGTACGAACATCGCGACGTAGCTACGAGTATATAATTTGTCTTGTTTGTGTCTGAACGAAGTCGATAAACCATTATTTACAATTGGCTGTAAAGAACTGTAAGTACATCTTTATTGGTTAATTGTTTGAACCTTACTGGGTTGATAAATGTTACATTACTGGTACATATAGTATTTTTCATCGTATGCATTAGCGAATTTAAATATATATCCGTGTATTTAGTTTGAGCTGTAGTAATTGTTAAGGCTAAAATAATATTAAGATATAGTATTTTCTTAGTTTTTAAGAATGCCATTTATTGAATTAAAACTATTATTTAACTCGCGTAGGTATAATTATTTTTAAATTTCATTACGCGAGTTAAATCCGTAAAAAAAAGATTTATATTAATATAATATGATTATTTTCTTTTTTTATATCTATATATTTTTTATTTTAATTTGTATAGGTACATCTTTATTTTATTATAACACTATTCCGGTTTTACAATTTAAATCTGAAATAAAGTGACTTAGTGCATCACTTTTAGTTTCCGTTTAG
Source organism: Napeogenes inachia (assembly GCA_959347355.1). NCBI lineage: Eukaryota > Metazoa > Arthropoda > Insecta > Lepidoptera > Nymphalidae > Napeogenes > Napeogenes inachia. The sequence goes on along the minus strand of OY365800.1, from coordinate 12,153,856 downwards.
TTTAAATTAAAATAAAAAAATTTAAAAAATAAATGTTTTCTTCATTATTTTAGTTCTACCTTCTAAATAGTTGTTGTAGTTAGTTTTGCTAAGCATAATTATATTTATATGAATATTCTTCATATTTCGCGATGCATTTATTATAAGTTGGTTCGTATGTCTAAATATTACCTAAATTAGGATAATTCCCAGTTGCGAAAGAAAGTTTATATCCTTAACAAACAACAGATCAACAAAAAATTACAAATAAAAAAAATATTTATATCCAACGATATTCATAAATACATATTTTATGTATGTATGTCCAAAGAATTGCCACCTAATTGCCATAAATACATATTTTATGTATGTATGTCCAAAGACTTGTCACCTAACTATAAAATAAACTTATTCTCCTTGAGTAGGTATAGTTCGAGTTAACCTCACTCGCATCTCCGAGATCTTTATTCACTTCCAGGTCAACATTCCATATACGCTAAGTATTATGTGTTATAATAATAAATACCTTACCTACTTAACTTAATTTTTAAATTAATAACACTTATTATATTTAGATATCCTCGCATATTCTTTTATTCCTGAACTCCGTTAAATCAAATATAATATTGTATCAAATGTAATCAAATATAATATTAATGTAGGTACTTAACGATGGATATAATGTACAAAATAATATTAAGCAATTAAAATTATTTATTATTAAATAATATTATGCAATTATTATTATTGCTCTACCGTCTGATATTTGAAACCGAGAGGTCGTGTCGACTGCGCTTGATATTTTTGTTTTGTGTAAATTTAATTTTGTGTTGAGCCCCGGGCTTCGCCCTCTACGGACTTGGAGACGTGCCCAGCTATCAATTGGAACCACAAACTGTAAGAAAAAGTTAAATTTGTTTTCTTGGTGATTGGGGTTTGAACCGGGGATCGCTGCGACTTTGGCTTGGAGCGGGCGTTGTAACCACAACACCACAGACATTGTTTTGCTGCAGTTGAATATCGCTAACTCTATCTACGACCTTCATTATACTGTACGGCATCTTTGAGCCTGTTGCTATTGGGTGAGACAAAGAATATTATTAATTTATTACTATTTCGTTTTTCATCATGCCACTCAAACGCACACCGCCTGCGACCCCAACTGACCTAAACGTAACTAACTTGTGTCAGAGCGTAGATTCGGCTCCAGGACTCTCCGGGTCTGCACCGAACTTGAGCAATGATGATGATGATTCAGTAAACACGCACTTGAGAAAGCGTAAAAGAGATGACGTTCCGTGTGAGAGTGTATTCATGGAAGAAATTCGTGGTCTACTGGCTAAATCAAATAGGGAAAATAGTTGTAGGTTTTCAAAACTCGAGTTAAAGCTAGAGGAGCTGATTAACCAAGGCAATAGTATTATGACTACCATGGAATTTGTGTCTAAAAAATACAAAGAACTGCAAATAAAATTAGATGAAGCATCGGGTGAACGAAAAGTTAATCGACTATATATCCAACAACTAGAGTCAAAGATTGAAACTCTGGAGCGGTCGATGTACTCAACAAAGCTGGAGCTTATAAATATCCCTAAAAAAGAAAAAGAAAGCCAAGACGATCTATGTAACATCATTGTGAAAACTGGAGATGCTGTAGGCGTTCCTAACCAGGAAACAGACATAAAAGATGTTTTTCGAACAAAGAGTAGATTGGACAAACCGGGCACAGTCGTTGTTGGCTTTGTGAGCGCTGTTAATAAAGACAGAATAATAAGAAAAACTCGAGAGTATAACCGTAAAAATAACTTCAATAAATCAAGTACCAAACACCTCTCAATAGAATTCTGAAAAACCAATTTTTCTCTCCGAGAGTTTAACGCTGCTAGGACACCACCTGTATCATCTCGCTCGCAGCTTTGCGAATGATAATGGATACACATACTGTTAAACCTCTTATGGAAAAGTATATCTCCGCCGAGATGCATACGCGTTCAGATGCATATGCATCTGAACGTTACATACGCGTTGACTCTGAGGAAATCCTGTCAGAAATGCGGCGAAAGAAGTATCTAGTATTATTTTGTATATCGATAGCATTATTTGTATCGGCACTGTACATTACAAATACTATTTTTCTTTTACCTCCATTTACATATTTATTCACATTCCTTTTACTTGTTTTTGCATTTATTTCGCGTAAAACCTGTTTAACTTTAACTCCACAAAAACAAACAAATACTCACACACATGAACATACCCCTATTTATGTATACACAAAGTTTCATCTAAAGAACTTCTTCATAATTCTGATGAACCTTGTAATATTGTTGCAGCGGTAAATAATTATTTCGCAAGCATTGGTAGTGAACTGGTAAGCAACAACGAAAACTATCACAATAGTACCCTATTGATTCCTAAATACAAATACTTACCAAACTCCTCCAGACGAAGCAGAGGTTTCATCAATAACAAATAGCCGTAAAACAAATTGTGCTGTTGGCTTCGATATGATTTCGGCTAAATTTCTAAAACTAGCTAAAGATATCATTGTTTCTCCACTCACAAACTTATTCAAACTTTGTGATGGACAGGGAACTTTTCCTAAAATCTTTAAAAAGGCTCTTGTAACTCCTGTCCATAAGGGTGGGAATCGAGAGGATGTGACCAGTGTATAGACCGATTTCAGTGCTTACATCATTGTCAAAAATGTTAGAAACTATACTAAATAAGAGACTTGTGAACTTTTTAGAACACTTTAATATTCTATCAAATAATCAATTTAGCTTTAGACCTAAAAAAGCACTGTAGATGCGGTACGAAGTCTAACTGACTATGTTACTGATCACATTGATTCTGGACATAAATGTATCGGTATCTTTCTTGATTTATCGAAAGCTTTCGACACTCTCTCGATACCAGCCCTTGTGAAAAAACTGGAAAGAATTGGTATAAGAGGTACTGCTTTATATATGTATACTAGCTTTGTTTCTGGTCGTTTACAACAAGTTAAAATTGATAAGTTTGTTAGTGATGAGGCACCTGTCACATGTGGAGTACCACAAGGCAGCGTTCTGGGCCCGACCATGTTTTTGATTTTTATCAATGATTTGTGTCAGATGACTCTAACAGATGGCAAAATTTTTAATTATGCTGATGACACTGCTGTTGTATTTCATGGAGTGACATGGGAGGATGCACAATGTAGGGCTCAAGATGGGTTGAATGGAATAACTTATTGGCTACAGACAAACCATTTAAAATTAAACGTTAAAAAGACAACGTTTATGCAATTTTCTACTGCTAAAATGAGTGCCCCTGACGTGGAAATTAAAGTTCATACCTGCCACTCATCGAGGACTGACTCTTGTGAGTGCTTGCTCATCTGGATTTTCAAGAAACTAAGAGATGTAGTTGATATCGACGTTTTGCGTAGAGTTTATTATGCTTTGGTAGTCTAATTTAAGGTATTGCGTGGTAAATAAGGTAAGTATCTCCTCAAGGCAAACTGGGGGTAACATCTTGAACATTAATTACGCAAACATATATACAATACTCATCCACGCCACACATACACACACAGACAGACACACACACACATACAGACACGCATAGATGTGCATGCACATTCGCATTAACTTGTATTATTTTTATTTTTATTTTTTTATTTTTAACATTGTAAAATCATAGAGTAATATATTTACTTAAGTTTGGTTTTGTTTAAGTTTGCTTATGTTAAATTTGTATAATGGAAGAGCACAACTGGTTCATTGTGGCTCAGGTTTTGCCTATCACAAAACCAGGGAACTCAGTTTGTTTGTAAATATTATTTTCTGGAATAAAGCATTATTATTATTATTATTATTATTATTAAAAAATATTAATTAGAAATGAGATTACCTATTTTGAATTATATTATATTATAATTAACTAATTGTCAATTTATTTTTTTATAACGACGACCATATTTTTTAAAGAAATTATAAATAGGAGTTAGTTTGTTGTTAGATCAAATGAGTATTGTGATAAGATGATACGAAAAGAATAAAAGATAGCTATAAGAAAGATTAAGCAGACTGTTTGTAAAGATATTAGATATCAGGATTATACTTTATTTAAATATTATATTCTTTTATAAAACAGCAGTAACTATCGAATCATGTTACCTAAAATATTTGTGGTAAACTGAGTAGGTTTATTATTAGGTGGGTGTACATATCAAATCAAAGTAAAGAAATTAATTCTTCCATTTTTTTCAAATTTGATTAATAATTAATAATAATGTTTTATAAGAAGGTGATATTATCTTTTGCACCATTTTTATTATTTTTCACCCTTTAGTGCGTATTTTGTAATATTTATTAATTTTTCTTGAATTTTTTGGGTCATCGTGGCCTTCCTCTCTTCTTTCTCAAGATTTATCTGAAAAATATTACAATAATTGTGATAATTACAGTTGAGTAGTATTTTAATAGCAGTGTTATTATACTTACTTAGCGAATTATACGTTTTTATTATTTGAGCAATTACTTAATATTTTTGTAATCTTAGTATAAAATAGATAATCTTTGAGTATAGATGATATGACATCGTTGCTATGGGATATTTATTTGTTATTACAAATAAATATCCCATAGATATATAATAATATCCCAATATCTTAAATTATTATGTCTGTTTTATTGGTTTTTAATATATAATAATAATAATAATAATAAATATTCTTTATTGTACACCCAGAAAAAACAATAACAAAAAATAAAAATAAAACAGAAAAAAATGTACAAATTTGGCGGCCTTATCGCTAAAGAGCAATCTCTTCCAGGCAAACAATTAATTAGAGAAATAAAGACGAATATATGTTAATTTTGATTAAATATAATTTAATTCGTATGAAATAATCTGCCTCATTGCAAAAAAAAAAGATATAAGCGATACCTGGGGACTCGTTGAGGATCCTTCACGTTGGAAATAAATTTCCTTTTGTAGACTTTTTATTATTTCTTCATTTGGTTTTTCAATTACTTCACTTGTTCTTAACTCCTCTGTACTATCCATTGATATACTACCCACCTACAAATTAAACTAAATACCTTATCAAAAGTGCTTTTTTACTAAATTGTACCTAATAAATACCACAGTTTTTAAACAAAAATATTAGCACATACATGTAAGATGATTAAAAAATAATTATAAATAATAATTTATCACAGCTAGGCAAGTCAAGTTTAAACCTAACCCGGAACCCGGAACCGGATGCTAAGGTTATATGTCTAGACTAGGCTAGGCTTCAAGCTTATACCTACATAAAGATACATAAAATTGTTAGCGATTTGAAACTTGCTAGTTATATTTAAAATTAGAATACAATTGAAACTTATGAAAATGTCCAGTTATAAATCTATGTGTTGTTGTCCAGTTATAATTTTTTGAGCGTTATTTTGATTGAAATCCTGAATGTAAATGAATTTCTAACCGGTATAATCGAATTTCTGATAGAAAACTCGATTTCTGGAGCAATTCCATGCGGTTTCAGCACTGGGTCTATACAAAGTCGATTATCCTCATTGGCATTGAATATGAAGAATGATTTTCCATGAGATGGAAGACAGCGTAGGAGGATGTGACCACCAGCTAACAGGAAACAAAGTACTGCCGCCATGACTGCTATTACTGGTGCATATCCCAGTCTCTCCACTGGCAAGGAACAATAAGCTTTTCGTTCATCGAACCTACGAAATAAATATATTTAAATATAAAATTTAGATTTTACTCTTAAGATCAAAATCAGACTCCATCCTTACCTAAACAACTTTATTAATATGTAATATATTAATATTAAGTTATTATACATACAAATTGTGATATAATTATTAACAAATTAGTTGAATCCATGACCTGCTTCGACTATAAAGTGATACAATAGCTATTCGAATATAATCGAACGTAAACGATGTTGCATTCATGACAACACTATTGACTTCTGGAAACGTAAATCGCTTTGGACAGTTGATTATAAACATTTTAACATTGGGTTTCATACGAGAGAGAAATAGTGTACCATACTTATTATATCTATGTACCTACCTAGTATACCTATATACCTACCTAGTATACCCAAATACCTACCTAGTATACCTATATTAGGACAAAAAAACCAATACAAAGCTGTTTTTAGTAATGTCTTAATGTTGTAATCTGCAATGATCTATTGACTATATCACCATCACTGTGGAAGGCTCCTGTACCTCTACTACGAGTCTTGACGTAACGAAAACTATGACAGTTTACCAAATAGTAAAATGGAATCACATAATTATTAAACACTCTATGCATCAAAATATATTAAAATAATTATAAAATCTGTTAAAAAAAATATTATTTTATATAATTTATGAATGATCCTATATAATTAAAGATAGATATATTTGTTTAAACAAATTATCTTAAATATTTTAATAAATCATCATAAATATATGTTTCGATTTTCCTATTTGGTAAACTGTTGTAGATTTCGTAACGTCAAAACTCATACTAGGGGTACTAGAACCTGCCCATAAAGATGAGGAAGACATATTGTTGAAGGCACCAATGATAGTGATAACTTGAAACTACAAATAGAGACGATACTTTTTGACACTGTTCTGTCAATATGGAGATAGAGTTTACAAATATCGATTACTTATAACGATAACATTTGTTCGATTCGATTAACGATACACAATAGTTCTCACATCCGAATCTTTATCAGAGGTGCATTTACTATTACTAAATAATAAATCCACTTCTAATAAATATGTCATCTCTGCGTTTAAATTTATGTTTAAGAAAAAGAGAAACCGTTTTATATATTTCTTAGCGCTAATAAATTACTATCATTGTTGTTTATTGTCTAAGTATTTGAATTTATTTTACGCGTTATTCAAATATTTTTTTTAATTTATAAAGTGCTCTTCCAAATATTAATCTGCAATGTATTTACTCTATTTACCTTTTTTTTTCTCCGTACATTTTGATCTTCCATAAATGTTGAAAAAAATGTTTCTTGTAAATAATATTATATTTGATATTAATATTATTATTATTATAATTTAATTTAAATCATAGACTTTTAAATTTGCCACTGAATTGAAATATTTGATTTTTAAACTTTTTGGCTAGGTGTTGATGAGTCATTTGACCAGAACTTTTTATATGTTATACACATTACCAGTCATCGACTCCACAGTTCTTGATTCCATCACACACCACGCCGTTGGTGAAGCAGTAGTCCTTGTCTTTGACGTTGCATATCGTTTCATTTCTTTTGCTACATCCGGTTGAGGGTGAGAGTCGAGCAGATGTTACAGTTACTTGATAGAAATGTGCCTTCAATATTAATAAATATTTGATAATAATTGTAATAAAAAACGATTGAAGAAAAAGTTGTATGTGCAGTTCTATGTAACGTTCGTGATTAAAAAAGTATATTTTTATAAAGAAACAAAAAATTATCTTTAGTAAAAACTTGGTTTCTCTTAAAGGTTAAAACTTCTTAACACCTCTACTACTACTGTATTGGATTTATTTAAGACTGGTATAAGTAGTAGGGGATATCATCTGAGCAGTTTTATATTTAATTTGCCATTTAACAAGTTTGAGATAGGTACGTAGCATATTCTGGTGTTCAATATGATTAATTAAAGTGTAATATACTATTTTCTAAATTATAAGCGATAAGATTGAAAAGAAAACTTACGTTTATCTCAGAATTGATGCTGCTATTGCTTTTGAACAGAAATCTGAGCCTTTCCTTAACAGTGAATATAAAGTAGGTCGAATAGGCTTCTCTGTTCAAGAGATCGCAGAGTCTTATGCAGCGATTCCGTTTAAGTACTCTTATAGCGTTTCTGTTCACTGCGCAATTAGCTGATATAGCATTCGGGTACCGAACTACTACCAACATATACTGACCGTACGATGACACCACCTCCACCAGACATTCGTACTCTATGTCATCTAAAGTCCTGATTACCTGGTATAAAGATGCAAGAATTTGGTAAGATTAAAAAGGTTTCCATATTTAATTTAGTTTCGAAGTATCCTAAAATATTCCGCCAGCCAACAAAAAGTAACTCAAGGTCGTTAAGCACACAGCTCGACCCAAACTTCCCATGTGTAGCAAAAAAATATTTGATTACAAATTCTGTACAACGTCTTTCAATGGAACATGGCTAAAGTTATAAAAAGGACCATCCGTTTAGTAGTTTTTACATGACAGATCGCATGTTGAACCAACATGAATAAGTTTTGCTATTTAATATCTCAAGTAAACTCAGTAATTATACATTTCAAAAAATCATATTTTAAAAATATGTTTTTATCACTTGTAACCTCTTGATAGTTTCTTTTTAATTCTGAACTTTTCTGGCAAGAAGTTAGTAGATTAGTTGTTTGTCTGAATCATTCTAACAATAACAAGGGATATGATCGAAGTATAAGTGTCTGACTTCTTAGGAGGGTGTGATGTCATGTGAAGTCCCATCTTTCGACTTAGACAACAGTAACACTCTCTGGATTTTTGAAACGCAGACTGGCAAAAGTTTTGTTGGGTACAAATTTTTACCGGGCATCCTAGTACTTGCTCAGCACTAATCCTCTTTAAAACGTTATGGAAGGAAAAGTCTATGGCGAATATTGACTAGCTTGGGGATATTGCGTTTCATAAATTAGAATACACTAGTGAAGGAGATAACGGATGTATTAATCCGAGATCTGTCGTTATTTTTCCTGAATATGGCATGCTTGTAATTTATTGCAGTTTGGTGGAATGTAGAAATACCATCAAAGATGGCGACATAATATCACCTTCTTCTAGGATGTGAGATGGATAGGGTGAGCCTTGCATCTGAAATAGGCTTAGTTGTCCTGAAACGTATTCATGAGGAAGAAATCTATGGGGTGTCACGGTTGGATTGACAAGAGATCTCGTAAAATACCATAATTAAGATGAGGTTAATTTTTGACGTACTGACTGTTGTCGTCGTTGACGTTTTGACTGTTGTATTTTGACGTTTACTAATACTAGTTAAAATTATAATAAAAGATAGAAACACGTAACGTCACCGAAACAATATACATATTATGCACTAAATAATATGTCCAGCCCTCCAACAGATCAATGATAATAATTTACCAATGTTATTGTGTCTGACATGCCCATGCCAAACGATATATCGAAACGTAGATGTTTAGAAAAAGTGCATTCCGAGGTAATGTCTTTTGGTTGGTACAGCAGCAACAGGCCGTGGCCACAGAACACCTCTGTAAAGCTTAGACATATAAAAAAATATAACATTAACATATTATATACAAATACTTGACAAAATAAATAATATTTCGAGTTAATGGACACACTGCCGAATATGAGAAGTAATCTATGAAGCTATGAACTATCAAATATTTGTTTTGTGTCGTTGCATTTTATAATTTATGACTATTTTTTATTAAATAAGCCACATGTCTATTTGATTTGTCATTTTAATATAAAACTTTATATGTTTAAAAAATAAAAACGTTATCGTTTTGCATACTATGTTTATCAAATTAACCCCATTTATTTCTAAACTGATACATTTCTTAATAACTATTATATATATAAGAATACGCCAAACCGTCCATATTATTTAAATGTAATGAACCAATGCTGATTGTTTCGCAAAGGCTACGGTGAAGGGGATTGCGTAAAACCTTACCATTTGAATATACAGTAGTAGGTAATCTTAGTTGTATACTAACAGCGCGACCGGTGGTTATTACTATTGGAACAGTTAATAGTTTAGCGCAAGGTATTATTGTGAAGTTAAGATGATATTAAAAGTGGTATTTTAATTGCGTGTAATTTGCAGATGGCAAATATTAAGGACACCTCTATTAATGAAGAGCACCACTACGGATATAAAAAAAACTTTAGGACAGCCCTACCACAATTTCTTGCAGTAAGCGTGAAGAATCTTCTACTAATAAGTAAGTAATTCTTATATTTCATTTCAAATAAACTAGTATATATATTGTAATAAAGTAATTTCACAGTCTCTTTTGATTCATGGAATTGTTCAGTCAAGTGCCTAATAGTATTCAACATATTAAGTGAATATATATCTATTTTAATTGATAAAACAACATCGCTTCTGGAGTCTGTCTACTTGTTCGTTTAGCTCTTTTAATAATGCAACAGATTTTGATGCGGTTTGCACTTTTTCAAACAATTTCTACCCGACACATTTATATACTTACTCAGCACTAATCCTCTTTGAAACGGAACGGAAGGAGAATCCTAGTGCGAATATTGACTAGCTTGGAGATATTGCGTTTCATAAATTAGAATACACTGGTGAAGGAGATAACGGATATATTAATCCGAAATCTCTCGTTATTTTTCCTGAATAATTATATTGGTATTAACCAATATCGCAAAAGATATACCTCAAACACTACAAGCAACAAAACTGTCTTCTAATGTTTATATTTAGATCGCTTAAATAAATTTAAAATTTAATTATAGTGGTCGTTCTAAACATTATAAAAAAAACTTTCTCCAGACGATAGTAGTTTACCTACCTAAACTAAAATTCGATAGATGGCGTTTTATGTAAAGGGATTAACTAATTAATTATTTATCAAGAAGTAAGACTACATAAACAATATCTTATACGTCTAAATTCTAATATCAAATCAACAGATCCGACCCATTGGTTTATATGTTTCCAGCACTAGTTAGTCGAAGAAGATTGTGTCTGGGGAATATGAGCCTCTAAAATTGGAATTATTTATAAGATTAAGCAGAGTATAAAAAGTGAAGGAGTCTTAAGCCAATAGTGTGATTTTCAAAACTATTGTATGCAGCGATACTCTGGTATCAGTAAAATTCACCAAATATGGACGTAGCCAGTAGTAACAATTCAACAAAAATCCTTATGACATTTTTTTTTGTACTTTAATAAGTCGTATGTGTCGGTAGGAATTTCTAAAACTATACTTCTAACTCAAAGGCATAATCCTGGACGCATACAAGTCTGTCCTTGTCCATCTGGTCCCTAAACAGAAGTATGGCTCAGACCCGTTTAGTTAAATACTTATCGCCATTATTTCCTTCTCTCAAAAAATAATGAGAAGCTATGGAAAATAGCTTCTCTCAGAAATAATGGAGAGCTATCTTTTGGGATGCCTAGACGATCAATAGTTGCACAATGACCCGCAATAGGACTTTTGCCATGATCGATCAGCTCATATGCCTTATACACTGGTTTTCGGGAAATTTTCATCCACGTACTACAAAACATGGAATGAACTTCCATCGAAGGTGTTTCCAGGGCGAAATGATATTCAAAATACCTTGAAAGTGTTTTTTTTTGCCGGAGACTTTTATCGCTTTTACGCCTCTTATTTCACGGTGTTGCAAGAAATCGCGAGCGGTGGCTACCTCTTACCACCAGGTGAACCCCATCTTCTCTATCTTTGAATCCGTCCCCCCATGCGGAGGTGCACTAGGCGAACTTTAAAAAAAAAAAAAAGAACCCCATCTTCTTTAGCCCTCCCATCCCTATAAAAAAACATTTGTGGGAAAAAAAACAGTCACCGCCGCTTATTTTCATTGTATTTATTTGTATTTTAATATACAGAATTATCCGTATAACCTCGAAGTGTCAATAAAAGTATCTTATGATTATCTTGTGATAACACTAAGCTGTTTAACCAACCACCGGTTGAATGAACTTATTACACGAAATATTATTTTTATATTACTATTTAAGTCGTAAAGTATTTAAAGGTTTTCAACCCTAAATCGTCAAAATAGTAAAAAATATATCTATCTTATTATGACACTACTTTTTACGTTTATTTGTTTATATTTATTTTTAACGCCCAGTAGTTTTCTTAGAATCTTGAATACATCATGCTTCTTAGAATATTCAGTTTTGTTCAATATTTTTTAAACCGTGTATGATGTTATAATAGTTGTATTTTATAGGTGTTATAGTTTCAATAATATTATTGTAGTTTGTAAATTGAATAGAATTGTAATTTTAATAACATTGGCTATTTTCTTTCTTTACGCGGATAGGATCGTTTCTATGCGTTTTATAAAAACGATATATTATGTGCAAATATTATTATTATCATAATTGTCATGTTATTATTAAATAAAAAAGAAAATGAAAATTTCCTCTTTCAATGTACAGAAATATTATGAACATCACTATAATTATTAATATTATTTTGTATTGGGTCGTTTAGAAAAGAGTAGGTGTGCAAAGATAACGGATTTTTCATTTAAAATTTTCTCAGTGATTATTGTGAATTATTTTTATATTTAGATGTTTCTGATAATTTTAATCTAATTAAAGGTTCTTTTATTTATATATTAATAAATAACCTTACATAATAATATTAGTCAAATTTATAAAATTTGTTGAAGTGAAAGCCATGTTACGTAACGATGCACACCCAAACAGTCAACTGACATACTTATGGAATCATTTACAAGATTTAAAAAATAAATAAAAATTAAGGTACACATCAAGAACGAACTCAGGCAAGTTAAAACACGTGCCTTGTCCAAATTTAGAAAAAAAATATTTAGGAATTCCACTCATCTTTCTGTTGCCAGTAAGATTATAAGAAGATTTATAACAATAGTAAGATTTTGTCGCATGATCCATGATGCAGTTGATACATGAACAGATTTGATATTGTAATATAATTATTTCGAAATAGCTTCGTTTACCCCGGACTTATATAAAAAATATTCTTTAAATTGCATAATCTAAAACAGAACCATCTGGTTTCATTCAACAATAAATCTGAATTAGTTTATCTGAGATGTTGAAATATAAGTATGAAATCAATAATGAGAGCGCCCTGACCATAGGGAAAGCTTAAGCCTGGGTAGGTTCGCCTCCATTTTTACAGAGTCAGAGGCAGAGGCAAAGGTCTACGCCATAGTTGCTTGTGCGCAAGTACCTGCAGCGCAACTATACGAATAGGACCATTTACTTTAACTCGGTTAGTCAGGCGGAACTAAACGGCCCTATACTCGAATATTATCACATCGAGACTGGTGCTTGACTGCCTGACGAAATTGAACACTCTGGGCTGCAAAAACAGAGTGGTTCTAAGATGGGTCCCGGGCCACGAGGGCAATATCGGAAACGAGATTGCTGACGAGCAGGCCCGTGCTGGAGCTGAGAGCAAAACATACGATCCAGAACCAATATGTGGTGTTCCAAACAGCCTAGCTCGTAGTACCCTGAATAACCTCACTAGATGTGGGGCTATAATGCGTTGGGAGGAAATCCCTGGCCTCAAGTATTCCAAAGCCCAAATACTTTAATGCGAAACTCATCATCTCAACTCAACTTATCAAACACTTTAATGCGAAAGCAGCTAAGGAGCGCATTGGGCTGAGCAGGAACAATCTACGCATCATAACTAGAACGCTTACAGGGCATTGTTGTCTGAATAAGCACCTAGCCACCCTCAAATTAGAGGATGGAATTTGTGCAGGTATTGACACGAGGCGGATGAAACCCCGATTCATCGTCTATGCCAGTGCGGCCCGTTGATGTGTTAACGCAGTGACACCCTGGGGCGGCACATCCTGGACCCCGTGAATGTCTAACACCATACTGCAAAGGAAATTCTGCAATACCTCAGAGTGGCAGACCTATTCAGTGAATTGTAGGCAATGGAGATCACAATAAATCTTTTAGGTCGCAGTGATACTGGGCTCTCTTAGCCCTGCACAGCCGTGCTTTCTAAATAATAATAATAATAATTAAATCAATATACAATCTATATTGCTTTAGATATTTACTGGTAACGGTGATTTCAGTAAGATAAAATATAAAACGGTTTGAACGGTATTGCTATTAATTTTATTATATTCTTTATTACTTTAACGTTATATGAAAACTGCGCAGGTAATTATTTTTTTATATAAAAAAACTTTGGATATTTTCATGATCAGGTTTAATTATATTAATTAAAAAACAGCATTGAAGATTAATTAAGAAATGCAGAGCGCAATAATCAGATAAAAAATTTATGGGTTTTTAACGAAACCGTAACCAATTCCAATTAAAACCTTTACTTATGTACTTTAAAAATATATTATTACGAATTTGAGATTATTATTTTATAATTTCTGTAAGTATAAAAAAATGAAGCATTTGAATAAAGATGTTTGTAATTTTGATATCATATTGTAGATATATATTGAAATAGTTTTATTTATCAAATTTAATCTATTTATCTATAAAAGTCTACAAATTTCTCAAACAATATCAATACATATTTCTCAACAATATTATCTTTAACAAACGTCCATCCAATCCATCCATCCGATCAATCTTAGATAGATGTATCTAAAAGATTAATACCACCAAAGGAAGTATTTTTCTTATTGTGGAGACATTAACAGAGACCTCGACCTCATCATGAGTTCAAGGTCTTTGGATTGTGATAACTTTTTTCAAGAAAATAAGATGAATGGAAGAAAAATTTTCATTCATATTTTTTTTGTAGTCATATCATTATTTTTTTCAATAAATCATTTTACAACTAAGTGAAACTTAAATACCCGACCACAACTGTTAAAAGCCTGACTTTGTTGTCATATTACATTTTCGATTTTAATAATTCTAAGTATCTGCAACCATTGTTACCATATCCAGTTCCTGACATAGAATTATTATATATACTGTCCCCTATTTATCAGACACTGGCACTCCTGTGTCTAACAATCTAACTTTAGACCTTTAGAATTGTAAACATAAGTGTCAGTGTCTGAAAAACACTAGAAGAGGCAAGATACTCATGTTTGTCTCTCATGCAAGAAAGAGAGACAGAAGGGTAGCCTCTGTTGCTTTCTCTTTCTTGCGAAAATACGATAAGATTTTAAGCTGGCTTCCCTTTTTTATGTATAATAAATACGTAACTATATTTTTCCTGACAATTTAATTATGACATTCGAAAATAAACTGTATTTTTATTTTATTTTAATATTGGAAGTTTAAAGACGATTTTATTACACAGACGACATCATTACATTATTATATAATCTTCCCACGATTTTATCTGTAATAGTAAAGTGTTTATTTGTTTATTTCAACGCGCATAATCTCCTGAACTCCCAATCGGATTTGACTAACTTTTTTGCTTTAAAGAGCTCAATTTTCGGGAAATTATCTGATTTCAGACTTATTCCTTACAACCGATATTAGATAGTGGTTCCTAAGTAAACTGGTCAAAGGGTTGGCTCAGCAAATATGGATTAATAGTTACAGAATGAGCTATACATTTTTCATCTCACATTTATTAAACAAATAAGTATGCATCATACTTACTACATTAAGAAATCATTTGAAATAGCCAAATCATTATTCGTAAGGATCTAGTTATATTTGATCATCCGTCTTGTATTAAAGTAATAAAGTGAATGGTTATCAAACTAAATGTTTTATTGGCTTTTAGTAAACTTATGTTATAAGAAACATATGTAATGGGTATTATCGTGTGACAGACGTACCTGAAAATGTAATAAATGTAAATAAAATCGGATCTCAACTCCACTTACAGGATCTAATTTTAAATTCAAACTATCTCAAGAAAAAAAATCTACTCATGAAAATATCATACGTGCACGTGCAAACCACGGCATACATAGATCGACCAAAAAAATATAGATTTTTAGAAAAATATATCACAGAAATATAGTGTTCATATTCCCATAGGTGTATAAAATGAAATACTGCAATATCTGACAAGTAACAATAGAATGGAGAGGACGGCCATATTTAATAAACTCGAACACATGTTATTATTTATTTTCATACTGGATACTGCAGCGCCATTTTGTAATTATAACAAAGGAAATAGTTTAATAATATTGATATTCAATAGTGATATTCAACAAATCGTAAAAATATAAAAAACACAATCCGATTTCCGAGCCACCTATCGGAAAAAAATATAATTCTAAACCATTCAAAAGATTATTCAAACAGAAAAAATAATCAAAAGCGGTCCAGTCATAAAGAAGTTCTGTGACATACATGTATATAAGTTATACATATATATTATATATTATACATATATATTAAATATCTATGGTACTTAGTACCATGCTCGTTTATTATATTAATTAATTTATTATTTTTCAGGTTATGGGATGACACTTGGTTTTCCTACAATCCTCATTCCAGCTGTTAAAGAACCGAATGAAACTGAAATATTGAAACTTGAAAACTCTGAAATATCATGGATAAGTAATTATCATTTTATTACTCATGTATATAAAATCTTGCATGATGCAATTATATTTACTTTAATTATAAAAGTTTCAAATTATATAACTACTACTACTACTAAACAAAGTACTTAAGTATGTACTAAACAAAGTACATAAGTATGTACTATGTGTAGATCTATGCAGCAATATATTCTTACATTAGACCTCCTTTTGACCTTACTTTATGACCTTTATATAACTAATAGGCATCGAGCAAAAAAGGGTATTGTAGTTTTCCATTCATCTATTTCATTCAGTCTTTTATTTGAAATTTAATTTGAGATATACAATTATATAAAGGACGCAAGGTATTTGCTTCTGAGACATCCTAGTTTTTATTATTGTTTATATTTTTATAAACTTCCTTTAGTTAGAAATAGTGAGAAAAAAATTATTACAAAGAAACTATGGCGAGTTTTTTTTTTATCGGTACCTAGATTTTGCTATACGTGACATTTGACCTACTACTAGGTAACGTATTAAATATATGTATCAAATATACAGTCGCTTGATATTTAATTACAAGTACATAAATAATTTACTAGTAATTGCGGGCAGGTACAGGCAGTAATAACTTAAATAAGATAAGAATACACACATGCGTGTTTCTCAGTGTTTTCATGTTTATATTATAATATAAATATTAAAAATGTAACTAAAGTTACATCTAGGGCAGGTCTTCTTTGACAGTCGAAAATATTTTTTTTATGCCTCCATCATACCTAGTATCTATGTATGTTTTAATAGAATTTTTATAGGATTAAATTCCAATTTGTCATTGAGGATATAAATAGGTCAAAATTATTATTCGAAATAACAGCTTTCACGAAGGCCTATTTTTCCTAATTAGTTTAGATAATCGACACTCCACTGTACTAAACCTACCTGCAAAATCATTCATTCAATCAGATTCATTAAATCGCAAAAAATACTTTTAAGTTTGAACTATATTTAAATTCCGGAGATCCAAGAACCAAGAAATTAGAATATGTGTTTGTTCCTCATACCATGACTTTATAAGTTTTCCAACTTAACGTTATATTAACGTTATAACTTAACATCTATTTACAATACATATTCTTAAAAGATGAATGAATCTATAGTATTGTGGCCTTTGGGTAGCGTTGCCATCTTTTTTTAAAAGAAATGTATAATGTATAGTATTTTTATTGAAATCTTGGTAAAAATGTAGTGCTTCAGGGAACGTTTGAAACATACAAAGGTCGCATTATTTTTAATTTTTATTTATTTTTTCAAATGTATTTATTTTTATAGTTGACAATAGCTGTTGATTAATATTTACATGAATCTAATCTAAATTAATAATAAATTTTTATCCGATTAATCCCATTAATACTCCGATGGTATATTCCATTATTATTCTCTTGTGGGACGTTCTATTCACAGTTAATACATAAAACGAGACCATAATTACCGGTGAAAAAATAGTGTTTTTCATATTATAATATAGTACAATTCTATATAGTATAGCAATAGAGGCAAGTGACAGCCCTAATAGTGGGTATAGTTAGAAGAGTATGCATGTCTTGCCTCATGTTACGTTGTGACCACATCGCTGGTAACATCAAAGAAACACTGGAAATTAACAAAACTAAATACCTGTATAACATTGTACATATATTTAAATTTTCATTTATTTCAAATAAGTCTCAGTACACACTTTAAACAGTTGTCAGGAAGAATGAGAGAAACGTAAAACCTTGCTATATAAGGTATTGTTGCGTTTTATCAATAAAGTTGTAGGATATATGAAGAATGCTACTTTACATGACAGGATTCATATATTTAGTATTATTTATTTTCATATACTTATAACATACTTTCTTATTTTATCTTACGATTGTAAAAATCTTTTATATTGCTTTTTAAGAACATAAGTCAGTGTTAAATATCTTTTAAGGTGCTGATATCACAAGTTTTCGAAAGTACAACTTTTTAAGTGTTGTTTCAACAAACGTCACTGTTTATTTACTAGGTTATTATAAATTATTTTATTTTCATCAGAATTTCAATATATTACAATAATTATTACGTCACTAATATGAAGTTTTAAATTATCAATCTTTTCTTTGGTTGTAAACTATTTTTATTCTAACTAGCTTATGTAATTTTTAAAAAAAAATATTGTAATTGAATACACAATTATCCAACATTTATATTTATGTTTACATCGATAATATTATTAAATAAGTTAAAAAAAATACGGACGCGATAAATTTTTGTATCTCGAAGATGAATAAATAAAAAATAAACTTGTTATAATTTATATTATAAGCTGTTTTATATTGTGTCCGTCTGTTAACGGTTAATTTTGATTGATTTTAAAGTTCTTTACGATTTCGATATTCGTTTAGAGACCACTGTTATATGCACTTTAGCTTATAACGTATTCAATTATTTTGTTTTTTTTTCAGGTTCAATAAACTTAATAATAGTACCATTGGGCTGTGCTCTGTCAGGGATAGTTACTTCGCCGATGGGTCGACGCCGCGCTATGCAAATGGTTAATGTCCCGTTCTTCATAGCTTGGCTGATATTCCACTTCTCCACAACCACAAGTCATCTTTACGGAGCCCTGTTTCTCACAGGCCTTGCTGGTGGTCTACTTGAGGCACCAGTAAGTAAGTTCGATTCGGTTTACGCGTTTAATTTCGTCGTATTTTTAAAGACAAGAGTCATTGCAAGTAGTATTAAGCGTCAGATGAATAATCATATAATATTTTTAAGACAACTTATTAGACATTAATGTTTTTACTTCCTTTTTTATATTATGTCTAACAAAACAATATATTATGGTAATAAGTTTAATATGTTTATAGCACTTTAATTACAAAACCACTTAAGTAGTACTAGAGTGTAGTTATCTTTGAGTAATTATTATTATATCTTTAAAGTTATTTACTATCTACCATTATTAACTTGTTAAATACTTGACGTGTAAAGACAATCTGTCCTTCTTTGGTAATGATTGAAAACGTCATTATATTATCAAGGTTGTATTACAACTTTTGACCGCTGTTTGATATTTATTCTGGGTTTGATTTATCGTTTCAAAGTCAAACATTAATAAATCACTATGTGATTTATGCTTGACTTATTTCTAAGTCTACCTCTATTCTACCTCTACTCTACCTCTTCAGGTTTTGACTTACGTAGCCGAGATCACGCAGCCACACCTCCGCGGTGCGCTGACTGCCACTAGCTCCATGTGCATCATCATTGGAGTGTTCACGCAGTTCCTCTTTGGTCTGATGCTGTATTGGCGGACCATTGCCTTGGTTAACATATTGTTTACGGTCTGTATTTTTGTAATTTGGGTTTATACACTTAATTTATATAATAGCATAGGTATACATACATACATTAAGGTCATTACAATCGGTTAAGCAGTATAAATGGTCATCTCTTATTCCGGCCCTTTAACTATAGATTTCTAAACAAGTAGCCTATTTACATAGACCCCCAGGGTTCTTGACTATTTTCATTCCAAATTACTTCCAAAGCGGGTAGATCGTTTTGCCGTGAAAGCGTAGCACACTGACAAATTTAGGTACTCATTTATAATATTAGTATCAGCATTTTATAAATGTAAAATAAATAAATGATCTAAATTCGAATCTTCTAAAATGTAGGTATTTGTCCAAAGTACGATTATTAAAACTGGTTTATTATATTTAGGCTCTCAATCGGTTATTTGATAACATTTAGGTTGATATTAAGGAATGTTTTCTTATTACTAATTAGTTTGTAATAGGTTTTAAATTACTTTGTTCTACTGTATCTAATTGCGTGATATCAAATTAAGATCTACACCAATGAAATTCGATTCTATTACTCACTCTTCATCCATAAAAACAATAATTGTTTCATGTATTATGAAAGGAATCTTTTAAAATAGAAAGTACTTTTAGAATAGACAAATAAGTCATTCAGTAATTTCTTAGAAAGTTTTTGTGATAAACAAAATATTTTATTTTTGAAGATTTGCAACAGACAAACTTAGATAACAATACTTTTAAGGAACTAATATAAAGAACAACATCCAGTCTAGTAACTTCCTGGAAAGAACTTGCTAGTAAACAATACATCTAAAGCCTTCTATTCTTCTTGTGTTATTTTTATTGGTGTTACAAATAAAAGTTAATTTAATTACAATTTAGGTGCTAGCTGTCGTCGCCTTGTGCTTTGTACCTGAGTCTCCCCATTGGCTGGTGTCAAAAAACCGTTATGATGATGCTAGAAAGGTATGTTATAAAGGAAGAAAATATGACCAAGGTTTTATGTGACTCATTTATTATTATTATTATTTATTTATTTTATTTTATTATTATTTTATTTTATTACTATTATTTTATAATTATTATTATTTGTTATTACATTGAATTCGCAGAGCTTGCAATGGCTGCGAGGTTGGACGACGCCACAGAATGTCGAACTTGAATTGAAGGACATACAAGCCTTATTTAAACAAAAGAAAGGTAAGTGTACTGTAACATAATGATTATAAGAATGGTACATTTGGAAATAAAAAAAGGATACCAAATAAAGTCATGCCCCTTCCCCCTATTTTAAAACGTCTGTTTGGTCTAAGTTCTTGTATGTCTTTAATAAGAGGACTATGACAAATGGATATTAGGTATATAATCACTTATCACACTAACAAACGAAAAGTGGGAAAGACATTAATGATAAATAATACATACACACATACATACATACACATCTTGAAGATTATTGAATATTGAATATAAGTGTATATTGACTTCCTTTGTTCAAGCTGTTTCGGGCCAAGGAGAAAACTTTGCAGAAAAAATGTCGTTGTATTTAGACAAAAGCTTTTTGGTGCCATTTTTCCTCGTGTCCTACGGCTTCTTCGTCGGTCATTTCAGCGGCATGACTACCTTACAGGTTTGTTATTATAACATAGTACATATTAACATTTAAACCTTTTACTCATAGCATATTCAATAATATAAGAATTTCGAAATAAAAACCTAGACTGTATTGAGGCTTTGAACTATTTATTTATTTTACATATATTTTTTATTTTTAATAATTGAAAAATATATAATTATTTTTACCCCACTGCAGACATACGCAGTGTCAATATTCCAGATGTTAGAGGCGCCCATCGACAAGTACTATGCTACGCTCATCCTGGGCGTCTTACAGATCATTGGCTCCGGAACCTGCGTACTCCTGGTTCACTACACCGGGAAACGACTCTTGACTTTCTTCTCCACAGCCAGCGCTGGTGTGTGCTGTTTATTAGTGGCTGGTTATGAGGGATACATCAAAACTGTAAGTAGATATTTCGAATTGAAGATAAATTTTATCATTTGTATTACCAAGAGCTCATTAATATAAAATGCGTAATATATTGGATTAAATTTAATAAGTTATTTTATTTTATAGCATCATATATTAGGAAACCTGCCATCATCAGCCAACATCAGCAACACGACACTGGATATTACCGACAGCGGTTTTGTAAGACTATATATTTATGTTATATTATATTACGATTATAAATAAAGTATAACCACTTGGTAATAGATCTAATAACCAACAATATCAAATGTTATTTTGTATTTATTTAGGTATATATATTATATAATATTATAAATATATATATATTATATTTACTAAATTTTATATCTTCAGCCGTTATTTACTGTATTGTCCTTTAATGTAACGGTTACCTGGAAGAGATTGCTTATTATTATTACTATTATGTTATGATATAATTTTTTTTATTTCTTACTTATTTCGCAGCACAATCCTTATTCTTGGATCCCTACAACACTCCTTATGTTGCTAGCTCTACTTACACACACAGGCATAAGGCTTCTCCCTTGGATTCTGATTGGAGAGGTAAATATTACTCATTCATAATTAATAAAGCCATATAAATTTTTGTAAAGCAATCTAACCATTGATTGCCTTATGCCACTATATTAAAATACTTAACTAGATTTCCTTATTAGTAAGATGAGTCGAAGACATTAAGACATATCCTATTTCAATAGTTTAATTAACACACATGATTTTTTTTTTGTTTTATTTAACAGTTTTGTAATTTCAAGACATTTTTTTTCCATAATAACATATACAATAATAATAAACAACTCAAGAATTAAAGCACAGTGAGGAAATGAACCGTAAAATTAAAAGGGACAATATTCTCCTTCTGTTCGTAAATAATAAAGTACCCTAAGCAATATTGTATTGCGCTCCCCTCTTGAGGTTTTTCAAAGAAATATTATTTTACTAGACGTCCAAGTTAATTGAAAAATAAATAAATGTTAGGATTGCATTTCATAGTTTCCTCGCGACTTATTTGTAGGTACTTGTAGATTTTTTTTAGTGATTTTTTTTAAACTAGCTGTGCTTGTGACTTCGTACGCGTAGATTTTTATTTTGAGAAAAAGTACCCTTTGTACTTACCAATATTTGTAAAAACTATAAACCTTAAAACTGGTAAGCAGCAATGGTACGACAATAAGAGATTATTAACTTCTTCATTCAAATTGGTTAAGCCGTTTTTGAGATTAGCGTGCACAAACATACAGACATACAGATATACAGACTGACAGACAAACAGACAAACTGAAAAACCATTGTTTTGGGTTCTCTTACTCTTATAAAGGCCCCCTATGATGTTTTTTTTTAATACTTTCCATGTACATAAATGGATAAGGGACAATTTTATTATAGGTATGTATAGATAGATAAGCATATGGAGTGCCAACTCTGTCTATTCTAAATTTAAATTTGTTTTAAAAATGTTTAGATTTTTTTAAAGATTTTTGTAAATATTATTAGTAGTTTTCTTATTATTTGTTATTTGTATGATCAGCATGATCTAAAATGGAAAAGCCTATTGAAAGTTGGTGATTGAAAGTTTGGGAATATTTAAAACTACTTCTTTCATTAGTCACTTAGACTCTTGACTACGACAGTAATGAGTAATATTTTTAAAGTACCAATATAGTATATAGAGATGTTCATTAAGCAAAAAGATTATAAATCCTTATACATAGGTATTCAGCGCGAAGACCAGGTCAGGCGGGGCTGGGTTCGCGAGTGCTGTGGGGTACATCTTTGGATTCCTTACCAACAAGATGTATATAAACATGGTGGACACTCTGTCTATATGGGGCACTTACGGTTTCTATGGATTTGTGTGGTAAGAATATATATAAATTGAAGACTAAATAATCAAGGTACTGAAAAAAATACATTATTTGTTGTCTCGTTGCAAAGGGCTCGGCCCTCGGGTTCGATTCTCGAAAGGGACAGGCATGTTTGTGAGGAACATAGATGTCTTCAATTCTGGGTTTGGACGTTTATTAAATATACTCGGAATATTTATAATATGTATATACAAATAATTTGCTTACTCAGGGGCTAAGCAAATTATTTATTTGCTTGTGTTTTATTGATTTAAATCAATCTGTGTAATTTGTCCAGATATATTATTATATTATATAAATAGGGTTATGTTTGTATAATATGCATTGTATTCTTCTGATCAGTGACAACAGTCGGAGTTACGGCCACTGTGCCAAATAGTGCCAAATACCAACTATATATATATTACTATATAACAGATATGTATTATGACTATGTCTTCCACAGCCTGTCTGGTTCAGTGGTATTCTACTTTATATTACCAGAAACTGAAGGAAAGAAATTAAACGATATCGAGAATCACTTCTCTGGTGTCAAAAGGCTGACCAACGAAGTGTATCGGTCGAAGGTATTCATATATATCATATATAAACACAAATTAATGTAAAAGTCTGAAAGGGTTGTAAATAACATTTATCATTTGCAGAAAAAGAGAATGATAGAGCTGTCCAAGATACCTGAATTAAATGGAACTACCAATCCATCTTTTGAAGAGGATCGCACTATGTATAAATATTAAATTTTATGATTAGCTCTACGTAGCGAAATTGTAAATTAAACCCTTATTTAATTATGACGAAACTTGTGATATCTAAATATAAATATTATGCTTTTAGACACAGACGAGAGAATTCAGAGAGTAATTTCAAATGTTTGTTGATTTTAGAGACTAGACAAATTGCACAAAGCAAGACGATAATGATAATGATTTAATGATAGAAAACAATTCACTCCCTGCGACAAATTAATATTATTAATAGAACAAATCATATATCTTTCATTTTTATAGGAAATGTGTTACAAGATATAAATCCATTATTGTTGAATAATTATAAAAAATAAATTGTTCATTAATTTACTTGTACCGAAACGTAACTTAAACATGAAAGTTTTATTTAGAAAAGTATTAAGTTCTTATGCAAAATACCAAACATTTAATTCGTATTATAGGTACTGGACAGATTAAACCGTCTTCCGCCTAAAAATCTCAGCCCTTAACTACACTTTATACTTAACAATACTTTCTTAATGTGTGATATTAATGTTAGTCCTTAAACCTTTTTTTTATTATTTTTATTACTTATATTATTAATCTCTTAACAGTTTATTTTCTATATGTTTAACTAAAATATCCTTTTTAACACGGTCTTATTAATTTCACGTGTATCTTTGCTTGTTTTTTTGTAATCGACTTTTTTTAATACTTGCAGTAGGGTTGGGTTTTCTCGATAATACATCAGAGTATAAATTTGGAGTTAATAATAAATAATTTGAACAATAATTGGAAAGTTATTTATTAAATAAAAAGAATTGGTCAAACTAATTAATCACTATGATGTCACATGTATACTCACAAATCTTTTTAATTTATAAATAACTTAATGCTTATATTATTAATTTATTAATTAATAAGTTTTAATACAAATAAAATTTTTAGGTAATGTCAATTATGTTATAGTAATCTCTAATGCGAATTAATATGATATCAAATTTATATTTTTTTATTCAAATTAACTAATAATATTAATTTATCTGCAGGGGATGATATTGTTTTCATGGTTAAATAATTTTAATACAGTTTAATTAATTTAGTCTGTTATTTTTTAGTGATTGTGATGATGTATGATTTAGAAAATATTAATTAAATAATGTTAGAAATCAGTTTATTTATAACTCATATTATATTTGCTGCCAGATGCTATTTTTCGGATTTATAAATGTTTAGTGAATTAATAACAAATACAGAGATTTATTACATATGTTGTTTTTTTATCATTAATTTTGGTTATTTGATTTATCAAATACGGCTTCACAAAACATCGGAGAGCTTTCAGGCTCTCCTACGTTTGAATTGTCTTAGTCTTCGATCTTTTGTTTATCTCCATTTCTGTTACTAGTCAAATGTCAATAAACAAAATATGGGTCAGCAGTTACAACCTTGTTTGAAAATTATACCTATAATACGGTTTTTTTTCAAATATCCATCGAAATTTAAAAACCTCTAAACATTTTGTCCTAAACCCCGAAACGCTTAATTTCCCCCTAAATTTAGGGGAAAAACCCCTAATTTGGCTACACTGATTACCACAACCAACCCTCTAAATTCAAAGGATGTAACCCATTAGCGTCTTTATTTGGAAATGTCCATAGGTACCACTATGGTACTCTATAGAATTTGGCACCCGGAGCGACCGCTTCGTTCGCGGAGTGGTGAGGCTAGCAATGGTGAGGCCGCACGTATAGCCATACTTACCTGCAACTTCACTGGTACCATACGTGTAATAATATAATGGTAGAATAAGTAAAATGATACTTCTTAATCTTTTCTGTGTAAAGTGATATTACTAATTTATCCGAAGCTCATAGAACTATATTGTTAAATTAAATTATGAGGTGGCTACTACTATTGGCCTGATGTTGTTAACTGGATCAACTGTTGTGGTCATGTCGTTTCTATTATCAAAGCAAAGTAGCTTTTGAGAGGTAACTGGAAGTGCTTGAAGCGGAACGCGCATTTCTTGCATATACCTAAGCGTATGTGGGTAATAAAAACATATTCCCCGACACCATGCCGTTAGAGTATCTGACTATAGTATGTCTTTACAGCATCATTGAATCTTTTAATAACACTCATTATATTGATGGTCTTTGGTTCTTGGATATAACTTATCCATCGTTATACTTATTTGATATATCAAATTATCATTATGTTTTTTTAAGTAAGTGCTTATATCCGTGGTTCTCGAGTAATTTGTTTTAGTCTTTTTGTTTATATATATTTTTAAATAACTAGTTATGTACATATTGTGATAAGACTACGAACTTAAAAGAATTGTTTTTAAACTTAGTCTCATTACCTATTTGTTTGGATGCTGGCGGGAAAGTACAAGACAAATCAATGAATTCTGTATCCTTATTACGAGTTTTGACGTTACGACTTACGAAAACTATGACAGTTTAACAAATCGTATAACATTACATGAATGATCCTAAAAAAAATAAAGATAAATATTTTTTTTTTACATTTTTTTAATATGTCAATTGATTTTTATTCATAGAGTACATATATAATAATTCTATGTTTTATATAGAATTAATAGATTTTGAAATATTAGATTTTTTTCATTTTATTATCACGAAAATATTACATATAAGTATTTAGACTATCATTAAAATATGACAAAACATATAGCTTTGTATTATTAAGTGATGAGAAACTTATTATTTGAATGAGGAGATGAAAGACAAAGTCTTCTATAACAGTTGGTTAAACGTACCTTTTTCTCAAAGAACAAAATTATTTTAAATATGATATAACAATACATAAACTGTACACAAAGTGTTATTAGTTTTTAAAATGTTCTAGAACGGAACAGGCGTAACTACCCTCATGTGAAGTAGTTCTATTACAACAGTCTTTCACTTCTTCGTGAATGATTCTTTGAGAACAATTGGGTAAAGTTAACGAGAACCCAAGAAGCTCATGATGCCCAGTTTCCGTAGAAGTAGGTATGTAGCAATCAGTTCAGAAAGCGTATTTAAATAATTTAAACATCCAACTGCAATCGATCATTGTCATCAGAAATGACTCATATATGACGTCAACGAAAATGATGTAGTTGTGAAATAACTATGGCATTGTTCATAACATAATATTAAATTAAAAATGACTTATTACAACTTTTGATGCCATATTTCGGGACAGAACTGGTCATATATATTTTTTATTAATATAGGAATGCACTTATTCAAGTAAGACCATAAAATATTAAACACATACAACAAGTTTGAAAATATCTGTAAAAATATAAATATAGAATGAAAAATAAAGCGATATGGGCAGGGATTCGAACCCGCGCCTACTGGGAAACCGTCCCATCGTTCTACCAACTGAGCTACCGTATCGCTGATCGCCTCGGTGAATTAAGCATTCTGTATGTGGTCGTCTTTATCGGGACGGTGGTGACATCTATTAGGTTTCTTTCGAAAATCCTAAAACCAATGTTTCTAACTTTGCAGCATACATAAACATTGAAAAGATTCCACTACCAAAATTAATGTTTAATAATGCTATACCTCAGCTCTACACCTTTCACGCAATTCCATTCGTTATCACCGAGTTAAATAACGTTTTAAGTTCCTCAAGGACTGGTTTTCTCCAGCTTTAAGGAGTTCAGAGGGTACTCTGTTCTCCCCTGGAGCTTTCCCATTTTTGAGCTGTTTAATAACTTCCTCGAATTTGTCGACGTCTGGAAGATCGTTTATAAATTGGCGGGTAAGTAAGGCTCTAGGGTCGCTTGCGTCCGGTGGAGGATTCGGTGCATGTGAGGCATACAGATTTAAGTAGAAGTTCTCAATTTCAGCAACTAATGTGTCAGTTTCACCATTCAGGTTTAGGTAGTTGACGGGTGTGAGGTGACTTTTTCCCAGTGTCTTTTTAAAGATTAGCTTTGGATTTCCGCTTTCGCTCATTCGCTTCCTGTATGAGGCGAGTGTTCCAGCGTCGGATGTCGCACCTTATCATTTACCAAATTCCGGATCTTTGTGTGGAGCGATTGGGTCTCTAACAAAAGATCCTATAGTGTTTATCGGCGAAGTTGTATCATTTGCAAGGACTCGCTTGAAAGTTTGTACTTCTTATCGCGTACAACTCTTATTATACCGTTTAAATGCTCGTCAACATTTGCCTCGATGAATAAAAAAAGGGGGATATAGCTTCTGCCTGGGTATCATCAGAGCTTGAATTCTCGAGATAAGATGCAGGCAGCAGACTTAGGACTAAGTTTTATTCATCATGCTAACACATACCTACTTAAAATATGTAGATTTTTCACTTACACATTCTTCAAAATCTCTGGGTACTTCTATAAGCAATTGAAGCATTGTATTCAGGCTCTAATGTTCGCTCAAAAAACAAAAACAATTAATTGGTAAGTTCACAACCCTGTATATTTTTCTTGAACTTTACTAAAGTTTTCACAAGCTTTTGAACAAAGTAGGTCATATGTAAACTCTACATGGTCTATTCTAAATATTTTTAAATAAGATGATTAGTTTCAAAAATTACAAAGAGATGAAGTCGTTGACAGCAGCTAATAGCAAATGAAGTAATATTTTTCAGTCTTTCAGTAGGTAATTCGAAAAGGTCCAATAACACAAATGCAATAGAAATGCTTTAGAAATAGATGTCCTACTAAGTACTAACACATTTTAATTACTAAAGTAGTGATAAGAATTATTTTTACTGCAGCGTGGTTTATTGCTTATTGACGGAGTGGTTCGTTGTTTTTTTAATGCATTTAAAGTACTTACATCATTTTATTCGTCCCAATCAAAATTAACTCTTAATTGTTTAGAACACAGAACATTTTTCATTGATCGAATAAAAATAGTATTGGTAAAGATAAGACCCACAATCAAATAGATTTTATGCACAAATTGTTTTCCAATTTTTTTAATTACCTATACGTTATCTTAAATCTTGTGCAATCCATTATTTTGATAACGTACCGTTACATAAATATAGTAGATGGCAGCAATCACCATGTCTTCTATATTTTAGACAGAATTATTATGTATAATGAAGGAGTATCTCCCGTGTTTGTACTTTATACATATATGTATGAATGCATATTCATTAACAATATAGGGTTGCTGTTATAGACGAAGTCTTTTCTAAAAATAAATCCTCTAACGTTACGAAGTTAAGACTCCCACACGTGATACGATAGCTACAAGTTCTTTTAGGGGAATCCCCGAAAGAGAAAGCTATGGTAGTGATTTTTTATTACTTTTTGTATTTTTTTCTTGAAGTTAAGTCATTGTTGCTCTTCTTGCGCCGCGACAGCGTCCATGATATCATATTTTATTATTTTAATTGTTTCTTTTCTTTGTCTACTATAAACAACGATACAGTGGAAGATAAGGTTTCTAAGTTGTAAATAGGTAGGGACTTCAATGGCCATGTGGAACGGATAAGTGACGGGTATGAGAGAGTACATGGAGGATGGGGTTTTGGGAACCGGAACTATGAAGGAGAAACATTGCTCGAAGTGGCTTTGGCATATGACTTGGTAATAGCAAATACATTCTTTGAGTAGAAAGACGAACACCTAATATCCTATAAAAGTGGAAACCATGCGACCCAAATAGATTTTATTCTTCTCAAACGACAAAAGTTAAGCACATTAAAACATTGTAAAATTATTCCTGGAGAATATCAAACATCGCAACACTGGCTCCTAGTTTTAGACATCAAACTAACAGTCCAACTAGTTAAAAACAAAACCAGACCCCCAGCCAAAATAAAATGGCATTTAATGGAAGGAAAAGAGCTTGCAGAATCTTTTAGGAAACAAGTATTAGATAAGATGTTATACATGAAAGGTATGGAAGGAATGATAGGGAATGAATGTTGAAATGAAATAGCAATATGTATAAGAGGTGTAGCGAAAGAGGTTTTTGGAGAATCGAAAGGTAAGGGCAAAATTAAAAGGGACACGTGGTGGTGGAATGATGAGGAGCAAAAGGTAGTAAAGTTGAAGAAGAATGCTTTTAAGAAGTTTCACGGTGTAGATGATCGAGATAAAGAACGAAAGGAGAGTGCAAAATACACGGTGCATAAAAGGGAAGCAAAAAGGATTATTGCAGTTGCTAGGGCGAAGGTGCAGGATAAACTGTACTATACACTGCAAAGCTCGCAGGGACTAAAACATCTGCTTAAAATAGCGAAAGAAAGAGAAAAGAATGGTGGAGACATAGCGCATGTAAAATGTATAAAAGATGAAGTAGAAAAGGTGGTAACGAATGATGAGGAAATTAGAAAGAGATGGAAAACTTATTTTGAGAGACTAATGAATGAAGAGAATGTTTGGAATGGGATACTAGAAAGTGCCCCAGCCAATGAGGGGTTAGTGATTGAAGTAAGTATGGAGGAATTAAGGAAAGCTGTGCGAAGTATGAAAAATGGGAAAGCTGCGGGACCCGATGTAATGGAGGTATGGAAGTTATTAAAGTGCGATAGATGGACATGGCTAGCGATATTCTCCAATAACTTTTTGCAAGAAGAGGCGATCCCTCATGAATGGTGTAGCAGTTCGCTGGTACCTATATTTAAAAACAAGGGTGATGTACAAGTCTGCAATAATTACAGAGAAATAAAGCTTATGTCACACAGTATGAAGGTCTGGGAGAAAGTGCTAGCGAGAAGAATGAGAGAAGAGACTGAAATTAGCCGAAGTCAGTTCCGATTTATGCCTGGAAGGGGAAAAATGGATGCCCTTCGCAAACTGTGCAAAAAGTACAGACAAGTTCATAAGAACTTGCATATGGTGTTTGTTGACCTTGAGAAAGCGTATAATAGGGTATCTCGAGAGGTTTTGTGGTGGGCTTTGAAAGAGAAAGGTGTGCCTGAGAAGTATGTACGACTGATTGATGCAATGTATGATGAGCAAGCACAAATGTTAGGTCAGCAGCTGGTGAAACCGAAATGTTCGGTATGGTCGTTGAGCTGTACCAGGGATCAGCACTTAGCCCTTACCTGTTTCTCCTGGTGATGGATGCTATGACATTAGACATACAGGAGGAGGCTCCCTGGTGCATGCTGTTTGATGACGACATTGTGCTCGTTGGAGAAAATGAACTTGAGGAGCAGAGCAGGCTGGAAAAATGGTAGAGTAGACTGGAGAACTTCGGAATGAGGATCAGTTGGACCAAAACAGAGCATTTGTTCTGTGATTTCGGTGGTTCCTCCAGCTTTAGCCCAATTACATTTCATATTCATATTCATTTTATATATTTCATATCACGGACCATCAAAATTATAAGAAATCTTAAAAAATATCACTGTCGGGTAGATATTCAATTTTTTTTTAATCTATACGAAATTTACTACAATAGTTAATTTAATTCAATAGTCAACATACGCGAGCTAGCCGCTTTGCATAATTTTCGGTGTTGCAAGTTACTTGATTGAATTATCCTTTTAAACACTACCTAATAATTATTAGAGCACTTAATGGGTAGTTTACTAGTTGGTGTATTTTATTATTATCAACTTTGAATGTACTTTGAAAGTTAAAATAACTAGGATCCGCTACAATGCGGGAGTTGAGCTGAGCGCCATCCCCCTTTTTTACGCTGCTAAAGTCGGTCTATACCGTGCCCAAGTACTTCCAATGGTTAAGAGTAACGATTGGCGAGCGCACGCAGGTTCAGTTAAGCTTAAGTCTATGGGAGATTTTGACATGCGTGCCAATTTTGGTTAAAATTGGTAAAGTGGTTTTAATGTGATATTGCCTCAAAAAATTGATTCCCAAGCTTACGCTTAGCTCAATTAATTTGAAACAGTTAAGTATTATAAACTGTAATTATATTAAAACGACGAAATAAATGTGAACAAAATGGCGTCAGATGATTTTTATTTCGATTCCAAGACAGAACTGGGCTGAATTTTTAAAAGAAAACTTTTAACAAGCCAATTTACCATGATAACAATATTTTTGTATGTGATACCGCGATTCAGAAATACGATAGACATGCACAGCAACCTCTGTTGAGATCTAGAAACTGTTAGCTTAAGTCTATGGGAAATTCAATTTTTTGACCATATCTTTAGAACGAAACAATATTTTTTTATTCTGTTTTTTCGAAAACAAGCCCATTCACGTCCAATGTTGACATGCGTGCCAATTTTGGTTAATATTGGTCAAGTTGTTTTCCTGTGATGTTGCCTCAAAAAATTGATTCCCAAACGGTTAAGAGCTTCGCTTACGGTCGGCTCAATAACGATAAATATAATGAAATATTATAGTATTTAAGAGAGAAAAAAGATACAACTTAAATTATTTTAGTAAGCATTAAGTACTATCGTAATTTTTTCAATAGGGATATTTTTTTAAGTATGATATCATTTAACACTTCAACTGACTTGATTACACCGAATATAAGGTATATATTAGCATAGCAATTCTGGGTTCTTATTTTAAAAATATTTACAAAGCCACGTGGTATCTACTATCTAGTTATGTTTATTACCATAGATAAATAATTTATATAAATACGTAAACGTATTTTTAACGAATTCCATTCTTAAACGATTATTTTTCAAAACTTGAAAATTTGTCCTAAGTTTCAAGAATAAATATTGATGTTAAAGCGACAAAATGAATATTTTAAATATAGATAAATAGCAAAATAAGATAAATAAAATATAATTCGGTTTAAACATTTTGTTTTGGGACCACAGAGATTTATCTAATCGTATCGAGGTCTATGAATCTAGTTTCTACATTTGACTATACCCAAAGAAAAAATTGACATGCGAAGCATTGCATGCGTGACGTGAGTAGTAGACGTGAACAATCGAATGACAGTTTTAAAGATTTAAAAAATATATATTCTCATACACATATTGTTGTTGCAGATAAAGTATTTTTACAATTTTTTATTCATATTAAATAGTTACATCTCAATACAAATATTGGTAAATTAAGTGTTGAAAAATAGTATTTCAGAGTCTAGTAGTGACAGTTCCGTTTGTTTATTGGTTAACATCCGCCATTTTGTACTGTCGTTTGTTTAGTGACTGGCTCTCTTTCCTAGTGATGCTATACATTTCTTCTGCAAACTTATATTGTGACTTTGCATGTGGTGTACAATGTTTTTGCTAGAAACGTTGATTTTCAGTGTTTTAATTTGATCTCGTGCTAGTTGTCAAACTGACGTCGGTTTAACTTTACGTATTGCCGGATGTGTCCTACAATCGGTTAGGGCTATTTAACGTGCCACCTAGAGTGGTGTACGTGTTGCGAGACCTATGCTGCCGAGATTATGAGTGGTAACGGCAATCAGGTGCCGCTGGCGCCAAGTCAGCGCGGGCCCGGATCGTATCCTTTTCAAATTCTGTTTGTAGTTCTTTTAAAATAATATTATTTACGTAATATAAGTCACTTCAGCATCTGGTTGTGCCGCATTAGCGAATGTATAACATTGTTATTATTTGTGATGGCTCTAATATTTATTTATATTTAAAGAAAAGTTCCGACCGCTTCACTTTACGATGTCTCATTATGACTGACATAATCTTTTGAAGTTTTCTAATTATTCTGAAGTTGAAGGTACTTTGGAAAAAGTTTATCAAGTTAGAGATTGCTTAGAAACGTGCTTCTTAGTTTTAAGATGTTTAACTTGGGTTTCTATTCCATTTTTTATTCACCTGTGCTTTACTTACAGAGAAGATTTTATATTATTGACAGATATGAACCAGGTAAGCCTTCTAAAATAATAAACTAGTCTTCCTACTTGGTAAGTACAGTTTGGTTAACTTTCCTCATTATCTTAATTTTTGTAGTTAATTTGAAACTTGTTAATTATTTAATTTGTTTCTTGCTTTAAGCTAAGGTATAGTTTAAGCAAAAGCGATCTCAATATATTTTGGCTGGCGATTGATTTAAAATTTCTTTTTAACAAATTATTTAGTTTTTCTAAGTAGAACAATATGATACTAAACATATACTTCCTTATTTTTACTAATTGTGTAGTTTGTATAACTGTTACACTATGAAATTTTTATCTAAAAAACCGATATCTTTTTTCCAAATGGAGTGTTTGATAGTCGCCAGTAAGAAACACGTTTCCACCTCACTCTTAAAGTCATATCGGTATCATAGCTCTTAATGAATTAGAGAATGATATTGTACTTAATAAAGTTCTCATCTGGTCAGAACCTAATAATTTTTGTATTAAAAATGAAACACAAAATATAATAGTTCAATTTCGTGTTTGCAAAGTACCAGAAAAATGTGAACATATTACAGTTATTATTTATTTAAATAAAGAATCCAATATGTTCAATTATTGACTCAGATCTATAATTATTCTATTTAGAATAATGGCATATTAAAACTGCAGAAAAAGTTTATTAAAATAATATTAAAAACATGTTTTTAATTATGTAAAATATTTTTTTTTTTAAGATTTATATTAAACGATGTTCAATGTACAATGTTATAATGAAAAAAAAAACCTATTTTAAAACTTTAATAGATGCATTTATCATGTGAATGATGAGGAAATAATTATAACTAAAACTGGTTAGATTGAAATTTCCGATTAACAATAAAAATATCTCCACAATTTTGATTTACGAGCATCTTTACTGTTGGATGGTTTTTGAATTCCTCAATATATTTTGGGTTTTTCATTTTTATCTAGAACTGATTGTATGTGTGTTTTTAAGAATATTTTGCTAACATTGGAACATGAAAGTATAAAAGATCAGCATAAAATATATGTTTTGCATTATTCGGAAAAAATATTTTAAGTTGGGTCCTGCTGAAAATAAATGATAATTACATACTCTACTGAAAAATCTTTTTGGAAACAACTTGATTTGCGTTCCAACAGGATGCACAAAGAATTCTGTGTCTACACAATTTAATATTTTGTTGCAGTCCTTATCTTTAAGTTTACAAGTGGGTGTAAGTAATTTAATATAAGACTTTAGGCTTGTATAGTGTTGTGTTAGAGCTTGAATATTTATGAAGCCCCCATTGTCTGGTAAGTATTTTGTTTACAAACATTTTTAAATTACCTTTCATCAAATAGGAGTTAAATCATATTTTATTTCACATTGTTATTTTATGTCATTTATTAACAGATCGGCAATACTTTACATATCTTGGTTTGAACATCAAATTTTAATTTGCAATGCTTGCAGGCAGGCTTATTGCAATGTGTTGTGGTCCTTGATTTTTTTTCTTTTTAATCCGTTTAAAAAAAATAATAAATATTTTAACCTTAAATATTTCTGTCATTTAATGTTTGGACATAAAAGATGTAAACAAGTTATTAAATGTTTGTTTCAATATAACTTCACATAACATAAACTACATGCTATTGTGTATACACCTAAGTATATACACATTACTTATTAATAAAGTATTAGTGCTGCATTTGTTATGATGGTTTAATTCCATTAAAAATAATTGTTTTTGAAAATAAATGTAACATATATCAAGGATGAACTATCAAAGCAAAATTCCTTTTTTTATTATCTTAAATTACAAATTGTACAGTAGTTTTTACCTTTTTCATATTACATTTTTTCATTATGGCCCCTTTTTCCTGTTTATTTAATGGTTTTTTAATGAAATATCATTATGCTTATTTTGGTATTATCATTAGTGTAGTGATTAATTTAAATCACCAATGCTAGATCAAATGTTAATAGTTATATCAATTTCAATATTTTTAGCATTTATATTGAGTATGTACAATATCAATATTTAATTCAACCATTCCAAAATTGAGTATGTACAATATCAATATTTAATTCAACCATTCCAAAATATAGATTGTTACTTGTCATATCATCATAAAAAATCGGTAGTGTTATTATAATCTGTAATATCATAAACAAACTCGTCATGTTGTCTCTGTGGGTTTACAGTGAATTAAACCAACTGCTAGTCACTAACATTTTGTTTGGCTTCTAATCTCTATCATTATTGTTATAAGAAAAATCAATTTATAGATATTATGTAAACGATACGACTACCATTCAATATAATAAATATTACAGCTCTTTCCATGGTACGTCAAAATAACATTGTATTACGGCCACTTATCAGTATTGGTTTATCAACTTCAATACTAAACATGCCTCACGTGACCAGAGGCCCCGTTTTTAACAGGTCTATCTATTTTAATCTAAAGATATCTATGGGATCTAAAGATGTTCTGTTTTTAATTTTAATTATTTATTACTTATAAAAAGTAAACTAATGTTAGTAAAAATAACTAGCACTTGTGCACAAGTGTCAAGTGTTGCAGCTAGTTAGTGAGTCGAGTTGCCATTAGCAGATTTCTGCGGCTACGATAAAATAAATATTGTTTTATTGGTTCATATAACTTTGATAAATAACCTTTTTTTAAAGTATTTTTAATTAATGTTGCTCTCGTTTTAGTTAAAATATTCATTTCACGCATGCTGCTCTGTGTATCGATATCACAGTAGCTCTTATTCGAATATTTTTACGATAAACTCGCACTAGGGTGGCAAGCTGACTTTCGGTAACGCCCCCAATTCGTAGCGACGGATTACGATATACCTTTGTCTCTCTCACGCGCTCTCAACCCCCTCGCTTGTCACGAAATGAGATGTTCAACGGTCCCTACACTGATCAGGCCATTTTCCACTCGCTAGTATATATTACTAATAAAATTTAGTTTTTAGTATATAAATAACGATAGTTCTAGTGCGCACAACTTAGTGATAATAAGTCGTAAACGTGAAAGTGTTGCGGTTGCAATAATTTCAGCGCGAACGGGGAGCCATGTGCCGCGCCGTTTCCTTATCGATTTTCTCTATGCTGCATTAAATTACTATTCAAATTGTGAATGCGGACTGCAAATATTTTAGCATTATGCCATACACTGACGCGTTTCATTGGCAACTATGATTATAGCTTAGTGTTTTTAATATTTTACGGTGCTTTTTGCCGCACCTCGAAATACACAAGAAACATTTTATAGCACTTTTTGAAATGACAACGTGAAGCAATCATTATTATTATTGATAATAATATGAGATGATAATGTAGAGATCGCCATATGCCGGTGGTCGTGTCTCCATTGTTCTGGGAATGGTTCAATATTTGGCTATTACAATTTTTGAAGAATTTATATCATGAAATTAAGATGGTTGCTCTGAGAGGCGGTAATAGTTCTTTGAGCACGGTGTCGCACGGGTGCGGGATCCACGGTGCGCAGCAGAATGCTCTTGATTTGACGCACCGTTTACAAACATCACTAGGAATGCAGCATAGTTCTGCATCGCATGCGGTCGGCCACCATACTAGCCACTTAAACCACGCCGGCCATGGCAATCACTCCAACCACGGTAGCCACTCGAACCACGGCGGTCCTGGCAACCAGCTGAATATCCCATCGCTAAGTAGCGTGTCACTGTTGATGCCGCAGCAGAGCGCAGCCACGCTCAAGCACGAACAGAACACGCGTTACTCTAGTTCCAACTGCATGCTGCCCTCGCACCACTACAGACTGTTGACGCAATCTAGTAAGTGGCTCGGTCACTTCGCACCCATTGCATACGGGCGCTTTTATATATCTATGGGCTATTGTTACTGCAAACGATACAACCATTCTTTTTTACTTTAATGTATTTATTCAGAGAAATATGATTTATGCACCGTGAATATACAGTTATGTTCTATATGTTTATTGTAATTGTTTTGCAATACATTTCCTTAGCATTATTTTCAGTTATCCTCGGGCGTCAACACCACACAGTGAGTTACAGGCACTGCGGGAGCTCATTGCCGAAACGAATTGGATATTATCACTATGAATATCGCATGATGATTTATATTAATTAAACTTAAATATTAAGCAAATTTCGAAAATATTGTTAAGTGATGTATCTATCCTTAATATCAATATTTTTTAAAAGGAAATAAATTAATTTAACAGTCTTTTAAATGCATGAACATAAGCAATTGCGACAAGAATAAAGATAAAACCGGATTGAGCTATTAATGTTGACGATCTCCTTTTTTATATCTAACCATTGCTTTCTACCCCAGACCAAGTAGTATTGCAATACAGAAACTTATTATGTATGTTCTTAATTTATTTATTCCAAAAAGTAAGTTGATATTAAAAAAAAGCATGATCGGTTGTTACTTAAGGTGTAGGTATACAAGTAGGCATTGTGTATTATGGATAGAATAAAAAACCAAATATGATATCTAAACAAAAATAACACTTTAGGACCGGAATGTTACCACCCGTCGTCGGGTAACGGCGGCTATATGTCCAGCCAGACTCAGAACATGCGGGGTCAGTCCGCTCAACCATCAGCACCGTCAGCGCCGCAGCCGGATATGTCCAAGACTAGCATGGTGAGAACTGATGAGTATTTATTACTCTTCATTTTACTCAGGGGTTCCAGGGACATCTTTTATGTATATGTGTATCCGTGTATGCATTATTTTTATTTTATATTATATTTAATATACTATATATTTTTTTGACCTAATTTCGCAAAAAGAAATTCCGCGTAACCGACGTAGGTACTGTACATACATGTATAGTAGTAACATTACTACTGACATTAGAGACTAATGTTTCGTTAATGTTATATAAATAAATATTATTAATATATAATAACTGTAATGACTTACAGTAAGAGGATTGATATTTAATCTCTTTACCCGCCGCACTGACATAAACAAATTTATATTGGAAACAGTTTTCGATTATTCATAACTACATAATTTCTTTATTATAAATGTATTGTTTATTTTTAATGATGTTTTTACATTAATGTTAATTATTTATTATGTATTGCTAACAGTGTTTTACCTAATAGAATTAATTAAATAAAATACTTAATTTAAATACGTACTAAGGGGATTATCGCGACACTGACGTAACATACTTTATTTTCAAGGATTTTTAAATTCGTATAGTCTTTTCATTAAAGATACGGTATTTGTTAATTACAGTATATATATTATATATCTCTTTTTTTAATAAATAGCTAAATTTAAAATATACATAAATAATAACACTAAATGTGTTCTTATTTATATAATTAAATTTAAACATTATCATTAAATTTACTAAAAAATATATTTTTAATGTAAAAAAAACCTCACGTATCGTTATTTTCAGGCTTGTTCCACGTACGTGACGCCCCAAAATCAAACGCCGCCATCGAGGCCCCAGTACCCAAGCTTCTCATACAGAGCTTCCCAACACGGCAATAGGCCTAACTCACATCCCAGGTAAGAAATATATTGCTATATAAATATAGTTGAAAAATACATTGATTTTTTTTTATAACTTTAGGGTAGGTACATTGAGAAACATTCTTTATTTAAGTCGGTATAGCTTGGGAAGGCACCATGTGTCTAGTACTATTAGGAAGGTCATTGCGGTGGTTGATTTGAACATTATTGATTTGATGAAACAAGTTCGCGACCGTATTGAGTGTTATTTTACTGACGCGAACTAATATACGTAAACAGTGATGATTGGAGGCATTGTGAGAACTGCAGCGGGTCACTTGAACTGTCTGTTATCCTGATTGTGATAACCCATCCTTAGAGTCGTTCGAAATTTAAATTATAACGATATTATTAATTTAAAATGTCCTCATACTACAGGTAACGGTAAATTTTTGTGTTATTTTATCAATTAAAGTTTTTAATATCAAGCTAATATATATCAAGAAAATATGATATGTTAAATAAGATAATAATCAACTGAAGATATTTTAATTTTATTACAATATAAACTTATTCTGTTCTATATAACATTGTGTTTATATTTATATCACTAATAAAATACTAACGAGGCAAAATCTTATAATTATATATGTGGTAATATTTGCTAGGTTGGCTACATGATCAATTGTTATTTGATATAACATATTCGTCCGTTCATGCCTCGCTCTTAACTACGTAACGGATTTTATGAATTTCTCCGTGGTTATAATTTTGTTAACTGATATCACTTCACAAAATTTTTCATATCTAATTAAAACTATAAATATAAATTTGAGCTACATATACAATTAAATGATAACTAAGGGCTTAAAAAATATGTGATAATAGAAGGCTTGTTACTGAGGGGGCAAAGTAGAGAAAGCTGCTGGTAAAAGCTAGCTAGTTTATTAAATAATGAAAGTTACTGTACCTAGTAACTTTAATAATAAAGTAATGTTTCAGTAACGTCAGATCGTATTGAGTTGTATTATGTTTTAAATTATTCTTACATAAGTTGTTATAAGTTATAACTGATGTAAGTATTTTTGATAAATATTTGTCTGTGCACTATTTGTCTAATTTGTCTGTGCACTATTATTGCGTTATTGATTTAACTACATCATGTTAAAATATAAAATGTCAAAGATAAAGATAAGATATAGAGTTGCTTGTTTAAATTATTTAAAACTATATTTTTTAACGTCATTTTAAGATAGATCTCAATTATTATATCTATATTATAATTAATATATATATATAATTAATTATTTTAAATGAAAAACAAAACGCAACTCTTGAAAAGAAATTGCATTCTAATCCAATTAATTTTATAAAACACATGATATTGCAGAATTAACATGTAAGTATTAGTCTATGAGAGGTGTCACTTTGCGTAATCATTTGTTTATATACAAAATAATGTCACACTTTACTATAAATGAATATTTAATTTAATATGAATAACCTACTTCCAATACACATATACAAACAATAATTGTTGAAATATATATATATCTTTATACAGACAGCAACAGCCGTATATGGGAGGCGGAGGAGGAACGGCAGCTGGACCCTTGATGTACCACCCTACACTCGTGTTCCAGCCCACACACATGGGCCTCCCTCAGGGCTACCAGCAACCACGCTCCACCACGCCGGGGTTAGTATCATGACATAAAGCAGTTCGGCGAATCTAATAATCTATATACGAATATATTATTACTATGCTTTATTAGTACTTCTAAGATTTTAATAGCGTTCTCCTAGCTATTATACAAACCGCGTAAGAATTTTTTTAACGCATTTAAAACAGATGTTTCTTTACTTCTAATCGAAAGAGAAATGTATTGTTTGTTCGTTTGATGGAGTTTTTATAATTGTATCCTTATTTCTATTTTAAATATGGCTTAAATCAAACTTATATTTGAATACGTTTTTAAGGTAGTGTTAAGTAATTAAGCGAGATCCTAACCAATATATATTAGATACATATTAAAAAAACGTGTTATGAGTTTTGATTATATACTCTTACTAGGGATACTGAATTTTTAAATACCATATATTCAATTTTGATTCTGTCTCTATAATACAATTGAGTAATATATATATATATATATATATATATATATATATATATATATATATATATATTTTATATATATATTTTATATATATATTTTATATATATATAAAATATATATATAAATATTTCATATATATATTTTATATATATATGAGACACATATTAATAATTATTTTGCATATTATTGAAATTAGTTAAGCCCACCTCATCCACATAGCTCCAATGGCTAATAATTTAGTTTCCAAATATATAAACAATAACTTTAGATAGAATGGTACGTACAATTTATTTCTTATCACAAACACTTGTGATTAAAATACACAATACGTAAATAAAAATAGTGCTACATAATAGGTATATAATTTTCTTATCACATGACGATCCGACTTATGCGAATACATTAGTGACCTTGAAATGATGTTGGCAACGACCACGTTGGGCTAACCGATACGATTATTTTTTTACATATATTATTATTTTAAATAATAATATATAAATTGTTGTATATAAGTATGTATATTTTAAATATAATGTATACATTTACTTATTCTAAACTTATTATAAGTTGACACTGTTCATTAAAAAATCATAATACGGTCCGTTGAAGCTCGCCACGATTGGATACATATAAAACATAATGAATAGGTATAATAATTAAATATAATGTTGTTTCTTGGAAATGCTATAAATAATCTCGAGATTGAGACTCAT
The DNA here is from genome assembly GCA_959347355.1 of Napeogenes inachia. Taxonomy (NCBI): domain Eukaryota; kingdom Metazoa; phylum Arthropoda; class Insecta; order Lepidoptera; family Nymphalidae; genus Napeogenes; species Napeogenes inachia. Next base: position 12,111,528 of record OY365800.1, on the reverse strand, counting down.
GCAAAATGTCATATAAAATCATGTAGTACATAGAATACATTATTTCTTTTTATTTTTAAATTTTCGTTTCTATTATTTAATTCGTGCAAAATGATAATTAACAAAAAATTTCGTGATGACGGTTTCTTTAGCAAAATTTTTATTCTGTTTAAAAAACGTATTCACTATTTTCTGTTACCGACATAAACGATCGATTTGATTCATAACCCAAACATTAGTACATACGTTCCGAAATGGACTGAATTTGACACCACTAAAAATTTTAACAATAATAATATATAGTACGCGGCAATAAATATTGCACATCGACCTTTGGAAAGAGACAATCGGCTAATTTCGGCTTCGTAGAGCATTATCTCTGTCGCAGGAAATTGCAACAGTATGGTAACTATAAGGAGCTGTTAAAACAAGTATAATTTTCTTCTTTTCTAATTATATTTATTTTATGTATAAAAACATTTTTTTTCTATAAGTGGTTATTTTAATTGGGGAGTAATATAATTTAAGAAACATGCTTTTTATTATTTAAAAATTTTATTATTTAGGAAAATTATAACTGCACATAATAAAAAGCATTATACCCATTTTAAAATGAGACGTTTTAATACAGTAGCCGGCAATAAATATTACACATCGTTCTTTTGAAAGAGACAATCGGCTGATTTCGACTTCGAGGAGCATTATCTACCACACTACCTATGTCTCAAAATAATAATTAAAGCATAGAAGGAGCTTCATATTTTTAAGGCGTACACTGCCATTAGAATAACACTGGATTAAATTATCGATAACTGTGCTTTTTACTTTTTACAACACTGTAGCGAAAATTTATAGAATACTTAAAAATGCTCAAATATAAATATTGCATATAGCAGTCCTATAATTTGGTCATAGGATGATTTTCTCTTTATAATTTGTAAACCATTTAAAAAACAAAAATAGTTTATTGTAACAAAGAACAACGTAAAAAAATACCATGTTAGATCACTTACCGATGGAAGGATATGTTTTGAACTTAATTTTCTTTCCGGGAAGAATGGTCATATTTTCTTTCAACAAAACGAGAAAATATGTAAATAACTATATGAATTCGTAAATGAAACTAAACAAGAATAAACCACTGACAGCCGACATCAAACACAACCAAAATATGTAAACGTTGTCCATACCCAATAAGTCAAATATGAATTATACTTTCCAATTTATCATTATAATGGTGACTAAATGGTGACCAATTGACATTATAAGTCTGACAACTTTATATTTGTTTCTTTAATCATTATGTTTTCACAGTATGAAGAAAGAGGACACCTGTTACGCACAATTAAGTCTTCAAATTTTGGCTATTTCTATGCTTTAGTTATTGTCCTGAGACCTATGTGACGTTTTGTCAATCGTTGATTAAGTGCGACAGCGTGCGTTTGCTTCTAGTTCGAAATATATATTTAGAGTTCTAACACCTAAAATTTTTAATTATTTAAAGTTGTACTATGTCACCTTTAGGAAAAAGAGGGAAACCTTTACAAGGTCAGTCCCGCGAAATTATATACAATGTTTTAAAATATTTTGTAACTGAAGCTGACAGATTTTAAAAAAATGAAGATGACAATGTAAGTTGTTATTTTAAGAAGGTTCAAGAGCGAGTTGCAAATGCCACTGGAATTTCAAGAAGAACTTTGAACAATATATTAAACGAATTCAGTACTGAAACACATTCGACTGAACTTAAGTTCAGTACTCCAAAAAAAGGGAGACCAAAAAAGAAGTTTTGTTTGGATATGGATGATTTTGATTATGATATTGTTCGAAGAATGGTGTATGATTTTCACTTACGATTTAATGAACTGCCAACAATAAAATCATTAAAAGCTAAATTATCTGAAGCTATTAATTACAATGGGTCCGAAAAGACCTTAAGAAAAATACTTCACGAAATGGGATTTCGGTTCACTAAAATGGAAGATAATCGAAAAGTTCTAATGGAAAAGCACGATGTAAGTCTCAAACGAATGGAATACCTTGATAAAATACGTAAAAATATCGTCTACATGGATGAGTCTTCAATACATACATCCCAAACTAAAGGGAAATCTTGGAGTGATGATAAGAAAAGAGGAGTAAAAAGGCCAATTTCAAAAGGCCATCGTTTGATAATAGTTCATGCAGGAAATGAAAAAGGGTTTGTACCCGGTGCTTTTTTAACGTATAAAACCACGGACACTACAGATGACTATCACAATGAAATGAATTACGATAATTACGAGAAATGGCTGGTTAACCAATTAATTCCAAATATACCTAGCAATTCTGTTCTAGTTATCGACAACGCACCCTATCACAACAAATATGTTGAAAAACCCCCCAACTCAAACACTATTAAACAGGAAATGATAAACTGGTTAAAAAGACATGAAATTCCAGTTGATTCAAATTTAACAAAATCCCAAATTTACACTTTTATAGGTCAACACAAGGAGAGGTATACAGAGTTTTCCGTGGATAAAGTACTTGCCGATCATGGGCACACTGTGTTGCGATTGCCGCCATATCATCCGAATTTTAACCCAATTGAAAATATATGGTCTCAACTGAAAGGTTATGTAGCCTCTAAAAATGTGGGTATGAATTTAACTACAGTAAAAACATTCGTGACTGAAAAAGGAAACACGATCGGCGCTGAAGAGTGGAAAAAGGTTTGCGATCATTCAATCAAATGTGAAAATGAATATAGAAGCATTCAACACAGCTTAGACAATTACACTGATAGACTAGTGATAAATACAGCTGATAGTGACAGTGATATTGACCTCTTTGAGAGCACAGATGGTGTAATGGAAGTAGCTGAGAATTAGAATTATTATTATTACAATGTCTCATTTCAAGAATAGCTATAATGGTCTTTATTATACAGTACAGTTATAATTTTCCTAAATAATAAATTACGTGAACATAATGTAAGCATGTTAAGCTATTGCATGACTTCTATCGTGGGCCTTGAGCGTGGAGACCGAATCCAGAAATTCCGTAACGAAAATAACCTAACACACCAGTATTGTGTACCTATCATATAACAATAGCGTAAGCGCCAAGTTGATAATATGTGTTATGAACTTTATTGTCTACAGCTTAAGGTTTAGTTTAAAATAAATGTTTTACTTGTACAAATGTATTTTTTTCAACAAGGATTTTCATTTCAATGACTTTCTGTTATGGTGTTACAAAAGACCCTGAGTACAAGAATTTAACAATCGTAATTGAACTTTATTCCTGAGATTTAAGGTTAAAAACGTTTTAGCTGTTAATATTATTAACCTTTTTATGATATTACATAGCACTGATAATTTCTCAATTTAAATAGGACCATATAGTCCTATTTAAATTGAGAAATTATACCATTCTTATTTAAAATTTTATCCTATATAGCGTAGGAAAACCCTATAAATGAGTAATTTATTCACTAAAAGAAAAAAAAAAGTTTTTTTATAGATCACCACGCAGACGCAAGTTACACAACTTGAATTAACATCAAAGAAAAAAAAACAACTACATAAATAAATAAATAACTATAATTGCATAAGTTGATAAAAAATGCTATGCAAAAGCTTTACCGCGGCAGTCTCCTAGTGCCACACGTCTTTTTTTTTATTATTTTATTTTACCCCAGCTTAAAGCCACTACTTATAGAAAAATTTGTGGCTTTTATACAAAGAATAAAAATAGTTATCAATAGAAGCAAATTATACTTGTTTTAACAGCTCCTTATAGTTACCATACTGTTTCAATTTCCTGCGACAGAGATAATGCTCTACGAAGCCGAAATTAGCCGATTGTCTCTTTCCAAAGGTCGATGTGCAATATTTATTGCCGGGCACTATACATATTATATGGTCAGTTATGTAACCCGAGTTTAATAAAACGATCTCTGTACCATATTGAAACGTCAAATGCTTATTCGAGTGATTTTTAATTACTATGAACTCATTTGAATAATATCTTTTCCATGCTACATTTCGATGATGATTACAGCAAGTCACAATATATGGATCATGGGTAATAATAACACTATGTATTTGTTATAGGTATATAATGTATAAGCTCGTATATAATTATTTCCGTGTTTTTATTAATGTTATCTCGAAGTATAAATATGTTATTTTTATTTATTAAAGTTATGTACTTTCAGGTATTATCAATATATGGCGCCGTACATAAGTTACCCCACGCCGGGCGGTCACACTCCACCGTGTAAGTATTCATAATTGTTAATGATATAATTTGGATTGTATATAGCATATAATAAATGTGTGTCATGTACATATAAGTTGCCATTTTCACTATCTTGTTATTGATTTTACGTCAAACATGTATCGTACGTCAAAGTGTCAAGTTCAATGGCAACATCTTACCCTATATTTTTGTGTCAATGTCACGAATGAAACTTTAAATATATATAGTTATGTAACTAAAGGATGCCAGGGAATCTATTCTGAACGGACTTATTGGGCTTCTGAAAGGCTTGTGTCACTTATTTACATATGTTTCTTGTTATTTGATACTTTGACTATGTCCCCGTCCATCTGTGTCAGTGCAAATTATAATGTCAATTAATTTAAAAATTATAATGTCTATTACATTCTGACTAGAAATAAAGAAGTTAACAGACAAACTAATCTTTACTATTATATTCACTATTATTAATTAAATATATATAAAATAATGTATAGATCATTTTTATTCCCTTATGAACCTATTTTTGTCTAATGCTGCAAAACTTAAGTTGTCAGGTCCATTTATGTTGTATGGGCATATCCACTTAAATATTTAAGTTTATTCCTGAGCCATAATATTTTCTTTCAACAGATTTCTACCCTTCTAACGGGCAGCAGCTAGCAGCAGGGAGTGTGGGCGGAGCGGGCGGTCGCACCAACCCCGGTTCGCTGGTGCCGCAGCAGGGTGCCTCTGCTGCCGCGCCTGCTCTGCAGCATCCGCAGCAGCAGCCGCTCATACATCAGACCATTCCTGGTAACGAGTAGCATATATGCACTGACACATAAACATAACTTCACACTAGACAAAAACTATTTAAGGAACCACAAATAAATTAACTAGTACTAAAAAATGAAAAATGTAGCCTTTTTAATTATTCAACAAGTTTTGTTTAGCTTTACTTATATGAAACTTCTTCTCTTTAAAAGAATTGATATTTTTTATTCATAACATTTGCTATAATTGTTGTTCGAATACATTTCGATAACACTTACTACGATTTTCTACTAATGTTTTGAAAAATATTTTTTATATAGTTGAAATTAAATTTATTGAAATGGAATATTAATTATCATACGAGACACCGACTTAGTTTCAAGCACACGTAGATACGATACATGCGTTATTTGTAGGGATGCTCACATATGTACATGGCCAGTTAATACACATGCCAACATACAGAGTACCTTCTCATATATACGAGCACTTGCTTATGGTATGCTCAAAGTACAAAGTAGATAGCCTGACACACGCGCACAAGTGCCTTGCACAGAGCTCAAGTAGGAAACATTATACAAGGCACATCTATAACAAGCATTGCCTGCATTACCCATTTCGATATCTTGGGATTTAAGTGTAACCAACAATATAAAATATATATACATATATATTTTTACAAGCCTTTTCTTATATATTAAAAATAAATATAATAAGTTGGTTTTAATAAAACAATTTAAAAATTAAAAACATAATCTCTAAAGTTAATGTTATGTAGGTTAATCACGTCACTGCGTACTATATAAAGTTATTAATTCCATTGTTTCTCTTATTTTTGTTTTTTTTTTGCCTTTGATATTTAGTTGTACATTGAGTGGAACATCTTGGAAAAATAAAATAAATAAAAAAATGGGCCGAAATATATATTATATGACTTATTTTCATATTTCTTTGTTAAATATAAACCTATAAAACATACGATGATTATATGTATAATATCTCTTCATAGTTTATTTTCAAATACATTTTCTTGAGCCTCTTCATACTCCTTATCTAAGTTCTACTAGTTAGATATGTAAGATTGGTTGTTGTCTCTTATCTAGAGGAACTTAGAAGTATATCTGAAAATGTTTTCTTCGATAGCTAGCAGTTGAAGTACCATCGATTCCTCCACCAACAGTGTATTTTTTCTTCTGACACAGTGTTGTTTCATACCGTGTGTTAAATAAATATATTTAGTTTATCTTTTTCAAGACCCAACCAAAAATTATCATTTTGCTTTTTTTTTTCTTTTTAAAATATTTTTCTTACTATGACTAACTTGGTTATGTATTTTATTTTATAAAGTATCAGATGATAATTATCTCCGAAGTTTCAAATCTCTAGCATTGTTATTTAATCATTCGCCCTAATATGACATTAGCTTAATATGGTAATGTATCAAAACAATAGAATACTATTCAGAATTTGATCTTCTATAAACAAATTAATATAAACATACATATCTAATGGTTTGTACTTTGTCCCCAATACTGCTGACAACGTGATTCTTAGTATGGTATTTGGACTGGCACGTTTTTATTTTTATTTTTATAATTATAATTAATTAATTTTTAATATAGAGACCAAATATTGGTGACGCATACACGGCAGGTATATCGCTATGTATGTAGGTATGAGTGTTTCGTTAAAAATACCGTATTGCCTATCACGAAGAATTATTTTATTATTTAGAGTAGAATGTATATAAGAAGCTGTTCGCTTGTGGTTTTCCCCGGTTCAGCTAAATAACTTGACGCACTTGATTTAGTCGAAGAAGGCCAAGAGAATCACTTGTGATGACGATCTGACGGACACTTGACAGCAAAGTCTGGATGGATTGGAGCGTTTCGGTTGAATAGCATTTTTTTAAATTAACTCTACAGAGCTTGTATTTACCACGTGCACCTCGGCCTACCCCGTTTCATTTGAAGGTGTGGTGTTATTTATTCTATGTATGTAATTATGTATGTTAAGGAGATTATAGAGGAAGTTGACACACTACCATGTCTGAAAGTTGTTATACAAAGTCAGACCCATCTTTTTACCTTTTACATTCAAGTGAATCCTTTAAAAAAGTAAAAGGTTTTATTTTATTCCCTTTTATCCCACCTAAGGGGGGAATTTCCAAAAGCCCTCCCTAATAAAAAATAGCTCCCCCGCATTTTCCAACAAAAACTCAAGCCAAATTTTAACTTCTTACTTTCAGTAGTTTCGGTTGGACGTTATCTATAAGTCAGTTAGTCACTCAGTAACGGAAGTTTTATAATATTTACACATAATATATAGATGGATATGAAAATCAACTTATTATCTTTACTAACATATTATAAATAAGTCTAAAAGAATAGACTATAAAAACTGGGATCTAAAATATTAAGTTGATTGTCCTTTTTTTATTGTACTGTAACATATATGTATATATTTTCTTTTATATTCTTTGAAACTCAAGACACCTTTATGGGGCTGTTTATATTATTCATTCTGTCCTCGTCGCTGTCAATTCCATTTCGATACTTACACAATTTCTAAATAAAACTTCTTCATAATCTAACATACAATGTAATTTCAGGTATACGTTCGGTTCCCCAAAAACGTACTTCCCATAGACTTGCAATTATAAACCCCGTAACTCGTAAGTATTATTACCTTCTTTCATTTCTTTGATTTTTTAATACATTTACATAATCCTGCATTGTGTAGTAAAAATCTAGACATACTAGGGACTAAACTTATAAATATACATATTTAATTTTTTTTTCTTGCAGAACAAGATATATTTTCTGAACAATATAATAATGATAGCCAATATTTGAGTGGTGATTCGAGTGAAAGGCAAACTCCCCAACCAGTAAGAATAGCTTTATATATATTTTACTATCACTTGCTATTTTTTTTTCTATAAAGTCTAATTATTGATATGTTTTCTAAAAATTCTCTGAATAAAGCAGGAGCAACCAACACATACATTTGCTGAGGAGTTTTTGAGAATGGTCAGCGAAGCAGCAAGTCAACCGTCGGCAAGTGAAAGTGCTAGTAAATCGAACTTTGTTTCTAAGACCGTTGAAGTGCCTGCTACAAATGCAAGCTCCAATCAACCTCATTCAAATGCAATAAGTACTATTAATAGTAATAATATAAAGTCTGAAATATTAATTGTTAACGAAAGTAAAAACGTAGGACCTGAAATAATTGAATCCAACGAAACGCCGGTTGTGTCGGCAATATCGGACAGTCCTGTGGTAGTGCCTAAAATGCCTATGAATAATAAGCAACTTCAAAAGAATAGTGAACAGAGTCTGCCTTTAACCGTAGAAAATAGTAAGAATATACCGAATAGTAAACCACAAAAACAAAATAAAAGCAAACCAGTTGTGCCTCAAGATGAAATAGAAAAGCAATCAGAAATAGTGATTTCTATAGTTCCTCAAAGCGCGCAAGATGTGACCTCACCTGCGCCGTCCGAAGCGGCGACGCCCGCTCCTTCATCACCGGTCCCCACTCCGGCACCGGCCCCGGAAACGTCTGTGCCAATACTGGCCCCAACCCCAGCCACTAGTGCCGTAGAGCCGGAGCCGACACCTGCAGTGCCAGTGCCAGTGACAGTGTCCGCAGTGTCAAAGCCGGCAGTGCCAGCTCTCTCTTCTCTGACGTCCGCCCAAGCGCCTCAGCCGCAGAGAATAAAAGAGCCCCGAGAACGAGTCAGATCAGAAGATAAAGAGAAACCACTGACTAAATCTAAGGAGCAAGAAGACCCCGAACCAAACGGCCCCATTTCGGTTGGTGAGTACTTCATCCACTTGCTTAGTATTAATACCAAATAAGATATATAACGCTGTGGTATTTATGTCACCATAATATTAGATGTTAAGTAGGGTCTCATCTTATACTTACTGAAGGTAGCTCGTACATTCTTTTAGTGCTTTTAATATTGCGAAACTCTAAAACGATTGTGATATTTAAGTAGGACACAAAATGCAACTAATAATTCTCACACCAGATAACAATTACAGATAACAGTTAATACTTTTTAAAATGAATTATGTAAACCCCTAAAGAAGTAGAGTAAAAGTGAGAAATTTTATGATTATATAGCTTCAAATAATGCATATAAAATTTAAGTATAAGTAATTCATTCATAATTTTATATTATTAAAACATGTCACTGGTATTGGTTATGTATTGGTTATCAAATTATGATAATTGGTTGGTTTTGTAAGGTTTGATAAAGAATTATAAATTATTTCTTTGATATAGCTTAAACATTCATTCTCGTTCGATGTTTCTCACACAGTTACCAACATACTAAACAGGAAGCTCGTCTTCAATAAAACAATTTTATTCTTCGTTTCATGTCCTCGGGACTTTCACTTACAAAAAAACTTGTGGTTGTTACAAGTGGAAAGTTATAAAGCAATTTTCATTCCTATAGCAAAACGACTTTTCGTATCATTTTTTGCTTTTAATTTCGCCCATTCAGCAAGGGTTGAAACATGACAATCAATTTCACTACTTTTCTTGCAACTTTAACAGCTAATTCAACATAATTTGATTCTCTGATTCAACACAACCTAGTTCTCAGTCATATCATTTTTTTTCGATTTATTGTACACTAATTTTTAATTAAATAATTCAAACTAATTTTATAATTATAATACACTATCAGCGTTTATAAGTTTTATTACTGTGAAGTAAGTTCAGTTGTTTTTGTATAATAATCCAACCATCCATACTCACAATCATTCTGGTTTACAATTGTAGAAGGGTTTTAATACTCTGAAATAGCATCGAAAGGTCTATTTATTACTTTATTTTTTTTGTCGCCTGTTGCGTGTTGATAGTCCTTCAGCCATATTGTTACATATTTTGTAATATGTGGTATATCTTGAGAAACTTCTAGTGACCTTTAGGCATAAAGCATTAGTTGAATATTTTATAGCGAAAGGAACAGGTGCTGTTATTGCATTAATCATTTATTGCTGGTGTTAGTGTTATTTCTAACAGTTCGATATGACCTTCTTTGCTGGGTAGCAATCTGTTATTTTATTAGAGACTCGGTATACCGTCGTGGTAGTTCTAAGATTTGTAATAGTGGTATTGATACAATATTTAATTAATACAATCCGATTTTTATATTATTACCAAAACTTCGCTTCATTATGAAAAACGTGGAACTTTTGTTGTATAGAAAAAATTGTGTATAGGATTTTCCAAAAAAAAACTTTGAGTTTGAAATATATTTTTTGTTATTTTTTCTAAATAATATGTTGGTTAAAAAAGCAAGAAGAAAATCTTAGAAATTGTAAAAAAAAGATTTCGAAGGAAAGGAAAATGTTGATTAATTTAATCGCATTCCATATCACTCATGTCACTTTTCATTTATAAATTACAATAATAATGTGCTATTAAATATTTTACATTTTTAGGTAGTCAATATTGCAATTTAAAAAAATGTATCACCTGTCTTGACTTTTGAAACGTCATTGTATCAGCTGAATTAAGTTTTTTTTGTTATGGCAACACTGTAAATTTCATAGATAATAATTTGGATATCGCTGTGTATTGACGTAATACTAGTGCTGACAATATTCTATTTTACTATAAATCCTATAAAAATTAAATTATATAAATATTTATAATTAAACGTAAAATATTTAAGTTAAACGAAAATTAAAGTTTAAAATTTTAAAACGAAAAATAATAATTTGAAAACAATTTTATTTATAGAGTTCCATATAAAACGATAAAAAAATAATCATTAGGTTATTTTAACGGTTGTTAAGTTGTAATCACTTGCTATTAAATTATTAATTAAAATCGCAAAAATTGCAAAAATATAATTAAATTACATACATTTAATGTTAATGAAGGTTTTCCAATTGTTTTGCCTGGGGTTTGGTGGATTTTTTTAAATAATCGCTAAATTCTTAAAATATTTACGTCGATCGATTTCGTACTTGCGCACAACACTAGTTGCACTGTGTCGACTGTCCGCATGGAACGATTCAATATGGCGGCTTTTACTTCAGTCATTTGGAGCATGGCTGCGTTTTAAATATTTTTAACTCTATAACTTTCAATCTTTTTTACAACTTGATAATTATAATTTAGTTTTTTTAGTTTTTACATTTTTATCTAAGTTTTAACAAATTTAAGCAAAGTGATTGAAGTGAAACGAGTGCTAATAGTCATTCTAGATCCTTGAGTGACCTTTTGAATAGACTTTCTTTTACCATATTGCTACGTTTACTTAAAAATTTGAAGAATCTTATGAAGTATACTATTGAATTCAAGGATTTGCAAGCTGTGATATATTGAAGCAATCAGTGCCACTTACTTTATACAATATAGTCTAATATTCTCAGGTACAGTACAAGATAGAACTCCCACGTGGAAATACGACTCACATCTCTATTTATAGACTTCGAACTTGGTTCACGAAAAGCAAAAGACGATATTATAACTACCCGGAAAAATGTTGATGTGCGAATATTAACCGTGCTATTGGTTAATTTTGTTATAAATAGGCTTTTACTACCCCCCCGATCTTATTTTGGACATATCGTACGTACCGAAAGCTCTGCCATTTTGCTAAGCTCGGGAATATATGTTAAAATATTCTTTTATATTATCTAATCATTTATAAAATACGTCTTCATATTTCTCAATAAGTGACCCACATTATTATCGACATTCTGTTTTAGACAGATGCAATTAACTTTAATTAGCATTCAGCAATGCATGATATATATCTGATGATGCAGTGATTTATTTATTTCTACATACCAGGATGTATAATAGTACAGTATTAGTGTTAAAATATATTAATAAAGCTTTATTAACTATTGTTAGACATTGGGTTTTGGTTTATAGGTGTGTAACAAAAGTGAAAGCAACTAGAAGACCTTTAATATCTTAATAAATAGTATACAGGTTGTATGGCTGTGTAATTTTTAAACCTAGGCTTGTGTTAAGGTCTTAGTGTGTTATTTTGTACATTTAGTATCCATCCAGCAATTACCACATTCCATTTAATACTACAAGTAATTATAAGAACCTTAGGGCCCATTCCTGAAAAACTAATTTTAAACTACACTTGACATTTTTTAATGAATTTGTTATTATGATTAAAAATAAATGAATGACCCATTGGTTATTCATTTAAATCAATTAATTAGAATTGAATATGCAAATTCCTTAGAACAAATATATATTTATTAAAAGTTATTTTACAATATAGATTATATATTAGATAGATTACTATATAGATTTGGAACAATGGCAACATAAAATTATCATGTGTCAAAAAATATATTTTATGTTGTCTGCTAATACTAAAACATTTTCAAATATTTATTTTTATAAATAGGTTTTTAACATTGTTGTAGTGGATAGTGTATAACATATTTTTTTTTTTCAGAGATTAGTTCAGTTGATAGTATAACTGACACTATCAATCCTCCAACTAGTCAAGTACATGAAAACTCTGAAACAGATATACCAAAAACAGTAAAACAATCAGAAGCAGAGACTGACAAACCAAGCGATAAGAAACCCGAGGTTGTGATTAACAGAGAACCTACATTCCCTGTCAAACCCGCTCCCACTGCCACTGAACTTTTATCAGCTAGTATTGAGAAGGTTGCTAAAGAGCAGCAGCTAGTTGAATCCGAGGAGACAATTAAAAAAGAAGAGTCTGTTGTTAACCAAGCACAAGCTAAACTAACTCAAAGTATAGCTAGTGCTGCACGCAATCAACCTGAACCTAAAATGAAAGATATTAATCTCAACATTAAGACAGGTTGGTTCTCTTATAAACTATACTAAGTGATTTATATTACTAACTTTATATTTATAACATTTTCTACTGTATTATTTCTTTAGATCCTGATACTACCAATGGAAACCCCACTGAAGTTACTAAGGTGGAGACTGTAAAAGATGAAGGAAATAAAAATGAAAAGGCAATGAAGAATAGTAAGAATAATAACAAGAAATCTAACAAAACGGCAAACAATGAAGTCACTCCAAAAGAAATGGTATCATATGAAAATGGTAAAGATGAGACTGATAAAGTTATAAAGAAACAAGAGAAAGTTGTATCTAAAGAAGAAGAATTGGGTGAGCCCGCTGAGTGCCCATCTGAACCTGATCCAGCCCCTGAACCAGCAACAGCACCAGCCCCACCCCCAGCACCAGCTGCATTTGTTCCTAAATATCAATACTCTGATGGTACAATTTTTTAATCACTAGCAATATACCTATAACTTATTTTTATAGTAAGATACTATCTAACAATTTAAATGCCTTATTTTAATTACAGATCAATGGTCTCCACTGAACAAGTCTGGCAAGAAAACTTATGATATTGGTTTGCTTATGCAAATAAAAGATGATCCTCTATGTAAGAATAAACCAAATGCTCCAAAGCTAGAGGCCTGCAATGTGATTAGAGTAAGAATAATTATAATTTTGGCATTTTTGGTCTTGTCAGTCTCAAGAGTTTTTATAATATATTATTATTTCAGACTGCCCCAATTCAGGAGCCATTGTCATTCAATGCAATCTCGAGATCGATGATCAACGATCAAAACTCATTATTCCCCAACTTTGCAAAGAATTCAGGTGTTGGTAATAGAAACAACGCCCCTCGGGGAGAACACAAGAAGGATGGAAGAAACTTGCCTCAAAGTGGTGAGTGTAAAAATGTCTTTTATGAATATTTAGGGAAGCCCCACTAAATTCTTTTACTGTATTTATATCCAATCAATGTATGGTCAATACTTATGCTAATGATGTCTCTCTGTACAGTTAGCGAAGCAATCATTTAATAAGCTATAATTTAATTAAATATATAAAGCTAAAAGTTGTATTCACGAAATCCCTTAGTTTGTTATAAAATATCTAATGCACAAGTCTTGTGTAATGCACAAATATTTTTGCTTAGTAGGTGATTTATTTATTAAATTATAAGTTATATTTACCTACATACTATGCTAAGCTACCTACATACCTTATGAAAATGAATTGGTCATGGTATTTTATTTGCTCTTGAATAACATTTTTTTAATATATCATTTAAATTTTAAATTTTTGTCACATAAAAAAGTACAAAATAAAAAAATAACGATTTATAATGTTACTAGGCAAAAGCAGTGTAAAGTTGACACCTTCAGGTAGTGGCAGCAGCGCTCACAAACCTGTCATTCACGTCTCACTGTCACTGCGTGAGGAGGTGAAGCTCAATCAGTCCAAAGATGCCTGGAGACCCACAAGGTTCAAGAAGGAAAATCTTACTGAGGACGAGTTTAAGACACGGGTAACATATTGCCTTCCATTACTTCTGTTGATTAATGTGAACACTCGTAAACAAAAGCCTGCAAAAAGTTACTTTATTGATTAGTAATATGGTTTGTCATGTCAACCATCTCATTTTAATCTCTACATACAATCTACATCATATATCTCCATAATAATTATCACATATGTAATTATTCAGGATCTGTATAAGAAGTTCCGTGGTATTCTCAACAAGCTGACACCTCAGAAATTTGATACACTGCTGGACAAAGTAAAATCTCTAGAAATTACCACACAATCTCGCCTTGAGGGTGTTATTGATTTGGTGTTTGAGAAAGCCATTGATGAACCAAATTTCTCTGAAGCATATGCTGCTATGTGTAGTAAATTGTCAATGCTAAAGGTAAACATTTATTCATCTATTCCTTTTGTTGTGTGTAAGTTTAAAATTAATCTAAATATTATGTACTAGGTGCCATCAAATCATGCTCCTGAGCAATGTGTGAACTTCCGTGCTCTGATCGTTACCAGATGTCAGAACCAGTTTGTCACAGATAAGGTGGACGAGCAAGTGCTCAAACTAGAGAAAGACCTTAATGAATGCACCGATCCTGTAAGCACATTATTAAAAAATGTGTAATTTAATGTGTTACAATAAATACTCAGTTTATTATGTGATATTTACAGACCAAGAAAAAAGAACTGCAGCTACAACTTGCAGAGGAAAATAGGCGTGTCAGAATGAGATCAGTGGGAAATGTCAGATTTATAGGTTAGTACGAAACTAGTTATATTGTATTTGCATATTATTTCAATTTATTCAATTAATGATTCATAATAAATGTGGACAAGCTTAATGCGAAAATTTACAATATATTCTCAATAATTTGTAAATCTAGCAGTATTAACAAAGTTTTAAACAACTTTGTTTTTTAATATCATCAATTAATCAAAAACTGCTGAGCGAAGTGTGATTTGTCTGCATTTAAATTGTGTGTTTAATTTATGTTTGTCGTTTATTAGTCGAAAAGACAAAAATAACTTGTCTTGAATAGAAAAATCTAATGCCTTAATAATTTTCGATTAAATGCATAGCCCTATGTATGTAAGAGTGCAAAGCGAATAATTATGTATATCAGCTGCATTTATAGTGTTGATGTTTTATTTTAATTTGCGGTATCGACATGTTGGTCCCAGATGGTGATATCATTACGCGCACATAGCATTTACCGTGCTATAGACTTTTAAATTGTCCACTAAGTGAATAAATTTGGGATCAACCTCTTTCAATTTATGCCATAGTCCAGCCATAAAAAACTAGATATCATTTTATTTGTTAATTTGTTTTATCTTGAATATTTATGATTTGCTAGCAAACTTTTAAGATATAATTCTGCATATGCCTTTCTTATGTAATTCATGAACAATCAATAAGTTTTATTTTTGCTTATCAACTTATCACACCAACAAATAAACTAAGCCCAATAATTGTTTTATTAAAATATCAGAAACTTTCGCAAAAACTACATGTGTTGGGACACATTTGTGCAAATGGCAACATTCTCTTATAAATCAGAATTTACCTCAATTTAATTAAAAACAAACTGCTGACTTATACTATGCATATATAGCAATAATATTTTTTTTCTTTGGAGACTGAACGGATTATTGTGTTGAAGTTTTATGCTTATTATAATTTATAACATAAGTTCTTTTTTAATATGACAATTTAAAACCTTCAACATTTTCATATTATTATTATTTTTATGCAAATGGCAATTATATATTCTCTTGTAAATTTATTCATTGGATTGAGTTTTAAATGTTAGTTTCAGTGGTTTCAAATTGAAATTGTACCATTTTGTAAACACTATGAAGTGAAGACAAATAGTGTCATGTCATTTGCAAACTTGACACTATTACACTAACAGTATAAATATATAGATGTACAAAACGCAATGCGAGATTTATAATTTGAGAAATATAATTTGGTTTTCATATGCAAGTTCTTTTGATCAAACAAACACTTATATAGAGCAATCATTGTTACAGGTGAACTGTATAAACTAAAAATGCTCACATCTAAGATTATGGTGTACTGCATGACATACTTGATTGAAAAACTTGAAGAAGAGAAATTAGAATGTCTCTGCAAATTACTCACCACCATTGGTGAACAAGTAGAAAGTGAATTCAAGGAGCAACTGGAGAATGTCTTTAAAAAAATGCAGGATATTGTTGATCGCAAATCCAATAAAATAAGCAGCAGAGTTCGTTTTATGCTTCAAGATGTTATTGAGCTTAGAAAACGAAGATGGGTTGTCAAGAATGTAGTTGATCTACAGCCTAAGATGATGGATCAGATCCAAAAGGAAGCTGAGCAACAGCAACGACACATAGAGGTACTTTTATTTAATTTACGTAGTGATTGGCTATAGGAGCTGCAAAAGTCAGAATATCATCAGAACTATTTAAGTTACTGATTATTAGGTAAAGTGGATATTCAACTAATTATCTTTAATTTTTTTGAACTAAATTGATTTGGATGGTCCATAGCATATATTTTTCTCAAGTGCTCAGTAATTACTGACTGTTTTATGTACATTCAAGTAGGACTAAATAATATGATGTATTCAGTTAATGAACGCGAATCCAATGGGTGGTGGGTTCCGTCGCGAGGACGGCGGCCGAAACAAGCGCGGTGGGAGACAGGGCTCCAATTCGTTCATGGACAATCAGTGGAAGCCAAACACCCGTACCAACTACATTGTTGATACATCTAAGCTTAAGGCTGTCACACAGAAGGTATCTAGCAACATACCCAATTTTATATAGTGGTATCATAATTCAATATTCACTTATAAGAAACAACTAATTCTATAATACATTTTGACACATGTACTTATTTGGATACATTTTAAATTTATTTACTGACCATCCATTATTTTTCTCAGAATCTTACTGACATTAAGTTGGCTCCACATAACTCTGGTTGGAATCATGGATCAGGAACAAAGAACACAGCACAGGCCAGCAGTAATTCTATGATAAGCCTCTCAAAGAATATGTACAGTATGCTTGAAAATGTGCAAACAGATCCTACATCATTAAGAAGTAAGAATTTTGATATGAGAAAAACAGCAATATATTGATTATATTTGTATACTTTTATCCTTTAAATTTTAAAGCAACATAATATCATTTTCATAACACATATATTTTTTTTCCAGCAAAAGATCTGTCAACGGGTTATCAACATTCCAAATCCATTGAGAGATCAACCTTCAATTCCAGAGGTGATTTTGTGTGTTAATAACTATTTATAAAATTATTCGTTCCATAATATTCTGTTGTAAACAGTGCTTTTCTCATAAACCTATAGTTATAATAATGAAAAGCACTTTTAATGGGGAATAAGGTTCATTAAAAATATATTTACTCATATTTTTTTATTACAATATTGCCCAGACATAACTATTATTGGACAAGGTAAGTAATAATCTCATATAATATTAGTGCTGCATTTGTATATAATTAGAATGCCATTAGGCAGGCTACTATAAGATTTTATGCATCCTCTTTTTAGAAATATTACTATTATTTACATACTATTATTATAATAATGTATTTTATATCTATTTGGCTCCTAAAGACTGGTTCTACTAGTTTCTTGTCAATAACGTGGGCGCTCAACTGCTTATAGGTAACGGCGGTGGTAGTCGTTCAGGTTCAGTCGGGGTCACCAGATCTAACTCGAGTAGCCGAGGTGCGCCTGCACCAGCCCCGGCCCAAGAGACCGCAGCTCCTGCGGTGGCCGTACCCCAGGAGCCCTTGCCCGACAACAAAAAAAGATCGTATAAAATGCTTATTATGGAGAGTTTCATTAATCCGAATGAAGATGAGTTGGTTTCCGACATTAAGCTGACTATGCCACAGCAATATCACGCTGCAATGGTCACGGAGACTGTTAATATTGCTTTAGAAAAGTGAGTACCAGCTTAAAATATAAACTTTATCTTCATATCTTTATCTAGACCTGCTTTACAACATTGTTATATTTCAATGCATTATTAATATATCGTGTTTTGCAGGTCAGCAAAGGAGATGCAGATTATTTCGAAAACGTTACTTCAATTGGTATCAACTGGTATACTATCAGTGGAGAACTTTGTGACTGGGATGAACGAGATTCTGGAGTTCGCGTCTGATCTATACATCGATATCCCTATGTTATATGAGTACTTAGGAAAGATTATAACTCCTCAAATAGAAAAGAAGGTGTGGGATATTTTTAACATTTATCTTTTTTTCTATTACATTATTAGCAATTAATACAACAGTTCAGTTTTCGGTAACCACGATTGTTTATGAATGTTACATTTCCAATTGAAGAAAAATATATTTTTTTACTGATTTCTCAAGGTATAATTGTTATTCTCTTTCAGCATATCACGTTTGTACAAACATTTAATTTATCAGAAAACATCATACAGTCCAATCACGGTCATTTGTTCTTAAAAGCAATAATAAGAGACTTAAAGGAAAGTATGGGACCTTCATTTGTAAAAACGAAATGGCAGGAATCAGGCCTTGAACTAAAGCAATGGATGAGTGAGGATCAGGTACATAATATTTATAAGACATGTATAACATTGACTTAAACAAAATATTATCACTGGTATTGCAAAATTATATCATTAAAACATATTCAGGTTCCAAAATGGCTAGAAGATAATAAGTTTGAATTTTTGGAGGGCGGTAAGCCCAGTGAAGAAATAAAAAAGATTTTGACACCAAATGAAACGCAGAGTAAATTATTGCAACTTATGAACACTGAAGAAAATTGCGATTGTATACGAGGATGGGTGAAGGTTAGTATTATGTGATAATTGATTGATTTTTAATTGTTTTTAAAGGTGTATCCATTTTAAACTTAGTAATTTGTTAAAAAATAATAATTTGATCAACATGAGCTAGACTCGAGTCTGTGACATATGATAAACTTTCCAGTAAGTCTGCTAATTTAGACTCAATATTAGAGAATTATATATAAAATATATAATCTTCTATCTGTAAATAGGATAATCTGGGTGCATCATCAAATGAAGATCGGTTCATTCGCGCTCTCATCCAAGCTATTTGTGAGCACGCTCTGTACGGCTCGGACGGGAGAGGCGTACTGCATTTCAGTGAAGAACGTATGCGCAAGTTTTCGCCACTCATTAGCGAGTTTGGGGAAACGCGTTCCCAACGCGAGGCCAGTTGCTTATTTGGCATTCAGCAACTTATACATAGGCTTGAGCATCCTCAAGGTATATATTTAAGAAAATACATAACCTATTTCATGTATATATATGTATTTCATGAGTATTTTTTTTCAGGTCTTACATTAGAAATATTCCAATATTTACATGATGGGTATATAATAACTGATGAAGGGTTTATAGCTTGGGAGGAATCAGAAATGGAACCGGAAGGCAAAGGTCTGTATTGATTATAATTAATATTATATTATAATATCTAATATATTAAATGTAATATATAAAATATAATAAATTTTATTTTCAATACTATTGCATTATAAAACGTTACAAAAGAAAATTACGATGATTGGCATAATACAGTAAGAAATTTCATTTTTTAGTTATTATTGAATATTAAGATTATGAATTTGTACACAGCGGTAATGCTGAAGGCACTTACGTCATTCTTCACGAGCATTAAGGAGGCAGAAGCAGATAATGAAGAGTCTGGAAGCGAGGAATGACGCACCGCCCTGGCAGCGCGCGTCGTGCGCGCCGCCGCTCTCGCCGCGCCCGACACCCCCGATACCCCCGGCACCCCTGACTCCTCTGCCGCTTCAGACTTCTCCTCCGCCTCTGACTCCCCCGCCACCCCAACACCAGCAAGACCCAGCGTCTTCTATATTTTTATATATTAGACATAGGCGCCCATGTTTCCAACACTCATAGATATATTTATACTTTAACGCTTTACTTAACCGATGCTAGATGAAGTTGTATATTTGTTACGCGTAGTTTATTTGTGAAGTAGACCTAAATTTTAATCGCTTCAATGTGTTTCATTGACGTGTAATTGGTTAGAATGTTGATTTAAGATTAAATTATAAATGACAAGACATTGTGGTCGTACAATATCTTGATTTGGGATAATGAAAATTTTGTGGTCTATTTGTGACATGGTTGTATCTTTCTTAAAATAATACTTGTTCTCGAATTGGAATGAGCACACTATATGTATCACAGATATAAGGGTGCACTATGCTAGGGAAGTATGATGCTACTCGTAATATATTTATGAGAAGTTTACTCCCGCAATAGTAGTAAGTTGTGCCTCTCGTGCTCATTCCTCTTCGATGCTCAATTAAAATCTCCGTAATGATTTAATGTATTCAGCAAAGAATATATTATCAAGCCAGCAAATTTAGTCCATATTAAATTTAGCGACACTATTTGAACTACGTTCTACAATAACATCCGAAGTAATAGGTTATGTATGTATAATTTATGTATAACATATATATATTCAGCTACTTTTATACATGCGAATGTAAAGTAATTTATAGTTTTATAATATTTACATAGTTATGTCTTTATCGTAAAGAGCTGTACATTGCTGCTCGTTATTGGATACGCAAAGAACGCCGTGCGCTGCGTCTCTCTAAAGTAACGTTTAACTAAGGACATAAATAATTAAGTTATAATTTATTTTGGAATAGAAAACTATGAATGTTAAAATTGAAACAATACAATATTCAATGTTCCGGCTTGATCGGTTCCATCAGGACAATGATAACTACAGCGGACCCATATTATACAAACCGGATAGATTAATGAAACGAAATAATATATTAATATTAATCATTATATAAAAAATATCTAATATAAATAATGTAAGTGAGAACTTCATATGGGGGTGAAATGGCGTAATTCTTAATGCTCCGCCGCTACGACCCGAATGATCCTGTACCAAAACATGTTCTATGTGCGGTGTTAACAGATTATAATATTATATTTAATGTTTGTATATCAATTTGTTTTCAATTATATAGATATAGACAGCTAATTTTTGAACTGATATAGTATGTTAAATGTAAAAAAAAAATAGATATTTTGCCTATACACCACATAGTAAATAATTTCAGTTTTGTGGTTTTCAGTTAGTTTAGATGGTCGTTATTATATACCGTAACAAATAAACGATGACACCAAAATCATTTTGCCGAGCTCGGCTCCAACTTAGTAGACTGAAATAAATTCATACAGTAGATAAATTAAGAAGTAATCACAAGTATCACACCAACAAGTATACTATGTAAGTAATAGAAACAATACGTTTTGTTATCCTGGAGGCGCTGGCCCCGAACTGCGTTTTCGCCTCTGTTGGGAGTCCTTTTTATCCTTAATATATTTTCTTTGCTTTCTTTAGATATTTAATCATCTCCTGTCACTAAACTTCCCGATTGCACGCAATTAGTATCGTAGATCATTCTTTATAATTATTTTTATTTTTATGTTTTTAAATTTAAATATAGATTTATTATTGTCTCAGTTAGCTGAAACCATTGTCTCAAAATCCGCGGTGAGACTGCAAGCCGCGTTTACACCTTTTCTTTTTCACTACTGAGTTTATTATTATTATGGATTATCTTGTCAAGTTAATGTATGTTATGTAAATAAACTTTATATAAAGAATACATTTTTATTTATGTGGAGCTATATGAGGAGTTTTAACGTAGTAACATTTAAAGTATTTTATAATCAGTTATTCAATACTAAAAGCGCTCCATATTTTAGCTTGGAAAATAAATATCACATTTATGTATTAGAAAAACATTGTAATTATTTTAGCATTTGTAAATTTCAAGACTAAATTTTATATCAAAAAGCTGCATCATGTCTTTATATTGTTCTGTAAGAACTTCAACTGTCCGGCTCCAGTAATTGCGTTTGGATTCTTCATCTTGTATCTGTATGTTGATTTGTTTCAATTCTGCACACAAAATAAATTAATCTTTCAGTCCTGTTATTCCCGTATTTAAACAATTCTCGAAGATTCTCGTATGGTCTGGAATGTCAGATGCCTAATAGATTTTATTAGATTAATATACTATATTACTTCTTAGTTATTTATTTTATGCATCAATCTACATTGAACTTTCTAAAATTTTAACCTCTTATGGAATGATATATATATAAATTGAAAAAGATAATATTTTTTTAATTTTTCATTGAATAATCGTATGTTTTAAGATAATTCTTTTTCATATTCATATCTAAGGTGTATAGTTCTGAAAATATTTATGATAGGAAAAGTGCGTCTAATATGAGTTGTCGTGAAAACTATGAATGCAATCTCTTTTGAGAAATCAAACGGTAACATTGAACTAAAACATTTGTCAATGAACCGTCATGTTATTTTCTCCAGAGGGTTAAATAACTATATAGCATAATAAACTCGACCTGTTTTTAATCCATTATAATGTTAACAAAAATCATGTATTTTTATTATAAACTGCATTCAATCCAATCTTTGATAGTTTAATTTCATGTTATATTTTCTTTTGGCTATTTCTGAACAAACAATTATTGTTTATTATCTATTTTTCCTTCGACGGGATACTAAGTTTAAAAACTAGTTTTAATTTAATCCTATACTAAGACAGGTTGCCCTTTTTTTTGAACTTCTGTTTTATAAGAACAAGGAACATTTTATTTTATACATAAGTCACCCGACTCCTTAGTCCTGATCGTTACTGCCTGACTGAGTTTTACAACGAGCATCTCATTATTTAGACAATCTAAAATATGAATAGAGATAGAATGAGAAAGGTTATTATTTTTACTATTTGAACAACTACTAACGGCTAAGAACTTTCGTTGTCCATACTATTTGATACGGCAAATCAACCGTATTTTTAAATGACAATTTAGAACGCATTTTCCTAAGTATTTTTTTTAAACTGGTAACATAAGATGTATGAATAGGCACAAATTATAATATTTTGGTCATTTTCGACTTTATTCGTATTTAAAAGGGTTTTAAATAAATGTCATGCTAATGCTTCTTATATAATAAATATAATGCCAGGAAGGCAGTGGAGAAATATTGCAGAAAGAAGACTACCTACTTTGTTCGACAACTCATTTAGAGAGGCTGCGTATGATGCAGTTATCATGATGAAAGGAAACAATCTTATGGATTTCTACACCTGAAAATTATTTTTTTCGATCTCCGAACTTAAAAAAAAATCAGATATTGTTAACGTCTAGTAAACAATTGAGGCGCTGAAAGACAGCGAAGCCTTAAAATTTAGAATAAATCCACATGATTGCTAAAAACTTTTGTCAGTAAAAGTATATGTAGGTCGGTAAATGGCTAAGCCTACAAAATGAATCCACAGTTGATATCATTTCAAATCAAGATAAAGACGTTGTCCCAGATGTTAAGTAAATAAAAATACCGTCTGTTTGTTTGTGGCAATGCACAGTTATCACAAACGTAAATTATCATTCCCAACCCTACTTTATAATATATACTAAATTTACCTATCTATACATTTACTAAAACAAAAATTCGATAAAACACAAAAATCTGTTTGGTGTATAACTACAGTATAAATACAGTATAAAAATAAATGTTAGCATAATATTAGAGGTGGACAACCGAAGGACATCATGAGACACTGATTTATATTACCTATACCTACCTATTCTAATTTGGTTTAATTTATTGTTAAAGCTTTTATAGTTAACTTCTATTAACACAATGCAATGGCATGAACACAATAAGAAAATAAAAGAATAATCACAATATCAAACCTTGCCGAAATAATAATAACCGACTCTTCTATAAATACTTACCGATATATCTAACCTCATCTCCGTATTTTAGTAAATGATTAAAACAAATGAAGAACATCATACTTTCGCACACTCCACACGACACTATGGTGAGTGCTTTCCGCAAGTCTTGTTCGCAACAGCGGCCTGTGTACAACAAACGAGTCAGCCCGGGCATTAGCTCCAGCACACGCCGGAGAGGCAGTTCTGGTGAACGCCATTGGTGAATACTCAGCGTCACTACGGAAGACAAGATTACAAATTACTTAGATTACCCATCTTTGAGTTTTTCTTAGAACAATAAAATGTTAACATATACCTAGTATGACTTTTATGTCATAAAAACATACCGTAGAACATTTTTGTTCTAATCTAGATAAATAGACAGACATGTCGAACTTGCAATCATTAAGATTTATGATACTCTATCAGCATTTGCAGTAAATATAAAACAGTTACAATTATTATAAAACAGTTTATTTAACATATTCATATTAACTTATCAATATATACCTAATCTTGTAATATATTAATTTCTCACCTAATGAGTTCGAGTAATAGTATGCAAGGGAACGCATAAAACAACTGAGATCAGAATCCTGTCGCTGAGTAACATTTAGATCTACACCAAGTTGAAGATGAGCTTCGCGCAGCGGCACACTTGGCGTCAAGAATCTTCTAACATTGTCATAATCACGAATACGAACTGCCCAAAAATATAAATAGTTTTCGAATGGAGTTTTAAAATAATAATCATAATTCTTATAGGTAGGTATATTTCTTATAAAAGATTCTAAATATAATCTGTGGAATTTTATTTAACGTATAAATTATTGACTAACAGAAAGCCATAAAAAGATAGAGATCGGGACAGGCAATAGTGACTCGTCTCCAAGCCGTATCTGGAATGTCGTAACCACCGACTCCGAGGCTCGCATCTGCCTTCCCGGGAGTTTGATTTTCACGACAGATGAGCTTTAAGTATAAAAATAATAATATAACAATTATACCTTTCGGTAATTGTACATTCAAGAAAGGTTTTCTTTATATTATTTATAAACACCTGTAATCGGAAGTGGGGTCGTCGCAGCACTGGAAGTAACGCTAACAAGGCATTTCCGGTCCCATCCGCTATATGGGCGTACTCCAAAGCTAAAATACGAAGCTGTCGCAGTTCGCCGAGGCTTCGAAGAAAACACTGTCTAGTCTGAGGCCGAAGAATGTGCTGTCCACTACCTATACACTGTATCAACTAAGTTAACAAGTCGCGTCATTAGAAAATGTATTTATTTATAGATATCTAAGAACTTGTAGGTTCTATTAAGCTTTAGCAGTTGTAGCTCAATTTAGTTTAATTATTGTTTAAACTTTGTGCGGCTATGGTAGAAAAAGCACAAAAATAAAATAACTTCACTGGACATTTATAATTTATTAAAATATGTAACTGGTTAAAATTATAAGGTTAAATTAATAATAAAATACTATTCTGTATATTCAAGTGGATTTCTAGGTGTTACAGGTCCATGTGCTTCCGGTAAAATGGCGGTTGCTGTAGAGTTCTGTATAGTTCTGTACTGAAAGTTCGGCAGTGATCTTCGAGCCTCGTCTACAGTATCTCTTAATCGGTCCGCACCAACGCGGGGGGCTATTTGAGTTTCCTCTCGACATTCCTTGATTAAAACTTTCATTTCATCATCTTCCATGGGGCTGATAGCAATACCAGACTTTTCTATATGCTGCTTCAATTCAATATTAATTCGCAATAGTTTTTCCTTACTTGAATGAGTCCTCCACGGCCGCTTAGGATCTGATATAGTGGGTGTTATATTATCAGCTTTCATTTCCTTTTTTGCGCTGAAATAAAAAAATATGTAAATATAATGGTAATAGTAGGTTGGTAACACTTCACCTTTTTGGCCAAAAAATATTCTAATATTTAAAATCAACAACCGTTTACTTTCTTCCAGAAGCGCCTTTAATTTTTGTTCATTTTCATCCAGCAGCTGCTTATCGGGTACATACGGATTTTCATACGATTCGTTTTCCATATTCTCAGTATCTAACTCATCGCTATATTTATCATGGAACTCTTTCACCAGCCCAAGACATCTTTTAGATATTTTCACCTCTGGAACATTGATTCCCTCTAGTAATTTAACTATTTTAGATTTCTCTTCATCAGTTGCCATCTTACAACAATATCGTATAAAACAAAGCTTGTTAAATAAGTAGTCATAGTAACGATGAAAGTTAAGTTTCAAAGAGTGAGCCGTCACTTCCACACATCAAATTATAATAAAACAAACCTACACTGATCACAAAACTACTTTCTAATTACCGATATAAACATACAACACTTTAGTAATAATAAATCAAGCTATCACACGTTAAACGTTTTTAGAACTAGCGTAATTTACAGTCATTACAAATTAGAAACATGTACAAAAACAGATTAAAATGTGTTGTAAATAGCTACAGCTACCTATCTAATGCATCATTGTATATTTATATGAAATAACAAACCTTATCACATCAAATATTTTGTATATATTATTCAAAAAGACGAAGCATTCACCATAGTATTAAGCTTCATAGAGGCTACATTGACGTAATACGTAGACAGTCCTCCCAAGTAGAATCCGATCATTGTTAGAAAAGCAGCGCAAGGGAGAAAGAAACACACTAACTTGATACTTGGATATAATACCAGCAGTCCGGGACCAGACAAAAGCATTTTTATTAAAGTATTTTTTGTGTTTTTAAGGATAATGTTATTAATTTTACAATTTTTAGTGCTTTAGTGATTTCAATTTTTTATTATTATTATTTTTATATTTTATACAAAAATTATAACTTCAAATATGACATTTCGGTTTAATAAATTTGTTTTACTTTGTTTTTGAAGGAGGTTTTATTACCTTTTAATATAGTGTAATCAAGCATAGACATAAACTTTTTACTTATAGGTACTAGATTGTAGAAATATATGTAAGATATTATGTTATTGTAGGTTTAATTATGTACCCCGGCTAGAGGTGACCTACCTATCATGCCTAGAGTAGCATCCCTGGAAACTTGTCCGAGGAGTTATTAGTTTAGTTTGATCTCTTTTATAATCACTAACCAACTTACCTGTTATATAACTGTAGTTAATTAATAAGGGATTTTCATTTGGTAAAACAAAACGCCAAAGGAACAGATATTTGAGGGATTCCGCCGCAAAACAAGCCAGTTGTTGTATTAGTCGTACTCCTTCTAATCGCTTACAGCATAAGTTTTCAAAAGAAACCAGCTGTAATTTGTCCTGGAAGCTGAGTTTTACTATTATTCTAATATTTCTTTTTAAGTATATTAAAGTTACCTACAGCCTGCTATGACCCCTGACATATTTTTTTATTTAAT
Source organism: Napeogenes inachia (assembly GCA_959347355.1). Lineage (NCBI taxonomy): Eukaryota > Metazoa > Arthropoda > Insecta > Lepidoptera > Nymphalidae > Napeogenes > Napeogenes inachia. The sequence goes on along the minus strand of OY365800.1, from coordinate 12,083,941 downwards.
GATACGTATAAAATATATATAATTTCAGCTATTGATATATACCTATATATATGAAATATACCTCTGTTTCAAAATATAGGCCTAGTGCGGGTCAGACTCGCGCACGTAGGGTTCCGTACCTTTATATATAAAAAAATATGTGATGTAACTAAAAATTTAAGCTTAAGGAAACGTGTAGCAACTTTTAAATTGTAAAAAAATTTTGATTATATTATTTATTTTAAAAAAATACGGTTTTGGCAGTTCTTCCTTTAACTGTGCTATAAGATTTTGCTTGGTACCAAATTTCAAGATTCTGATTTTATGGAAAAACCCCTATAGATTTCGATTCCTTCACCAGTTTAGATAAAATGCGGAAATTTGATGTATCTTTTGATTTCGTTGGCTTAGAAGTTTGACTTTTTTCACTGAGACCTGAACATCTACTGTACTTAAGACCATAAAAAAATCATATAAAATATTCATATTTGATATAAACTTCAGCTTGATAACTCCACGCGTGCCTGAGAAAAGGGTTTCGACGGACGGACGGACGGACAACAAAGTGATCCTATCAGGGTTCCGTTTTTTCATTTCAATGTACAGAACCCTAAAAATAGATTTATCTAAACAACAATAAAAAAATATTGTAAAAATATTTCGTGTTATGAATTTCGTAAGGTAATATGGTAATTAATAATAATGTGGTTACAATACACAGTACAATGAATAATATATACCCACCTAAAATACTAAACCGTATATAACAAAAGGAGATTGAAAGTAATAATGCTAAAAAATAAATAATTAATCGTAATTTACATACTTATAACATTATATTTATACCCAGATAGTCAGACAGTAATTCTAACTACTGTCTTGCAAATTCTATTACTATTTTTATCATAATACTAAGTTTCTAAAATAAATATGATAAAACTTAACTACTCATACCTGATAATATTTTGCAATATTTTAAAAAATGTTTTTCTTTTAAAATAGTCCAGGCAGTCAATTTTAATTAACTGATCTGATATTAGAAGGCGATTCATTTGCACTTGCTTTATTTCCATTTTCTGATAAAATATAATTATTTCAAAAAATTGCTATGATCCAAATAACAAGAATATACTAAGAAAACTAGTCGGTCAAATTTCGATTAAAAATTACATGATTATAGCCAGAGTAAATATAAGCAAATACTATTTAATTATTATATAAAATATCACCTTCAATGTATCTTCTATGGACATGTGTAATTCTTTCTTATACAATTTTGGTGGCAGCTTAAGAGATGTATTCTCTTTCCACAGATAAGTAGCGAGGAGAGAGGGGAGCTCGAGACTGGGATACTGATACGTGAACAGGACTTTCTCACAGTGCAGCTCTCCGAGAAAGTAGCGCTGGACGTCATGTATACTCCAGTAACGAGAATCTGTTGATCTGGATCCATGATATATTCTATCACTAAGCGAATTACAGTGCTAGCATTTTACTATAACTTTTTATTACTCGGATAAGATAGCTTACCATGTGTTGTGTGATTTATAATTGAATGGATATTATTTACTTTTATATTCTTACCTAAGAACATCGTGTTCTAATGGTAACCCGTCCGAACTTTCAACATAATGTAGCCAAATATGAGGGTTTTGTTTCCAGTCCCCTAAAGCAAGAGGTCCGGCGCTAGGTTTATATCGCCGGGGAGAAACTATCCACCTCACCGCTTCCAGGTCTCCAAGTATTTTTATACATTTGCAATCGGCTAAAGACAAAACAGTTTAGTTTTCTGATTCAACATAACAAACCATAATACCTCCATTTTGTTAATTATTGCAAATAAATTAGACAGATATAATATTTTTTAAATCTGTGAAAATCCTTTATTAGATTAGAAAGTAATCATTCGTATTTGGATATCTATTGAAGTCAAGATTTTTGAAGTTTTGGTAATTATAATTTTGAGACTTACGTTCTTTGTCCATATTAAATAAAAAAACCGTTTTTTTATTTTACAACAATAAAAAAAATCATCAAAATGGTTTCTATCAAATATAATAAATTAAAACACAATATAAAATTGCTTGAAACTGCCAAATTTCAAAAGAAACAGGTAAATTAGACAACATAAACCAATCTGTTGTATGTAATTATAGCAGATTCAAAATATAGTAAAATAAAGATGGCGATTGTTACAAAACCTTTGCCGTGACACGAAAAACGTCCTACTTATCTTTATTTTATAAAGAGGTTAAGGAATGGGAAAAAATAAATAAAAAAATAAAAAAGAACCTTGGCATTTTGTTATATTTGAAAAATATACAAAGAATAATTAATTATTTTTATTATCTGTACAGTTAAACAATTAAGAATACTAGTAAATGCGTTACATAAAAGTGATTAAACAGAATAGTTGCCGATAGATTGAGCTAAGTTAACCCGTATCTAACGTGTAGCGGTTTTTATAATTAAGTATCAAGGACAGATAATAGTATATACAATATTAACTAACATATTCATAGTATACCTTTATGTAGGTTCGGGAGACTAGAGTCCACCGACCTATGGGTCACAACATCTATAAATTTAAACCAGTCCTAATTAACATCTTCGTACATCATTTTCTAAAATTGTCCCTCTGTACTGGTTAAACCTAGTTATAATTAAGGGGACTTTATATCATCAATTAACAATTTTTCTAATAAAACGTACGTCATGGATATATAAGCAGTCAATACTAACTATAAGATATCATACAAACATGAAATACTATTCATGAAATGTTTACATTTCACATTACATACATTCAAGGCGGTGCACAAACGACAATATAATTAATGGATACAGCAATCTAAAGCTACTTTATTTAAAATTAACGTTATAGAAATCATCTGAATAAATTGAGTAAGTCAATTAGCAATAAATCCAGAAGTCGAAAGTGCAGAAGCCGCCTTAACAAATATGGGTCTATGATATGAAGACATCACTTGTGTGGAAAGAAATGATACATCGAAGTATATAGCTGTGTTAACTAAAGCATAGTGTTTATAACTAGTTCAAAGCGGTTTTCTTATTTTTCCAACATTGTTGTAGTCGGTCTTAAGTAACAATAAGAGATAATGGTTTTGTCTGTTTGGAGACCAACTACAACAAGTAACCAATAGCTACTTAGAACATTGTTACAACATTTTAGTATTCAGTCTATTAATATAACACTTGTCTGATTATAATCCAAGTTAATTACGGTATTACGAATTAATTTTGTTGATTATTATACGGAACATTGTTTTGGACGCAACTTTATTGTCAGAATCGGATGATTTTATTTTTCAGTCTTACAAGCCGAGACATATGGATGGAACTTTGCTCGAAATAAAAACTGATTTGTGTAAATCTTTTTCAAAAACAATATACAAAGATGGATTAGATGATACAAACGCTAAATATTTAAGTCAATTCCATAATAATGAAATGTAGCTAAATTTAATCAGTCCGATATATTGAAGATAATATTATATTTAACCTATTGCCTGATTATTGGTATTGATTAAGTAAAAAAGCAAATTGTTAATATTACATTAGTGGTATTTATATACTTTTAGGAATGAAAAAGTACCAGTTATTTTAAAACCTTCAATATTGAGTTCATATTTTTTTTTTGTAAAATTATTAACTAAGTATGTACTTAAAATATTTGGCATAAAAGTTTAGCTACTTATGTGGTCCAATTAAAAATATCCAAATACAAATATTTTACTAAAAATTCAATTAATTTAGCCTCATTTTTTTTTTATAATTATTCCGCAAAGTATTATAAAACGGCGTAATGGTCACACAGGGTTACAAAAATTTAATTACATCCTACCTACAATAAGAGAGGACGGTCGAGTGTTTATTTGTAAATTTATATCATTAAAAAGGTTTCATTTAATTACATTCAAAGGGCGTTTGATAGTTTCATATTTAAAGTACCTAGAATCTCCAAATTACAAAATCTTCAATTCACATTGGACGAGATCACAGACCATAGATGACACGTAGAAATTGAGATCAGATATACATATTTTGAATTACATTTTTAATTTCAAGAGGTAGGTATCGACCTGCGATACTACCGCAAAAATTATAAAAGTTATATGTTCTAGAAATAATACACTTTGGAGTCCATGTTACCTATTATGGATGGAACTGTTTTCTGAACAACTATCAACAACAATAGGATATTTGAAACAAAAGGAAAGTAAACATGTAATTACTTGGATATGACATTAAAAAGATATTTTCAATTTAGACTTTAAATAAAGTTTTTTTTATTAATTTAGTTGTTTTATTTTAGTGTTGTTGATGACTGTTGAGAAAAGGAAATAATATGCAATAGCATTACAAGGTAAATTACAAAAGCATCACTTTAGACAGAGAACGCACTGCGGGGACAGTTACAGAATTTATGAAAGATTTATAGATTACACAATGCAGTGTGCACTAAGTCCTATCCTAGAGTAAGTCAATTACATTCTTATAGAAGGGACAGGTATTATTTACTCATTAAAGTATCACTATGGCACAATATAGGAATCGTTTTACATGTCCAAAGTTACTAAACTGGGAATAATGTAAAATGACTGCTTTTAGAAATTTGTATAACATAACTTACATGAAAATGCTATTTATTACAATAAGATATTCCAAATGCAGTCACAGTCATATTAAGATGTTATCAATATTTCAAAACCTCATCGTCCGAGAGCTGCTCAATTATATTTAGGAACATAATATAAAATTGACAAAACTCCAACTCATTATTAAATACATCTCGCTAAATGCATTCGAAACATCGTCATCTTAGCACCATTATTCAATTGTTAACAAATTAATTATCAGTTTCTATTTGAAGTCCAATGATGTCCTAATATGAAGTTTACGTTAGTCCGGATAAAATAAGATGATGTTTCGAATGCAATTGCGAGATTTAACTTATCATATCATACCTTAGTTTACCATTTCATAATAGCACCGCCATACAATTTACGTCAAACCTTCAACATTAATTACCATTGGTCACTTTTGAGAACATAAAACAGAGTCCTATAATTTTAGACACAAATGAAGTGAGGTCACCCATAAGTCACATTTAAATCCGATGACCATAACTTGAAACCACTACACACGCAATCATATACTAACTACATGGACAGCAACTACATATATTACTTCCCGCTCTAACATGAATAGTTCAAATGTATCTATCACTCGCGACGTCTCACAACACAACACAGCACAAGACACGAACTCCTAATCGGAATCACGGCCGCAGGAACGACAAGTGAGTCCGCAGAAGGCGAGCGATATGTTAAGACGGTTTCAAGCGGTCGGTTGCACGGCTGAGGGGTGCGAGGGCGGTGGGATACCAGGGTGCGTGCTCAGGTGGGTGGAGTCACTGCGCCGGGGGGGCGCCGGGGGAGGACGCTTCTTTATCGGCTTAGGTTCCTCTCGTCGAGGCGGTGCCTCCCTTCCGAACACGTTTTCGTAGAAAGGGTCCTCGACGCCCGAGCCCCCTCCGTAGTGTTCTTGCACCCACATTGAGACGCTGGTCTCCTTGTAGTCATCTGATAGCGGGTACTCTCTGAAGCCCAGTACCTCGTGCGGTGTGGTGGCTGGCTCAAGTTTGCATTTCTGCGCGACCTGCCATTTCTTTCTCATAACTCTTTGGAGATCTTTTAGAAAATCTTTGGGTGGGTTGCTGTTTGAATCAGCTAGCTTCTTCGGGGATGACAGTCGAGTACTTTCATTGCGTTTCGGTGGAGGTGGTTTTCTAGGTGAGGATGGTGCATCTGCTAAATTAAAAGAAATTTTCTTGGCTTTTTTGTCTGCACACGTTGGAAGATCATCTGCGAAATTGACTTTTTTAATGGATCCAGTTCTTTCCTTTACTGGTTCTATAGTTTTTTTCTGTATGGAGGAACTGCCATTGCTTATTTTTTTGGTCTGTAGCTCCACAAGGCAGGCGCCATAGGCAACGTTCTGTTGTCCATAGATGCTCTTATCCGAGTGTAAGGAAGATGTTTTGGAGGTCTCCGAGTTAACACTGTCCAGTGATGGTTGTCGGGGGAAGGAGCGGTTACTGTCCGAGCTCCTCAAGCTATTTCTCTGTCCGGCTCTCCCTGTTTGTTCTATTTGCTGGGCAGTCAGTTGACTCACGATGTCTTGGACTCGCCCAGTATGTGCCTCAATAGTGTGTTCAGGCGGCGGGGGAGGCAGGCTTAACTGTGACCCATTAATATCCTCTATGGGGTAGGGTAATGGTGGTGGTGGTGGAGGGAGGGAGTCCAGGCTTAGTGTAGAGCTGAACATGCCATCCGGTACATCTGTTGGTGGCGGTGGTAGCGGTATGTCCTCAACTGTAACTTCTGGTTGCGGTTGCGAAGTATCGTATATTGTGTATCCATATAACGAAGAAGTAGTGTCTACGCTGGCTCTGTATGGTTCGCGAGTTATAGTTTCGTAGTGGCCGTAGGTCGGAGATGGTGGGTCTCTCACCGGGCTGCTAGACGTCATGCTCCCAGTGCTGTAGATTGTAGGCTCCGATGATTCTGGAAATAGGAAATTAATAATAAGCTACGTATTAATGATTTCTAACTTCAAGTATGAGCATGTGTGAATAGATTGATATGGTTGTTTTCTTTGAATCAATAATGGTATTGTACCTGTAGCAGTCGAATGGTGGCGTTTAAGTGTAGAATCGTCTCTTGTTCGTGGTCGTCTCGTAAGCGTTCCGGAGTCACCGGGATCTACGTCACCCTCGTTTTCAACCATCTCCTTAAGCTGCCGCGTCATCCAAGTCAACGGGATATTTGGTTTCATTGATGGCTTTCGTTTTATTGTACCTGTGTAGATAACAAAAAAACACAAACATGATAATTTCGTTTGTTTAATCATTTATGCCAGTTTTCTCCATGAAAATCATCGCCCGGGGTATTTATTATGGTCGGCATGGGGACAAGGATCATCATAGGATGATTCACCATTGGACTAAAATGATTTTATCGTCTACCACTATTGTGACGCGAATCGGGGTTAATATGCATGATAACAACCAAATATTCATTAATAATTATCTGCACAAAATAGTTTTTATAATACAAACCCATTGGAAATTCGCAATCAAAGGCGCTTTCTGAGGCAGTGCCGCCATCTGAGAGACAACCACTGGAACTCGACGAAGAAGCGCGGGAGTGTCTAAACAAACATATCAATTGATATAATTCAACTGTATATTAATAACAATAAAAATAATGTGCACATATATTTATTTCAATGAACTAGAATATTTAGATTTTTTAAATGTCTATTTCACTATATGTAAACATATTACAAGTATGGACAAACGCCCAAAGGCAAGATGTATTTAAAATTATAATTCAGTTATTTACAATATGTATAAAACAGTGGTAATTATATTTACATACTAGATGTCTCCACGTGAATACTTATAATAACACATAAACATGCTCGCATACATATTTATAAAATTCGCAAACACTCTTAGAATCAACATCATTACAAATTATTCGCATTAAAATAAAAAGGTTATAATTGTTAATTATAAATATTATAAATGGCAATACCAACCTGCCGCTGCTGATGTCCGAGTTGGCAATACTGGCGTTGCTGGAGACCGGCGCGGGGACGCCTGGCGCCGTGCCATTCGTCTTTGTGGGGATAGATGTTATCTGTAAGGTTATCAAATTTATTTTATCATTACTTCTTAGTAGTTATTCAATGTATATATTTTGTTAATTATCTAAAACAAAGCCTATTGTTCGTCAACTTTGTATTGTATCAATTAATGTAGTGTTTAATTTTAATAAATATTTACAATGTAATAAATTATTTCGGTGGGTTTTGTTTACTTACGGAGCATGACCGTGCGTGAGCCAAGTGGTCCAAGTCCTCTTGAGTCAGTTCTTCCACTAGGGACCGGTGGTTGTCTAATAACTGTCTGCCGTGCTGAATATTAAAACATTATATGTCAGATTAAATCCCAAGTAGGCATATATTGTGCTTATAAAACCTTAGACTTTGGAAAGGAATCAGCCAGTGACTCCATAAACCTCTTTTATGTTAATAATATTACAGTTGGTAACTGTCATATAACATTATTTTTTTTTAAATTGTTCAGACGACACTATTCATTGATATATTCTGCTAATACTTTTATAACTTTAAGTTGTTGAATAACTTCACAAACGAACAAAGAACGAAGTTGAAAACTAAACTGGAAAACTCGAGACTAACTTTAAATTTATCTGAATACTAAATTTTATTTGTTTCTGAAGATAAATAACTACTTTGAAAGTAAGCTTACTAAACATGTATAATTCATTATTATTTCATATTAAACGTTATTTGCCTACCTTAGCAATACGCATGGCCGTGATCCATCTCTCCAACGTCCTCTGATCATCAGCACAAAGAAACTTAATGAACTTGACGCTTTTTGGTTGTTGCAGCCTCGGGTGTTTGATAGCGAAGCAAAAATCGGTCGGCGACTTATACTTCTTCTTCCAATTCACGCCTAAATACACCTCATTAGTGTCGAAAGTCGCCAAGCAGACCAACTCCTTCAAGGTCTTCACCTTATCTTTCGGTAAATAGTACAGTCCTAATAGACAAACGCAAATTATGCTATTAAATAGATCAAATCACACCAAAGTTAAAATTCGCTTTGCATATCAAGTGTGGCCACAGAGTTCGCGTAGCGTTTAATAACAACTGTTTTACTAACCGGAAGGTCGCAGGACGAAGTAGTACTTCTTCCATCCCTTTTTGGCGTCACTCTTAAGATAGAGAGGGCCTTCCATGGGAGGGACGGGGTGCCCGGACACAGAGGGCGTAGTGGCCACTCCGCTCTGACCGAAGAATTCTTCAATTATCACTTGACGCAAATGTTCGTCGTATTCACTAAAACCTGTTTAAAAAATATGCAAAACAGAAATATTAATAAAGAATTTCAATAAAAATAAAAAGTATATTTACAAAAACGAAGTCGGGTGCTACGCTTAAATAAATGATGTGCAACCAAGTAAAAACAATTTTATAATTAAATGTCAATAAAGGGTATTTATCATATAGAAGTTAATTGACAAATATAATTTTAAATTTTTATTCAGTCTACAGTACTTCCAATTAAATTGTTCAGTTCAGTTCGGGAATGTTTTTAACGGCCTTTGAAATAAATTGTTATTTATAGGTAATATTGTAAAATATTTCAGTGTATTCAAACAATCTACTTGAATAAAATTATAAGATTAGGAACCATAAATATTTAAATATAATGTATATTCTGAGAAGTTAATGAGATCATATATTGTTTAGGATGACCGTTTAATATAATTGAGGCCGTCAGAGTAAGTGGTTAGGTCACAGACAATCAGAAGGAAATGATGATCTAGTTATCCTAGATATGTAACATTCCTCTTGACCTTCACTACAAACCGCCGAAAATTGTTTAATTTCAATTATTCCTATTAATGTTTTCTGTTTATTTTCCAAAGCTAGCGCATGATGTTTTTTCTATATAATGTTTTACGATAAATCTTAAATACTTATATTTTTTGTGTTAATTATAAAATATCACAATATTTTTTTGTACTTCTACAGCATGAAATAATAATTATTAATAATGATAGAATCATACCTCTATCATCTTCGTTAAGTAAAAACTGCTCTGGCGTCTGGAAAAGTGATATTTTGTCAGGTCTCTCAGCGAACATTATTTTATTTTTAGATTCGCGGGTCCACAGCATCAGGTTGTCTACTAGCATCTCATGGTCTTCGTACACTCGTTCTAAAACAATTAACAATACATTTAGATACTTTTCTTAATTAATAATTGTATAAAGAATATCGTGATATATAGGGTCATATTCGATTCCCACACAGGACAATTGTTCGTGTGGTCCATTGATTGTTGTTTCGAGTCTGGGTGTGCTTTGTGTCCTTTAATTGCGTGTTTGTAAAACCTCAAGCGACACAGTGAATATGTCTCTAACGCGGTAGAAAATATGATATAATATTTACCCATGTGCAAGTCTGGTAAATTCTCAACTATAGCCCACTTTGGTTCCATCGTCACGTGGTTTTTATCCGCCAGCAGCCGTGTTACATAACCACATGTCATTTTCTCGTCAACAAGAAGACTCTTTGAAGATCCATCCATAGAGAAAGCTTTGATGAACAGTTTCTTTACATTCGCTTCTCTCATACGTTCTAATGCTAGTTTAATTTTATCTGCTTTCTGTTGAAAAATTTCATCCTGTAAACGTATTTATTTATTCTAATAAAATTACACAAAAAAAGCGTAAAATAAAAAAAATATATATATTTATGTTTAAACCGAATCTGTAATTGAAAACCTATCAATGGTTAGAGATAATAAGGTTATAAGGAAGCAAATAATAAAAAATATATATATATAATATTACCTTTTGGTTTGGGTGTAGGCTCAGCTTCATGACCTTGCATTTAGAGCTTGCACTGCTGGAGGCAGATGACTCGCTGGAGAGCATCGATACCTGTACAGTATGTTTTACTTTTTAATTTAAGAATATAGTTTATTAGATATTATTGAGAGATCAACCGGTGTACTTGTACACTAACCGTGTCGCTAAATGCGGAGTCATTGTCAGGAGAGTCAGTTCGGGTGATACTGGAGGCACCATCGTTCTCTTTTATCTCTTGCCGCTGAGAACTTTCCCCTTCCTCTCTGTCTTTGGATTGTGAAAAGTCTGAAAATGTAAATATCATTAAAGTAAAAGTTATTCACACTAGCATAGAAACTTGTAGGCCTGTCATTTAGGAGGCGTCTTTAGGATTTTCGTTCCCTAGGGACCCTTCAGCTAAAACCCCCTCTCCCCCCGTCCCCTTTTCTTTTTTTTTCAGGAGCGTTTTTCAGTACTTTAACTCCCCACCCGAGAACATTGTCAAAGCCGTTGAGGATCAAAGCAATTATTAGAAACAAAAACAGTAATTTAAATAAATATGGGGTCATTAATTAAATCGAAAATACTTATTGATTAAATCGAAAATACTTAATAAAATAACACTTACACTAGCACTAAGGTATATTATTAATTTCTAGTCTTCTCCCTAACAGCCATTTTTAGTTTCATGGTAAATATGTATATGAAAAACTTTGTATGTATAGATTATTAAATATATTTAAATTAGTTACCTGTAGATACTCTAGATATTTCTTCATCATATTCTGAGTCAAGGGCACATAGTTCTCCAAGGATAGCATCCAGATCCGCGTCTTGAGTCTCTTCTAGATTGGCCATCGAAAATCTATACGAGTCGATACGAGGCGCCACAATCTCCAGCGGTCTTAAAGCGATTGATGCATCGCTTGAAGAGTTTAAGCCCTGCAAGAGAAAAATCCTATAGGCAAGAATAATAGGTGTACTTATATAACTTAATTAAACACGCGTAACTAGCGAGTTAAACTAACGGTAGGGTATGCAGGCGTTCTAAATTCAAATATAAGGTTATATATAAATATTTCCTAATATTTAGAATGCATACAGTTACAATCTTTTAATCTTTTACCGCCCCGTTGGTCGAGTGGTTAGCGCAGACGCCTAACGTGCCACGGCGCAATGGGGCTCGGGTTCGATTTTCCGCGGAGATAGGTATTTATGTGATGAGCATAGATGTTTGTGTTTTTGGGCTTGGTCGTATATTAAATATATTCTCAGTATTTATATGTGTATTTCTATGTATTTGTATTGTTGTCTAACACAAACAAATAATTTGCTTACTTAGGGGTTAGATGAATGTGTGTTATTTGTCCTGACATTATTATTATTATTATTTTAAGTCCTTGTAAATGTAAAAGCTTAAACTAATAGTGCCGTGGTTGATTTTTCTAATTTTGCTCTCGGTACCATAATTTCCATTAATTCTAATTACTTTTCACATGTCAATAACAATTGTGACTAAATACTGAAACCGACATTACATATATATATTATAAGTTAAGAAAGTATCTCTGAAGTTTTTTGTGGGTACTTCTCCACGGACCTAGAGTCTTCGTTTCATAAGATAAATTTTAGTCTTATGCCAAATTGAAAGATATATAGGTATTTTGACTATTTACAATTATTGAGTTTTCAGATGGCAATCTATTTTCATTAAAATCACAGCCTATAATAACCGGAATTAATAATTAATGTATACTTCTTATCATACGCAAATATTTTTTATAATCTGATAGCAGGTAGAATAAACAATTTTACTTCACTAAGCTATTTATTTGTAACTAGCGATTACCCAAGATCACGTTGTACCCTAAATAAAAGTACCGTAAAAATCGGTCCAAACGTTTTGTGTAATAATCCTTAATCCGGTCAAATACTCAAGCAGACATTTTAGAAAAGGTTCTCTTTTGGTCATGTGAGTTTACTTTAATTTTAACATAATTTCAACTTCAGTGTAGAGAACTTGATTTAGTTTCCAAAAGGTCGTATCTCCTTTTATTTATCCAAATTAAAACATTAAATACTATAGAGGATTAAGCCATCTTTTTTTATATTTTATTATTTTGGACTTAAGAGCTTGATATTTATTTATGTACTAATTAAATAGATAGGTATATAATTATTGACAAATAACTTTAATATTATATTCTTAGGTACCACCATATCATTACAAGGATATTAAAAACATTATAGGTATAATATCAATAAAGTTACGTATTAGATCTTAGAGTTTTATCTAAATATTACCTAATTAGTTAACGGTCGAATTAGACTAGGTATCAACCCACAGCAGCAATCTACATTTCTATGTTTAGACAAGAGTTATGTCTCTATTTAAAAATATAAATGCTTAAATGCATTTACTACATCTGTATTTCGTAATTTTTCATGTTGAAACATTTACGCAACGAATTTACCATACATAGGAAACTTAGGTATATAGCTAAATAATATTGCACAAAATATATTAAAATCAGATGTTTCTTTAATTATTTAAGCGCGGGTTCCTAAAGCTCGCGAAGCTTCCTAATGCCACACCGGTATCGGCATGCCGAGAGCTGCGGAAGTACCGCGCATCTAAGTTTAGTATCCATGTGAGCGACAGTGTAAATTCATGTGTGCTACTTACATACTATAAACAAATGTGATTGCTACACCCCTATGCGGGCCCCAGGAAACTAATCCCAAGACAAATGGTAATATACTTTAAATATGAATGTATCATAGTCCTTCGTGATGAATTAATTACCTACTAACGAACGTAAAAGTCAACATCCCAAAACATGGGCAAAACATGATAGCATTGTCTTTGGAACAATGAACTCGGTAGCTTTGTTTAATTATGCATAAAGTATAACATTTTAACAATAAGGCAGGACTTATACAAATTAATATAATAGCTTGTAACTCGAATAACAAATACAGGAATATCCAGCATCGCCACATGCTCATGTAATTATTTTTCGTTCAATAGAACCCAGGCGTTGATATGACCTAATTCATCCTAAAATAAACTTATTTAGCTTTCACTACATTTCAAACCTTAAAGTTTTTGTACGAGTTTGAACTTCATATCCATTAATATTAGTATCGGGTTTAGCTTACCGCTTCAGTCATTTTTAAACTTTGTTCAATAGATTTGTTTTCAACGGGGGAGTTGTTGGCGCTTTTGGATTTGGTGGCCAGACGAAAACTTCTGTTAAGAGTGGAGAGGAAGCCTCCACGATGCCACTTGGTCGGCTCGCTTAGTTGCACGTCCATCATTCCTCGCCCGCTCACATCTCACCGAAGTGACTCACCGAATAACCACGCACACTAATGCACTATAAGCAAAGGCCGGCTCTACATAAGGTTTATTCGAATCCGTACACAATCATAATCCTTAACAAGCAACTACACTCCACGGAAGGAAGTCAATTTATAAGTTAGCGTTCGGAGCTTGGCAACGTAATCTTGAATTTGTTATCCACGCGATTTATTTGATTCCAGCGCCCCAGTGTAGTTGGAGTCTGCGCGTTTGACGTTCGCGTATACCGTATAAACACTCCAATGACCTCGCCCTTTCACAATGTGACTAAAATAATATATAAACACTTCTTCACACAATAATTTAAATATAACAGAACAAAGGGAAGCGTTTGTGTAACGAAACGCATGAAGCGAACGCAGTCTCGAACTCAACTAGAATAAAGTTGCATTACAAAACGAGCGCTAAGCGGCGGGGCGGGTGGAGGGGGACGGTGCGGTAAGTAAAGCGAGGGAAGTTGGCGACTCGTTGTCGCGCGGCGATGACGGACTGCGGGCAAGCGGGTGCCGGTCGTGCCGCCGACTGGCGAGAGTCGTACCACCGAGCCAGTATGGGGGAACTGCGGAACCCGTTCTGGTGCACGTGTGCGCCGCGGCTATGTTTTGTTTGATAAGGATGACGAGGCAGTGTGCGTGTGGCGCGGCCCTTCCCGGGATCTCTCGCCCCCGCATTTGGCGCACCCAAATGACACTTAAACAATTTAGGGTGGAAATCGGGATTCGGAAGAAGCGATGAGTTACGCATTGCGTTTGAAACTGCGTTTATTTTTAACATAACATTCTTACAATGGACAGATGGATTATATTAAGGGGACTGTATAATATGTTGAGTCTAATAATAATGTTGAAATTTAACTTAAGTATTAAAACTATGAGCTTAAATCTATAAGGTATTAAATCTATATGTTAGATTAAGGTTGGTTTTGCAAGTTGCAATGAAAGTGAACGAGATCTATGTTGTCATTATATGGCAAAGGATCTGTCCTTTGCTTTGATCTTTGACAAAGACTTAATGTATACCCCCTTCTCTGTTTCAACTTCGACTACCCTTGCCACCGACTCCTGTCCAGGAAGAACCCTTATGCCGCAACTTAGACACCATTGTAAGGGTGGTAAATGGTGCTCTTTAAGCAATACATTGACCCTTATCTCATACTTGGTTGAATTCCATTTACATATTTCTTTGCTGCATTTTATGTAGATAATCATGACTCCATCGCTTCCAGACATTTGCTACAATAGATTCTGTTAAAATTAACAGAAGCAGCTGTGAAATCTTGTAAAACACACCTAAAAAGGGTTATCGGTGACCGCAACTTAACCTTTGAAGATTTGGCTAGGGTTCTAATTCAAACTGAACCTATACTAAATACCCTTTATACCCTTTGTCTAATAGCCCTAATGATCTATCAGTGTTGACTACGGGACACTTCATAACCGGTACACCTTTTATATCTGTGCCAGAACTACCAACTAATAATAGTAGAACTTTGGTTTCACGATTATTTATTATAATCTATTGTAGCAGACTAAGAGGTTTTGAAAAACTCCATTCAATAAAGTTAACAACAAAATAATTATTTAAAACTAGATCTTTTCCCATTTCTATTGCAAATGTATATAAAATATTTCGAGATTTTTTAATTTAATTCCAGAATCGGTTCTAATTTGTTTAGGTAAACCACGTCTGCCCACGAAACGTTTTAAGGCAGTTATGAATGCTTTAGTTGATAAGTAAATACGAAACTTTTCTTACTAATTCCAAAGGAAGACATTTGGTTGTGAAACAAATGAATACATACACATAGGCTTTACCAATCTTGGCATTACGAATTGAACTAAGCTTAAGATTGAAGTGACCTGTGAAATCTAATGATTTAAAAATAAATGGTCTTAAAGATTGAATGAGTCTATTGGCAGGTAAATCACCCATGAATGTTTCAGGTGGCTTACATTTAAAAATCCTAGAACGTATAATGCGCCTTGGTGATAGGATCCAGTATTTTTCTCTTATCAGTGACATTAATAAATTATTACCTGCATGCAAATATTTAACGTGCTAACAGTCTACTAATAAATTTGTGAAATGAGAATTGTGCGGTAACAAGTGGGTACTGAGCTGTATAACTAAGTGAGGAGTGCGTCAGCCTACCCCCTGCTCGCAACAAGCCATGATGATCAATAAATGGATGTAAACGCCCTAAGCCTGCTACATAACTTATTGTTAAGAATTTGTTTGAACGATCCTGTTGGATTAACATAACTAACGTAAATATACTGTTTTCAATTTTGTAATCAGTTAAATTAACATAAGTTTTGTCTATTTTAAACCTTCTGCTATTGCGAGCATAAAATAGGTTTTGGGTTTCACGAACCCGATATTCAATTCGGTATTCAAATACTTGTAATGTATGAGGTTCCATGCGCATCGAGCATTGTACCATGGAAGAGTCACACCACGCATACATGTGTCAAAGTAAATCCGTTCTTAAGCGCCAGTTGTCGGAAACGCGTTTCAGCAACCGAGCCAGCAATAAAGCACCAGACAATTCCAGTTTAGGAAATGTTAGTTTTTGTTTTAAAGGTGCGACGAGTGTTTTTGCCGTAAGAAGACGGATGGGGATGGTTCCTCTATTATCGCTATAGGTACTACGTATGCAGACGCAAGCTGCATACGCTGAATCAGATACGTCGCTAAAGCCGTGTAGATCAAAACAAACTGTCATGGTTGTGGAAACTTGTCGAAGAACAAATAAATTAGTTATATCATTTAGATTTTCACAGAATTGCCAAATAGAAATAATTGAATCTGGTGGTGACTCATCCCACTGTGTGTCTATAATGGTTGCATTAACAATTTTACATTAATAATGCACAGAGCTAACAAATCATTTGAATCAGAAATACCGTCAATTTTAGATAATATTTCTCGTTTTACACATTTGTTAAAGTGAATTCATACTGGGTAACTAAAATTGTCTAAAACTGGATTATATTTAAGACATAATTTTTTTAACGACATTTCTTCATCTCCATTAAATTGAATTTCACAATAATCTGACGGTAAGTCTGCAAGTAATGGCGGCTGATTGTTAGACCACTTACGGACTTTTTGTCCTAGACATCCAAGCTCGTGAACACACCGCATTGCAAAAAATGGAGCCGAAGCGACACCGTAAGCCACTGTATTAGCCTGTGATATAATCCCGCCAAAAGATCAGCTGCTGTCACCTTTGTGCGATCATCAGGATGAAGTACTATTTGCCGGTAAATTTGGCGAATGTCTGCAGAAAAGACTACTTGATGCAAAAGAAAGTGGAGATTAATGTCTAAAATATCTCAAAGTTTGGATCCAGCTAATAAAAACATTATTCAGAGTGGTTCCCAAACTACCTTTAAAAGAAGCGTCGAAAACGCAACGAATCTTATCAGAGTCTCGTTTATACACTCCATGATGAGGAATATAATAATTTGGGAAGCGCTATGCAGTTGAGGTCTCAACTACTTGTATGTGCTTGTCTGGCCTAAAGTATAGTATTCTCGCATAAAACCTTTGTATAGCCGCTCTAAAAGGGGATCACGATTAATTATCTTTCCAAAGTAAGAAATCTCTTCATAGCTGAAGTTTTGTATCACCAAAATCATTGTTACCTTGTTTGAAAGGTAAGTATAAATCATCATGAAACCACCTCTTGCAGGCAGAATCTCTACATCAATACCAACAACATTTGTTCTGCGACATTTTACAAATCTTGATAAACAACACAAAAAATACGAAACAAAAAAATACTCTGTATTTTGTAAGAAGTACTTTAAATGTCAACGCCCGGCCGCCATACCTACGCTCAGAGTTAATGTGAGTTCAGAGGCAACAAATAAATCTTGTATGGGAAAATTTAAATTTTTAAAACTAGTAATTTTAAAAAGTCGTAGAACAAATATTGTTGGGATTGATGTAAACAAGTTGCCTGATAGAGATGGCCAATTAATTACAAATAACCCTGTTCGTCGGTTGCAGGGATAATTCGCATGGTGCGGGATCCGAAAACTTTGGTTGTGAATGAATGATCGATAATCCGGGTCATAAGTGTGACAATTATTAGTTAATACAGGCTTGTTTTCATTACTATTTAACTGAACTGATTGAACAGAGTTTACTAATGTGTTTTGTTCGTTAGATCTATGAAAGAAGGATCTATGAAAGAAGATCTATTATGCCTGTGTTGACAGATTTGACAACGGAATTACGATAAAGAATCAGATATTATATGAGGTCTTAAATAGTTAAAACATCAGTGTTTAGAAACTACAAATTCTGACTTCATCAGGTTATAGCTTCATCCACATATGTGTATGGAATATTCTGTCAATTTCAAGTAACAATATCGGACTTGTCGCAACCATCGAAACTAATGACAGATATCTTACCTACAGAAATTGCTGCTTGTTTTTGACATATTTTCTTATAACCATACAACTGATCGGGATTTAAAATGAATTTAGCTAAAATAGCAAGTTAAGACTCTTCAACATTTTGTTTTATTTCGTCTAAATCAGTCCACTTTACCTTAAATATTTCAACTTCTTATGAATCTGTTAGGTCACTTGTTGACAGTGAATTATAAATAGTTTGTACCTTTCTGACATAAAGTTCAAATTTTAAAATAATCAGATGCCATTGCTAATTATCAAACAGAAATTAAAAGCTACAATGACAGAAATAAATTTTAATTTTACGAAAAAGTTGACGGCCGTTGGAGTACGCGGATCATATAATCCGTGTCGAAATGGACTAAAATTTTATTGGAAAAACTGTAATCACTTACTAAATAGGCGAGGATCAAGGTCTTGGAATTGGAACAGTAGGGAAGCATTTTTATATTAATTTTCAAAATTCTCAGTTAGTGACGCGCGTTTCGTGCAGATAGTTTAAAAAAAATAAAATGAAGGAAGGCAAGGGGGAGGGGGTCAAGATGGCGCAAAAACAATCCACCACTCAAAATTGATCCTGTACGAGATGTGTTCCGTTTTCCATTAATAAAGTTGGACTTTTAATAAACCCACCTTATACAATATACCTAACGAACAATATCAACGGTAGGTACGTAAGAGAATCCTCAATTTTTCCTCAAATTTACCTTCAAGACCTTGATACTCGAAATGTTATGCAAAATTGTGACAGAACAAGTTGGTGAACTATTGCACCGCTTTGGCTTTTTAATTCAAGTAACTACATCTGTAGTCAATGTCAGGCGCAGTTGCTTTTATAGAACTTACACGTTACGTGGCTACACTGATAACGAAACACGAAACTGTTAAATGATATAAATTAAGAATTGTAACTCACAACTATCAAATAGGATTAATTAATACAAAAGTGCATAAAATTATCTCGATATTTCTCTAAAACAACCTACATGTAAACGAGTTGCAAACTATCAAACCTCTAGGTTTATTTAATATGCATAAAAATAATAAAATAATAAAGATTGTGTTGCATTATACATTATACACAACTGCAACTGTGTCATAAACAAACAGACTATAATAAAATAAAAACCAACTCTATTAAAAAACAATACGAATAATTCTCATCAATTATCCCATAAAGACCATATAGTTAACCATTTACAGAATTCGGTGTAGTTTTTTATCACCACTTTTTTACAAGTGCGATTGGGTTTATGTTTCTCAATTTATTTAAAAACACTTTGTATTTTGCATAATTCATTACTTTGGTAATCATTCTGTAAATTGAGATTTTTAATTGGGTAAAGCGTGATTAGTTACGGTCTACCAAACCGAACTCAGACTCCATATTTTTAATACGCTTTTTTCTGCATCAATGAATACAGTTTTCTGAAAATAATCTTAAACTGCGAGTCAAACATTTATATATAATAAAACATAAATCAATATATGTATGATAAAGTAGTAAATAAAAACGCAGTTTGGGATGTCATCACAGAAATACAATTCTTGTTTATCTCAAGCTGCAGATTTAAAGCGTGAAGTTTTTTGCGACTTCTAATGGCAGGCTTCAAATCTAAAGTAGCAGCTGTCTTTGACGAGGATGGATTTAGAAAAAGAGCACAGAAATAATAATAATTTAAACAAAGACGAAGGGCGCGCTTGTGTAAAATGAAAACATTATTTTTAATAACGTATGTATAATTGTAAATTACTCATGCGTATAATTGACAAGTGATTATTGTTATTAAAATACATAATAGCGGTCTAAAGTTAGCATTTAATATAACGTTTATTTTATCTTTAATATACTTTTATATGTTAATGACTTTTGTCTGTATATTCAAGAAAACAATAAATATTAATCACTTTGATATTAAAACTCTTTGATGATATTTTTTTATTTAGGCAGAAATAGTGTCACAACAATGAATATTTTTTCAATAAGTTGTCTTACTTCTAAACCTGCCTCAATAATATTATTTGAAATGATTTTATTTCGTGAATTCTAATGATGTAGGAGCTTTATATTCAAGAGTACTTCCGTTATGTGCTACGGGCTTTGAATAAGAAAATGAACAAAAAATGGCTGTCAGGTGGCTTTTGCGTCCACCTGCCAGGAATCCGGTGCGGAACAGATGGCCGTCTCATACGAAAGTCTATAAATTGTCACTGTTTAAATTATAGTGATTATAGTTTTGTAATTTAGTATGTGTACATTTGACGTTTTTATTAATATTTTATAATCATTAAACATTGTTGCTTTGAATACATTTAGAATGATTGATTGCGTATATTATAAATACTAAAAAAAAAACTGTCATGATCATTCAAATATTAAAAAATCCCAGACTTATAATTATTATATATATATATATATATATATATATATATATATATATATATATATATATATATATATATATATAATACAATTATCTTTCGTTAATAGAGGTTAGAGAAATACAAAAGGTATATTAAAAGAGAGTGGAAATCCATGGATGTACATTGACTTCCGTAGTAATAGGTTATCGTTGTCTCGACGCTAGGTAATTGACCTTTTTAGTCAATTGCGATCCCCCTTCCCTTTCTAGGAGGTAATTTATGACCCGCAGATCACTTAAGACCTAGTATCTAATTTGATAAGGTTAGTTTAAAATAACTCAAAAAATTCAAAGACACTTCAGTGCCAGAATATCATGTCGGTAAATATATATTTTTTTATATATACAAGAAATATACAATGTCAATACATTATATATATTTACCAATCAAGTTTCAAAGTACCTTTTATTATTCTTGAGAGTTATATAACAATTATCTTTCGTGGTAATTTCGTGGTGTTATTACGAATACACCTTTATAAAAAATATCCAATTCAATTATGATTCCTCAAATTATAGAAAAATATTAAATTTGAAGTCTTTATATTTGTTTTGTTATCATTAATGTGCTATTGCTGTTATTTTAATTTTTTTGGTTAAGTCATACAGGCGAAAAACAATAATTTTCTTTATCTATACAGTATTCTTATAATATTATGAGTATAATAAAAAACATGAATATTTTTGCGATTTTACTCATTGTCCGGTTATTTACAGCTGTGCGCTTCCATTAAAATTATTAAGCATCTGTCTATTAGTTACTTAACAAATAAGCTGTCTCAAACGCTTAATAGACTTTTTTAAGCTTTGGAGATAACGACCATCTGTCTGTGGTCCCATTCCGCACGCTAACGAAATAATGCTCAGGTAAGACAATAAATTACATTGGTTTACTAAAATCAAATTTAAAATTTTGTTAATATATATTGCGTATAAACCAATAGCTGCATTATTTAAATTATCTTACATTTAACAGTAATTCATTTGCTAATGAGTCTATCACAGAACCGTACAAGATAATATAGTTATTACAATATATAATTAGAGTTACCTCATTGTAGTCGAGCGTAACTTTCTAAGTTTAGTCTGTAGTCTTTTTGGTTAAGATTAATATCAGCTGCTGTTTTTAAACTGTCGAGTCACGATACAACACTACTCTCTTTCAATTACTTACTTTACGCCCAAATGCGGTCCGCACGTGCTACTTAGGGTCCTTTAGGGTCCCATTATATTAATTATCATTATTGTGTTCTGTATTTGTATGATTTATCTTAAACTTAACAATTTTATTTATACAGAGTATATTTTACGAAGGCTTCATAACTCCGGAAGATACAATGTAAAGTTTTGTGTGAAAATTGAAAAAGTTTTTTGGTTAAGTTGCCTTTCTATGTTCTGTTTAAAGTCACGTCTCGATCTACTGTGGAAGCTGGGGAGTGGGGAGGGTAGGTACTATGTTATAATTGTTAGTACCGATATATTTAATGAATTACTCGAAAATTTAAAACACATATTTTCATATTTCACAAAATAATACATACATACATATATATGCCATTAAAAAATATATAAAAATATATCAATTTATTTTACTTTTAACAAAAATATATTCGCATTAAAAATATATAAAAAAGTAATAACAGATACGTATACCAAGAAAGAGCAAAATATAAGAATAAAAATTTTTAAAAAACATTTTGGGTCGGTAAACATAATGTTTTGTTGTATGATTTTAAAAACATGATATGTATTATGAAGAAAATTATTTATATTCTTTAATCAATTAAACAATTTCTCTCTGTGGAATTAACTGTACTTTTTTTAAAGATTGCAACTAATTCGTTTCCGTATAAAATATTTTAGTGTTTTTTTAGTGTTGTGTTGACAATATAAATGTTACCACCTGCCCCATTAAGTGTGGGATGTGGCACCATAATTTTTTTAAAAGCACTAAAATATTTTTTTCCTAACTGAGATGAATAATGTGATGATTAGTATATTATATTATGAATTCAATATCAAAACTTTATTAATTAGACAAAATCATTCTGCCTTCATTCCAATTATTTCAAATTGTCAATGTAATAGAATTATATTTAATATTATAGGTACCATACAATATACTATTTAATTAAATATTTTAAAAGTAAGTGAAGAGAGTTCCACAAACCTACCCTTTAGAACTCTGCAAACACAATCTGACGTTTCAGAAGTGACTTTGGAACTTTGATTTTGACTTTATTCAAGTTCGGGGCAATATGTTAATTTCTTCCAAAGTTTACTATTATACGTCTTTTCAGTACAGACTTGCTTCTTTGTAATATCATTTTACACCTTCCATGTCTTTTCCGATCTTTTTTTCTTCTTTTATAATGTGATAGAATATTTCACTAAGAAAAGTATAAATTTAATCAAACCACATACTTTAAAAAGTATCTATATTTAGCTCAGCCCAGTATATGAAAATATATTTTTTTAGTCGTTAAAACAAATCATCGTCACTATTTAAAAAAAATCAATAAATTGAAAATTTATATTTTTTCTAAGGTTTCCACTAATAGGTATAACAAGTCACGAGACGATAAATAATTAGTTTACCATATGTTGTTAATTATTAGAACACGCACGGACAAACCTTCATCAGGTGAAATAGAGCCTTGTGGATTTAGACAGACAGACGAATAGTATATATAACATTATCTATTAACCTAATTAGTTATGGCGTAATTTTAAACTATACCCTATTTGTTTTAAAGAAAATTTTAATTTAATTATTTTTAAAACTAGTAATTAATTATTAATATATCCTGTAAATCTATAACAGAGTAAGTAACATACAATGGTTAATTAAAAAAAAAATGATCCAGAACTATATTCATACATTGAAAGGATTTACATACAATCAATGTCCATTGAATACACGAAATCCTTAGAACTTAGAAACAAGTTTTTTTTGGTTAGAACGAAACCACAGCTGCCTATTCATGAGACGAACGGAATATATTAAAAAATACCATATGTTTCCGTCTGTTAAAACATTAAAAAAACTCAAAATATATCCTGATAAATTGATATACATTTAAGAGATAGTACAATAAATAATAAACACTCAATTATTGTCCAATAGATCAAACGGAAAGCCGATATTTCATTTTACAATTGTAATTGTTTGAACGTTCTTCATTAAGCCATTTATCCCGATTCACGGACTTACAGGAGATTACTCGTTTCGTTTGAACTCATCGGGTTAG
The DNA here is from genome assembly GCA_959347355.1 of Napeogenes inachia. Lineage (NCBI taxonomy): Eukaryota > Metazoa > Arthropoda > Insecta > Lepidoptera > Nymphalidae > Napeogenes > Napeogenes inachia. Next base: position 12,060,013 of record OY365800.1, on the reverse strand, counting down.
TCGTCTGTTATACGTTAAAATAATTTAATAAAAGGTTTTGTCATTTGCAGGTGCAATTTAAAAAATTATCGTATACTCGCGTGCTACTTAATAATGTTAAAATGAATTCACAATTTAAGGCTCATGATAATTTTAACCGGTAAAATATTTTAATTATAATCTTGTAAATTTAGAAGCATCCAAAATCAGAATATAAAAAGATTATTGTGTAATGAATGTAATAAAATCAAGAAATCAATTTAAAAAGAAACAAGGTAACAATATTATCACAGTATCTAAAACGTTTATTCAGTTTTATGATCCAAGACTCAGTCAGGTATCGAGGGACATATGCTCGATGCACCTGCTCCGCCGGCCGCCAGACACACGTGCACTCTGATCAATCGTTGCAATACTTAATATTTATTTTATAAATTGCCCTATATGCTTGGGACACAGCTTACATCTGTTTGTTGACACTCGATCATTTTATTTGGCCTTCATTTTATAGTTGAGGCCGTATATGAACTTATTACTGAATGCAGTATTTAGTATTTTTAATGAAGAGTTATAATACTTACCGCAGTGAGTACAGTGAGTTCGCCGAGCCATTCGTTGAGCAACGCTTCAGGGTCGTCAGCAGCGGCGCTTGCGCCTGATTCCTCCACTAGCGCCATCTGTTTGATAGATAATAAGCTATTTTTACTTAGTATATTGCTAGTAGCTGAAATATAATACTCCATTGCTTTGGGAAGCCATAAGTACACAGGCACCCCTATCTATACATTAAATTTAAAAATATATATTATTTTAGTTCTATAATTAATAATTTATTAGTAGTCATATATAACGGAAGTATATGTAAATATTATCATATTTGCACGATACAATATACGTTTTAATAAAATATATCTAGTCATAAAATACCTTTTAAATATTGTTGAAGTTACCATTATATAACAATTGAATATTATAATTGGTTAGTGATAATAACGACATGGCCAGACCAATTGTGACGAAGGACAGCACGCGCGGACATGTGGTACACTTTATATTATATGATATATTTAGTTCGTAATGGTTGGAGCGGGTTTCGTTGAAAAAAGGCGGATTCGATCTCTGCCAAAAAAAGATGCAGCTGTCCGACTTACAATAGAAATAATTAAACTGCGGGTTAACGTGTGCCTATATAACTACAATAATGTGTCAGCTTGTTTGTTCATTTTTTAATTAAATATTGACTAGAATACTATTATTTATTTTATAAATAGACATTTTTTTTATACATAAGGCAAATAAATAATTTTATTGTTGTTTTCTAAATATTATAGTTATTGTTCTCACTTATGTTTCATACAACCTAATTATTATTATTAGACTAATACTTAATATTTAGATTTAAAATTATAATTATTTAAATTTTAAATGAAATTTTAATATGAACAATAGACAACATATCGTAAAATATTGAAAACGATCATAAAATAATAATTTAAATATGTAGTCATTTAATTTCATTGATATATTTAATATTTTAAACGACATAACAACTCTATCGTAGGTACAGTTGTTAAAACAAGCAATTATAAAATGCAGCTCACTCTTGACCGCTTTTAACTGCACTCACTAGCTTAGAGAGTTGTACAGAATTACACAGTAACTTTATAACAAGAATTAAACATTATATATTTTACTTACCTAAAATAAACAAAAAATATAACTTACTTTATTTAATTTATTTTAAATTGTTTATAAATTTTTGTTTATAAAGAATATTTATAAATAAATTATTTTTAATAAACAACTCCGTCCTCGAGTTTGTGTCACGAGGTTTGATGTCAGTTGAACCTAAAATGGCGTTTGTTTCGAAACAGTTTAATATGTGACATTCCTTTGCAATCGCGGTGTCAATAAAATACTTTACACGCGGACAAGTTATTAAGCGTTCATTTTGTTTTTGTTTTGTCGAGACTCTTTCGTTTATACTGTATTTTAGTGTTCAATATAGTTTATGGTTTGAAATTTGACGCCGGGTTTTGGTTTTATAAATTAACAAAATATTTAATATATGACCTCTCATAAAAATCCAAACATATTTAAAATGTAAGGATTGTCATGTACATCAAAGATATACTTAGAATATTTTGTTTTAGATATGTATTCAGAATATTAAAAGTTCCAGGAGTCTAGATGAAATCAAGAGTTGGTTGATGATTTTTTTTAATATATTTTTTAATATTTTTTTTATATATTTACATTTTTATAATATTGTCCGTTTCTCCGTTTGTTTGGGAAGGCACCTTATATAGATAGCAAACCTGTGTACCTCTCTTTTTGAAGAAAATACGTTTAGTTTCGGCTGATGTACTTATTAGTTAAATTCACAGTGCAAATGTCAATCAGTCAGAAGAAAGTATCTAAGGCTCTTTACAGGCTTAGACGATTTGACATCCTAACATGAACAAATGGTGCCAACAGAATAACAGCAAAATTTACTAAAAACTCTTTGCTTGTATTCGCCCTTATCTTGACACTTCTCTTTTTTCTGTCTATGACAACTGTATAAGCGACCTAAATAAAGCAAATAGTTTTACCCTGCCAACTGTAGGTAGTTCGTATAGGTCCATAAAGCTGGGTAAGATTGTGGAACGTGTACTGAGAAACAGGCTCTGGACACTTTTAGTATCAAACAACCACAATAGTCGAACTATACAAATTTTGATAATATCAGTCGACGGGAGATCTTCTAGAATAGTCTAAGGGACTTCCGATTCGACTTATTGCTGGTGATGGGATAGGATCTGTACTATCTGCAGCCCTCCTGGTGCACACCAAGGACCTGCTGAAGTCCGGTATTTATTGACATGTAGATGACGTCCGTTACAGCGGAAGGACCAGTAAATTTGAATTATGATTTGAAGAGAGTATAGATCTCCTTCATGATATAGTGGGATGGTCCCCTAAAGAGTTTTACTTAACAACACCGCTCCCTTATATCAAGCCCCCCCTTCCCCCTCCCCCTGATGCTATTAGAGCTTGTAGAGAGACAAAACAAAAAAAAACAATACATTGAACGAGCAAATTGATTGATGTTCGCTTGATATCTGCTCCAAAATTACTTACAACAGATTGGCTTCACTATTATCACAATAAATTTATTAGAAGTAATGAAGGAATGAGACTCTTTGCCTGAAGTGTTTATCTATGATTATATTTATGGAGGTTTCAAATTATGACTTAATCAGAGGAGATACGTTTGTTATTTTAAATAAAATGATAATATGGTAATGACCTCAATAGTTGTCATTCAGTAGTTATACGACCATAAACAAATCTTATTGTATTGATTGATTAGTTCCCATTCACAATTCTCCATTGTTAATATCTTTTATAAACGAATATTTTTTATGTTATCCATTTCGAAACCTATGTATTGTGAAATAATAGAAAAATTAACAATACATAAATTATATTCAAGTAGATATAAACGATGATGTAATGATAATAAGGTTTGAAATGTGGTAACACCCTAAGTCGAGAAAAATAAAAAAAAAATAACCTGTTAGAGACGCAATTATTGTTAAATTAACGTCCGACAACAACCAACAAAAACTTACTTACTTTATAGTAAGTTATCGGACAATAACGAGGTATTTAATGACTCTAGCAAATAAATAATTAATACATTATTACAAGGAAAAACAGACAAAAGACAACTAGTTTAAGATAGTGTTGATATAATATCATAGGTATTTGAGAATATTATTATGGGTAAGTTTAAATTAATGTAATATCTTTTTTAATATTTTAATAGTGATATAAATATTACCATTTTAAATTAGAAAGTTAATGGCAAACGTCGACGAGCTACAATGAAGTGTATGTCATGCGGGTTCTCGACATTAGGGTTACCATCTCCGGATTAATCCAGTTTTTATCAGAATATTCCAGTTTGTGTCGGATTATAGGAGATTAGATTTTCCATTACTCTTATTAGACTTTTAGTACTTCGTATCAACTCGAGTATGATGAGAAATTCTATTACCCTAAATATCTAACATATATGTATGTGATTTATATTTTGTGTATATTTAATATATTTAGTGTATATTAGTTATTTAGGTAATATTTATGTAAATATATACATTTGTATAATGAGTACAAAGTACTTAATCTAATTAAGTGGTCCCATGCGGGCAAAAACGTGAGATAATAATTTATTGTGGAAAGTAACTTTGAACTATACAAAATGATCATGTATATGAGATAGCTATTATTAAATAAATTGTATTATTGTGAAACTTAGAATCGTTCAGAAATTCAATGTTTAATGAATTTATAAAAATCACAAACGATTATAAATAATTAAATATAGAACGGTTATTTTATTCAGTGAAAAATAACCGGTATTTCAATTTCCAGTGACGATGGAGCCACTAAGCTGAATGACGCTGGTAAATTAATCAAATATGGTTAATGGTTTTGTCGTCTGTGGAATAATTTGAAATGTACAGAATACGAAGATTTGTCTATTTGGATCGTTTGTGTAGTACAGATAAAAATGGAATTATTTAGTTATATTTTTAGTTTATTTTGAATTTGTATTTGTATAAGTCAAAATTTACTGTGAGTATTTAAAATATATCCTAAACAATGCTTGTATATTATGAATTATATTTTTTTAAAACACTGATGATTAGTTGATATTAGCACAACTAAAGCTGTTAAAAAATATAATTTAAATAATTTTTAAATTAAAATAATTAAAAATTTAAAAATTATTAGAACGCACAAGATTTTTTTTTCTTTTTTACTTATTCTTTCCAGTAGTACCTACACTCTAGTTACAACTAAGACAAAATAATTAATTTACAAATGAAGTCACGAAAATAAACAATATTAATTTACAACGAATGACATATATAATATTGAATACTAATAATTAAAATACTTGCACAATAAAAGATAAGGTTAATACTTAAAATAGAACACATTATAATATTAAAAGTATCTTGCGAAAAGAATAACATATCATAGAATTTACAGTAAGTATAAATAATTTGTATTTAAAAAAAATACAGTTAATATAATTATTACGTAAAGTTTTGATTTGTTTTTTTATTTTTTGATTGATACTTTAATAAAAATAGTTTATGGACAATAATCTGTTACTGCAATTTTGTAATTGATTTTATGATTCTGATGATTCATTATTTCGGGGCCATTATTTCTAGAAGATTTCTGACCCATTAGTTCGACTTTTGGTAAACGAACTAATTTCAGATAAATCAAAACGAGGATGTTATTACGAGAATATCTTAAATATAATTTATTATAAAAATCTAGATTACATCTAAAAAGTCTGTTTTATGTCTGTTTCTAGATCCGGGTGGAGCTATTTATTTCATCAAGAAACGAAGTGGAACAAACAGACGAACTCATATAACATTTTGTTTATTTATTCTCTGCGAAATCGAACATCCTGAAATATATTTACAATATGATAACACTTCCTTTGATAAGAATTTGACGTTTAACTGTTGTGATATCAAGGTCAGTGTCAAATTTATTAATAATAATTATTATCAAGCCTTTACATCACATTGAATGAATCGACAATCCATTATTTATAATTAATATATTTTATTATTAATTATTATTAATAACTAGACCACCATCCGATTATTAATACTGTTCTAAGTCAAGGCAAATATATTATTCTTTGTGAGTTCATTATCTTAATTGGAGAAGAAACGACGAAGTTATCTTGCTATAAAGATAAAATATAAAGATTGAGTTCTAAAAAAGATATACTATAATATGTTTAGGTACTGTTTAATAAAACGGTTTAACTAATTAAAGATATATTATATTTGAGAGAATGATAATAATAATATATTTTAATAAATCATCTTAAGAATATTTAATTTAGGCAACTTACGCCCATTTAAATTAAATAACATTAGTTAAAAATTACATAATATATATTAATCTATTCAGGAGTTAAAAATCCTCAGATAACAAATGATGACTAAAAGTTATTGTTATAAGATCCTATCATGTTTTGAAATACATTAAATACGGACATCGTCAAAGTTGTATTTTATTAATAATAATAATGTAATGTCAAAGTTAATACTGAATTATATCGTTACTTTAAATACATACATACATAATAAATATTACGTTTAATAAATCGTAATATTTATTATAAGTTATTACAGACGGAAATAATCAGCTGAATTATTTTACATGACCTAAATAAGTTTATTTATATACTTAGAATAACTACTTGTATTACTATTTTGTAGGTACTAAGTAGTCTATAGTTTGAAGCGTAACTCGATTATTTTGTTAATAATGTCTATTATACTGAGATACTACTCAGTACAATGGTATAGTATAGTATAATAATATAGTATATTATTATTGTACTATACTATACTATTATAGTAGTACTCAGGTAGTATCAATGAACTACTTCTACGGAACATCTTGAAATAGTAACAGTTGGGAGATTACAATGGGGTACAATGTTATAATCCTATCAGAATAAATTTGTTGGTGGACGCCTTGTGTGTTATGTTAGTTAGTTATGCCGAAAATAATCAAATTTCGGTAGGTACAACCAACCGCCCCGTTGGTCGAGTGGTTAGCACAGACGCCTAACGTGTCACGGCCCAATGGGGCTCTGGTTCGATTCCCGGCAGAGACCGGCATTTATGTGATGAGCATAGATGTCTCTGGGTTTGGTCGTTTATTAAATATATTCTCAGTATTTATATTATGTATTTCTATGTATTTGTATCGTTGTCTAACATCCTTAACACAAGCAAAAAAATTGCCTACTTAGGGGTTAGATCAATGTGTGTAATTTATCCTGATATTATTATTATTACATATTGCTACAAAATCAAGTTTATTGTAAAGATACTAACAATTATAACTAGTAGTATGTAAAGGGTAGTACATCATATACACAATAGGTAATATTTACAGTACTTATATTATACAATAATAATAATGTAACATGTATAACATACGAGTTATACAAAAGTAATATAAAATAACTGAAGTATGTTAAACTTTGTCAATGTAGTGATGAGAGTTGATAGTTATCTGCTTTGAAAATGCGTCCTCAATAAGTTATTATATTTTATGAGTTAGTTTGTAAGTGTTAGATAATTTAACACTCAACTAATCTGCGAGAACTTACTTATTCAACTCACAATGGACTATAAAAGAGTTAGTGGTTCACCCAATTACAATTACACTCGATAAGGATAAAATAACTGATTATTGTCTATCCAATGTATTGTAGTGTCTTCTATTTTTATATAATGATTACTTTATATAGGTACTTATTGTTAGATACATAATGATAAATATTTAAAATGTTTCATTCCTTCCTGTCATGTCGTCATTTTGATTCTGTAAGAGGAGTAGGTTTATTATTGTTTATTTGCTATAAACGTCATGTTAAACAACCTGTTTGTTTAATAATAACTGATGACTGTTTATACTGACTGACTCATCAACGAAATTATGAATAACATCACTAAACACACGATGACGGAGAGTTACTCCAAGATGTTTTCGTAATCTGAATTATAATAAAAAAACACGTTTTTAATGGACCACTATTATTCTATAGAGTTTAGTTTTTGTTTGACTCTAGCAAAACATTTATATTTAATTTAAACACCGCATAGGCTTAATAATGTTACTTACAGCCGGCTCTATTCAAAAAAACTTCACACTCACAAACAAACACACCAATTACATTCAGATAATTAAAATAGAAATTTTACTAAATATCTCGAAGATACAGAGCACATGTTTGCTACACTTATAGTGTCACTTCAGCGTTCAAGATTGATTTTATTACACAAATCAAAACACAATCAGATAAACGTAAAAGGCGAATCAATTTCATCTGTCTGTACGTAACAATATACTAGTGATGTGTGCTCTGTGATATATCGAACAAGAGAGACTGACAGCGCGCCAACTACGAATGACGACTGAGTGACAACTAAGCGACATATAACATTACTATGACAGGGAGGAAATATTTGAAATATTACTTAATAGTTACATTTAATACCATTCATATTTTCGATATTAATTGATTGCTTTTGTAAGGTCAATAGCCGTGAATACCTGCGAATATCCGTGAATAGTTGTGAATAAGCGTGAATAAGAATTGAGTTCGTAAATATTTTTATACTCTGGTTAACGCAACTACGGATATCAAGAATTACATGGATTAACTCTATTTGTGCCTAACAATGAGAAATAATTGAACCTAAATAAAATTGCACGGTTTTTAAATATTATATTTTTAAATGCTGAATGAAGAATGTATACATCATATAAAGCGTTTAATTACTATTAGTATATATATACCTATGTATATATATTTTAATTCGTAATTCATCTTAATGTCAATGTGTGCACACAAATTAATTAATGTAACGCAATCATAGTGCGTCTCTAATATAGTAGTGATATGTTTTGTTCAACACTGTTTCAGGGACAACTTAGTCTAGGTGTATGGAGTCTAATACCTATTCTACCTTCACAGAGGTTGCTGCAACTTGGAAGTACACAATGGAGTTTAGTGAAAGCAATCAGTGCTATTATATGAGGTTCAATCTGTGGCCTCTGTTCTGAAGCATCTGTAGATATCTATTCATACCAGGATATTAGTTTAACTTAATATACAGAACGTTGCAGGTAGTAGTTACAATGATTTTTTATTAATAGTCAGCCTAAAGGGTAATATTCTGGTAAATATATTTTCTTGGTGGTAGATCATAACATCCGGTCGCCGGCAAAGTTACCACCCATCGGGCAGAATCGTGCCGCAAAGCGACCTAGTCGTGTTCCGGCACGTTGCTCGATGAAGCCGTTTATGGGAAATGGGTCTGAACAGTTGCGGTGCGTTGGCGAACCGGTCTGACGTCGGGTTGGTGTTTGTTTTGTCGGGTGTCTAGTCGAGGAGGGTAGCGGGATCCGAAGCGACGGCTTTCCGCTGGCCGCCCGCAGATAGTTGGGGGCCCAATTAGTGGGATAGCCAACCACGAAAGGCTGCCCCGCCAGCTGTGAAAAATCCCAGGGTGGCTCCATCGTGCTGGTTGGCGACCAGACGAGGAGGCCCGATGGCGATCCCTGGGGGGGTTCGGGCGTCCCCGCAGTCTCCAGACTAGCCTCCCAGTGGCAAGACATCACCAATTTCGACGTCGGGTTCGATACGTGCCGTCTCGTTCAACTGCCATTTCCCATCCCTATTCACTTTTATATATATTTTTTTTATGAAAAAGTTAAGAAAAAGGAACAAGGTTACACAGCGGTTGCACTCCTCCTCATATAAAGTGCACCTCACTAATATCAGGGGTTTGCACTCAAATCTTTTAGCTGTCCACCACCACCTGGAGACAGAGCAGCCGCACTTGCTCTTTTTGACGGAGACGCAGATACAATGTCCTTTGAGCGCTGCATACTTGGATTATCCCGGTTACTCGTTAGAGCACAACTTTCGCTCACGGGCCGGAGTCAGTGTGTACGCGCGGAACGACCTCTGTGTTCAGCGTCTCCGTCACCTTGAAGACCCCACTTTTTCTTCCCTATGGGTTTTAGTGGACACAGGAAACGAAAAAATCCTGTATTCCTGTGTCTACCGTTCGCATAGCGGTGACCAGGAGACAACTCGTTTATTTGAGTATCTCAGTGAGGCTGCAGATATGGCTCTGTATCAGTACCCTTCGGCGCAGCTCGTCTTTCTGGGGGACTTTAATGCCTGTCATCAGGACTGGCTGTTCCCGTACCAGAAGACCGACCATGCTGGAAGAGAAGCGCGGAACTTTGCGTTGTCCTTGGACCTCTTTCAGCTGGTGAGGCAAGCGACAAGGGTACCAGATGTGGTAGGCCATACAGCAAATTGCCTGGACCTTCTGCTGACAACTGATCCGGACAGGTATCGTGTAGAGGTCACGTCCCCCTTGGGAACCTCCGATCACTGTCTGGTGAAATCTGTATTTACATATTCCCCACCAGCTTTCGAACCACATGGTGTTAGGCGAGTATGGAAATACAAATCAGCAGATTGGGATGAGATGCGGCACTTTTTTGCGTCTTATCCTTGGCGGCAGGTCTGCTTCTCTTCTTTGGATCCGTCGAGTTGCGCGGATGCTATAACCGATGTGGTGCATCAGGCAATGGAGTATTTTATTCCTTTTGCTGACGTACCCATCGGTGGCAAAGCTCGCCCATGGTTTAATGCCGAATGTCGTCATGCACATGACCGAAAACATTCGGCATACCTCATTTGGGCTGATGCTCGAAGCCGCAAAACTCCGGATGTAAGTACAAAGAAGAGAGCCTTTAACCAAGCTGCCAAGTCCTATAAAAAGGCATTGCGGAAGGCTCGTCTTGATCGGATCGTTAAGAATGGCGAAAAGCTCTCTGTCAGACCAACTGGCAGTCGAGCTTTCTGGTCTCTTGCCAAAGCGATCGAGTCGAACTTCTGCCAACCCTCACTGCCAGCTCTGCTGAAGCCTGATGGATCCCTGGCCCACACAGCAACAGAGAAAGCGAATGTATTTGCTTCTCTGTTTGCTGAGAATTCGCATCTAGACACTGGCAATGCTTCTCCAGAACATCTTCCTCACTGCGGTATTTCGATGCCTGAAATCCGCATCACTAACAAAGAGGTATGGAGAACATTGTGTCGTTTAGATGTGAATAAAGCCAGTGGTCCTGATGGTATACCAGCCATTCTGCTCAAGACATGTGCAGCTGAGTTGTCTCCTGTATTGACACGTTTGTATCGCCTCTCTTTCAAGACTGGAAAAGTGCCGGAATCCTGGAAGCTTGCCAACGTGCAACCCGTGCCCAAAAAAGGCAGCCGTGCCGATCCTGCTAATTATAGGCCCATTTCAATCACCTCCATACTCTGCAAGATTATGGAGCGTGTATTGAACTCGCGGCTTCTAGCGTACGTAGAAGGTAACGATCTCCTCAGTGACCGACAGTACGGATTTCGCCGAAATAGGTCCACTGGGGACCTTCTAGCGTACGCAACACACATTTTAGGCGAAGCCATCGAGAGGAACGGAGAAGCGGTCGCCGTCTCTCTGGACGTCTCGAAGGCTTTTGACAGGGTCTGGCATGTGAGCCTTTTAAGCAAGCTTTCAGCGTACGGTATATCTCCTGGTCTGATTGGCTGGATAACGGACTTTTTGAGCCGGAGATCTCTCCGTGTTGTTGTCGACGGGTGTTCTTCGGAACCCTTGACAATAAATTCCGGAGTACCTCAAGGGTCCGTTCTTTCTGCAACTCTCTTTCTGCTGCACATTAACGATCTGCTGAAGCCCGGTATCTATGGGTATGCAGACGACAGCACAGTTGTAGAAAGATATCTGCCAAGTTCTCGGGCTAGTAGAGATGAAGTACAATCTGAAAGAGAAGCCATGGTGCAACGTTTGAATGACAAACTTCAGGCAGTCTCCGCATGGGGCAATGCCAATCTTGTCAAATTCAACGCCACCAAAACGCAGACGTGTTTGTTCACCGCCAAAAGGAGCCCCTTCACCTTGGCTCCTACTTTCCGGAATGTATCCTTGGAATACAGTGACTGGCTTCAGTTGTTAGGCTTAGAGATCTCCTCGAACCTCAACTTTGGTCGGTACATTGAGTCCAGAGCAAGAGCAGCTGCGGGAAAGCTTGCCGTACTTGCGAAGGTGCGACAGTACTTTACACCGGGACAGCTTCTTGTATTATACAAAGCACAGATCCGGTCGTGTGTAGAGTATTGTGGCCACATATTTGCTGGTGCCGCAAAGACTCATCTTGCGGTTCTGGACTCAATTGAGAGGCGAGCAAAGAGGCTTATTGGCGACCCTAAATTCGTTGACGCCAAACTCCACAGCCTTGAACACAGGCGTAGAATTGCCAGCCTCTCAGTATTCTATAGGATACATTTTGGTGAGTGTGCGCAGGAATTGCACGACCTAATTCCCCCATCCCCCTTCCATCACCGGACGACCCGACGCACGGCAGGTTTTCATCCTTTTGTTGTGGACATTCCACCTGTCCGAACGAAGCGCTATGCTTCATCTTTTTTAGTGCGTACAGCGAAGGACTGGAACAATCTGCCGGCGTCGGTATTTCCGGAAAAATATAATGTGGGTGTCTTCAAGAGGAGAGTGAATAGGCTTCTAGGTTAATGCGCTTAACCTCCTAAGACTACATTTCACTTTCCATCAGGTGGAATGTAGTCAAGCATTAACCTAGTTTTGTATAAAAAAAAAAAAAAAAAAAAAAAAAAAAAAAAGTGTGAATATATTTAAAATATTTAATGAATACGATATTTCCTCAAAAAAAAAAACACTAAAAACGAAATAAATGATATAAATTATAACACAGATTATGTATTTATGTTTAATTAAGATTTAAAGGATATATTTGAAAAACCTATGTACGTTTATCGAATAATATATAGATATAATTTTAAATCAAAACGCTTCAATTCCTGTGATAGGTAGGTACCTACTACCTATTGCAATTTTGTATAACATATATAGGTATATATGTTATACAAAATTGCAATATAGGTATTTCGTTTTCATACAAAGTTACCAATATCACGATACTGATTACACTATAAGGATAATATTTGTATGACTATCATCAAACAGGTACTTTTTATGTAACTTAGAATTCATGACTAATACCTCTCTAATACTAATATGTCTAGTTGATCAGTTCCATCTCTAGTCATGTCTGAACTAAAAGTTTTATCCACAAATAGCTCACGGTATTAAAAGGACGAATCAAACTCAGGAGTTCAAAACTTCCGTTTGCAATGATGCTGGCGAAACCAAAATAAACCTCCGTGGTCATCACAATTTAGCACGTAATATTATGCAATAGTTTCACCAATGAAATTTGTTGTTATAAAAAAAAAATGATCCCTATATATGTGCGTATTATATACTCGTATGTTAAGTGAGTGAGAGACCTATATACAATGAGGCTACTGTGGTTCAATGTAACAGTGCGATACAAATATATTTATAAATATTATAATATATATATTTAATATTTGTTTATAATCACAGCGACGTTTATTACAAATAAAAACATCGTAAAATTCAAATATAATATATTTAAGAGGAAAAATAAAAAAAAACTCATTTAAGTATCTATTGAATTAATTCGTATACATAATAACTTATTGTATAAGTATATTATAGAACTTAATAAGCAAAAATAATAACTATTTGATTATATAATTATAGTATACAAATAACCTCTCGTATATCTAATTCTATAACCGTGAACCAGCTTTCAAGAACAATTAGCAAGGAATAGTAATGAACCTAATTATTAATAATTATTATATAAAAAAACACGTCAGATATTCGTCATAAATAATGATCTTCATATTCGCTAAAAACTAATCACAAGATACATCTTGACATGCAATTTATTATAACATGTGTTTGTTTGTTATTTTAATGGGTAATTACGGAGAGGTATTGTAACTAAACTTTCACTTTTGTTATGTAACTAGTAATTATATGTAACCTTGCGGCAGTTATAAGCTTAATAGGCTTCAAGTTTCTGTTTAAATAACTTAGGTAATTACGGATGTTTAGCTTTACGCTTTGGATTCTAGGTAATCAATATTTAATGCAAATGTGTTTTACTGTGAACAGGAAGGACTTGTTTATGAAATAAATATGACAGTTCGTTCATAAAATAAAACCAGTGATAAGTAAGACAAAAACGATAATAATGTTGAAGTACGAAAGTACCATCAAAATGGATGGAGGCAAATAACCAAAATTGTTAGAACACTTAATATTAATATACATCTGAAAAAACTTTCAAATTATTCTAAAAGTACCTTTAATTTTAATGGAATTCTGCAAATTTTTGTGAATTGTTTTGTGTTCCTAGACCTATCTATATATATACATATTGTGTCTGCGGATGCTCTTGGGTAGAAGAGTGTAGTTTATATCAAGTAATAACTAAAAATGACAACTCTGATGATGAATGCAGATCTCTGGAATCTTCTAGAATATCTATCGATGTGCAATTCCGTTCAATTATACATAAAGTAGTTCATCAGGCACCAATCAGTAGGCTGAGCTTAAAATAATTGTTATCATCATTAAAACTATCGTATATCGCGTGCCTAGGAAAGAGAAAGAAGTGAAAGTGGACTTAAATCTATAAATTATATGTATATTTACAATATATAGATAACACAGATACTAAGATGCAGTAAGAGATCTATTTTAGTACTATATTTATTTAGAATTGTATTATAATTAGTACATAAAACCAAACACTCAGACACCAATTATTTGATCTATTTCAGGTGATGTCGGGTCATTGAACTTACCGTGTATAGTGATTTCAGTTTACTCTACTTTTGGCTATTTACATTACCATCGGTTTATTTAGATTCAGAGTATTAATACCATACAATTAAACACACCGTTCATTACTAATATTTACATAGCTAATAAGGTATTATTTAAATTCTAGTTACAAATATCAGTATTGTCAATTCAGTGAATAATTGGAATCAATTAAAAATAAACAAGTAACAGTCTATTATATGAATAATGAATAACGTAATATCAATTAATTAAAAATTCGTAAATGTAACTCACATTAGCATAGTTTTGGTAAACCGACACGAGCAGACGGAAACAAAGAAACAAACAAACTGAATCACGGAAAGTGCTTCATTAAAAAGTATAAAGTCTGGCATTTCCCTCGGGTGTGAATCGTTACTTAAAACAAATATACAAATTAGAACAAAGTTTGAACCGACTAGAGGAATCATAATGAGGTGTGTTAGGTCATTTTGTAATTATTTTTGTTGCTGTAGTATTCACATCAAAGGGTTTATCAATATTTAAGTAAAAATATATACAATACAAAAATTGCATACTAATAGTTGCACTAAACATAATACACTCACAGTAATATTAATATCATTTTGTGCAAATATTTTTGGTAAAATGTAACATTTCTGTAAAGCATTTTGCAATTTCAACATTCGGCAACCTATAATTCAGTTATAGAGCTTTTAGGAGTTCAGTTTTATTCAGAATTGGCGCAGATTAAATAAATTACCAAACTATTAAAAAATATATATATATTTGATTTATCTGAACATAAATGAAGTAATTTATTATTAAGTCTGTACTTTCAAAGTAACTTGTAACGATAAAGGTTTTTATACTAAAAGTTAATTGCTGCTTTTACCTAGTCGTTTTTTCAGGCTTTTTAAATTCGTATGATTTGTTTTCATCCACTCGCTAGACGTTTAACAGCCTTCTATTTCACAATGCTGTTGTGAAACATTTAAAAGCTGAAAATATCACCATCGCTTCTGACAGTAAAAGGATTTCAGTGGCTTTATATGTTCGTTTGAATTTATGAGGCGATCTGTCGCGTATGAATAACTAGTTCATAGCCAGGTAATATTAAAAGATATCATCATCTATCCTAGTACACTCAGGGCATCTAAGTTCAGGTATTAGATACAGGTTTAATCAAATTACTAATATGAAGTGGCGTAGAGCGTTCTAGACCTCAGCACTAAAATTAATTTACCGCTGGAAGAGAGAAGGAGACCTCCCTTCTCTTTTGTGTGAGGTAAAGATTTTTCCCAAAAACTAAATTACTTTCACATATAAAGGGCCCCTGCAAGCCGGGGGCCCTGTGTCATTGATACGCCTGACAGGACCGTAGCTAACCCCTGGTTATCGAAATTGCATTAAGTGCATAATTTAATTAAGACTAACTTAATTTCAGTTCCATTTGTTCAGAGGCTTGTTCAAACTATCATAATAATCCAATGTTCTTGTTGGCTGGTACAGTACTTGTTACATGCTAGCACGCCGGCGTCATCATGCGGCGCAGGCAGTGACGCGTGTCGCCGCATATTTTAATGCCGTCAAAGCCTCCGTAATGCGTGTATGAAATAAAACTGCTGAGAATCTTTCCACGAAGATTTGAACATAGCGCTTTTGTTTTATTCCCACGTGCGACATAACTTACAATTTGGTTATCGATAATATCGATACTAACTCCAAAATAACAACATTGTATAATAATCTAAGATTTGTTATGCGTATTCATTAATATAGCAATATGCATTAACTCTAACATACCTATTGTGTACACAAATTGCATAATACTCTAGATAGAACCAAGGACGTATCCTTTGAGCGCTCACTGCATCGTCTGGAACTACGTGATAATTACTCCCTCCCTTAGTTTTCCTCATACAGCAAAGCAGTCTGACTTTTATCTACATATATTAATTTACGCATACTTATAATATAACTCACACAAGCCACTCACACACACACATACCTACTCCTAAGTGAATCACGGGCAGGGTTATTACAAAATATTAATTGAGTAACAAGTTTCGCAAGATTTAATTAAATTATTGGCGTTATACTATATTTAAGCACCTAAGTTTGTTTTCATCGGTTTAAGGCTACATTATGCACGGTTAATATAACTTCCTCATAATTATTACCGAGGTAATCTAATTTTCTTTGACACTTCAACGATCTCAGGAAGAAAGTGACTTCCGTTCATTTTCCCTTTTAAAATAATTACAATAAGTATTTTTTATAAAATACCAAGCCACAAAAGTAATTTAAAAATACATTATTTTCTCAAAATATTATATTCATGTCATATTATATTTCACTCTGCACTGTTTCTATTGTTCATCAAATCTTTTTGTAAAATATTCAAAAATGGTACTTACCAAAATTGGAAGGAATAAAGTAAAGAATTCAAACATCATAACAGTGACTGGATCAGAAATTACCGACATTTAATGAGGAAGTTATAATAATGTCTAAGGATCCGCTAATGAGGTACACTCGAAATGAAGACAGCCCTAAAGAAAAAGTATTGGTTTTGTTTCTGGGGAATTTGTCAAAATATCTTGGTATAATATAGTAGGTATAGTAAAATAATATATAATATAATAGATGATATTAAAGTATATTCATATTATAAAAAAAGTGTAGTTTGTTTGTAAGATCTGTTTCTATGAAACTAGATAATCCTAGATTAACAGTGATTATTTAAAAAAAAACAAATGTTTTAATTCATGTTGGAATTGCACATTTGTGGAACATGTCAGAGGAAATAGCTCTGAGCTGTTTTATCGGGATTTTCTTAACTTACTTGTCAATAAATATAACGATTAAAGAGAATCACAAAATCTGGACTCGACATCTGTCTGTGTGTTCCAGTGAAGTCGGGATCTCGAGCAGGAATAAATACCTAGCTGATAAGTTTTATATCAAGAAGAGAATATTTATTTGTCAACATACATTTAGTTCATAAATTTACTTAAACTTAACTTACTTAATGGGAGATCATGTCGGTTTTATTAAGTTTTATGCTGGTAGAGACACGTATTAAATTTATTAGAGAACATAATATATCAAATTGATTGTATGAGTTTCGTATTTTATTTGTAAATTTCGTATTTCGGTAAGTTAATTATAGATTAATTAGTTTTTATAAAGATAATATTAAATTAAATATTAATTTTTATGTAGATATATTAGCTTCATAAAAATTAATATTTAATAATAAGAAATATAGTATTATTTATTAGCATTTAATTGTTCATAGAATACTTACATTTTGTTAATAAAAATAAGACAAAAAAAATAACAAATTAAATAGCAAAATAATAAAAAAAAAACATAACATCATTTATAAGTTTATTAAGTATTCATTCAATGAGTTTTATGACAACTGACGGCGTACTACTACCTACTCTACTAAACATCATTAAATACAGCATGTGTTTAATTTTAAAGTGTTAAAAAATATTTTTTAAAGGAAACCTCTGAAGATAATAATTTAAATTTGTTGTATGTGTATCGGAAAAATAAGTAGTATTGTTATCAAAACAATTGATGTGTTGCTGTTTTCCCTTCACTAACATATAACTAGTGACTCGAAACTTTGGGCTTAATTAAAAAATAAATTTTAACAGTATTTTTCACTAGCCGTTTTGTAATCACTGAATAATATACGAAAAAGCAATATTAGACATTCCAATATATTTTTTTTTAAATAAATAAACACCCTGTATAATATTTTTATAAAATCATTTGTTTTATGACGTCATTATCATGAATTCTTCTACGACTATTTAATACGTAAACTCAGGTCCTTAAACATTATGATTGTACTCATAGTTCCCTCCATCATAAAACGCATTGAAATCGTTAGGTTCTAAATAAAAGTAAAATATTAAAACCAATATTATATTATATTATTAAATATTTCTAAGAATAAATAAAAAAATAAAATACAAAAATTAAATTACTCTCTGATTTATATGTTATTCTCTTCTTATATTAAGAGATAATATAAACAATGATTAATTTTTCGTGCGCTGGTGACCAAGGATCCCTAAAAATGAAGGGAGGAGAACGTTATCGTGGTATTTTATTCGTTCGGTGACGGGAGCGGGGCGGTTTGGGGAGAGGGGAAGGAGTCAGGGTAGGAGGAAGGGAGGGTATTGATCGGTACGCCTGCACTACCTGACGGTGCAGCGTCTATTCGAAATTCGAATATTGGAACTTTTGTGCGTCGCAGTACCTTTACAAGAAATTATGAAATGATAAAACTGACACCATCATTTTGTTATACAGTTTAGAAATTACTTTATTCGTGATTTGATCTTTATATCTTAAGATAATTTGTTAAATAATAACATTACCATTTTGGTACGTAGTTAGAAAAACGGTACATGTCTGATATATTTATTTAATTTTCCTATTTTATCAGACTGACTAGATGTCTTTGTTTGTTTTATGTAACAAGAAAATGATAAAATATTCTCAATAACGTCTCAGGGAATGAAAAATGTGCAGTTAATGTTAGGGACGGTAAAGAGCTGTAGGACATGCGAAGCAGCAATTTGTTTGATTCCTTTTCAGAGTTCATTGAATCCACTAATAACAATATTTACATAGGTTCTATTTTCATTTAAGTTTTATTGTTAACTTTATCATATATTCGGTCATATTTTAAATGGATTACTGCACTGAGTATGTAATGGTAAATATAAATAATTGCCGCTGGAATTGAATAAATTTGTCTCATCAAAGTTTACATATTAATCCGATATTGTATCACGGCTTTGTGTATTTATAGTATTTAAAACTTCTCTTTTATTTAAGTTAATTGTATAATAGTCTATTAATTTATAAATGTTTACCTATATTATTCTAAAAATCAAAACAGTGTTTACATTGAAAATAAAAAGGTTTTTAAGAGTGTGTCCATCAAAAAATATTGCGATATTAGATTTATATTGAGATAGAATATATAGTATGTAGAGTATGTATATTTTGTTTATATATACACATATATATTTTTTACTATTTTTTAAGATTTATTATAAATAACCATATAAGATTTATTATAAACGTATGAGCTCATCCATTATTTCTTTGTCTATGTACCTATAGTTCACTTTCATTCTCCGTTAAGTCTGTATCTCACCTAGCTATGAGTAGTTATTAGAACTTCAGTAGACGACCAACTGAAGTGCCAGAATCGTTTAATATTCCCTAAGTATATTGTTATTTTTGGGACACATCAAAGGGCAAAGTACAAAGGACGGAGTAATTAAAATGGTTAACAATTTTAACAAGGCAATTACTTTTTTTTTTCAGCGACTTTTTTATAAGGCATTATAGTATTTAATGTACAAATTATCATTTCTCAGTTGAATGCTAAATATTTAGTACGACATCGTTGGCATGGGATTCTCAAATCGTGTTATGTTATGGGAAACACTAATTAGTTGACACACACTAGTGTCACTGATGTATATACAATACAAACCCACACACACAACGGACGTTCCGTTTTAGAGTTATTGGATGTTTGATTAATTTCAGTATAGCTTGATATCGTGGCTATAGAATGTGATAGAAGGTTCTATAGAATATAAAAGGAGGTTTTGTTGTTGTTTAAAATGTGTTTAAAATGGAAGAACGAATGATAGAAGCCATGCTATGATGTTCTTATAACTTTTCTGCAGCGGATTTAGGAATTGGGAAGAGTTTATTTGTTTTTAGTGTGCGTGAATAAATAATGATGTTATCTATGTGTGTAGATGTTTTCTATGACTTAAGATTAAAAGAGCTAGTCTAGTAATTGATTTACATTTACTTAAAAGGTACTATTAGAGGGACAAGGACGAGTTATAGGATTTTATTCTGTTTACGTATTAACTATACATATAATCAAAGTCAATATGTTTTATTAATATCTCACATATCATTTAGTGTTGAGTTCAATGACCTATTTTGGATATTTATAATAATATTTAAATAAAATATCAAGTAATTATAAAATCTATTGTTTTCATGATGTTATAAATTTTTTAGTTATGTAAATATAATTCAATATAAAATAATACACTTGGAAATTATATAGGTATACATTTGACATTTTTGTTTATATTTTATATTTTTAATCATTTAGTATCAAGTTAAATATGTTTTATCTTTTAACATTAAAAAAATAAGGGATGTCTTTACTTAAGGATATAATATTAGTGTTTCCTAATATTTCTACTTCATAATAATAGCTTTTAGTATTGGTATATTTAAAAATTTATAATAAAGGGCAAGTCTGCCGACTTTCAGTCTCCGGTTCCTATCCGTCCGCAGATGCTTTCCGAGCCTGGTAGCTTTGACAATGAAAATTGTTTTTCAAGAAACTTATTTCCAATAAAACCTCTTTTATGTTTTTCTTAAATTTAAAATAAATATAGGGTTCGCATTCATCAAAACGATAAGGACTCTAACCTACCTTTGACAGTATCCGCCATTTCTTCTACTGAGCTACTGTGTCATGTCATTTCATATTGTGTTCATCACCTCTCGTTCATTTATTTAGAATTTAATTTTCTTAATTGTTTATAAATGAAATGATTTTACATTATAATCATCCAAAAGAATATTCGAAAAGATAATGTATTGTTTATGATGAATGTAATGAAAAGCACAACACGCAGTACAATGTAACTTCATTTTGCTTCCAAATATTAATATTCAAAAGTAATTATCTTTTGACATATTACAATCATTATATAAATAATAAGAATTTAGTGCAATTAAAATATTTTAATAATGTTTTTAAAGCAACTGTAGCAATTACTTTATATTTACTTAGTTTATATATATGATTGTGTAGTACATTATACAAACCTCTAAGCTGGCCATAAACACATTTACAATTAGAAAATAAATAATATTATACTTGAATTTGGAATCTGTCATTCTTAAATGAATGTAAAATAATTTTCAAACTGTTCATCTGTGTCTCACCTTGTATAAGTCGAATGTTCGTGTACCAGGATATTGATAGTTACAATGAAACCTCTGTTTGTGACAAAAAGATATATACATATACGTAGATAAGTACATAGTTAAGTAGTACGTAAGGTTAGGATTGAAAGCAAAAGATTAAAGAATTTATAAATCAAAATGAATAGGCTGATGAAATCAAAACTACTTCATTACGGAAAGAGAGCTTACAGAAAAAAATATTCTAGGAAGAATAGTATTGAGCAATATTTTTACTTTTTTTTTTTAAAACTTTATAGACGATTTCCAATTAGTTATCAGTATAGCATTATCAGACTTTAGTGACGGTTTGGTCAAATAATGGCTGTCAAGAAGTAAATAAGTCATGTTTTTGTGAAAAAGTTGTCAAACGACATAAGTATATGAAGATACTATTCTTGAATAGGTGGTTAAGCCTCTTATCTAGGCTCTTCAGCCGGACTCAGCACCGGAACATGAAGCTCGATCCAACCAAGCTTGGAAAAGGAACCTTGCAAATTGCACCAGAACTGAAGAATGGATGTTATCCGATTATGATTTATGATTAGTTTTACAGAGTATGGCATACACTTTAGAGCATGCCATACTCTCTAAATCACCAAACTATGAAGACGTAATTGTTTCATAGATTGGTATTGAAGAATTTTCCTGGAGATAGATAGATTGCCTAAACAAAGATAATGCTTCTATTGCTCAAAGCTACCGGAGTTAAATTCGAATGATTATTTATTGTTATTATATTAGTTTATAAACTAAGAAATATTTCAGTAATAAATGTTACCTTGTAACAATACTCATGGCTAGACCGGACATAATATATAAGGCACTTGATCCTTAATTGGTATTTTCTTCTATAAGCTGTAGTAATTGACTTCTTATATTAATAATTGCCATAAGCATTTGTATTCTTAATAAATAAGGTGTACTTTTATCTGTATTATTATTAGATGGATATTATATTTATTATCATAACTTATCGCAATCTGTTCCTCGTGTTTCGATCGTCGCAATTCCGCTAGACTGCAATAATCCATCAAAATCAATGCTTAAAAAGATAATATCTATGGAATGTAAATAGCTCTATGGTTTAATTTATTCTGAATTAGCTAGTAAATGGTCTACGTGATATGAACTACTGATTCGAAACTTAATTACAATTCAAACAAAGCACTTCAAGAACTTGAAGGTATAGAATAGAATTTTTTAAGCGTGTACGTTGTTATAATCGTAATTTTTTCACTTCCAGAGATAACAAAATAACGTAAAATTAATAAGAAAATACTTTGTGAAATTATGTGAAATTAGAAAGTATAAAAATATTATATGTATATTTAATTAAGTTTGCAGTAACTTTTTTGTAAAATATTTCTTATCAAAACAACATTGGTATGTAATTTAGAGAAAAATATCATCGCTCTTACAAATCTATGTAGGTACATTCATATATAGTGATTCATTGTTCGCAACACCATGAGAATAGACAATTAAGATGTTTGTCGTAGGGGCTGGAAGAAAATTAAAAAACTACAAAAATATAAGGTTTATACTAGGGAAACTGCGGATAGAGATGAAACTACACAATAATATCCAACTTAGAGCTATTTATTCGAAACAGAAACAAAAAACTGTTTTTTTTTCATATAAAAAAAAGTAATAATCGCAATCATATTTTTTGAGTGACTCTAACAAACCCTAATGAACTTAAATAAAAATACGTAACTCATTTCTCTCTCACTGATAAAATACCGGTTCTTTGTGTACAACACTTTTTTCTTGAATTCTTATTTTAAAATGTCTCGAATTCTGTGCCTGAATGAAATTTTCTAATTATGGAATGGAATAGAATAGAATACCTACTAATTGACACTCGATGGCGTTTGAAGTGAGCGTGAATTTGTGTAGAGTCGAATTCGACATCTTATTTTTATAGAAATTCAGTGCTTATTATATTTTAAGTTATTCGGTTGTTCAGAGGTCCAAGTATTTGAGTAAAATAGACCCACAGCTATCCGTAACAATACTAAGTGTGTCTCGGTGAGAGCGAGATCATGTTTCCATGACTCTTAACTGTTTACATCGTATTAACCTTTTTGAAATACCATTATTCTTATATGTTTATATAAAATAATGATTTATAACTAAAATATATTTATTATAAATATACATATATCTATTTTATTTTTCAGTAATCCGGTAAATTATACGATTCTCACAAAATAATCGAAATAAAGTGAAAATATTAAAAAAAGAGTTTTTAATATTAAATGATGTAGTGAACCTGTGATTGAATTAATGAAGATGTACTGTGTGTGTGAGTGAATGTGTGTGCGTGTGTGTGGATGTGTGCGTGTCTGTGGATGTGTACGTTTGTGTGGATGTGTGCGTGTGTGTGTTATAAGAATCTGAACTTTAAAATTATTCACTGATCCTTATATTATAAATATGTGTATTGGTCCGTCAAACACACAATGCTAATATATGTATTTGAATAAATTTATCATGATCTGGAAAAGGACATAGATTACTTTTCCGGGATATATTCTGGATCCCGTGGGTAACACTCGCAGCCATCACTCGTCTCCAGGGGACGCGATGTCACTACTGTTTGTTTGTGTATTTGTTAGTTTTTTAAATTATCTCGCACCAGACGAGCTAAGAAAGAAAAACAGGAAAACGTTAGTAAATTAAAATAGAGAAAATATTTTATAAAACGGTTCTTGCGGTAACTTAAGCTTCATTGTTAAAAGCATCCAAGTTTTTATTTTAATACCGTTCTTTAATATTTCCAGTTTATAAAATGGTAACTTATTTTTCTTTTCAATTTATTAAAATCAACAGGAAACTTTGTGTAAAATATTTTAATGCACATAAAATAGAACATGATCAATTTTAAAACTTTTTAATGGATATTTCTAAGTCGTAAATATATGTCATTTAATAGATTTCCAACCAATAATTGACACAGGCAGGTCTTTGAAACACCGAAGTTTGTGTCGTTTATATGTCGAAGTAGTGAAGCGAGTGGCGTGTTATAAACTTCATGTAATAAACTTCAAAATTGAGCTATCAAAGTAGACAAGCATATTAGTTGGAGAATGGGTCGCTTAGTTGTGGACAAATGCAATTTTCAGGTGTTAAACTTTGATGAAGTTCGTTTTATAATAGATAACGGCGTATAAACTTTAGACACTTCACTAAACCGAAAGAAATAGGATATTTTAAATTATATTAATATAATCTTATAATAGATAACGGTGTATAAGCTTTAGACACTTTACTAAACCGAAAGAAATAGGATATTTTAAATTATATTTATACATATATAATTTTTAGAATTATAGAATTTAAATATAGAAATTATTTAACGTTAAAAGCTTATGGTAATGCAAGTAATACCTACTTAATTTTATTTTACCGAAATGTACCTTGATTATCGTATGTAAATCAAGGTTAGGGCTGGTAGGTGGTAGGTGCTCGACCGACGGTGTTATTGAACTTACCCTTAACGTATCGAGTTCAATGGATCAATGTTATCTCAAACAAAATAGGTTTTAGGTTGGTTGGTTTGAATATTTTTATTTCGTCTCTTAAAAACCATCTGTTCTTCGTAAAAGTTTAATTACAATATTTTTATGTTCTTAATATAATAAAGATAATGTATATTGCACCATTCAACAAATAAAACTGTAATTTGGCAATATCCAATTCATTAAAATTATTTATTAAAATATTAAATGTAATATGTTTAATAGGATTTCGTTTTTGAACCGATCGTGAACACTCATATAAATATAATATTTAATGATAAATCAGACTACTATAATAATAACAGTGACCGCATTGTGGCTTTTAGTACTAATAGCATATATATTTTGGCATATTCGAACTAAATTGAACTAACTAACTTCATTAATAGTCAACTGAGTGGGGGGAGGGGGAGGAGCTGATAATGCAGGTCTAAAATAGGTTGACACCATCATGCACTTAGTCCGTCTGTCCCAGAACGATTTAATATATCATGACTGCTTTCAAAGATAAGAGTAGCTGGATGGAGTAATTTCCTGCTTCAGCACTCTACAGACTTGACTGCTAAGTTGGGGAAAGTTGACGATGAAATTAAAAGTCTTGAGTGATATTTTAAAATTCTATGTAGAATGTTAATATTATTATTTTATTCTGATATTTCATATTTTAATACAAATAATATTATAGTTCTGTTCAATCATTTACCAAATCATTATTCAATTAAGCATGGTTAGGTTTAAATCATAATTTCAGTGTATAGCTTAATATTCAATAATATAAATGTATGTACCATCCTATATCGTGGTTACATGACATCAGGCTGAGGACATCTCTTAAATTAATACTAAGTACTTTCTCTTAGCAAGCAGTTAATATTAGTTTCAGTTTTGTACCTCCTTTTAACTTGCCTCTAAGTTATTTTCAGACTTCAATATATAAATATATACAAAAACAACTTGCCCTTTCTATGGAAGCTCATTTTTAAAGCACGTTATGTCTTCCTTATATTAAATAATTGTAAATAAAACAAATTTGATGTAATAATACGTTATTGGTTCGTATAAATTAAAGTGCAGCTGCTCAGGTAATTAAAAAACAAATCAGAACATGAAATATTTATATTTAGAATAAAATAATATTTTTTAAATCCGTTAGTATTTCTACGCACTTTACCTTCCGGCCGCACAAGGTCTGGGTCAATGCCCTCCCCCACTTTCAGATCCCAGTTATATTTAGAGTGACAAGCAGTCGGGATGATGTCCCTTTCGCAAGCCCAAATTGTTTATCATAACGAAACACACGGTCCTCAGAATAATATTATAAATTATTAACGTTGAAGATTATTAGTTTATAGACATTCTTCTGAATCACTTATAAATCATGTTTTTAATGACAAACATATTAGATAATTGATTATTTAAATATAAAAATACTAAAAATGTCAAGCGTAAATACTCAATCATTCGACAAGGCAAAAACAATATTGAAAATAGCACCAACCTTTTCGACTTTTTAAAATATTTATATGCAAAATAAAAATAAAATTAATTATTTAGTAAATAAAAAATAAAAGCATCGCCTGGTTGGCGCCGAATGAGTTATGTACCTACGTGTTTATTGCTTCGATCTGTCTCGACTTCAACCAAGCACTAACTAGTATTTACAACTCAAATAATATCTTCATCTACATTCTTCATTTACAACTTAAATAATATTACATGTTATTAGAAAATATTAGTGGACTTGTATAAAACAGAATTCCAAAAGAAATGTGCAGCCAATGTTTATAATTATCATTTTATGATGAATCCAAGTTGTTTTTAGATGTTAAGAATGCGGTAGAGTCTCTTAGTTAAATTAGATCTATAAAAATGTGATGCTTACAATCGTTAATAATATTATTTATATCAAAACTATCATTTTTTTATTTACCATGCAGTATTTAAGCTTTAAATTCTTAATCATAAAATACTAAAGTTGCAGAACTCTTAAAATTTTTGAGAATTCGTTTTGTATCCAGACATAATACCACTTTGCTAACCTTTAAATAATATCATACATTAATTGGTATTTCTATCTATATATTAATAAATACATTGACTCAATTATAACCTCACGCACTTGAAACGGAAAACTTTTATATTATATAACAAATATATGATTCATCGGCCATTAGGTATAATATTATTGAAATATTTTATTTAAACATATCACATTGACTTGTATCACTTAATGTGTATAAGCTACCTACGTAGTTTATAACGAGTAGAGTCGTTTTTCATATAAATTTGTTAAAATCATTCAAGTGATAAAATCAATTGAATGATTTACTATTTTTGTTTTGTTTTAACTATAACCATAAAAATGTGATACCATTTTTCAATTAACGTTGATTATTGATTGATTATTAAGATCGTTGCAAAGTGCATATAAAAGTGCAGGTAATATAATAAATATAATATTATATTATATTAAGAAACACAAACGATATTAATATTGTAATATTAGTGAGTATGATTCTAATATAAGCGGATGTAATATTTTCGTAAAGGAAGCGAGCTTCTGCAGTAATCGCGCTATTGACAAAGTGAATCCGGTATCACATCATGGGTGAGTTAGTCGTTGCTTTAATATTTAATGGCATAACATTTTACTACTATATATAATAAAATTTAAAATACTAGAAATATCACCTAATATATTACACACAGCTGATAATGTTTGAACGTATTTAAACACAAACAATCATTCAAAGTGATCATGAATGAATGATGGTGATCATAATTCAAATGCTCGTCGGTTCCCAAAAAGGGTAAAGTCCCGTTACACAAGTGTAGTGAAATGCAAACGAGTCATTTGTGGAGTTAACAAGAGCCAGTGAACTTCTAAGGCTTCTCGATGACACACATATGAACTAAATATAATTTAAATATATACATGGCTAGTGATAAGGTTTACTTTCTAGTTTAGAGTTCATGCCAGAATAATATTTATCACTAGTTCAGTTCCATAGACGGAATTCAAAACTATTAATACCAATCACTGATAAAGTTGTTCCCGGGAGCTGACAGACGTTATTGTATATACAGCATTCAACGATCTTCTAAGCAGTTTGTGATAGAACTATAGGATTAGGATCTTCGATAGGATTTTCACAGAAAACTGTTTCTATCGCCTTATAATTATAATCATTTAGATCACTGGTCCTACTTTTAGAACGTTAAATTTTCCGAACATTAGTTCAAGAGTTGTACCAATGTCTTTTACGGAATTAATCTACGGAATTAAAAGTACAACATGTAGGTCCTTTTCCTTATGTTTTAATAGCATAATGTACATTTAAATGTACGGTTAATAAAATAGTTCTTCTCTAATTACTTCACTTTTTCCACGTGGGTTACAAAGTGTACTGTTCTATAACTTACTCTTTCGCCTAAGCCTTCTAATAGTGAAAATCAGATTTTAATGACTTAAGTAGTTTTTAAACGAGGAAACAGACAGACAGACAAACAGAAGGAGTTAATTACTATTAGTTTGATTTGCAGGTTTCTCTAAGACCACTTATATTTTTAATTATCTGAAATATTGTATATATTGCAGATAATTAAAAATAAAGCTTCATAGATAAGATTGATTACAATAGCGTTTCTAAAAACAATGAAATACTAAATAAAATATTCGATAAATTGAATATTTAATATGTTATTTTATTTTCTACAATACAATTAAACTACTAACAAATTATACATGGTACATTTTATTTATGTTTTAATAAGGAATACAAATTATGATTATTTTATGAACAAATCCTATAAAAACCATGAGAACATAAAGCAAATAACATTAATTTGATTTCTTAAAGACTATGTACTTATTATATATTATTTAGCAAATTGAACACGTTGGACATTACTTCATTTAAGTATAAAAGTACTAAGTATAAGTCTGTTTTATGGTACTGATATGACTTAAATATATTTTTGATATTGACAGTTCAATTAAAAAGTGCTTAAAACAAGATAATATTTCTGCTATTTTATTTATAACCAAAGTTTAATGTAGGAACTTCAAAATATAAACATATTATTTTATGAGCGCGGAGACCGTCTCATGTTTTCTGTCTGTATCGTCGAAAATATTAATTTAAATTACATAGTTTAAGAAATTCTACATTTTAAGTAAATAATATATTTAACGAGATGAGAATCTCAACTCTGTCAGTCAAATAACTTCTGTCTCGTTATTTTTAGTGTCTTAGAATTGTAATGTATTTGTCTATATTATGTGATGTAAAAAAAGGAAATATTAAGATTAAAGTAATGTACATTCACTTTATTAGAATTAGATCGAAAACATAGATTCGTAAATAGGTTAAGTGTTTATCAACATGGACATAAGTCATTTTGGATTTTGAGACTTTCTTTTAAAATATGGCAAGCTTTTGCACCTTTATTCGATTAATTCCATAAATTTTATCCAACATAAGCCATGTAAGCTTCTTAAACTGCGTTTTTGAATGATTTTTATTTACTATATATATGAAATAATTTACCGCAGAAACGCCTTAAAGATCCTAAAATATAATGTTTTGAGTAATATATTATAATTTTTAATTTCGGGTCAGTAATTTAAGTGTTCAGGAAGCCTTATATGAAGTGTTATAGAAAGTAAACAAATAGATAATGGATTTTTAATGCTGTAGTGTTGTTCTCAGCTGGACGCCTCACCGACCGGGAAATACAAATATTGACTAACTACTGACCACATACCAAATACCATAATACTTTTAAAGTTAATTATGTTTAAAAATAAGTATCTACATGCAAAGTAATTATTTTTGGCATTCACACGATTCTGTCCGTCGAAATCGATTTAATCGAAAAGTTATTCGATTTAATCGAGCCTTTTGTTTCGTTTTACCAATTTATTTTGTTGATGAGTGACAGGTGTTTTACCGACGATAAGTATTTAAAATATTCTGTATTTGTTTTATGATTACTACTGTTATAAAATATATCATATATCAAACAAGTTTTTTTAACATTTCATAAATTTATTGTTGATCTAAAATAGTAGCATTAGGATTACTTTTGATGCCTGACTGGACAAAGAATTTTGTAGGAATAGTTATATTTAACCAGCTATGGTCGGTGTAGCTGGACACTGAGAGATAAGCTACATATAATCTGAGAATACTTATATACAAATAATATATATAACACTCAATCACAAAATGAAGTAGAGTTGAAGCCTCCTTTTCAAAATCAAAATAGGCCGAGTCCAGCTGTAATAAACATAATAAAAGTGGTTTTGACTTCAATTTCTTAAACAATATTATCAAATGAATAAATAATAATAACAATAATTCGTAATATCATCGTATCGTGCCATAACTCTATGAGTCTGTGAAAGCTCTGTTACCAGCCGGTTGTAAATGTACTAACTGTACCTCATAATTCCGTCATTTAGACTACAAGCAAATGACGGCGCCACATAGAAAGTAAAAGGGTGCTTTCCTACGCTCTGACAAACCTGTTTGAAGATATTCACTTGCATCTTACCCTCCTTTAAGATGTAGTTACGATATATATGTACCATTAACTGTTGTACCAAAGTACGATTATCTGGTGTACAAATATATCTTGGAAGTGGCGGCAGTTGCACCTTTGTTTGTATTTACGGCCATTAAACTTATATTAAATTTCAAGGTATCTCCGCAAAGTGTGTGATAATATATTTAAGGTTTTTCGATTAATGTAATCTTTTACGAAATTTAACTTTTTTTCTTATTTAGATAATGATTTACGATGTTCATTAAGTACATACATCCAATTTGGTTGAATTTAAAGCGGGTAGACTTGAAATATTTATTCAGAAATAAACATTCGAGCAATACAAAAACAACAGTGATATTAAATTGATATAATTATTTAAAACTATGTCTTTTGTGATCAATGTAAAATCCGATAAGTGATATCAAAAGAATATTAACATTTTTAAGCTCTAAGTATGTTAAGATTTCAATAGTAATTGAATTTAAAAGATATACAGTTATTATTAAATAAGGTCAAAAAGATAACGATGTTTTATATCATTATTAGCAATAATAGTTAATAAACGATTTTCTTTAGATTACATGTTATAAGTGTATCATAAAATACTATTAACTATTAAAGTTTTTCTACGACAGTAACAGCACTTCCTGTGTCTGTCTCATTATGGAAAAATATACCAATCTGTTGTATATATACAGTTAAATGTATAAGATTGTATAATAGATATTAAATATATTACTTATAATAAAATAACTGTAAATGAAATGTACTATTATACTTTTATACTTTTTCTTTCTTACTTCAACTAGCATAAAAAATGCAACTTTTACGAATTATTTCCTTATTCTTGTATAATAATAGTTTCTTAATCAAACTTTTCACGGCAAGAAGTTGGAACAATAATTTGTTTCTGATATTACTATTACTAACACTTATACATATACTTTAGGTACTTATACTTAATACATATAGGTACTTTTAAGGCACAAGTTGATTGTTAACATATTCTATTACAATTAATTATTATAATTATCATCCTCATTAACCGCGATTATAAATTCAACAAGCATAATCATTTAACAACAATGTCAGCTAAACAGAACTTCATAATTGGCGCCATTTTGAATGTCATTTTATTGCACGGTATAAAAAAAAAACGATTATTGGCTTCTTTTTTAATGTCATAGGACTAATAACTTGCAACTCAACAACTTAGTACGGAAGTGATAAACGGTAGTTATTAAATATAAGCTCTAAAAATTCATATTAATGCTTTTCAGAAACAATCTGTCGCTCGGAATACGTGTATCATGAGTTTCATGTATGTAGATAGCCGAGTACTCACTACTCCGGCCGCTACGCTGCTTGGTAAAAGATTAATAATATTGCATTCCTTTTTAAGCGGTTACATTTACGTTTTATAAAAAACTTCTTTTAAAAAATTTGTTTTATTTATTTCAAATTAATTTACGATCGTTCAATAAAATTGTTTTATAATATATCAATGTAATTTAAATGAAGTGTTTTTTTTTATTTAATTTATTTTTCCGATATAAGAATTTTAATGATAATTATAATTAACTTGCGTTTCAAATTTCCGTATATCAACATGTTTATAATAGGAGTGTCTCAACAAGGCGATATACGCTCCTTCTGTGCCAATTACGAGGTCTTTTGGGAAATTTCCCCTTGATGTTTCTGGAATAATTTATTAAAAACCAAAGGTAAACCTATATGACCAAATAATAAGTCAAATATAAGAAGATAGAAAAGAGTTTGAAGATGCCACAAGATTATGATTTAGGGAAATAAAACTGACAATTATATTGTTAAAGTTACCAGAAACTGATCCAAATTTTAATATAAAATGGCCGGCATGGAGTTCAGCTATTCACCGTCAGCTATTCCCGGCTGTACAAAGTCCAAGTATTCTGTTATAGCCGGCTCAAAGCCACATTGATCGAGTTACAGCCTTTGATTTTCTTTGTTCGAGATCGAATCACGTTCATTCCTCAATATCGATAACTTTGTGAAGCGTTTCAAACTCGATTCAATCATCGCTTTGTGACTAATATTCTTTTACCATACATCTATATAATATACGAGACATCCATTACAAATAGGATTACGTGGGGAACTTAAAATAAGTTATATGTTACCAAAATGATTAACTAATGTTTTTATTACAGAAAGTTTTATTTATAAAATTGTTTAACTATTGGTCAAAATAATTATCATGGAGAGATCATTACTATTTTGTTTAAAAAATATACAAAAAACACTAAAAATCTTACTTTATTTCTAAAACTCAAAGCTTATCGACCTCTTTATTTATTCATAAATAATAAGTAATTTTAAATGTGTTCAGTGTGCTCGAAGTTTAGGGAAAGGAATCTTTGAAATCGAGCACAAACAGGCACCATGAGCCTTTTGTTCAATAATATCATGTATAACGCAATCTCCAGGAAAATTAATAGTATACTGATACACACATTACAAAGAATATTATTTTTTTAAATCTTATCTTGAGTGTCTTTAGAAATTTTAGCAAAATGTAAAACACAAGGAATTTTTTTAAATATTGAGTAACATTTTGCCACAAAATCAATTCCCTACCTAACCATTTCAATCGACCCCAGATGATATTATAATTTCCCTTTACCCACTCAATTATACAAACAAGAAATCAATATGTGCGTTAGGCCAGTGTTACAATTTCTAGACCAAAATTTCACCAGTTGACACTCAACCAACTGTTGTTGAGCATCCCTTTGTAAAATCAAACTACAAACCAAAAGTTGGAACGTCGAGTGTTCTACTTCATTATCACTCGGTAATACTTCGAGTAATTTTGGTTTTAATTATAATGAGCAAATTCTCTTTAACAGATATTGAATAATTTGTCTCTATATATTGGTATACCGTTAAAAGAAAGATAACACATTTTACATCAAAAACGTTGTAAGCACAAATTTGTATTACAATATACGATTTGTATTAAATATACGGAAGCTGTGAGCAAAATAATGAGTAGATTTAAAAAAAAAGTTTTTTTAAACGCGAATAATATTTAGTCTTTATATGGTTATGGCTGAGTTATAGAGGGTGGTCGCTTTACAACTTATTGAGGATTATTATATTAATATTTATTATATTCGACGCCTTTTGTTCTTTACCATTCATGTTTAACTGAGGAAAAAAAATCTCTCACAATTTACGCACGTGTTATTTAATTGATTTCAGAATAAGAGGGTCTTTAAGAATAAATATTCGTTGTCTATTAATTTTAAAATATTTCTTTTTTTTTTGTACAAATATGATTTAATTCTTTTTTGTATTTCAATACATTGTTTAAGTAAAAGCCATTGTTAGTGAGTTGTGTCACATTGTAACACTTTTAGTCTCTTAGTGAGTATGTAAGGTGAAGATGACTGAAGTAATCTTGACACAACCTTCTCACAATTGCTAGTTGCTAACAATGTCTTAAGAGCACAGTTGAGATAAACACTCTCTACCTGCGTCTCTCAATGTTTTAAACAACAGGTTAATCTTTTTTTTGTAGATTATATTAACTAATTAACTTAAAATGATATCTAAATCAAACCATACATTATAATTTATAGTTGTCGATATAGTTGCCAATTTTATGTGTACAGGGAAGGCATGCAAAATATTATTGAATTGTACTCACCCGCCCAATGTTTATTGAAACATCACAAAACACCTGAAACCAAAAAAAAGTCTATCAATATCAGTGTAAAACAACGATTCTCATCGAATCGAATTATAATTGTCGATGTTATGATCGTAATCGTATAAAATATCGATGAGAATATATCAGGATGTTCTCGAATCAGTCAGACGTGGTCTATATATAGTCAGCTGGTCATTAAATGATCATTCTACATCATCTCGTTATGGTAAGACCACTCCACCATTCTCGTCTTGGAGCCTCATACATTCTCAGTCAACGTCTTTATATCCCGTCAATATTGCTTAACAAACATTCTTAAATCATTTAGAAATATTATAAGATATTTACTAATAGTATAGATATGTAGGTATATATAATGTAAGTATATCTGCTTTAAGTATATTCATTTAACTTTTACAAATGACTATAACTTAACAAATTTACCAACCAAAAAGACAATATTCTTGGATTAAATTAAAATATCGTGGTATTAT
Source organism: Napeogenes inachia (assembly GCA_959347355.1). Lineage (NCBI taxonomy): Eukaryota > Metazoa > Arthropoda > Insecta > Lepidoptera > Nymphalidae > Napeogenes > Napeogenes inachia. The sequence continues at coordinate 12,025,317 of OY365800.1, read as the reverse complement.
ATGAAATATGAAAGTTTTATCAGGTCTATGGATTTAACTTTAAGGGTATTACAAATTAAAACGGAAATGGCAATCCCACACCTGCGCCCGCGCATGCAAGGCGTGGATACACTGACATTTATGATTTAAATAGAACTATTGTTGTAACAGACACGATGAGTAGTATTTAATCAAAACATTAAAAATAACCTCTACATATATATTTTGATACCTAGTAGTAATTTATATTGCATTATATTGCATGAGCATGTATGTAAGTAAAAAATATTCATACTGAGGGTGTGAGGGCGGCCTTATCTGTTACTAATTATCTTTTCTCAGCAATCTTTATGATATCTCCTATAATCTGAAATTACATCTTAATATAAATACGTTTTTATTACAGACACATGGACAAATATAACCGTCAACGATTATACGGAACAAAATCGAATAAATATACATTTGAACGTTTTGAATTTTTAATGTGACTTTAAAATTAACAGAATATCATTCACTCTTTAAGTCTTTAGGTGCATAAAGGCCCCCTTTTGACGCTTTTTTGGATTTAAATTTAAATTACAAATGAATCCAATCAGCAAAACTGTTCTTATGAGTAGACAGTGCTAGTAAGTATATCATATTTTGGGTGTGTGTGTCAGTCATTATTGAATCCTTTTAACCGATTTATTTAAGTACTAATTTGCTCAATTTCGCATCTCTTATTCTTCTTTAGTGAGTTAGAAACTTAACTTAGAAAAAAATATATGTTTGCAATAAAATACTTTCAAATGTATTTCTTGTTTAGTTAAGTCAGTAGATACATTTTATTTTTGAATATTATTTTAAGGCAACTTCTCTTTGAAAGCTCCCGGTTTCCGTCCGCGAAAAAATATTTGAAAACTTTCCAGCCATTTCGAAATGATTGCGCAAAAAAATGTCCTTGTTTTTCTTATTATTAAGATAAGTAATTAAAGTTTTTCGGATTCAACAATTTATTTTTTGAACATCGATGTCTTTGTTACGGATTAACAATAATTAAACATCACTTGGCATCAATTACAGTATAATTACTTTATACTTAATTATTTATTCGCACTAGAAAAGTTTGCCATTTTAATTACATCTGTATACATTTATGAGTTTCAAAACTTACAAAATTTAGATCAGGTGAGGTGATAAATAATACTAAATATTAGAATCACCCTATCTAGAGAAGTTAAACTAACTGGCTTTAAAAGTCTTTTCGATTGATAACTTGTTTGAACTTAGTAAACTTATAATGTTCCTCGTTCGTGGTTTCAGCCCTGGGGGAAACTTTAAACTGGACTGTGACTGTTAACCATGAGCTTAACATGTTGAATATTATATGGTTTTGTGCCAAAACTTAAATAAGACAATGTTTCAAAAATATCTTATATAAATTTATTTAAATATAGATTAAACAATAAACCGATACGGTTTCCCAAAGGTCGCGTGTTCGAATCCCTGCCGGTGTCAGTTTATTTTTTTATTCTATATTTATATAAATTTAAATAAGACAATTTAAATAGAAAGTACTTTGTCGTTTGAAAATATCTATAAACAATTATAGCCACGTTATTTAAAATTATATGAATATAGAATGAAAAATAAACTGGTACGGGCACGCTTTCGAACCCACGACCTCTGGGAAACCGTTCCGTCGCTCTACCAGTTGAGCTACCTACGTAAGTACCTCCTTAAGTACTTTGTCACTTAATAGTTTACATTATGGGATGTTCATATATATATATGAACATCCCATAATACATATATATATATATATATATATATATATATATATGTTAAATATCAGTTTATATTTATGTCACTTATTTAATATAACATATAATTTAAATAATAATGTCATTCTAATCAGGCATTACTACCGATTACATAACCCGTTTTATCATTTAAAACAAAAGAGCCGTTATTATTGTAAATAGTGTAAGGAAACTGGCTCGGAGTTGAATAGGTCAAGACCGTTTATAATTCTGTGGTAGTACCGTGGTGGGTGACGCCCACGATACTACCACGGTACTACCACGGCACTACCCACTATAGATGTCCCCATTATAAGTTATAACCACATTTTTATCGAGACCATAAAGTATAACCCATACCGATGTTTATTTTTAAAACTCGGTTTGTTATGGGATTACAGTGTTTAAAACGTCAGAAAAAATCTGGTGTAATAGAAAGTGACTTATTAAGAAACTATCTATTTACAACGAATTCACCTACATTATTTAAAAATATTAACCTATGACCAAATCAAATTTCATTACAACCCATTCAGTAATTTCCATGATACCTGCACACACAAACAAATAAACAGACAAAGTATACAACACTCGTAAAATAATTTATATTTCTTATATCAAACCTCGATTTTTATAAATAATGTTCTATTTATATGAATATGGTGTTTATAGAAAATGATTTTTAAAAAAAACTAAAGGTATAAACTAAAACACATAATAATTCGTTACAACACTAATAACAATAATTAATTGTCAACAATTAAATATATTGTCCTTTCACAAAAAACCTTCATAATAATTGCATACTTTTTCCTACTTTCTCTAATATTTATGATTCTTTATTTAACTTCGCTGCTTTATTGAATTATAAATAATAAATATTAAATGAAAATACAACTTCAATAAATGAATGCTGCAAGATTTATTGAGTTGTAATTAATTGATCCTTTATATTAGAAATAACATCCATTTGAAATTGATTTTACACTATATTTATAATAATTATATGTTCTAAAACTATTACATATATAAAAACTGTTTATTAATTTAAAAATTACTACATAGGTATGTAGATGTAAGATTAAAACAAAATAGGCAATAATTTGTTTAAAATTATTTGTAACAATGGACGGTGTAGTGTGATTAAAATGTAAACAATAATTATTTAGTCTTTGCATATAATACATAGATGCAAGATTTATAAACAAATCTACCTACGTGTAGTTTATTATTAATATTGTTATGTACCAACACGTTCTGAATACTGACATTAGATATTCTTAGAATTAAGATGATCCGACACTGTTTAATTAAATCAAGATCTCAAATAGATGATATCTCAGCTAAATATGACTCTAGGAGATGACTATGGCTTTTCGTAAGTGTCTTAGTTATAGTTAGTATGGTATAGTAATTCTTAGTTATAGTGCTTTAGGGCCCGCCTTAAAGAACACCCATGGAGTGCTAGCTTTGTCTCTTTGTAATAGATATATGACATAAATGTCAAATCGAATACGAACTGTGACATCAACGAGTTTATATCTTCTCAGGCATTAATTAGAGAATATAATTTTTATTTACAATATATTACATAAATACAATTAAGACAATTATATTGTTATAGAGTTAACATGAATTTGGTTCTCTTGTAAAATTAGTCTCAGGAACACCAATGATTTTAATCCAAAATTGACAGATAGAAGCCATTTGATCGAACGAACTAAGAGTCATTTGAACGTTCGCTTAAAACTAATTACTTTTTATTAAACCGTTTCTACAAATGGGAACTAATTGTTAAACACAAATATCCGTCCTTGTAACAGATAGCTGAATCAATTGTCATGAGTCACTGTAATAACATCCTTTTATTATTTATATGTGATGGAATAGATTTACATTATTATAATTAATTAAGAGGAACATTTGCGGTGTCATATTTAATATTATTTGTTTGTATATTAAGTTTGGCAGTGGTGATGCGCTACACTGATAAAAAAATATTATAAACTGATTCAGTCTGTGAAATTTCCGTCAAATTTCAGAAATGAATCCCAAATATCATCACGAAATATTCGATTAATTTAATTAATATCCGATTTGCGCAACATATTTATAACTTTTTTTGTGTTGTATTAAATATTCAATTTTCTTTTTTTTCTGTTTGTTATTAATAATACTTTTTTTATTTTATAAATTAGATTTAATATTTTATTTTAGTTTATCTTGTCAATATGTGGTGTCCAAATAAAGAGAATTTGATTTGATTTAAAATACATTTTCTACAACACTACAATGTGGTAAAGTTTAATTTCGTAGTTCCTTCAATTGTACAAATGGTTGGCTTGACCATGTCCCTTTTGATGTCAATTAGGTAAATGTGCTGTAATGGAAATAGTTTTTAGTTAATTGCTCAATTTCATCTCGTTATATTTAGATGTAATGTATAACAAAACTTGCAAAATATTTCAAGTCCTGTAAAAATTAGAGGTACCTACATTACAGTTGGTTTTTGGATATAGGATAAGTTACCAGAAAGGAAGACTTGGTTAAAACTCCTAAATGAGCACCGTGATCTTTAGCTTTAGAAAAAGCTAACTTGTCGTCTTCTATAAGTATAGAGATTAAATATGATAAAGAGAATTATGGATGTAAGTACTTTTTATGAATAAAATGTGGCCTGGATTAAAAAAATGGTATAGAAAACGTTTTCCAAACTTTTTGTCTTTTTATAACCATTTTAACCTGAATCAAATTATTGTCTATATTAAAAACAAATAGCAAAATAGGTCAAGCAGTCCCCAAATAATGCAGAATATAATTTGTTATAATAACATGTTATGTTATTCAGTATTTAGTATTTACTTTTATAAATTCAAGTCATTGGAGTCATTAATTGTATGTATTTTTGCCAATAAAACATGGTGATTGTAAAACTATCTCCCATAGCCTGATGGTTTGTAAATGCGTCCCATTAAACGCAACGCACGTCAGTGATTGTGACCGAAGGCAGCGGAAGGATGTACCGACTCTGTGACTCGAATATTATATTGTTCTAACACGATGGCCGATGTATGGGTTGCCGTGACTTCCTCATCCGTATTTACAAGTAGCGTTAAAAATAAATATAAACCTAAATATAAATTTATCGGTCATAATATTTATTATAGAGGGCAACACTGGGATATTCTTAAGGCTGACAGGTGCTACGTGTTTAACATTTCCTTAAAATTTACTGGCAACTTTTTATCAGGATCTAGGTATCAGATAGTAACCATAGACTAGAGGTTGGGTCTCAAAATTGGCGGCGCGATTATTTTGAAAGAAGACAGTACGACTGCTTTTTAGCGAGAAAACAGACTGTAGTCCTCATTCCAAGTTGTGCATTATTACGAGGGAATTACGAGTTTGTACGAGAATTCTTGAATTTGTAATGATGATTCGAGAAGAAACCGCTGCAATTCCTAATTCAAATCTTTAGTGTTCTCATACTTTTGGATACTGTTTTATAAATTATTTATTATTTTAAATTACTAGTCACACTGCACCATTCCGAAATTGTAGGTAATTATATTATACATATATAATTATATAAGATAATAATATATGTTAAGTAAATAAATTCAAAGAAATTCCGTTACCCGTCCGTTATCTTAAAGGAAAAAATATTATCGCAAACCTCACAAGATTTCTCAGACAATTCTTATCAGTAATATTACCAGATATTCCCAAGAAATATAAATCATTTAACAAAACCTACTTAAGGTACTTTACCTTTGTAGGTAGGGTAGGTATGTAGGTATTACTAATGTGTTCTGTGTAGTGGAACAATCGTGAACAGTCGTGAACATTCGTGAACATTCGTAATTCCAATGGAATCTCTTGTAATCCAATGAATGTCAAGTTGATGATTTAACTACATGAACTCAATACCAGGCCCTACGGCTATGAGTGCAACCTTTAACTTGGCTGACAATACACCAAATCAATTATTATTCTCATAACCTATAGTTTCTGTTGCTATAATAAAATCTATTTAATTGTTTTAGATCTATTTATTGTATACATATAAATATAAAAAGATACATTGGCGTCTTTTAAAATAAACTTATTGTTATTATATATTTATTGTAATATTTTATTGTTAATCTAGTATTAAAATATAACATGTTGAAGTTAATTCGGTCATAAAACTAATAGTATCTTATAGGTATGTTGGTAAAGAAACATTTATTTTTCTTATCACGATGCTTGACCTGTACGCAATATACTTATCAATTAACTGCTCGAAGTAAGCGTTTCAGGGTTGACTCTCATTCGAACCAGTCAATAATTATTACGACATTATTATACTAATTTTATATTTTAATAATAAAATTGTGTAATAATAATCATTAATTAGAATTTTAATTGTTTAATTGTGTTACCTAATATATCCCTGCCTGTTATTAGTGTGCTATTGCCTGATGTAAGTGAAAGCACATTTTGGAAAACCCACTGGAAAATGGAAATTGGGAAGCTTTTAGAAATATACTCTAAGGGTACCTATGTCAAACGTAAGAAAGTCTGGTTGTTGGTACGCGTGCTACGCCACGGGCTAAAACTAGTATAAAATAAATAATACTATGAAATAATCGAAAATCAGCGGAGCACATCCCTACGCGTGTAATGTCATAAAAATGTAGGGCGATTGTGAATACGTGTTACGTAATTGCATCTTACATGCAATTGCAACTTGCAATGTATTTATTCTTGCAAGTAACTTCTTATCGTACAAATCCGACTCATTACTGAATGATTCTTTAAGATTAATTGAATTAGTTTTGTATGAACATACACGTGATACATGATTATGCAATTATTCTTCATCGTACATCCTCTTCGACTCATGTTCCATACTAACAAGTCAATTATTTAACAGCCACAAGGTTTTCTTGACGGGTTATGCAATACGTATATTAAAATAAAAATGTCTGTTATATTTGAAAAATCAAATCTTTCTTAATATACAAGCTATACACACTGTGGATGATTTTCTAAATAATCAAACTACTTATACACAAGAATCGTGAATTGACGTCTGTCTGTATCAATAATAAGGTATATTTATTTCAATGTCACAGACACGCAACATGACTTATTATGATATATCAAAGGTCGTCTGTGTGTTGTGCAATGAAACTCAATATCGACGCTAGTGCATTTTATTGTATTGCGTTGCCAAGATCTAAGCAATGATAAGGAGTACAACGTTTAAAATGTTACACTTCTCACTAAATGTCAACATCTATCTAGACATGTAACAATAAGAAAAATATTAGCTTTCCTATTTATTTTACTTCCTCTGTGGAAATGTAGATATGAATTTTGAACCAAGAAAAATTTTAAGCTTTAAACATTCCAGATAAACTGTGTTAGCAAAGTATTGTGTTATTACAAACCTTACGTAATAAATAGTTATACTAAACTAGGTTGACAGTCATTCTGACTGTTAATTGAGAGCAGATTGAATGATTTTATTAATACATTTTGTATTGTTTTCTTTCTCAAGTACATGACCGATCACTAATTTTTTTACTCAACCATAGATGATAATGCTGCTATTAAATAAAAAAATCCCGATGACAATCGTTTCAGTATTTCAGGAGAAGAAGCATCAGGACGATCGCATTAAAGCCAAATACGTCACCTCAGTACTCATTTCAGCTAGGATTGCAATTAATTACACGTCTCTACATTTGTAATTATTAATAAATATGTTTAAATATAAGCATATGTTTCAACCTATTAATGATATTAAGAGTTATTAGTTTTATTGTTTACATTTTTTTTAATACACTTACTGTACTACTTTTAACTGAATATATAATGAATGAAATAATTACTAACTGAATATTTGCAAATTTATGCTTGGATTTGAAATGTTAGATAAGCATTAAAGTATGTATTTAATATAAACTTTACATTAATTTTCGCGAAACAATGGAATCCAGAAGACATTATTTTAATGAAATGTTCTGATAATTTTATTTCAACTCTTTCAAATCTCGAGAACTTCACTGAATACCAGCATCCATTCTAAACTATTTTATTGATATGTCTCATAACATGCTACTGGCTTTAACTTCAATAATTTTATTTAAAAGAATTTATAACAAGTTTGTTTTATCCTTATTTCTAAAGCGCAAGACCTATTTATTATCTAGATCGACTAAAATAATAACAAGCTAGAGTACACTAAGTTAATTGTGTTACATAATGTCATTAATATTATTACCTAATATTACTACTTTAGTTAATTTCCCTACTTTATAATCTAAGTATTACTGCATGTTAGCTTGATCGTGACTTTAACGATAACAGAACTTCATTTGAATAGATAACACATAATATAATAATATTCCAATACATTAAATAATATTCTTAAGATTTGCACGCAATAACAGAAATAGTATCTAAGTTATGTAAGAACAGTAGTTATTGAGTATAATAGTGTGTACCAACTCTTAAGATTGTCTCCGGAGATAATTTCAGAGTTACCAGATGATATGATAAGGCACGCAGCGAAACAAGTCTAGCAGTACCCAGTATCCAAACTACCCACGTAAATCTGCACAGGATTATACGCTTATATTAAAGAAACCTGATTCTGACTAAAAATATAGAGATATATATCAAGATTAATATTTCTCTACACGTCTCTACATTTGTTCCATATAACTACTAAAATTTTATTTTTCAAATATGCTCTTTATTAAGTAGATATAATAGAAATAATATACATGTAAGGTCTAAGTAATTTCACTTCATTATAGGTATTCACCTACTGTTATAAATAAATGAAAAGACAGGATGTGCTACAAACTAATATTAAGTTACTGTTCGTATTTTAATATATGTAAATCCAAAGACTTCTTACACATGGAATTCTAGTTTCTCCATTTAAATGAAAATGATTAGAATTGCTTTAAATATATATCCCTTTAGTGTTTATAATATTAGAGACACGTATTGTGAACTAGATTTTACACTTTGTATAATTTTCACTACACACACATATTTCAATAAAGCATACAAATAATATATTTACAAAGTAAAACTGTACATTTTATGAAAATAGAATAACCAGAGTTAGATGAAGGAAAGGCATTTTAATAATATATGTATTATATCAATTTAGTAAATGAATGTTTAAGTTGTATATAGCACATGATCATATAAGAATAGATCACAAGGAGGGTCAGAGAGAACATAATTCTATTATATACATAGAGCATTATCATAGAACCAGTTAACTGTTAGATACCTTTAGCGTTAAGGAATGGTTAGGGGTTTAACATAACCTTAAGGTATGAAAGGTAGTCAAGAAGCACGATAGTAAACATGATGCTGTGGGCAGTGGGAAGCGTGGGCGAACCTGGTCGGAGTTTGAACTCGATGCAGTTTGATGACCTATTTCAAATAAAATTCCCAAACCTTATTCGAGCTAATAATGAGTTTAGATGCGCATGTATACGTTACTCGTTATATATCTACACTATGTTATAGAGTGTATACACTATGTTATGCTAGAGAGAGAGAGAAAAAAGGTTTACAATCTATAGTGTGTAAGGTACGTGTTCCGCCAGACGGTGTTCCAGTCGAGAGGCTCAGATGTGGTAACTGCTAAACGTTCTCGGTTCCGTCTGCAGGATGAGGAATGCAAATTAAGCTAAAGCAAAGGAATCTTTATTTATGATTTTATAAAAGGAATTTTAAAATGTAATAATACGCAATAACTACGTACCACGTCGTGGTATATAATAATTCTAATTGTAAGTTGTTACATGTAATTAAATTATATTTTTATTAGCTAGGATTATATATAAAATAATGAATATCTTCCTACAATCCCATTAATACATATTATTATATTATTAATATATATTTTTTTTAACTTTATAAATATCTCTAAAAGTGTTTGGTTAATATTTTTTATAATTAACTTTAAAATATGATTTTTTTTTTTGCTAGAGTATTATCCAGTGATAATAATATGAATGTATATACATATTTTATTCCTATGAAACGGAAGGAAATCAATGTTTTAATTAACTTTAGGGTCTTTTCCTAAATTAGAGTAGAAACTTTTAAAAGCTTTAAGCTTACAAGTAATACTAAATTTATTTATACATATATATATATTTAATAAATATCTTAAGTACCTATTAATACGAATGACGGCATTAGTGAAAGTGGACTTATGAGGTCAGCGTCTCGAAGGCTTAAAGGGACCGAAGTGCCTCAAACGACTCTTACTTAGATTTCTTATGACCATTTCTATTTCGAGTCATATAGTGAATATTTTATAGAGTTCGTATTGTATGATGGAAACGTTATGTAACTGATGGGAAAATAATAAGGAATAGTGGTTTTTTTTTACATTTTAAATAATATATTCATACTCACTTTTTAGACGCAATACCTGATAGATATAATTTTGTTGTTTTTGATGTTTGTTTGATATAAATAATACGAGGCGATACACAAATATACAAACTGTTGTACGGAGCTATTAGCAACTTAAATGTTATTATTTTATTTAATTAAATATTCTATACACTAATATGATTGGAAATAATGATACACATAATTTTGGTTCAAATAACGTAAGCTTTTATAAACACAAAGATTATTTTTGTTTATACCTTTTATATAGTATTCGGTGGAGTGGCAAGCAATCTGTGTAAAAACAAAATGGGTATTATGGCCAGTCTGACAATAAATGGCCTGAGTTGTTTGAGTAATGGATTGCTGTCTTAAATCCATACATAAAATGTAAGACTAGCTTAAGACCGAGGCTTTGTTTGATGATCATAACTACTACATTTACCAACACACGAAACTCTTACAAATTCTGTAGCCAGCAGCAGCTACTTGGTGTTATCAAATTTACATATTAATGAAGTCTATAAAACTACTGCTTTTCATTCTGCCTGCATCTTGTTTTTATTTTTCTTTAAATGATGCAACTAATATGTTCTTTAAAAGTTCTTTTGTTTGTCCGTCAAATATGCGAGTTTTTCCGCAATATAAATAGTATAAGGCTAATTGTTTAGTAGGTATCTCCTCTCTCCTATCTGATGTTTTTTGTTGTTGTTTTAGGTGACGCAAAAACATACAGAAAGACAGACAGACAAAAAGATAGACGGAAGATCAGACACAAATAAAAAAATATATAGTTACAAATATTCGTGAACTAATGTTTTCTAAGGTCCCTTGAGTCTTTATTTATTTCCAATCTACATTCGATTTTCAGTTACAGTTTTACTAGAAGGTATCATTGATTGCAAACGGGATTGAATTGATTCAACTGACATGAAAATAAAAGAAAAATTTTACAATTGAATAAAACTTTTAAATTTAATACTTCAGTAAAATATTCTCAAACTAAAAAACAACCTTTTGCAAAAGATGCTCTGCAAGCGAAGTATTCAATTTCATAATATCTTCGTTTCAGAACAATTATGTTCAGGAAACCGGCCTTTGTCATTTCATTATTTTCATTACATTGACTCTACCGAAAGATACGAAGTACTCCATCTCTTAATTGTCATAATAATTGAATTAATTAATCAAATTATTTGTATATAAAAGTCAATCATTTTAAAGATTATAATAAGTCAAAGTTGTCAGTCTGCGTGTGTGTCGACCTCGTGCGAGGTCATCGCCCCGCCCTATCAGCTTACCGTATTGATACCAACTCCTTACTATTTAGGACATCTAGCCTATCTTCATGACTGGAAATATGATTCTATAAAAACATATAAGGGACTGTCACATACAGACAGATAAGGAACATATAATTGATATTGACGCACCATATTAATAAATTAAATTAATTGAATGATGACTGTGTGTGGCCGCTTTTTAATAGTCATTAAAATTCAATTTTCTCTTATCTTTTGATTAATATTATATCTATATTTTACCCCATCACACGTTCTATATCTAAGTAGTTTTTACACTCAACATACACATTGGAAAATGTTATAGCTATTGATTGAATAAGATTGTTGTTTTATAAAGTTATTTGATATCACTGTCTTGAAAATAAATACTACTTCGTTACTTCTCAACGACAATAGATTGAATTGGCTGAGATTTAAGTCCCTGAAGCAACAATCATTAACTTCGATATTGTATATAAACAGTTCCTTGAGATTAATTTCTTTTAAGAAATAGAAGACCAATTTACTACAAAAACCATATCAATAATATATATGTACTTTTGTACTGCAATGGTGAATGGTTCTAAATAATGCAAACACGTGCTGAGTTTAAAAATAGTTTATATTATAAATAGAACTATTTCTGAGAATATCCGTTTCGTTGGGGTTTAATTTTTTTGCATGACACATGTAGCGACGCGTAAAAATGTGTAAATTAATATTTATTAAGTTATATTAGATAAACGTTTACTTTATTTTAATTTTTTTATTGTTATCATTGTGATATTTTGTTAATGTTTAATGATTTTTTCAGTTCCTGTGTAGTACGATGCAAAATATACAAAAAAATACATTTTAGTTAATATTAAGGCAGGATAAATTCAAGATATTAAATGAAAATTGTACAATTAGTTTACGTTAAAAAGCTGTATATTTTAATAGTCTAGTCTTGGATAATGCAATTTCGCTATTTTGTAGAATATCCTTTAAGAAAATGTAACGAAGTCAGACTATCTTATAATCTGAAGAAAATATCCATAACATTTTTAATATTAAAGGTGATGTAGAGATCATTGTTCTCTATTATGTAATATAAAATCAGTATACTATTATTGATTATCTTACTTTTAAACCACTATTGTCAAATAGAACGCCACTCCAATTTTAAATAACGTGCAAACCTCAAGAACAAGCTAGAATGATCTAGAAAAAAAAATGCCTTAATCCCCAGGAAAATACTAATAATTTGGCCAACCGTGAACAAGTCGTCAGTCGGTACGACCACTATTGTTCACACTCCGTTATTAACGTTCGAATTGACTTTTGTTCATACACACCCGCATCGACCTCAATAATTTTATTAAGAGAGACTTCTTACTCTTGTAGTTAAATATTTCTATTTTAATAAACTATGTGTACATCAAAACGATAAGATGCTAATTCATATAAAAGATCATTAATTTGACCCGCAAACTGGATCTTTTATAACTAATAGATATTTTTGTCATGATATGATAAATCTTTGACTTAACTTTCAATTTTTTCTTATAATGTCCCTTCACACTTGGAAACCATTATTACGTTAATCTAAGAATTAAATAAAACTATTATAATAATAAATGTATTAGTATATATTTTTTATATACATATAATATAGATAGTGAAAAGCTTGCTAGTTGTTATAACTTACAAAATAAAAAAAGCTTTCGAAACTTAAGTTATATTGTAAAAGATTATGAATAAAAGAAAAGAAAGAAATTTACGATCACGTTACTCCCAATAAAAGCACTGCAAGTAAATTCATCTCATTTCCTCCAGAGCTGTGATTTTCTTTGTGATAACCGCTCTCTAGTGTTCTCATTTCTTTGCTTAGTTCGCATTCCCGTTCATTAGGAGGAGTACCTCTTCACAACTCGTGGACCCAATTTGATTTCATTTCAAAAGTAGTTGGTTTCCATTTCTTTAACGTATTACAAATCGACAAAGAAAAGTAAATAGAGAGAGTTTCGTGTATATTTACGATGGACTTTTTCTGGATGATAAACTTACACATGATTATTTATGTAGTATATAATATTTATCAACACAGACAGGACTCGAACCTGTGAGCTCTGGGACATTAACGTTGGTCTGTCAACTAAACTATCGCAACGTGTTATATAATTCTAACCAATGTTTCTAATTTATCAATATATAATGATTAAGGACTAACCAGTGTTGATTAATTTTTCAATACGTTTTTAAATATCAAACAAATCAGTTATTAATTATTGATGAATATTGAACCATCTTCGTGTTGATGTTTCGTATTTAGCAAAGAGCATTAATTTTAATATTGCATTAACAATTTGATTTGCGATAGTCATTGAAATGTTAATATTAAATCTATAATTATATCGGCTTCATTATTTATTAACTGAGGTGTCGAGTTAATGCCTAATGAAGCCGTACGTGTTTGATGTATTATGAAAATTCACTAATTTGATATGTTCAAAACGTAATAATCTTTGATATCTGTAAATTTGTTCACGCTTATTCAAATTTTAAATAAATATAAAATTAAATAAACATAGATATGGGCAGGACTCGAACCTGTGACATCTAGGAAACCGTCCTGTCCCTCTGTCAATTGAACTACTGTGTCACTACCTGTTTTGATAAGTCTAGCATTTAATAAAGTGATAACTTTTTTTATTGATTATAAAATTCCGTTTTCTTCATTTCATTAAATTTAAACACAATAATAGTTATCATTGAATAAAATGAAATTAGTTTTAAAATGTTAACATAAATAATACACCAATTAAGACTCTACTTAACAAATCGAGTAATTCATACAAGAAACCTCGTGCATAGCTAGAATTATTAAAATGACTTTGTCGCTGTGATATTTCCTTGCAGATTGAAACCAGTTGCATGCGTTATATTTATCAATATTACAGCGAGATTGCAACAAACAACGATGACATCATTGAAATAAACAACATACATACATATTATGAGTTACATTCAAAGAACTCACCCGTTTGAACCAGCTCTAGTAATGGATACAATATGGATACGTTTCAACACAGTAATCTTTCATAGTACTTATAAAGTCGACCTAATTTATAAAATAATACTTTTAATATTATACTTAATAGAAACTATCACAAATTAAAGTTATATTGATAGGAGTTTTCAGATGATTTCACGTAATCCGACTTGCTCTCAGAAACAAGAGCGTCCCTTACGTTGCGATTTTGACTATCATGTTATTATGAAGGTAAATTGAGTTGGTATCAATAAGCCCAAAAGCCGCTAGTGTTCTGATGCAAAATACAATTTGCAGTATCATCCTAAATCCTGAGACTATCAATCAGTATTTGGTAAAATCAGAATCCCTATCGCTTTTATTTTATTGATATTGTGTTAAAATTTATGTGATTTATCTCAATGGTTTTGTTAACACCAGTCAAGTGTGAGATGGACTTGCTCACAAATGACCGTAAAAACAAACCATATTAATTAGATATAATATTAAGTTTTTTTGCAAATAAATAATGCTTAAGATAAATATCGCGGTATTTTTTTATTAGGTACACACTTGTTATGTGTAGGCATATAAACTTCACAATGCTAACGTAAGCAATGTAGTAGTGTGTGTTATGTTTTGCATTGTAGTGTGTGTAATGTATTTTTAATAAATTAAATAGCATTTAGCATTATATAAATATTTGATTGATCCATATAAACTTTAACTAAGCCAAGTGTCATAGATACTCCTCCGTCTGTGTCCACAAAGTACAGATAAAACATAATATATTTTCTATTTAATACAATCTCGATTCTCTATCCATAAATATAAAAAAATAAGAATATAGAATATTAACTAACATAAGAATTCAATTCTCATTTCTTGAGATTTTTCTTTTATGTGTCAGAAAATATCTTTCCTTGATAAGCTAAGAGATTAGTTTCCTCTCACACAATTCATAAATGAGATCTGTGTCGGTACAGCATCAGCGGAGACGGATATCGAAAACTACAGGAAGATAACGCCTTTGTTGTAACCGTATTTGCTAATGTGTTTATTTTATATTGTTTATATTAAACTTCAGATTTAGGTTAAATATAACGTTTTGTAAACATTTTGAATACAATGGAATCAGATACATATCCTGTATACTGCATAACTGTTAATACTTTTAGAAAGTTCAAGAGTTCTCCTCATTAAAATACCATATATCTGAGGTTTATATTCTGAGATGAACTATAGAATCTAGAAATGGCTAAGCAAATGAAGAACATGGTTCTATTTAATTATAAATCTTTCATTATAAGTTTTAAGATATAGAAATAGTTATTTTATTGTATAAATCGTTGTATTAAGTAGTTGTTGCTCCGTGTCGGAAACAGGACATTAACCGAGTGATTCAGAAGAGATCAATCATCAGTTCATCGTTGTACAATATCCGTCTCTGTAGTTGGATGCTGGAGCAAATCACTAGACGTGATTAATGTTCTGTGAATAGTAAAGCTGCCCTTAAGATGACATCTTCGCAACGTAATAGAAATGACGAAACCCCATACAAACTTTTACCCCACATCTAAATCTCTCAGGGGGTGGGTTTTCGTAAATCCTTTCTTAGCAAGCGGATTTCTATGTCTAAAAGAATAATACATATATGTAAATTTACAGAATTTCATTGCTTTAACATTCATAAAAAACCTTGCTATTCAATAATTTTATGTTTCATATATATTTACTAAATATTCAATATATAAACGTTATACATTAAAAAATCTTTTAGTTTGTTTGTTGGTAAACAAGCATAGTTCTGTAAGTTTAAGTTTCGTCTCATTCCTATAATTACTTGATCGGAACCGCTGTACAAAGGAAAACTTTATTTGTTTTAACAAAGACACCATTACTGACGTTTTTATAAATTAGAGGAGAGTCGAAAAACATAAAATTGCAGGTGTCTTTCCGCTGCCAGGAATATCAGGGATTTAGAAAAAGTTAGCTAGATGACCTAAATGTAGAGAGTATTTTTTGAGTTTATTTTTACGATTCCTGATAGAACTGCTTTCTATAAGAGAACCAAGACTAGATAAAACTTTAATGCTAACGACAACCAGTACTAAATAAAGAAACGTTTACATTGCACTTCATCTCACTAATATATATATATGTATTAGTGTGTGTGTAGTATATCGCTACATATATTTTTTTTACACCCACATTTATGAAAACTTATTTTATATTATATTGTATGACTCCTAAAAGTTTTAGTTTCTCTAAATAAACTTCCAGCTTATAAATGAATATCTAATTAAGTCCTATTGAAATTTAAACGCAGAGGACGGAAGTCCGGCTCCGTACAACAAGTAGGACGGTGTGTATACAGCCTAATGACAGCAGAGCTTTGCCTTTACTGTGTCTATTTACCAGTAGGAAACAAGTGACGTCCATGTTATGTGTTATAATACATATTGCATAAACCACTCTGTATATATTATATGTATATATATATATATAGAGTGGTTTATGCAAGCATAATATACAGGGTTATTTGTTATTAATTGGCCACCTATTGCAGGCAGCCTCTCTACATCAATCCCAATAACATTTTCTCTACGACTTTTTAAAAATTTATTTATGTTTTCCTATACAAAATTTGTTTGTTTCCTCTGAACTGATATTAACTGTGAGCGTAGGTATGGTATGGGCGTTGACCTTTCAGGTACTTCTTACAAAATACAGAGTAATAAGTAAGAGAGGGAGTAAAAAATTTTTTGTTTCGTTTTTTTTTTGTATTGATTTGTAAAAAGTCGTAGAACAAATGTTGTTGCAATTGACATAATATATATATATATATATATATATATATATATATATATATATATATATATAATCAGTCAACAGAAACACATTGTTGAATCTTAGCATTTATTACAAACACTACGTTTATAAGTCAAATATATTTATTGAAAATATTTCAGTTTAACATGTTCATTGAAACAATACAGTATTTTACTCTTGTTTGACATTTTGTTTTATACGTGTAATTTGTTTCTATCATTATTTGGCGATTTTAGAGTTTATTCTAATATAATTTCTATTTTCATTGGCTAAGGATGAATATTGTTTGTGTTAGATGAATTCAGAGAGGGTGACCCTCTTTCGTGACTCATCGGTACCAGGTGACTCGGTAAGGGTGTCTGCATACCTAGACACTGCCAAATGATATATAGTAAGGGGCATTACACACGCGATACACTTTCGCACGACTGACTAACCGGAGTTATTAAGTACTGCAGATTGGAAACGATTCGTTTCGGTACATTCATTTATAAAAGAAAAAATGTAATTAGTTTAGTTAATATTTCATTTTTATATATATTTTGACTTTCTATTATACAAATAGTTTTTTCTTTGATTTGAGAACACTAACAATATTCTAACGTGTCATAATAACCTAAACAAGTGCGAAAGAATTATAACGCGAAACAGAAAAGGGGCGAAACCCTAACTTCACCGAAATGAACACAACAAAACGGCTCTTTTATGAATCTTGGCGGCGTGAAGCACCTCCTTTGTACGTTCAGGCCCTGGGACTAAAGAGTATGCACCGAAATAATATAGATGTTGCATGTTTTAAAATTGTTTATTTTAAAAACTAAAATACAAAGCGTTAATGTTCACTATTTGTTCGTATGTTTGAAAAGGTTTGTATGGGGGAAGTAGCGGAGTTGGAGTTAACTTTGTGTGGGGACAAAGTTTGGTTTGATAAACCTTCTATACAGAAACAAACTATCGCAGCGCTCGTTTTTCTATTACAAACAATTGCTTTTGAATTCATTCTACAGAATAAATAAATACTTTAATTGAATAGAATGAGATTCATTAAATGTTCCAAGATTTGGTAATGAAAATATACCATTAATTGTTTGTATTTGTTGTTAAAAATAATAATATATATCCTAAAATACACGTAACATCTCTCGTCTTTACAGTTGTTCGTCTCGTATTTATAATCTGCTACTGTCGTACTGACAGTCTTTGTTCCTATAATCCCTTCTTTGTTTTAGACTTAGGGTAACACCCCTAAAATTAAGCTCTAAGTTTACGCCAACTTTGACAGCGAGTGTGAATATATTTTAACGTCAAATTTAGTTTGAATGAAAGTAAGAAAATACGTAACTACTTACAAAGTAAGGAAATACTTGTTAAAAATAGTTTCACAGGCGGCTCTATATAAAATGCGTTTTATTTTGCAATGACTAAAAATTTAAGAAACTATCGTAGATATACTAAATTAATTACAGATACGTATTTTGTATGTTGGTTTTTCACAACGTATTTTAATGGTCGCCTTGAAATTTCTCATTACTAAACTTGAACTAAGTCTTCTTTACCCAACTTACCCCGATACGAACTATTTGACCCATAGGAAGAACTTCTTAAACACCGGGGTCCTTCAATTTTGTTTTATTCGTAAAGTATTATTCGGTATTAAAGACATTTAGCAAAGGTTTACCCAAAACTGGCCAACATCAGGTACCTACCTATGTATGGTAACAGCCATTTTCACACGTACCAATCAGTGCAGTCCCCTTCAGACAGATTAATTCACACAGAACATTTTTGAATAAAACACTAACTCTAACAGCAATTTTTCTGTATGGTGGTGCATTCACATTCATAGCAAAACCGCTCTCATCAGATAAACACAGACTACAGAAATGTAGCGATATAGAGACATTATTCTTTAAGACCAATTATTTTAACTCAATTTAAATAGTTAATCTATGGACTTATATTTTTGTTTTTCGTGTTTGAAACATGCGGTAGATATGAATGAATGATGCTAAATTACGTTTGGGAAAAATGTATCCAATAAATCAATTATTATTAACAGACCTCTACTAGAGATATTTAAAAGATCTCTATTAGGGATTGTACTATCCCTGTGTCGCTGAGGACTTCATAAAAAGATAATTAACGTATGTATATTAATTATAAGATAAAAATTAATAGTAGATATATCAATTTTAATCGCAGCCTAAAACCTGTCCTTCTTTTATGAACTCAATAAAGTCTGAGAACAGATCCTCCAATCCTAGAGATAGGATATATTGATCACACAAACACAATATATTGATCTAATTAAAACTATCTTTAACAGTTTACCAGAAGTTTAACTTTTTAAATATTTAGTGTGTATACTACACTTTCCAATAAAATGGTGAAAACTGATTGCGATAGTATAAAACCTTTTAAAGGCTCGGCTTTTACAAGCAATTCCAGTTTAAAAGTCAGTTTTTTGGTGACAGTTCACTGACTTTTGAACATTTATTAGACTTTTTATCTGTGTATACATCTAAATATTTATTTATGTATCACTGGTATTTTTGATATTTTCGAATGATTAATGTTAATGTTTCTAAATTAGTTCAACCATTGTCCATTTTACAATAAGCCTGCAAGTTTAGTGTTAGTTTAGTAATTCGTTCGTTATTCAGGATTTCAGTATATTCGGAAGAAAAAACAAACAAACATTTTAATTCAATAGTACAATACTCACCGGGTAACAACTAAAATACAGAAATATTTAATGTAGATAATATATTTAGTAACTGTACTGTTATTGTAAACAGTAATATATTTACACACAGCTACTCTACACATCTTGAACTATTGATCAATATCAAAGCACTCTTTCTATCCTGTCAATGATTTCCGGATACATCAGTCCGATCTCAAGATACCTAACAGAATCCCACAGAATTAATAAACAATCCTTATCCTAATATAAAGATTGCTAAAAATAACTCCAATTGGTCTGACATAGTCCATTTACACTACACAATTAAAATATTATTGAGTAATGTTAAACCATGGTGTCGAATAAAATCGTCTTCAAACTATATCTAACTACGAATAACAACCATATAAATTGGGTGTGAAAACAATTTTAATTGCTTGACATTCGATGTTATTGCGTAACAGGCACACGAAAAACAATCCAACTGAGAATAACTACAATTTTTAAAATCGGTTAATACTTGTACATTTCGACAAGGTTCAGTTATTTCTTAACTTTAATAACCTACTTAAAGTTAATTAAGATTATAATTATTGAATGAACTGAAAAGGTCATAGTAATTATAAAATATATTTTGAGGTATAAATTATATTTCTTATATTGGGTTCAGTTAGTCCCGTTACGAAATATTATCATCAGTACGTATATAAAGCTTCCGATGACTGAATCGAATAGTTTATAACCACTGATGTTCATAATAAGACTATCAATGGAGTAGTTTCCAATTTAGCATTAGATGTATGTATGTATGTATTTCTATTTTAATTCTTTTTTTATTCTCTTGTACATTCTAAGGTTGGCTGGTAGAGAATGTCTGTTAGCCCTTTGTGCAAATTTTGTTTATTGTGCAATAGATAAAACAATAAATATATAAAGATATAAAAATTAACAATTACAATCTTAAATATTAAGTTCCAAATACAATGGACATAAACTTGCTGAACGTACATATTGTTGAACTTAATTTGGAGAGTATGTCAAAATGAGATGAAATCTCACGATAAATCAGTAACGACTCTCAATAATATTGATAAATTAGTTTGAACCAGTACTGGACGTGACAATGGCTAGTGATACAGCTGATGTAAATCAAGACAACATCTTAGATCTGAATCAATATTAGTACTTAAACTTTGGTACATATTGTTGCGCTTCGACGCAGTTTATTCTTTTATTTTTTACTATGCATCGTCATTATTAATATCACATGCTAATAATGATAAACTCTGGTTCAACTACCCTAAAAGGTATAAGACCCCAGTAAGCTTACATTCGAAAATCGAATTGTGTTTCTCGTCTCGTCTCAAACGAACAAACAGAGATTATATATGGATATGTCAAGCAGTTCTTAATATAGTTGTCCTGGTAGCATTATTATATATAAGTTCAATGATCAGAGAAGCTAATCAGCTGATTATGTCTTACATCTCAGGTTCATAATAACAATAGAGTTATCTGCTTCGTCGACCTTAAATGCATCATCTATGACCTAATTATGTGTGTGTGTGTGAGTAGAAATGTGAGTGAGTAAACTTGAAAAGGACAAACTGTAAGTCTAATAACAAGATACGTATTTCATTATATTTTTATATTTCATTATAGTTTTTATGAACCGCAAGTAATCCTAACTTCACGATTGCATATATAGAAAATATTATTGAAAAAGACTCATAAAATTCTGTGCTTTATAAAAAATATTTAAAAACATTAAAGGTGCCTTCATCACAGTTATAATGACTAATAAGCCATTATAAAGTACGTCGATGTAAAATAATACATGTATAAATTAATAGACATGTAATCAATTTAAGAAATATTGGTCCGTGGTACTTTAACTAAATTAATGCTTTTTCTTTAGCCTTAAAGAAAAGTTTTAATAATTAAACTCTCGTTAGAATTTGTATTAACATCCTTGTGCAAACAATCTTGAAATATGTTTTAGAAACCATTAGGTACCTACGTACTAAATGGTTGTCCGTATACTTAATTTTTATCATTATTTATACTTCCGCGCGATAGCTCTATTTACATAAAGTGACTCAATTTATCAAGTAATTTCTTAGGAATTCAATTCATTTGCAATTGTTATTCTTTTAAAATCTAATTTAATGATACACATTCACAACAAGCTGTAGAACTCCATGTATATTAACATAATATTTAGTTTGTCCTTACAAAAATGTCGATTCTACAACACCATATAATTTAACAGACACACCATCTACGGTTTTTACAATAAAATTTTATTTTAACACGTCTCACACTTGACTAAAACGTATTTCATAAAATATAAATAATTTTTCTTTCGCTGAAACAAACAACATAAAAAGACCCCAGAAAGATTTAAGGTGTTTAAGATGTGGATAGACGAGCAGACTACAATATTTAATAATTGTAGTTAAATAGGTATGTTATAATCTACGCGCTCTAGACGTGACAAAACATTAAAACCAAAAACAAAATGTTAAATAATTAATAAATATTTAAATATAAATAATTAAGTACGTATAGAATCGTAATATTATCAGAAACGATTAAACACTTACAAAACTACGCCGGCACTATGTCCCAGATAACGACGTTTGAAAGTCTTACAAAGTCCCCGTAACAGTTTTATCCAAACAAATATCAACTGACCGGATACAGTTTTTTTATTCACTAAACGATACGCTGCTTCGAATATTCGCCGATACACATTTCGTTTATAAGCATGACGCACAAAACGCAACTCGATTGTCGACTATTCTTCAACTGCGGTGGTGGTACTCTCTGAAGTCACTGTACTCGCAGTATACTGTATAGCTAAACTTGTGTAGGCGGAAATGAGTATAATGTCCTGTGATTTCTGCGCATTGAAAATTACCTCCAGCGACATCTATAACGTAGATCCAAAATTAACAGCGCCATCTAGCGAAGAAGTTAACTAATTTTACATAACTTGTAGATTTATTAAAACGCCATCTGTTGCACAACAATAAAACTATTAAGTAGTTGAGCTCTGTAAGTTATTTCGTTTATATATTAAAAAAACAGATGGCATTACAATTACTTTTACAAAATACTAAATAGATCCAAAGTCGTTACAGCAAGTGATGCACACTCGTGATGTCAAGTCCTCTTCTGCTTTTAATTATAATTGTTTATTTTGAATTAAACTGAGCTAATTATTTATAACAATTGACGATGTTTGTTTTTCAAATAAAAACAAACATCGTCAATTGTTATACAGATTTACACCATCGTCGGATTTTCGGGCACGACCTTCAGCTTCTCAAACAAAAAGCATATTTATAAGTGAAAAACATAATTTAAATTAAATAAGTTATAAAAATATTATACAGTTTAACTCTACATGTTTGAAAATTTGAAAAAACTATGTAAAACAATTAATAGTATAGTGGTTATTGACCTTGTCTGAATCATTTGCCGTTTCTTATTACTTAGTAGTACGAGGACGGAAATTTGTTTGTGCATAGACAGAGGATGTTAATACAAAACCATTTCGGTGTCAAAGACAATAGCTGTACAGTACTGCGAAACATCCGTCAAACATTCTTTCATTTGTAGTTCACTAGTTGACCTAGCCCTAAATATAATAATTTAGATCCAAAACCTAGTAAATAATAGGTGTTCTAAAAAATTATTAATTTCCACTTTAATATGTAACGTGCCTTAACGTGCATTGTAACTCTGTTATATCTCTGACGTTAATAATCTAAGTTTATCACTTAAATTATTTATGCTTTGTGTACCCCTCCATTTCAAATGAGCGAGTTATGGTTGGCAATTATTGTAAAAAGGATAAAATGAAATCTTTCTAAATGGGAAAAATAAGTTAAACATGAATACATCATAAGTATCATTTAATAAAAGATGAAACATCACTTGTTCATATGGTTATTTTAATTTGGTTTTTGGTTATAGTAAACGTATAGGCAAGATAAGCTAAAGGTGTAAGGAAGTTAGAAATAAGGTTGAGATCACACAGCACAAGCTTTTCACTTCATTATATTCTTTAAAAGAACCGTACTGTCCCGTTTAAATCCGCCAATGTGCGAGATTCTGTCAACTAACTAGAACTATTGCGAAACTGGTATAAAAGTTTATTCAACGGTTAACATCAACTTATACTAAGGATAATTAATTTCATATATCCTGGGATTAATATTAACAGAGGTAAATTTAATAAGCGCTTCTTACCAAAACTATAGTTACATATCAATTTTATCAATTGCTTTGATATGCCAACTATAGTACCTATGGCTACTGGTTTGTTAAACCGACCATGAGAGAAAGGTATATAGTATCCGACACTATTGAGCAGGAAAAAACATTTTTAATTTATCATTATTTCCTCAAAGCTCCAGTATTCATAGTTGTGTTTTACTAGCAGCTCATTCTATACCTTACAATGCTAATATGCTATGAACCAATATTAATAAAATATTGGGACAAAAATTAACAAATCAATGAGGTTCAGTTTTAGCTACGTTCTTTTAACGTTTATACGTTTTTTCCCTAAAGGTGCAAGGAATTAGAAAGATATATCTTAAATTTATCTAACTGTAGAACCTTTATGGAACGGATTTAGTAAGTGGTTAAAAATTGTTAAGTGGTATCGTTGTTTTATTGCGGAGAATCAGTAGGTGCTGTAACATTCACTGAAAGAAGGGTAACCTTACAGTTGTAACAAATACAATGCTATGAGGAACTTTGCTGGTATATTTTTGCTCTATCGCTTTTGTCATATTACCCAACTTTGTTTTTTATAAATGGAACACCTAAATACATGTCTAAAAATTAAGAAAAAAGACTGGTTTGAAACAACTATGAATATTTAATTACTGACAAAGTTCGTTATGTGAAGAGTAAAAGAATATTTTCGTTATGCAGGAAAATAAATTTATACATGTTATATTAAAGTTGAGAATTACGTATTATAAAAACGAAATAGGTATTATAAGAAATTACAAAAGTACAATTTTCTACCAGAACTAAATCTGTCATATAGTAAAATTAATATAATTATTAGTTGTTACTTTTACGTTAGTTTCTTTTCCAAATCATTGGTGATAGCTTTAAGTCTGTTAATATTAAGAATAATTTTAGCTTTAGTGAAAGTGAAGAATTCCTATTTAGTTAAATACATATTAGAAAATTATTCTAGGAGGCTGAAGCTTTTATAAATATATACATTTATTTTCTTACAACTTGGCTTGTATAACACATTGTATATTGTTGTCATTAAGGAAGGCTTAGAAGAAGGACGAAGGTATCTTTTTTAATAAGACCTTGTTTATAATTTGTTTGATTTATCGCAATAATATCATATGAATAGTTAAAGCATATAAATATCTATTGAAACAATCATCAAAGTATGAAAAATTTCATAACTACATATTTGATATTCTATGTATTCACGCTCTCCTCATACAAAATACGAGACGAGAAATCCTTCACATTAAAAAAAATGATGAGTTTTAAGAAATTAACCGTTATTTCTGAAATCTATAGTTTAAGTATCTATTATCCAGAAGAAAGATAAAAAAATTGTCCATATTTAATTAATTATTAATCGGTCATCAGTGTTATAATTTAACTACACTATATTTTAAAGTTATAGTTTATTTGTCGTCTATTTATATTTGTTTGTGTAGGTATATTTGTAAGCATATGAATGTATATATGTGTACATGTATGTTAGTAGGTGTAGGTATTGTATGTATAGCTTTTTTGTTTATGACTGTGTGAACAACACCCACACTATATCTCTTATGTGCCTTTTTCTCCATCTAATTGGTTGCCTGGAAGAGATGGCTCTTTAGCGATAAGGCCGTCAAATTTTTATAATTATTTTTTGTTCTTTTTGGTGTATTTTTTGTGTACAATAAAGAATATTATTAAATTATACCTAGAAACTAAATTATATTAAAATAATATACAATCAAAATAACATCTCTGAATAGGATGTTAATAATTAAAATAAATTCATACTAGATTTAATTAATATGTTTCACATCAATAAGGTAAAGTTGGAAGGCTTTTGCGGAAGTATAGGTCATTAGAATGCGATGTTTGTTTTCTAAGACCTCACGTCTGTCTCTAGGGTGTCTATTTTTACAACAAGATAAAATTTAAATAATGAATATTTATACACTTTTATTGTAACGATTAGTTTATTTCTTTGACTTTTGAAAGCCAATTCATTTCTATTGTTCGTTGTTTAAAAACAATTCAATAAAGACTTGTAAAGTAACAATGACTTTAAAAGAATATATTTTTAAACATACCAAGTAAAATTAGTCATTCTGTCTCTTATCCTAATGATATCAAGTGAACCTCAACATCTTATCAAGTGAACTAGAAATTGATTTTAAAAAAAATATGTAACAAAATAAGCACTATTTTCGTAAATAAATATTAAAATGCATCTCACTCGATATTTTAGTAGTTTTAAAAACACCATTTAATATATCAATAGGACCTAAATGACCGCTCTTATAGTTTACTGTACACTTGAGACAATATTGATTTTAATTTATATATGTGAGAAATAATATTTTTTATTAAATGAATACTCGATTTTAGCCGGTTTACCTCTATACTTTCTCATAGTTAAAATAGAGTCGTTTGAACGATTTATCTTTTAATAATAAGACGCCACTTACAGTCCAATTTACTTAATGACAGAGACATAATAAAGAATGCCAATTAACTTTTATCTATTCCATTTTTGAATTGTTTTCATCTTAAATCAAGATCGTACCCATCTGGCTCAGCCTAGAGCTGGTGACAATAACTCCGTTATCCACATATACTGATGATTACCATTAATAACGGTCTCCATACAAATGTATGCTTGGATACTCGTATGGTGACTTCGTACAAAGTTGTTTGACCTTTTTTGTATTTGATATAAAATATATATGTGATATTTATTGTCAGTTCGTTTACCTTGATTCTTGTTTTGGTTTCTACGTGTCGCTTCAGACACACACAAAGAATGACAAAGTCAAACACATGCATACATATAACGTATATTACGAGAGCTGTCTTATGTGTGTTGGTTGTGTCGGCAATGACTATAACCATTTTGATAAAATCAATAAATGTTAATTTAAGAAAATTACAATTTCACTATATATTTTAATATATGTTTATTTGCAATTAGCTTCTAGATATATATTGGATGTTAGGAAGAAATTAGATTTACCTAACAATAGTAGTAATTGAGATTGAAATGAGGTTAATAAATAAATTATTTATATAAATATTAAGTGCTGTTGAAAGTCCCATAAATGTCAAGTGGAGCTGGGTCCAACAAATATTTTAGATATATGATCCTATATATATGATAAAACAAATTAATATTTTTTGATTGAAACAGGGATTTTTTACTGTTCTTTTTTTTTCATCCTAAAATATTCTTAAAACGATATAGCTATCTCGATCGATTCCTCAAAATCATTTACTACCTATATGTGCTCTATTTTTTCGTGTTATCTGGAGATTGTTTTTTATACCGAAAAAATGCGAAAAATAATATATATCTTACTTTGAAGAAGACACACTATAAACCTTTAAATCCGCATTTTAACCTCGTTAGGAGGAAAATCAAAAATCTTGTCTCATTGAGAATCACATCAATGGAATTGACTCTTAAAATGACATGTTATGAAGTGCGAGCTAAAATAACGTCATTAAAAGGCCAGACAGACAGGACCAGCTTTTTTATATATATAAATAATTAAAAAATATGATTATACTTAAAACTTAACCAGTATTCTTTTAGTTCTAATAAATATATAAATATAAGTCACATATAGGAATAAAATACATTACTCATAATTATATGTAGGTAATTAATTAATTAATTATTAACCAATTACATATAACATTAAATAAAATGATTTGAAAAGGATATTTTTGATTGAAGTGATTAGAAAAACGAGACAAACATTTACTAGAAGATTTCTATCATTTTCTAGAACTAGAATTTGCTTCATCTTTACGGTAATATATATTATATTATAGTATTACTCATAAATATATATTGAAGATGTAATATATAATAAATTACTATCAATAAGTGTACTTACAACTCTCCTCATAAATGCTAAATTATTCCGTTTTTATATAACGTCCGTGATCATGGCGTTTAAATGAAAATAAAAATGTACACATATAAATCGTTAATTAAAGTAGATAATATTAAAAAGCAAAGTAACTCAGTAAATAGGTATAGCTAAGCCCTATTTAGGCTGGATGTCCTTGGAAGAATAATTTAAAATTACTTAAAATTTAATCATTTGTTAAGATTTTAACAAAAATAGTTCTGAAAACTGATACAAATTTAAGTTTTATATCTAAAAAATATCATTCCGATATTATTTATCGTTTTAACCAGTGATGTATGAACTATATTAAACTAACAGATGCATGGATAAATTAAAGCCACGAATAAATGTAGAGACACATCGACCTTTAGGTAGTTGCAGAATAAATCCATTGAATCCTCTGATAGATATACACCGAAGTCTCTGGAAGATATAGAGGTACATCGAAGTCTCTGGTAGATATAGAGGTACATCGAAGTCTCTGGTAGATATAGAGGTACATCGAAGTCTCTGGTAGATATAGAGGTACATCGAAGTCTCTGGTAGATATAGAGGTACATCGAAGTCTCTGGTAGATATAGAGATACACCGAAATCTCTGGTAGATATAGAGGTACATCGAAGTCTCTGGTAGATATAGAGGTACATCGAAGTCTCTGGTAGATATAGAGATACACCGAAGTCTCTGGTAGATATAGAGGTACATCGAAGTCTCTGGTAGATATAGAGGTACATCGAAGTCTCTGGTAGATATAGAGATACACCGAAGTCTCTGGTAGATATAGAGGTACATCGAAGTCTCTTGTAGATGTAGAAATATATTAAACCTTTGGAACATATAGAGATACATTAAGGTTTCGGGAAGATGTATATAATATATATAACATATAATATATAACATAATAAGACTGATTTTTTTAAGAATATCATATAGGTTAATCGGAGAACCATATCTTCTGCTACATTCCTGTTATTGGGAAAACAGAGATGGCCTCATGCAGACATAAATGTACACGTTTATCCTCGGACAGTAAAAGTGTTAATAATTCAATAACAATGAAGTTATACTTTCTTTGATTTTAAATACGATGTGTAAATAGTATCCATTTTTTTCATGATTCATAGGTTTGTGGTACACATATTTTTATTTATTTGAACACGTGTTACAAGGAGGTTGACATTTAAACCTAAAAATAATATTAATCATATCAGTGACTAGACCCAATTAAAAAAAACTATTTACCTATATATATTTTACCTACATAGTAGTTTTAGTAGTTTTAATTGTTAACTGAGTATTTAGTAGTTTTGATTGTTAACCTTTATAAGGTTAGAAGCCCCCGTTTTTCTGCAATTAAATTCCAATATTCATTTTTTAGGCTGTTTACTTGTTTTTATGACACTTGTATAAAATCTTATTCAAGGAGCATAACACGCACGAGTGCTAAATCATTTACTTCTCTTATCTGTCTGCATTAATTGTCAATTTATAAAACTAACCCAGAAACATGATCTCTAATAACGAATTATTGATACAGATAACATAAATATACCAAGAATTATTAATCAATTGTCTTTTGTTTGCTAATAATCCAAACGAATCTTCCGCTTTTTACAAATAAAATAGGTTAACTGTATTTACTGTGGAATATTTTGCAATTATTTTTTTTTTAATCTTCAAAATATGACTAGTGGCCAGTAACATTCATGTTCTGAGATGTGAAATGTTTAATCAATCGGAAAAAAAAACCAAAGTCAAACCTATGTCGAATGCTTTTTGAATGAATCCCATCCCTTAAATTAAACACAATTTAAATAAAATATCAGTTTTAATTCAGTATTTCTATAAAACTAGCAATATCAAGGATATTTATTGTAGTTTGGTTTCAAATAATTATCAAATCAATCAACGCTAAGGTACATTTACATTTTTCTCAAATCAACTTTATTTAGAAAACGTTTTAATTAATTATTGCATTTAATTGGCAATAAGTAAGTAGGTATACTTATTTGGTAAAATCATTGATGTAGGAACTGATGGGTAAAATAAATCTAGGTATTAGAATGATTATGATATTCTGTAATAAACATAATATGTAATATTCTATAGCGCAATAAAAATAATAATAATTTAAAAAAACACAATTTACATAAACTGTTTTTTGTTTTCAAGAAAGATTTATTGTTCTTACAACTTTAGTTATCAGAAAACTAATAATATAGCATTGTTCAATCACATACACTTTAAACTTTTTAAACCAATGATAGAATTGTTTTCTTTTGATTCGTATTAAAAAATACAAACTATCCCGTTAGATAGTAAGTAATAGAAAACAGTCGATTTAAGTCGTTTTTGAGTTAGCGTTGAGGGTTGTCGTAAAAGAATATTATTTGAGAAGGGGAAATGTATAAAAATGAATGTAGAAGGAGCGCCCGACTCAGTACTCAGCAGTCAGTCGCTCAGCGGCTCGCGATCACAGCAGACGATACGACGGCAGGTCATCTCCCGAACAACCTAACACGACCTACCACGACTTGCTACCTCCAGACCTTCATATATTGTAACTAGCATCCATGAGGTAAGTCAATTACTTTATTCGCCACGCGATTATTTATTTATTTTTAATATATTATAAGTGTTTATCCAAAATTGGTAGTTCTAAATATTTGTGTTGGTTTAGGCTTTAAGCTACTTTATAAGTTACATGTTTATTTAGGAAGATGTGAAAGCAAAACGTTTCCTGATGCAACAAGTACATTCAGTCTTTTTTCTATTGTTTTGTTTTACTCTACTCATGTGCGAAATATATTGTTTTTATAATGAGTTAAACCCCTCTACAATTTCTCGTAGTTATTAAAAGTTTATTTGTATACATACCGAAAAGCTTGCCCTAAAAATGAATTTACAAAGTCATACTAATTTTGTTTAAGCCTGGGTATTCGCTTCGCTGAACTAGCATTAAAGAAACTTAGCAAAACCCTTTTAAAGTAACTTCAAAAGGATAGCATCATACCTACAGACGTATTATGTAACGTTTTATATATATATGTATATGAACAGGTTGTGTGTATCTGTGAAGAATGCTTAAATTCATTTTTTTATTAAAGAAGTTTGCTCACATTTTTACTTTCAGTTGAACTTGAAATTTAAATATATCAACTTTCAATAATATCAAAAAACAATAATCATAAAACTATACAAGTTACTTTCTTTTACTTTCATTTTAATGATCGTAACGTATAATATTAAACGTTGTTGAAATGATATAAATATTCTTGTTTTTAATTTTCTTGTGAATAGCAAAATTTTATCAGAAATAGCTCTATAACAAACACAAAGCAATAAGATAAGATTTATGGTAGATTTAATAAATAAAAAAATATAAATTTATTTTTAAAGGTCATAGTTACATAAACTAAAGTTAAATAATAAAATGTTAATTTTACTGACTGTAATAAGTTAGACTCAATTCTTTTAAGTGCTTATACTTTAGTTTGACGATTTCGCACCAAACTCAAATTCCCCATTATGTTTACTTGCCAATATTTGATATAACATAACATAAAACTGCAAACTACTGACACTACAATGACAGATAGTTCATAAGTTTGATTGACACAAATGCTGCCTATATTGAAACAACTGTCAAAAATAATATAACTTATTGTTAAACTTTAGGAAATAAATAGCAAGTTATAATTATTTAATTAAGCTTGAACAGTAAAGTGTAATTTATAGCGAAAATTATTAACTAAGTAGCAAACATTGTATATCTACTACAATTTTCACATTTTTTTTATAAAAAATTCCTTCCATGAATGTTACGAGATCTAATGTTTTCCTAATTAAAGGGCAAAGAACTCATTTATGATATGAATCGATGCAGGACACAAGAGACGCAAATTGAGGGAATACCTCTGATTGCAACACATCTTCCTCATCAAATACGTAATTGAAATTACCCCATGTGTATTCAAAAAAGGAACATAGAATTGATATCATCATAATTTATGAATAAGGTTATTTCTATCAATAATTTATATCAAATTTATTTAATTTCAATGTTGTTAGAATATTAAAACATTATAATTTTATTTTCTGGAATAATCATACGTGGATATAGCTGATTAAATGAGTTTTGAAGTATTTTATCAATTTAATTGAATGAAGGCTTCACCTAACGAGGACCAGTTAATCGAATGGTGTAATTGAATTAATACTATATTAAACTACGAACGGTTCTTAGTTAAATGACTTTAACTTTCAAACAGCGAGTAACTTAACTATCTAAGCTAGTAGTACCCAATACTATTTTACTAATAAAAATGCACAGTTGGCTAACATAACTAATATTATTTAAAATTCAATAATCATTACAATCACGTAATTAAATTAAATTATAAATTTATCGAATATAAAGAATGATACGAACTATAAACTCGGTATGTCCATATTGATCTAGCATTAAGAATCAAACCATTGTTCAGGAAAATGGATTTGTTTTTAAACATTTTATTAATCTAAACATTTAGCTGACGTCCAGAGACCGAATCATTTCTAACATTCGGCTGTCTACTGTTTTAGTACAATATTTATTCGAATTAAATTATTAACTTTCAAGCATTTCCCCAATTCATATACACACACACACGTATGACTGTACCGGTACATGTATATAGTATATATATAACAGAAAGTTTTTATATAATATTTACTTAGGTCTACAAACTTAATAAACATGTCCCGAGCGTCTTGACAGAACTATCAGCTTCCTCTAAACTATTTCAACTACAGACATAGTTGTTAAACTATCTGTTTGTCTGTTGAGATTATAACTATCTTCAAAACTAAGTTAGCGAAGATTTTCAATCTTAAGTTATGGGTATATAAAGCCACCGTTATATTGAAATTTTGTCTGTATTTTGATCAGTCATCACAATCATAAAATAGTAAATACCTGTAAGGTGATTTAAATATTAAAATATAAAACTGATTATTTGGCGAATAAATTAAAAATATCATACATTCGAGTAGTTTAGGTCCCAACAATCTGGTACGCTAAATAATCATAAAATTTTGACCTTTTTTGGAGGATTTGTTATTGATTGTGTATCATTATTCAGTTCATACGACACATGTTATAGTTTGTTTATCCGTCGGTCCCTAACATACCGGTCACGATTCAACCCGACAAACTAAATGGTCTAACAATTTTGTTACCTACGTAACTCGATACGATTTATTGACATTGCATGTTTCAACTCGGATATTTTATTTACATAAATTGAAACTAAAATATTTATTCATATTTATACAAATTTTATATCTTCTTAACAATCACGTTTTTTTTAAATAAAACAATAATAGAAACACGTTTTGTCAATCGGATAAATTATACTCAGAATACATTTGTACCTACCTATCTACATATACATCTATATAACTATATAACTTCAACTAATCTTGTTCAGGTTCTTGCAATTAACAGTAATTTTAAAAAAAATTAATTGTCGGAAAAAAATAGCTATTAATCATTTATAAGAATAGTAATTAATTATAAACAATAACACATACGTACGTAAAACATTGAAGTCAGCAGGAAACTTATGTCAACTACGAGTATCAATGTGATATTGACTTATATTACAAAATAGTAAAGTCACTAAAGTTACAAAAAGTAAAATTTTGCTAATATTAATAGTAAACCTAATAAATATTAATAGCATTAATAGTAAACCTTTTTTCATTGGCTTTAGTTCAAATATAAAGAAGGTAGAAGTCAGCATCTTGTTCTGATACTTCAGAAGATTCTATCAGTTTTTTAGCTTGCAAGTTAAGAAAGATATATAAAAATTAACAAAGTCAACTATAATAATTACTTTATATATATAATGGAGGTTAAGGACATCGTTAAAGTCCAGGTATAATAGATATTAACTGCAGGCCCGTGTCTGGGTCTCTCGGGATCGGTAAAGGTTAAACATTTAAGAAAACATAAGGAAATCGAATGATCACTTGAGGTTTAGACTGTCCTACTTTTCCTTCAACTACAAGGTTACTTCATACATGTCTTTTGTCAGAGTAAACTACCATTTGTATCATTTCTCAATATCAAGAGATCAGAGTGATTTAACTTAAAAAGTGGGAAAACACTCAGCTTCTCTGCCGTCAAAAATGTACCTTTTCTAAGAACTTTTTTAGGCCTGATTCATGAAGTGTATTTATAAAAAGTGTGTTTAAAACCGAGTTGGCTCCATTTTCAATAGTAATAATAAAACTATTACTTCCATCCAAACAATAAAAATACCCACGCACACTACTTTAACAAATACAGATACAGTGAATATAAATAAAATAAACTACTTCTGAACTATTAATCTAGTTGACGAAAAGTCACGCGCGGATCTTACTTTTGTTATACCTACAGTTTCCTTAAAATAATATTTAATAAAAGTTTTATCACATATATATAGTAATAAATTGCTGATTCAATGGCATCTTAACCAAGCCAGTACATGTAGCAGGCGATCATCACAGATAATATTGTATTCAAATTACGCATTACCGCATAGATAGATCTAAATTTCTATTAACATACCAGCGCTAGTTTTAAAAGCCATATATTTTCTCTATCATTCAAGTACCTTATGATAGCTACGTCATCTACTGTCTAACATTATTCGCTCATAAAAATGTCTATATTTTCAGAGCGATCCATCCCATTATCGTAAAATCCGAGCGGTACTAAAAACACCACACCATCAATGCATTCCGTACATTTTTATCAATCTGTCAATGTAAGGATTTATAATTACATATCCTTCGTTCCCGATTTAACTTTTCTTACAAATAAATCAATGTAGCAATTTCAATTCCCTCTTATATACCACGAATGGTACCTTACAGCTGTTGATTGAATTATTGATCAGATTAATTTGCATACTTTTATCATAGTTGCTGATTTAATTATTGTTAATTTAACCACGAGGTTTGGATCTAAAAAGGGTGATGACTTCGTATTTCACCTTTATCCTAAAATGTTATATAGTTAATGAATAACTAACACAAAAGCGAACTTTATAAATGTGAATTAGAAATCTTAAAACTTTCTTATCAGACTAAGGAATCTAGGACGCGCTGTACTTCGCTGCAATGTAATTGAAACTTGATTGATGACGTCACAGCTTACCTACTTCA
This sequence comes from Napeogenes inachia, assembly GCA_959347355.1. Lineage (NCBI taxonomy): Eukaryota > Metazoa > Arthropoda > Insecta > Lepidoptera > Nymphalidae > Napeogenes > Napeogenes inachia. Next base: position 11,989,942 of record OY365800.1, on the reverse strand, counting down.
CTTCTAACTTTGAGATTATACCACATGAACTTAGACAGATACTTAACGAACTTTAAATCCTGTTCAGAGCCTCGCTCCAGCCAAAAGTTTTTGTTTGGGCGTTGAGAGGATAAAATTATTATAATACATTTATATGTGCTTCTCGAAGTGTGTAAACTTTTGTATACATTACATCATTCTTTGATAAGTATCAAAAATATATATATACATTATGTATTAATATACATTGTAATATTTTATGTGTTTTAATATATATATATTTTTTGTAAAACCAATTAACATATCCAGTAGGATGTTTGTAAAAGGATTCCATAATAGTTTTTGTTTTTACTACACAGATATAATAATTCAATTAGAACCTTGTCAAATTAAGTAATATCTAAGAATTCAAAACAAATATAATTCATACAAGATCTTTGGATTACACGTAAAAAAAAAAAAACATGTTTGATAATTAAGTCAAGTTCAAAATGGCGCCAAGATATTTTCCTTGTTTATATCATATACAGAATCATCACTGCAGTTTATTCGTAACATACATACATACATATATATTAATTATAATATGAATAACAAGCAGTAAAGATAATTTCATTAATGGATGCTTATTAAAGCCACGAGGATTAGTCATGGCACAGGAATTTTTGTTTTTAACGTAAACGAACATTATATTAATAATGTTTATAAACATCATAATTATAAACGAAATTCAAGGACAATAATGCAAGCGTTTTTAATTTAATATTAGGAATATATATTTATATACATACAAAATGATAAACAGACAACTTCCAAATTATGAGAATCAGATCTCGTACACATATAGTATAAATTTTTAATAAATTTACAATCAAAGTAACAGAAACAGTATTCATTTAGAACAGCCAATTACAGTACAACGATCAATGTTCGATTCATTATTGATTTATTGATGCTGAATCCACGCCTCCTCTTCACCCATCCACTACGTAGTTTGATGAATATGTCTGCCAAAAAGCATTTTATCTCGATAGATATTTCGGTATTCAATTTAAATTTGATGTTTTAATTTGTATACCTTGTGTATAATACATATAATGTATAATGTAACAGTATTAAAACGTTCTTTTAATTTAAAATTAGTCTAGATTTAATGAACTTTATCAAACACTGTAGAATTTTATTTTATTACACAGTAATAATAGTAATTGGTTTAATAATTTAATCAGTTAGAAGTAAGGTTTTCTGATTTTAATGTGGAACTCTAAAGGTATAAAAATAGTTGTCAATTCTTTAAGCGGGAAAGTCCGTCAGCAAGTCCCAAGTATAATTACAATGTTTTTATCTTTGGTCTCGGGGTTTTTTGATAGTGAAGCCGTTAAGTTGTTTTACATTTACTTGATCATTACTCTTCAAATAACCAAATCTAAATTTTATAGGAAGGAACACATATATTTTAAAATTTAAAAGATTCACACAGAAAAGTATTCTTCTAGGAGATTCGATGACTTAAAAATGTATGCATATAGATACAAACTCTTATTTTGACTGTCTATATTTTTCTAAGTGAAGTTTAATTCATTCGTGGAGTATTATTCTTTGTATTTTTAAGTTCTAAGAGTTTATTTTTTCGAGCTACTTTTATATTAAGATCTAATATCTTATAAACTTTATCTTACCTAGTTATTGTATTGCTGAGAGCTTCCACTAAAGTATACTTGGAAATAAAACTTTTATATTAAAAATATTCAGAATATTTCTATTAATATTCAGAATATTTCTATTACTTTCACATACAGTTCTTGAATTTGAAAAAATAATTATTATATACTCATTACTTATAAGTAAGTTTGATTTATAATTTTATAAGCGTTAAAAGTTAAGGAACAGAGTAACTTTATCCTATTAATTTGGAAATTATGCTGAGATTGTTCTCTTAAATATTTACCACAAAAATACTTCAAATACAAGAATCGAATAAATAAAATACTCAATACTTTTGTGTATTTAAGTAATCTGAAGTGCTCTTTTGAATGCTAATCTAATTAGCGAAGTATTTTTAATACTATTTACTTTTAGGTAATTGGCAAATATGTCCCAACCCTAACAAAATCTCTGTACAACGCCGTGAGTCTTACACAAAAGTATCATGAAAATCGATTTAGCCGCATCAGAGTTTAGAACAACAGAACAATTTTGAATGTTTATTTTAATTACTAGTACTAATATTATTTATGTCGGATTTATTTTTTTGCTATAACAGTAGATATTAATAATATATAAACTCTTTATTTTAACTATATATACATTTATTGCATAATGTTTATATTGGCCTTATCTTAAGTCTTCAGTCCAAGTACTGTATATATTATTATCGTATTGAAATCATCTCCATGGGATTTATATGAAGTTTCCTTCAGATAAGTGTATAAGTAATTAACATAAATTATAATCAATTGTACAGAAAACAATGAAGTTGGCGTTTAAATAAAACATTATTTAAAATATTCTATGTATAGATGACTGATTTATAAAAATATAAATATTTCAACTACAATCATCTAAATCTAAATCTATGTTATTAAAGGACTATTTTAGACAAAATTACGTTTCAATTTGCAAATTATCTATCAGTCAACATACGTCATAGGCACGTTATCATTATTATATATTAAAGATATCTATAATAATATTAAAATCCAAAGTAATTTCAACCGAGCTGATAGATAATGTAAACCATAAATTCTCAGCGTCCATGCTCTATCTTAAGAAAACGCTTCCTCCGAGCACGTCAGAGCAAGGTCGAGAGTACACTATAACTTAATCAATAATAAATGATTTTAGTTCTTATCTATTATAAACTTCAAATAATAAGGTAATTTACCATTACAGTACGAGGTCAGTCAATGCATGTGTTTAAGTCAAGATATCACGCTATGATCTGCCATTGATATTGATATGACGTACATGACGCTCCCATACTTATATTATATATACACGAAAGCTTTGGCATTATATATTTACATGTCCACCTCATGGACATGGAATTATACAATTAGTATAATTAAATTTCTGTTCAGTTTAATGCAGGAGTAAATAGGAATATCGAGAATAATACTAAAAATCTGCTGCAAAATAAAAAAAAATACTGCCTTTCAGTTTTGCAATCACAGCCTCTGCAATGCTTTAAAATTATTTACTTTCAAGTAATAAATAGCTTATTCATATTATACAGCCATTTTATAGTTTTCTTGACAAAGTTAATTTAAATTATTTGATGTATAACTCATAAAGAGACGTCCATTTATTTCTATCCCCATGTGTACTTCATTCATATAAAACGGTGAAATCTAAAGTAATTATTTTTAATATATTGCTAGCAGGGTTGGATAATAGCTAGTAATGCACCACATTTACCGATAGAAAGTAGCACAGACCCGGCGTAACCGGTACCAGTCGAGGACCATTTACATCTCCCGATTAACTTTCTTCAACATATATTTAAAGACCATTTATAGCCACGAGAAGAATCTTCAGGTTTAGTACAACTTTCGTACCTCTATTTTGATATATAAATTATGCCAGGTATTTAAGTGTGTGTATTATATTATATTTCAACGTAAACAGAGAGACTTACAGTGCATCTTCAATATGAGTGTACCAAGTTGCATTTACCAAGATCTCCGCAGATATCGCAACCGCGCTAAAGTAGGAAATGCTTATTAAAGTCAGATTAAATGAGTGACACCGAATATAACACGAAATTACACGTAATTCTTATAAGAGTCATAGTTCAAAGTACTTTCGTCAGCGGTACGTGTCTTCTTTAATAATACATAATCTCATATTTTACTTATGTGTCAGAATCTATACAGATGTTATAAAAGCGAAAGTGACTGTCTATCTGTCTGTCTGCTGTTAGACATTCACGAACGCCCGCTGGGCTGATTATTATGAAATTTAACATGGAGAGTTTGAGATTTAGGGACTGACATAGGCTATCTTTTGACCCAAAAATAAAGTTGGTTTGACAGAAATAGGTAATATAAATAACTAAGGAGAATCAATCATTCATCCAGTTATTTATCTAAAATTTGATAAATTATCCCACAAGCGAGTAAAATAGAGAATTTATTATTTTGATCTTATGATGGATTTGGTACAATCGCAAGTGGAGTCAAGTAATACAGATAGTATTTGAATAATATGAAGTATTATTACTAAGGCAAATAAAACCAATATTTTCTTATTACCAGTGCTTAATAATGTGCCATATATTTAATATTTAGTAACATCTGCAACGAAGAAGGATATATTTATTAGTCGTACCATTGATTCAGGTCATAACAATATTATTATTGTTTTCTAATAACGTTTTGATTAATTATTTATTTAAGAGCATTGTGTCATGATTGTTTATTATTTTTATACTGTGAACTAATTTTATCTTTCATTATAACTTCTTAAGATTATTTATTTTATTTTACATTTTTCTACTTATAAGCATTCTTTATTTTTAGCTGATTTTCATATATTGTATTTCATTTTGATTCCTTTAATAATTATTTATCGCAATACAAATTAAAATCACACTATTCATATACAATTAATATTAATATGTCTACTGATTATTATAACATAATTATATTCAGGTAATATTTTATTTAATATGAAGCACAGTTCACACTTTAGCATACATTATATTTAAAAAAACTATCACGAATACAACAAGATCCCTTATTAGAAATAATTATAGCTAGAAAGTAGATAAATATATATCTCTTAAAGAATAGAAAGAAAAGTATACCACCTTTTAAAAAGATTAAGAAAATTGAAATTGAATCGTTTTAGAATCGAATCTAAAGGAAATTGATATTATTTTTATTCTGTATGACATAAAAATGGCGGGTAACAGGAATATGGGTCACGTGGTTATTGACTTTGATTGACTGAACTTCTACAACCTCTGGACATGGATGCAATTTCCGGCTGGAAGATTAAACAGGAAACTTAGCTCAGAAAGATGTGAGTGCAGGTTCTGTGGCTTTCATTTTATCTATACTTTTATTAAATGTTCAAGTACGTTTACCAATTTAAAGTTTTAAGATCTTTACGTAAGTATATTAACCGTAAAATACGGAGCGTCTTAAGCTTTGAAAGAAAACTTTTGAATAAAGATTAGGGTTTTGTTTTTGTTTTTTTATCACCGATCCCTAAAAAGAAAATGAAAGTATGAGGTTTATTTTTAAAAACATTTCTTTGTATGTATATCTAAGTTTTTCTTGAAATTTTATATTTTAGGCTTTAAATACTAAATTTATTGAGGAAAAACAAGTTAGTAATTTATATAAAAAAAAAACAAAATTCATAGAAACCTATCAAATAGGTATAAACTAAATACGCCCATATGTAAGTCCTCCAAACTGGTTTTTATATTATAATATATACAATATATATTTACTGTGTAATACCAAACGCAATCGACTCCACTCGCACGGATTTAAAAAAGTGTTGTTAACCAATCGTTAGAATATAATTAACAACAATAGCCTAGATCATATATGTAAAACTATTAAATCATTTTGATATTAGAAATTGGACTGGACAGACAAACAGTCAATATTTTTTAACAAGTTATACATTTTTATGCTACAAGGCGTTGTCTAACATAAAAGAAACCAAATGTTATTAATGCTAATCATAACACAGACAGACCAAAAAATGTTATCCATAATAGTTATATATAGTTCTTTAAATGTATTTCGTAACCAGTCTTCTTGACCTTTCATGCTGCGATTTTTTATACTATTATATAATATACCATAAATGTTGGCTCATAAATAATGTATTTGTAAATTAATATTATTTTTTATTTTCAGCGGAGACGCCGAGTACATCACTAGTAACTACAATATGCGGAACAATGCGAAGTAAGTATTATGTTATATTCCTATATTTTTATTATTATTAACACTTTCAAATAAATAAATTCATATTTATTAATCTAATATGAACAAACAGATAGACGGATTAATTTTATTAAGTGGTAAATAAAATTTAAAAACTTTTAAAGTCTCAAAAACATTTTAAAATATATTTGTTAAAAAGTGATCCCACTGTATTTCTTTATAATATTTATATACAGGACTATTTGTGATTAATTGGCCACTTCTGGCAGGCAGCCTCTCTACATCAATACTAACAACATTTGTTCAACAAAATTTTAATAAACAACACAAAAAAAAAACGAAACAAAAATGTTTGCTGCCTCTTTTACTTTATTACTCTGTATTTTGTAAGAAGTACTCAAAGCCCGGGCGGCATACCTACTCTTAGATTTAATGCCAGTTCCGAGGCAGCAAATAAATTTTGTATGGGGAAAAATAAATTTTAAAAAGTCGTAGAACAAATGTTGTTGTCATTGATGTAGAGAGGCTCCCTGCAAGAGGTGGCCAACTAATTACAAATAACCTTGTATAGAACTATTATTTAGTAGAAATTATTACTCTACTATAATAATTATTTTTTGTGACATAGATGCAAATAGCGATATTAAAAAAAATATACACTTAGTACAATGCATTAAAACAGTAAATAATTATATTTACAAAATATATAATTTATATTTCATTTTATATTTTAGTTTATGACATTTCACAACAACTACGAAATATAGCTGATAAACTTAGCGCGCTTAGCTTCAGTGACTCTTAAAACAACATTTATAATAAATATTAATATATCGTTGTTTGTAAAATTATAGATATTTTATTGGTCAAAATATAAAATATAGATGTTTTATTGGTCAAAATATAAAATATAGATGTTTTTATTGGTCAAAATTAAAATATATATTCAAACGATTGTAAAGCCCGGAGGAACGTATTAAAACCACGCTTCCAATATTTATTAACTCAATAGGTATCGTCTGAAGTAATACAATTTGCATTTAAATCACTTGTAAGCCTTAACGGTGCCTTCAAAGTGTTTTTCACTTTTAGGCAATTTACCGTTTATCGTCAAACTGTCTTTGTCTTCTTATTATGATGATATTTAATATTACTTTGATCAAAATAATGTGCTTTTAAAGTGATTTAAGTATTATACTTTGATATTTTGCTTTGTTTTTGTTTCATATTATGTATTTAATATAAATTATGATAGCTACAGAAAAATAATATTGTTAATGTTGCCTAGAAAAATGGAATTAGCGTTCAAGATATATGACAAATGATAAACACGAATATGTTAAGAAATAATACTAACATACAAATACGTGAAACAATAATAATGAAATAACTAGATTTTGATACTTCTGATTTATATACACAATAACATACAATTTACAAATATAAGAATAAATATTTCTTACTTATGAAATGTACTTACTTTCATAAACACTCTAAATGGTCGATGACATAAAAGGAAGTCAAAATTTCGGTTTCAAACGACGATATCAATATACGATCGAAATTCGATCTGCAATCTCAGATTAAAATCCTTATCCTAATTTATCCACTGCTAAAATTGATCTAGAATCGTATTAATATACAATCTTTATTAACAAAAATGAAATTAAGATTAAATTCTTATTTCGGCAGTTAGACTATGCATTGACAGATCGGTCCATAAAAGTGTCTTTATGAAAGGCGTATGTTCTAAATATGAAATACCTAAGTTTCTAAGACTTCGTGGCATTCTAAGCGATTGTATAAGAAAACTAAACATTACGTCATTATACTAACGGCTCCAGTTGTTTTCCTTTCAAATTTAATATGTAACATGTTTTACAACAACTATAACTCCTGAATGAAAAGCATTTCAATTGACTCCGTATACCTTTCATTACAACAACAATCTGCTCACTAGATCCTCTTTTTAGTTTTTACAACCTAAAATTTTACTCTTGTCATTAGAATGCTACGACCATTAAATATTATTTCGGAATATTAAGTTGTAAGTTACTATTACTTCTTACATAATTTCATACTGAAATTATTCTTAAGATATGATAAAATAAAAAGTACTAAACGTGTCATTTATTGTATATATAACCATTATATATAAAACCATTATATATAAAACCATTATATATAACATATTATTGACTATGGTGTCACGGAGTAACCATTATGTTCCGTTACTATATCCGGAACTCGATATATCTAGTATTATATCCGTTATATAGGGATATAATACTAATTATATAATACTGTAGTATTACAATAGTAATACTAGTAAGTCGAATGAAACAAATACGATTATAGCCTTTAATTTTAAGAAACCATTTATAACCAGCTCCTAGAATTCCTACTCAGATATTTTGACCGACAAAGTGACCGATTCAACAAATGAACCCACAAGGGTTCATTCATCAAAGCTTTGTTATTCTTTACTTTCGTTTGTTTACATTCGTTGTAATAAAATACTTTGTTTATAAAGGGACAGATTAATAGAGTTAAATCTACGAATTAGTTACTTAGTTATTTCCGGTGTTAGATTGTGTGTTTATAATAAGATCTACTACACCTATAGTCACTGTTAGAGTATAAGCAGTATTGTTAAATTATTACATATATTACATTACAAGGCTCTAATGTGAATATTGATTTATAAATACTAGAAATAACTAAGTAACTGATTCTTAGATTTAATTGCATAAATCTGACTCTTCATAAACAAAGTATTTTATTACAACAAATGAATGTAAACAAACGAAAGTAAAGAATAACAAAGCTTTTGATAAATGAATCCTTCTGGGTTCATTTGTTGAATCGGTCACTTTGTCGGTTAAAATATCTGAGTAGGATTTCTAGAAAGTGGTTACAAATGGTTCATTAAAACTAAAGGCTATAATCGTAATTTTTACATTCGACTTAATACTATAGTAATACTATCGCCAAATTATGTTCCTCTAAATATATACATACTTAAAATTTAAGAGTCTGAATGTACTTCGCTATAACCAAGTAGTCAAGTCGTTGTAACCGAGGTATATAATCTAGTTCCTCTAACTTGATATATATAATACGTAATGCAGTTTTGCTTGACATGAGGTTAATAAACTCTTACATATACCAGTGCATAATAACGGTAAATCCGGATAACAAGTGCAAATCCTGCGCCTGCGCAACCACAACCAGTAATAGTCCTAGCTTGAACTATTAAAGGTAAATAGGTTTGTGTTCAGAAATATCAGAACTTCATATAACAGGTATTATGTTTTAGAAAGCCAGTCAGATAATCATATTTTTTATTTTTTTTGTGTTTATATTTGAGTATCAATTTAATAAAATATGATAGTATATATTGATGTAGATATATTAAATGTTAATCAGCTTATGCGTGAGAGTTGCTTACGGCAACTTGAGTCGGTCAAAAAAGTTCATTGACCTTGAAGACATTGAACTTAGGTCACACCGGTCGTTATTAAAAAACTGGTGATCCAAGATAATGTTGCATAATTGTGTGTGACCACAGCGTATAAAACATTTAAAACATTATTATTTACTCTTACAGAAACTCAAATTAATTTCTTCTCGTGAAATAAACTATTTTATTTTAAAGCTGAAGAACTAACCTAGTTTAGAAAAGTCAGAAAGTATCGGTTATTTAATTGATTAATATTGTATAATAAAATAAATGTTAAGAATTGTCTGTCTTTGTGAATGTTATTAAAATTAAATATTTTCAGTGCATAAAAATAGAAGCTTTTGAAATATTAAAGACGAACATAAAATAGTTCCGTCTAAATAAAATGTTTAGTTCTAAATATAATTCAACAAACCAATACCTCAGCCAACATTCAAACCTTGAATATTTTCATTGTTTCTTATAATAAAATCTGTATTGGAATTTATTAATTGCATTTTTCCTAATTCGGTGTTTGTATCTTCTAATATATTTTCCAGGACAATAATAATACTTTTTAAATAAATATTTGTTATATTTTTGAGCAATAAAAAAAAGAAATAGAGAGTATCAATAATTGAGGAGAGTTTAATAAACAGAGAAATTAAGGCATATTATATAATGCATTGGATAATACAATATAGAACGGTACATTAAAATGTATATGAATTTCTTTGTATGTACGTTCATCCCTTTAGATACCTAGTAATATAATTTTAACAAAATATCACATTACTCAAAGTAATTTCCTAACATATGTGTATCGTTAAAAAAAACAATCTTTAAGATAAATGTTAATAAAATAGCCTCGATACAGGGAGATAATAAAAAAGACATAAATATCACGAGCGAAGCGCTTTGCACTAAACTAAACAATAAGTGATTACAGATTATGAACTATTTCTTCAATATCTTTGGTACCTGGACTAATAATTAACTTTGTTCGTATTATTTTACGATTCTTTGTTATTATATTTAAACTTCAAAACAAACAAATTATTTAAAGGATTCTAGTAAGATGGTCTATGGTAGTAATCAATAAGTATTAAAACAAATGTAAATCTTTTTATATTAAGAATTGAAGATATAAACAAATGTGTGATATACCTAATAAAAAATCAGTCAAGAAGCTGTAAAATTGTGTAAAATATATATTAAATTTAACATCACAGAGAAGTGGAAAATATTAATAGTAATATAAAGTCATAAACTAGGGCTTTAGTTAACATAATATAGATTTTATGTTGTTTTAGCTGAGCGAAATAAGTATATTTTTAAAACCCATAAGAAGACTCCTCCCATGACCCTCTCCCCGATCCCTCCGCTTAACACCAAGGTAAATTGCGACCAAGTAAATTGGGTAAGCAAAACAAATTGAAAATTTTCGTAGCAATTTTCTCCTTCAAAGAGTAACCACTTAGCATTTTCCACTTATTCACAAAAGCATTGTGTCATTTGATGTGTCTATGATACAAACATTTTTTATTCTTTAACGTTTTATTTAGTACATGTAGGCGTTTCCAAATACTGTCATTCCTGCTTGTCTCAAAAACCTTGAACGCTATGTTAATTTTTAAAACGTCTCGGGACGGTTTCCCAGAGGTCGCGGGTTCGAATCTCTGCCGGTATCGATTATTTTTTTTAATTCTATAATCATTATAATAAAATATAAGCTTAACATGGCTGTACATGTGTCTAGATATTTTCAAAAGCCATGTTAAATTTCGCCGGTTCTATTTCCCTTGTACGAATTCCCGACCAAGTGTTTTGTTTGATTGATTCTTTTTCTAAGTCTGAATGTACATTAAAGAGATAGATAGAGATTAAATCCTTTATTTATATATTTGTGGTTATTTAAATTTTATCTTATTTATCTCTTCCACAGGCAATCTTTTTGGGCTCAGCGAAGTAGACTCGAGAAGAGGCTTATACTTGCAGTGGGATTGATATCAGTCCTCGCTGTAGCCTTTCTAGCAGCCTTTCTTGCCACTGCCCTTATGAAGACCTCCACAGACGTTACTGGTAACCACACACACACACACATTCATATAAGTTTGTTTATTTGTAGTGGCTTCGTATTTGTTAAGATTAATGTATTACTTAAGCCATCTGTGTGTGGAATAATTAAATCACAATTAGTTCAATGATAAATATACAAATAAACAAACTACTAGTGTCTAGGTAATACTGTGGTTAGGGCTCCTGATATTGTTTCTATTTGGTTGAAACGTGCTCAATACCCACTAACCTGCGCTACTGGTGGCTTCAAATTCGCCATTGTTTGAATTATAATCCTAAAACAGTATTATGTCTCATTAATTATTCATTTTAACCGGAAAAAAGGATAAGATAACTCAATATCCGGATACAATGAGGACAGGAATTGTGTTTACTATTTTGTTGTTCAGTCTATTTTGTATTTGAGTTATTTTAAATTAAATATATAAATAGTTACATTTGTCGACTTATAATCGTACTCGTTGATATAATACTTATTATATAAAGTATATATCTTCAAACCGCAAATTCACTTTGTTCTTTAAAGCAAAAAAATCACTATACAAGATTTGATTGATGTTTTTAATATTTAAATAGCATGGTGTCTGTCGCTGTACATCAATTGTTTCGTTGTTCAAATGAATACAAAGGAAGAGAAATTTTAAATGATTCATATGTATTGGTGTCAACAAATGACGTACCTCAATGTATTCGAAACAAAAGTATTTGTTACTCTCCATACAAGATTAGTATTTACATATAATAAAGTGTTATTAATAATTATGATCTTCTAATGAAGTTATACACTGTGTTACTTTACTATTCCAGATAATTACTTGTTTCTTAGGAAAATTATATATTTTTTTGTTATTTATGGATTTATAAGGAAATCGTGATTAATATAGTAAATATCTTGGTATTTCATTATACAAACTTAATAAACACAAAATTGATATTTTACTTACAAAATTTATTAATACATAAATTAAAAAAAAACTATTATATCGTTCACGACATAAATATTAATACTTCTTGAAATACAAATTATTAAAATAAGTAATTTAATCCATTTAGTAATTTACTGAATAACCTCTCCCTTTAAGCAATTTATTTGAAAATTATTTGCCGCTTAAAAAAATATTCTAGCAACCTTCACGTCTTTAGAAGGGATTCTATTATAATATTAAAATGGACATTATTAATTATTACTATGATAATGAAATACCTGTGTTTATTATAAGAATAAACTCTCATGTCTCATTGCAGTAATAATGAATACTATTAACAATATAACAGTTAATAACGTGCGTCTAAAAAATATCTCACAATTCACAACCGATGAAGTATAAAATTACAATATATTTAACAATAGTTTATTTATACGAAAATAGTCCTTATTGCACTTGTTACCCCACCGTCACGGCAATGAACCACAGTTGATGCAAGACGTAAATATTTTGGTAACTATCTGTTCTGATTTAAATCAATATCGTCGAGTATTAGATCACGTTCAATTTAGCAATGGCGGGCACGATTCATAGTGACAAATTATGCTTACAAATACAACGTAGCCTATTTTCGTTTTCACTCACAATAAAAGCATTGAGTAAATTTATTGTAATGCATAGATATTTTGTAATTTTTATTCGTGTTATGTTTTATAACTTGTTGGTCGGGATTAAATATTATTTTATTCACATCCTTGTTAGTATCATAACTAGTGATGTAATCCTGTTTACCGGTATATCGAAAATTTTTAACTAAAATTATTTAAATTTCGAACTCATAAAAATCTTCAAGTATTTTCTAATTCTTGAATTTCTAAAACATGAATAATTGTTTGTATGAGTATGAAAGTTCTTAAGTTGTATTTTAAATCTTTGTTATTGTGTCGCATCAAGTCTTTGGAAGCGAGTTTATTTTGTATATCAGGAAAAGTTTCACATATCCCCAAGTTCACACTAAAAGAGGTCAATATCAACAGGTCAGGTCAATATCAAAAACCTTTCGCGGATCTCTAACAGACCGCTGTTAGAGATCCGCGAAAGGTTTTTGTTTGTATTATACCTTTTTTGATTAAATAACTTAGATAAAAAAATAACATATTAATCTTAGTTTTAGAATAAAAACACTCAACATTTAACTCGATCATGATTTTATGTACTTGACATAAAAAAAGAAAAAAATATATCAAGTACCTAAGGATGTTTATATTTTTTATTAATTAGATTCATGGTTTCTTTCACATTATATAAATTCTTTAAGATATTCTTTGTGATGATTGTTTTTTTGTTTTGTTCTTATTCATTGTACTTCCTGATTACGTTGATAATTATTTTAATTACGACCTTTGACAATTTAATTAGTTTTTTTTATCATATTGTTTTTAAACATGGGTCACAAGAGTCATCTTGACTGCTGGAGTCTGGATAGCTTCAAGGAATTACGTATTTATTTTCTGCTTCATAATAATAACATAAGATAATTAAGATAAATAGCCTGAAAATTAGGTAATCTTGATTTATGAAACACAATTTTATATCTAATTAATGATAAGTTATAATAATTACAAATTATACGACTAATTAATTGATAAGGAAGTCCCTTCAATTGAATCTTATTTAAATCAAGGTTATATTATCGAACGTTAAACGTCACTAGTATTTATTATTTAAATCCAATGAGGCTTGAACTTTACAAAAACCATGCACTTTAACATAACCAATTATGATATATTTAGGAATACTATTATAGTCTCCCCAAAAGGTCTTAAATTCTATTACCTGCATATTATGTAGATTGGCAATATCATTGAAATTCATACATCTATTTTTGTCATAGACGAAGTTTCTCACATACATAGCTACCTAGTTTTTGTAAATATAAAGTCCAAATGTTGACGGCCAAAACATTAACAACTTTATTAAATATTAATTAAATATAAAACCTCTGTTAAATTAATCTACTGTTTGGCACACGTTCATGTTTCTACGAAATTGATTACAATGTAAAGGAAACTGGAAAATATTAGTTTGTAGACTTTATTAGCTAGATACTAATCGGATATGAGGTCTGCTGGGCTCGTTATTAAATTACTACCTTCTACAAGGACTTTAAGTACTAAATTACTATAACCTGCAATTTATTAATAAAGTTGACTTTTCTTCAAAGTTGTTAAATGAAAGAAAACAAAACTTCTTATAAGACCTTACCCTTGTACGTTCAAGGAAAAACTTATTTATTAAATACGGTAAATAATATTGAACAAACAATAATTTGATATAAAAAGCAATATCTTGCTTACGTATGACCACCTCCCACATAAGATTAGACATTTAATCTTCTACGTACTAACCGCAGTCATGTTGTAGTCATAAGTTTTTCTAATAAGTTATTACATAAATGAGAAACTGATATTGAGTTTAAAATTGCATGTATGTAATTGTGTGCATGTACCTCCTATTACTTGTTATCCCTCCTCTTTGGTTATCTTTTACCTAAAACTTTTTTTTTTATCAATGAAATTTTAATTGTATGAATACAACAACATGGAGACAAAATTCTACTCGCTAATATTCGTTTTTTTTTTTTATTTTCGACCTTATTTAAAAATTATATGGTATAAATTTTATTTTAATTCTATTTATTCATAATTAAGTTTATTATTTTGTTAAAAATATAAGTCTTTGACAGTAAATGTACACTGAAACATGATGAGAATACCTACCGATGTTGTTACACTATGCTTTATAACCAACTGTCTTGTTCTGTGTTCTTCGCACTCACCCGCTTGTCCGCCTTTTAGACATGCCACAGACTAGCGAATTGCGACTTTCCCCGTCCATGCCGCCAACAGTCGTCTCCAAAGAAAACGACAGGAAAACTTGCACCTCTCCCGGCTGTATCCACACAGGTAAGATGATTAAGATATTAACAGAACCCATCCAGCATCCGCTATATAAAATGTATGCATGAATGTTTGCATTCGTTTGTTTGTTTGTTCAAAACGTTAGATGGATCGTTTCTAATTAGCAACAGCGACTTACTATGTTATATCAAATATTTGGCAAACATATAGAAAATAAAATAGATAAACGATATAAATGTAAAAAGAGCTTGATTAACTATTCGTGATGACGGTGGGCAAATTGCCCGCGAATAAAACAATGTCGCAACCCGGATAGTGACAGAATATAAACGAAACATTGCGAACCAAACAAACCAAGCAGATTTTATATTCATTATAATAATAATGCTAGAATATTATGCAAAAATGCTTTATAATAGCATAACCTAAGGTCAAGATTCGATTCCCAGAGAAACAATGACTCATTATTGTTCAAAACACCAACTTCATCACATCACATCAGTTTGAAACTCGTTAACGAAGCTATTTCTGATATGTTTTTAAATTAATGTTGTTCGTTCATTTTACGCATTCGTTCCGGCAATCTTCTTATAATCGGAAATATTAGTTAATAGTTGAGATTTATATAACATTTATCAAAAACATCACAATCATATTTTTTTAATAAAATTTAATTTGAATAGAGTTATTTTATTATTTAGTTATTTTTATATTCGTACTTTAAATTATATAACAGTAATTTACATAACATCTTCCTCAAAGCCTCAAAACTACTAATCAACATGGATGACGCGACGGATCCTTGCGACGACTTCTACGACTTCGCCTGTGGATCCTTCGTGAAGAACACCAGAATCCCCGACGACAAGACTTCGGTGAACACCTTCTCCATCATCACTGATCAGCTACAGGAGCAAATTCGGGCTTTACTGGACGAACCAATAGCCGAAAATGAGCCACGCCCATTCGCTCTAGCGAAGACTTTGTACCAGGCTTGCATGAACAGAAGTGAGTATATTTATTTATTTTAAATTGACAGCAATATTTTATTATAAATGCAACGAAAAAGAACTTTTAATGCAATATTTTTAAAACTAGATCCTCGTGTCGGTGCCACGGGTTTGAATAAGTTAGAATGAGTTTTAACTGACTTTCTATATTTTAAAGTTTGGCAAATGTTGCCATACAACATTGTTGAAAAGTATAAATAAATATTTATTGGTAATTTCAGAAAATGTTTTCGTCTATGTTTATAAATCGCTCAGAAGTCTCAAGAATTATAGCCAATAAATTTACTCACTTTTGATCTGATACATAGAAAATATCAGAGGATTATGATCCACTATAAATGATTTTCTTTTAAGTGAATCCAAGTTAAAAATACAATGTTTTTCCGTCAATACAATTAACACATATAACTTGCATTCGAGTGAAAGTAAGTCAGTGACGATATTTCCGTTATTTACACAACATGTGACGTAAGAATAAGTTATATAGTCTTAGAGATCATAATATTTCAGTAGTAATTTAATAATAATATTAGACATGTATCTAACTTGATTTTTTATGTCGTGTATTTTAGCCGCTATCGAGGCACGTGGTGTCCAACCATTGCTGGACATGCTGCATCGTCTCGGTGGATGGCCAGTCCTTCAAGGCAACACCTGGAATGAGAACTCATTCTCCTGGGAGGAGTCCGTGTATCGTTTCAGGGAAGCTGGTTACTCTGTGGACTACTTCTTGGACTTCTCCATCAGCGTTGATGTGAAGAACTCCACGAAAAGAATCATTGATGTAAGAAGTTTATTATGAACATTTGTCCTGTTTGAAATAGTTTTAATTCTTAAAATATTATTTGCTTTGGTCATATCGGTGCCAAGAATATTTATTATTTAAATTGAATTAAATTAATATTCGCTCTGAAAATATTAATTGATAATAAGTTTAAGACTCTATTTTTTTTCTTCTATTCTTTTTCGTTGTCGTAAATGGGTTTATTTATCCGCTTAAGTAATATTGTCATTTACATCGAAGATACAATTTAATAAATTAAAAATATTTATTTATTAAGTTTTATTATAACGTATATTAAGTTAATAATTTATATACAATAATTGTTTTCAAGTATGATATATTAATATATATAAAAATCTTATTATAATTATAATATATGCGAAAGGCAAATGCGAGTTCGCTAGCGCTTGCGAATTTTTATTTGATACAGTGAGTTCGTTCTCATGAAAGTTCCATTACAGCTGGATCAAGCTTCTTTGGGATTAAGTCGTGAGTACCTGAACCGTGGATTCAGTGACAAGCTGGTACAAGCCTACTACGAGTACATGGTTGACATCGCCACGCTTCTTGGAGCTGAACGCGCTAGAGCAGAGGTGGAACTCAAAGAGTCTCTACAATTTGAAATGAAACTTGCCAATGTAAGTACATATTAATATATATTCATATAAAACTAGACGTCAAACAAACTAAACACTTAATAGATATTTATTTGTATGCCTCTGTTATAAGATCTCATAGAGACAGATACTGACGAGATTAAATTATCCTCATGGTCTTTGAACAAAAGTTAATTCTAAAATACTAGTGCGAAGACGTAAAGGGGCCCCAGTAACTGGTATGGTTTTAATGGGCCCACAAAAAAGTTAATTTATGACATTTCTTGAGTTTTATGTAAAACTAAATCGGTCAATGACATTGGTGTTTATTTAATAATAACCAGTAGGTATTTATAAAACAACGAACTTTTATATTTATAAAATAAAGGTTCGTTGATTGTTTTATGATTCATACTGTATATTAATTATATATTTATTATATATTCTTGAATATTCAATTACGTCTACAAATTGTAAAAGTCAAAAGGCGATTACGTCTACAAGTTGTAAAAGTCAAAAAAGAGTAAAAAGCAACTACCTACCATTTTCAGATTTATTTGTATAATATTGAAATAGCCGTGTTATATTTAATAAAAGATATTATACATATCACGTAGTTGTCCGTAAGTTACAAGTTGCCACTTTCCAAAGCAAATTGACTTTTAATAAACGAATTGACTGAACCAATTGGTATTTGATGCGCGTCTCTTAAGCGATTTGTTACACTTTATGAAACGTATTAATGTTATATTGAACTGTATTATAAAACACGTTTGAATAAAATATAAATCAATAATTATTTTATTATAAAAAAAAAAATAAAAATAAAACAAAAATTGTTAATAAATATGATAACATAGAAATATTTAAAATATTATTCTGCTAGTAAAAAGAGGGTATTTTAATCAGTATACCATTAGTATATTATATAACATAACATTGTTGCAGATCTCATTGCCTTTAGAAAAACGTCGTAATGCTACTAGCCTGTACAATCCTATGACGATTGCTGAACTCCAACAAAAGTTCCCCAGGTATGTTCTAAGAATCAATCCAATTTCCAATATATAACATCCTTCAATATTCGAAATGATACCAATATATATTATCATTTATTAACCAAGACCTACTTATTACATTACATTATTATTTGTAATATAATAATAAAATATAAATTATACGTAATCTCACTATCAACGTGGTCTTAGATAACAGGTCACCTTGTAGTTTATAATTAAGACTATTTATACTCTTAATTTGGGTCGTCCTTAAATTACTCCTAACAATAAACAATTCTTAAGTCCCTATTAAAAATAATCGCAGTTGAGTGACAGTTTGGTTAAACGCCTTCAAAAAAGTTTATAAATTTAATTTGTTACGTATTGATATTAGAATTGTAAATATGGTTTTGTTCCAACACAAGTGTGTTTGTTTTCGCTTACCGAAACTACTAGACTACTTAATTGAAATGGTTCTTTATTATCGGAGTTACTGAATGATCTTTCATTTGCTTTTTTATGAAAATCGATTCAGTTGTTAGATTGGAATATGAATCAAAATATTATGTGAATTATGCTTATTTATATAACGTGATGTGGACGTACTTTGACTAATTTAAGAAATCTTATCTACTTATCTAATTTGCCATTAAGTGTACGTATATTTAAGTACATAATTTAAGACTTCATGAGTAAGATTTGAGATTTTTCATTTGACGAAAAGTAACTTATTTTCTCGACTGTCAAAGATTCATGACGTAAAAATAAATAAATTCATCCCAACAAATAAATTCAGTTTTTTTTTTCACAAACGTAATCTGTAAATTCCATAAATAAATATTTTATCAATAAAAAGTAAATTTTTGTTGTATTAAATCTTTTCAAAAACTCTCCAACTCTTTTGAAGGCATAAAAAGATAAAAATCATTGCAAGTTAATATTCCTTATATGTACCATTTCTTATGAAACAAGATAGTTTTATAATAATTATTAAATGGTACATATTTAAATTTGTATATCTACTCTTAATTTTACATGTAAAAACTTTTAGTGACTTAAGTATAATGTTCTTTGTTCCTATATTTAGGATCCCATGGCTGGCATACATCAACCGTCTTCTATCTCCGCATGTGAAAGTTGGACTAGATGAGATCGCTATCGTCAATGTTCCTAAATACATTACTGACCTTGAGGTAAGTTATTAAACAAAGTAATAAATAAAATAATATTAATAACATGATATAACCATATGTATAATTAATATTCATTGATCAGTATAATATACGTGAGTTGATATTTCTTTTCCATACATAATTACCACGTTCAATAATTCTAAGAAATATATTTTCTTATTGTGTTATTATTAACAAAACATGTTTACTTACAATAATGTTTTACATTTTACAATAAATATTGTTTGTTAAGATGTTTTTTAAACAATTGTTAACGTAAAATAATAAAGTGTCCTGTGATGTTAATATTTTTAAGCAATAATAAACATAAATAATTTTCTGTGCAAATAATATACAAATCAAACCATTCAATCAGGATCTGCTAGAGAAAACGCCAAAACGTGTCCAAGCGAACTACGTGATGTGGCGTGTGGCGGGGGCCTCTGTGTCCTACTTGACCGAGAACCTGCGCAGGCGCCAGCTCGCGTACGTCACCGCGCTGTCTGGCAAGACGGAGAGAGAGAGTCGCTGGAAGGAGTGTGCTGATACCACCAGTGTCAGGTAGCAAATAAGAGATCATTATATCTACCTATAGACCACCATTATTATAATAAATTTAACTTTTAATACTTCCGTGCCTATTAACTATAAACTAAATTAAAATATATTACAGTCAATTCAATCGAGTGGCAGTTAAATAATAAAAGTGTGAACCTATATCTATCAATAAATTGTTTAACCTTGATGTTATATTAATTTTCAGTATGTCGATCGCCGTAGGAGCTTTGTATATTAGGAAATATTTTAACGAAAACTCCAAAGCCAATGCTCTAGAAATGGTAAACGATATCAGGTGAGAAATATGGAGATATACAAATATTATTAAATCGGTGTAATTTGACAATAATTTATATAAAACTTAATATTAATATTTGAATTACTTTTAATTAATTTGCTTATTCACCTTACTTTTCAATAACGCAGGCAACAATTCCGTAAGACCCTCAAGGAAGTTGACTGGATGGACGAAAGAACTCGCAAAGAAGCTTTAGAAAAAGCTGACGCTATGGCTTCACATATCGCCTATCCCAACGAAATGTTAAATAACGACAAACTCACTGAGTTCTACGATGGAGTACGTTATTCTCTAAAATATTTTATTCTACCATACACTATATTGCATATTCCTAAAAGTGTATATAATTTTGTGTAATATTCCAATGGTATTACTAACATTATATTTTTCTCCTAGCTGGAAATGTCTTCTGATAAGCTGATGGAGTCTGTGTTGAATCTCACGCTCTTTGGAACCGAATACCTGTTCAGCAAGCTTCGTGAGCCCGTCAACAAAACCGACTGGGTGACTCACGGCCGCCCTGCCATTGTCAACGCTTTCTATTCCTCCATTGAAAACAGTATCCGTATGTTCACTGTATAATATTTATTAGCCGAATTGATCTGATTTAGTCTATACATGAATATTAATAAATTGTTTTGGTACAGAATTCCCGGCTGGTATTCTCCAAGGTGCATTTTTCTCGGCGACTCGTCCGGCATACATGAACTACGGTGCCATTGGATTCGTCATTGGTCACGAAATCACCCATGGATTCGATGATCAGGTAAAATAATTTTATTATCAGTTTACGAATTTAAATGGTACCATACGGGCTAAGATAAGAACATGAGCGCCTATCATGTAATTAAATGTTAGCATTTTTATAGCAACACATTTTTCTTTCAGGGACGCCAATTTGATAAGAATGGTAACTTAGTGGACTGGTGGCAAGAAAGTACAAAACAAAAATATCTGGAAAAGGCAAAGTGCATCATAGACCAATACTCGAATTACACAGTGAAGGAAGTCAGCATGAAGGTACACATATAAATTTATGAATTTCCTAAATTTATTTTATTATAATAAATAACATTACCTAATTGCAACTTTCGTTTTAGTTGAACGGAGTGAATACTCAAGGTGAAAACATCGCTGATAATGGCGGTATCAAAGAGGCGTACTACGCCTATCAGGCGTGGACCCAAAGACATGGAGAAGAGGCTCGGCTTCCCGGACTTGAGAAATATAGCGCCCGACAGGTACAATAATTCCTGATTAAGACTACAATATCTTTATTTCTCGCCTGTCTGTTATACATATTTTCTTATAAGCCGTATTTTTATCAGTGCATTTTACTGATAGCCAACAATCAACAGTTAGTTTATAATTGAATTTCTTGTATTTAAATGTCTATAAATAAATAATGTGTCTGCAGTTGTTCTGGATGAGTGCAGCCAACACCTGGTGCTCCGTGTACCGCAACGAGGCGATCAAGCTTCGCATCACGACAGGCTTCCACGCCCCAGGCCGTTTCCGCGTCGTGGGTCCCATGTCCAACATGGAAGAATTCGCCTCGGACTTCAAGTGCCCCGTGGGATCACCCATGAATCCCGTTAAAAAGTGCAAAGTATGGTAATCGTCCCGATAAGTTACTCTCGGTCCAGCACCAGAAGATATCGGTCTCCGCCAATTTATTATCTCTCGCACTGAACCGAGCTCCTCTTATTTCACTGCTTTGAAGTAAGTTCAGAATGATTACGGGTCCGGCACTATTAGTGCATTTAGGATGGAGAATGTTTGTAATGTTTTGATGTTGTATATAACTCACTGTTTTTAGATGCATTTTATATCTTAATCAATTTAATCTTAATTCTTCATTGGTGAGATTTTTGACTGTTTAACTGTTTAAATGATGTCTGAAAGAAACTGTTTGGCAATTAGTAGAGCTTGTATATTATTACAAGTACAAGTTTTTGGTTAAATGTTATTTTATGTGCTCGAATTTATTTATAGTTACGTAGATTTGAATTAGTTGAAGTTTGTGCAATAGATCTATTGCTACATGCAAATGTTTAAATAATTCTGCTTAGTTTATTTTAAGAATAAATGTTAGTGATCTATGTGCAACAACTTCTCGTCTATTTAACTGTTTATTTATATTGAATTTAAATGTTTGTGCCCTACACTTAAGTACCTATATCCTAGAATTTAAACCGTGTTTTAAAAAATATACTTGAATATACATCATAAATGTCAATTTACTAATAGCCAAGGCTATTAGAAGGTATGTTTACTACACACTTCGGTACTACTGAAACTAAAACTGAACTAAATGCGGGCAACATTATGAAGTATATCCTTATTATACATTTTTTAGAACCCGCAGCCTAGAAAACATGTCTTTATAAAAAGAACAGTGATAATTTAATTGTTAGATTTAGTACTTAGTTATGTAACACTTTTGGATACAATCTTATTGTTGTAAAAAGGAACACCAATTATAAGACGATTTTTATCGGAATTATTGTTTTATTTTTTACTACCTATTTGAACTGCAAGTATACTAAGTAATTAGTGTTGGCGCAATATGCCATTTCTAACACGCTATTTCATTTTTTTTTACCATATTATTTTTCACACACTCCATACAAATCCTCTACTCGTTACATCTCTTAAACCGCTTCGCATTGCGTGGCCATACCACCACAAACGATTACTTTAAATATTTTCTATCACAGGTGCTATTCACGAACTTCTTTTTACATACACATTTCATTTCAAATTTATTTTATCCATTCT
Source organism: Napeogenes inachia (assembly GCA_959347355.1). NCBI lineage: Eukaryota > Metazoa > Arthropoda > Insecta > Lepidoptera > Nymphalidae > Napeogenes > Napeogenes inachia. The sequence continues at coordinate 11,966,489 of OY365800.1, read as the reverse complement.
CGTCAGGCCACATATCTATCTCAACATTCGCATTGCACTACTGAGGTGACTCAGCTATCATACCAACTGTCACCATCTAGCGTTTTTGACACAAAACGGAGATTTTGGTTAATCGCAGAACACCTATTAAGTTTTCATGATGCTGATTTTCTTGGTAACTCTCTAATCTTTTCTCAGAATTATTGTGTCATTAAAACTTTTGATAGATGGATGGATGTCGTTCTGACATGGTAACTTGACCGACCGTACATATCAAGCTCAACTCCACACAACTAACAGATACATCTTTTTCTTTCAGTGCCCATCGCAAAACCTTACCAGGTCCTCAGCTGTACTCCTAATCGAGATCTATAGTTCCACAATCTGGCATAGTACTATGCACGAGCCCTAGCAACAGCTATTTATCTTGTATCTCTCATCATCTATACTTCATATATTTAAATTTTTCTTTTCTTTTTTTAAACTTTCAGTTCTAACCGGTATTCTGATAATCTTGCATCTGATAATGCATTCTCTTTTTTTTTCAATTTCTAACTCAGTATTGCAGTCAATATTGGAGTTATCGTACTCCCTACCATCTCCATTCACTCTCTTGTATCCTTCATTCATTATTCCCATTCTGGCATTAAAATCTCCAACTACATAAATCTCTTCACTTTCTGGATTATTTCAAGGCATCAAACACTTCCCACTTTCTTTTTTGTCAAATATTTTATCACGTGTACACAATGTCTTATAGGACACTAGTCCTATAAGACATTTAATATTATTTACTACATTCAAAGTAAAAGGTTTGAGTATTGTTGGTTATTACCTTTTACAATATATACCTATATTTCTAATCAAATATAAAGGTAAAATCTTATTAATATTATCTTGCTACGTTATTTTAAATTATCTATCTCTTCTATCATATAATTTATTTGATTCTAGAAATAAAGACAGTTTCAACTTATCCAATGAAACTAGAACTATGGATTGTAGATGATGTTAGTATGAAAATATAAATTAGAAAGTTCCATATTGCTACTCAAAACTTTAAATTGAAATTGTTGTATATTGCATTTGTTGCAGTGTCTTGTATTGAAAAACTAAACTCGATTATGGTGGACCTAGCATGATGTTGTGAATTACGTTTGAGTTTGTGTTGTCGCAGTTATTTAATTAAATTTACTCATAAAATGTATATATGTGCAGGGTTATTTGTAATTAATTGGCCACTTCCTGCAGCCAGCCTCTCTACATCAATCCAAACATTTGTTCTACGACTTCTTCTAAACAACACAAGAAAAACGAAACAAAAAAATGTTTGCTCCCTCTTTCACTTATTCCCGGGCTCCGTACCTACGCTCAGAGGTAATACCAATTCAGAGGCAACAAATAAATTTTGTATGGGAAAACTTAAATTTTTAAAACTATTAATTTTAAAAAGTCGTAGTTCAAATGTTGTTGGGATTGATGTAGAGGCTGCCTGCAAGAGGTGGCCAATTAATTACATTTACATTTATATATTTACAATATTAATCTGTAGGGTTTTGAAATGGATGTAAATAATACATTCATGGTTCATATCAAATCTCGAAAAGAAACATAATAAAATGCGATTACTTCATATATATTTTATTGTTGCCAAAACAGTTATAAATTTACTTCACTTTGAAACTGAATAATCTTAATACATTTTCCTATTTTCCTTGTACCAAGACAATTTGATTTGAACAGTATGTCGTTCCTATTTAAAACATTAAATAATATGTTTAATTTTATAAACTTAGTAAGCATAATTAAAACTATTCTTATAGTATATATTTTTAATATTACGTCTTTAAAAACTCACGAGGCAATCGGTACCCTTAAATATAAAACATAGCTTAAATAAATAAATAGCTTTAAAATATAATACCAAATACTAGCACTTGAGATAAATAACACATAATAGAAATTAATCTATTAACATGCATCGGAATATAAAAAAATAGTACATAACGACATTAAAATAATAGTTTCTTCAGGTGTGATACAGATATAGACTTAAATACGATTTCGAACGGTATGGAAGCATTTTGTTTCTATTAATTGAAGTCTCATAATAAAATCGATAAAACTGGAGGCATTTTTGTTTCTTATAAAAGACATGATTCGAGAATGTTTTGTTGTATGTTTTTTTTTTTTAATTTAAGATATAGAAGGTTTTAATTATGTATCTAAACTGATGGTGTATAGAGTGAGTAGACTTATTTAATATGTCGGTGGTAAAATCGCAATTTTATTCTTTGGAATCGTTTTCGTCACTATAAGACGGTATTATGAGATAAATTGATACATAATGGAAAATTTTCGCAATGCACCTATGAATATTGAAATATCATTGAATGGTATATACACTAATGATTAATTCATAAAATCCGTATCTTCCAATATAAAATATCAAGTTTTCTAAAACCTGACAATATCAATATAATATTAATATCATATTACATAATGCTTAATCTTTAATACGCTTGTAATTATATCGGGTTTATATTTCTTCAACTAAACAAGCATAAGCCTTGAGTATTTGAATAGCGTAAGCGGAATCTTCATATTTAATAAAATATTGAAACTATAAAATATCGCAGGCTGTCTCAGGCCTTCTCAGCTTAAAATATAATTATAGGTCACAGGATTTGTCTGATATGGTTAGCGATATAAACTTTCATCAAACGCCTGGTAAAGAGTCATGTTATTTATAAAATCCAAACATTAAGCGCTACATACGTATTGTTGAAATTACTCCGTTTAAACCTCAAAAACTATTCTGAACTTTAGGCACTTAGAACCTTCTGCTTCTACCTCATTTACGCTCGTATATCGCTTTAGTATATTAATTATTCATCTAAACTTAGAGGATTGTCTTCGACGAACACTGCATGAGACTTCATGTGGATTAAGAATGCCAAGAGACGATCTTTGTCAGCTTCATTTCCTCTGAAAAATAGAGTTAAATTTAAATAAAAAATAATAGCGGTATTACAGCTTGCCTTTAATAAAAAATTAACTCTACAACAATATAGAGTATGATTACTCAGTGACAAAAAATATTCTTTCTTAAAACAAATCTTTATGAAAAAAACAAGCATATTTTAAACTTCTTGTATATATTTTAAATAAAAAATATCTATATAAAGGTGGGAATTAAAAGAAAGTACAAGAATAGAAAAGAATGCAACTTACTCGATGTCAATTTCTATTGCCAATATTGTATGGTGAGGCTTGCCTTCCTCGTCCAGCCATCTGTGGTAAACAATAGTTAATTATTTTTCTACTCTCACATTGATAATATATAAAAAAAGAAATTAATTTTAAAATGTTTTGATAAGGATCTGAGTTTTTTATTTATTATAATTTAAATAACGATATCTCAAAAATACTAAGCCAATAATCTTTAAATAAGGATAATTGTTATTTTGAAGTTAGAGGATCAATCTTATAAGCATTTATAGCAATGTGTTGTTTTTACTTTCTTAGGTTCTCAATATATCTCTCTCCCTGCTATCATCCTATCCTGAACTACAAGTACATTGCTGTATATAGTAGCTAGTAACAGTAGATGTACATTATCTCTTTGTTTAGTTTTTTTAAAATGTACCATAATTAGTTACAAAAAATATAAGACTAACAAAGACGTTCACATAGGATGAGTTATCTCTTTAAAGAGGTTATATAGGGCATAGGTAGGCACAGACATTTCTATAATATTTTATATACAAATAATAAGAATAGTGAATAATAATACATACATTTAGATCTACCAAAATACATTTAATTACGATATATATAAATATATATGTACATAATAATAATAAATATAACTAGTAAAGCAATCTTCGTTTAAATATCATGACGGAAGGACAACACGTCACATGGTTAGGGATGGCATTTGCACCCAGCTTCTATATATTTATATATAAAGTTGTATAAAGTGACGGCAGTACTAACATGTCCCCGAGTGAGATCGCAGTGGAGGGTGCGGAGGCGAGCGCACGCGGGCGACGAGACGCACTGTCGTCGGAGCAGTGCGCCTGCGCCGCTCCCAGCGTGCAGCGCGTCACGTGCCACCAACCACGTGCCGCCGCGCCCACGCCGTCGATACGCTCAATGCGCACCCACCCTAACAAACATTCATAACATAACAGAAGTAATTTTTTTATTAAATTACTGTATATACCAAATAATGTCGTAGTCTATTTAAACAATAAGTGAAACATAATTTACCTAGATTTAGGTTATTTTTCTTTATTTCACAATTTATTTGTAACTTTAGCTACTTTTACAAACCGTAAAATGTTTTCTTACCAGCTAAGGGGGGTTGAGCGTCAGGTTGACAATTGCTGCAATAGCACCGAACTTGGCCCCAAGAGACCGCTTGTCGCAGCTCTGGATATGGTAGCACAAGAAAATTCCAATACTTTAACACAAGATGCAGATGCTCACAACTTTCGCCGAAAGCTTCCCATTCACTTTCCAAACTCTGTCCCTCGAAACCTTCTTGATCAAAACATAAAATGCGATTTAAATAATTTAAGTTCTCAATAGACAACGGCTCCGAACACAAATCATCGCGGCGGGTAGATTCGTCAATTGATGATGACTGCTCCTCAGTTAAATCTGGTAAATTTCCTGTTTCAAGAGTTAAAGCATCCATAATTTCATTATCCAAATTATCTACATCATTTGCTTCTGGATAGCGATCATTGTGTCTTATATTGGTATCACAGAATTGGTCATGTATTCCATTGTCGTCATCTTGACATCCAGAAATAAATGTAAGTCGAAGAGCATCTCTGACATCCAACGAATCGGACATGCGACAGAAATCGTGAGTCGAATGACTTCTCTGTACACTACGGAATGATGAGTCCTTATTGTCATTAGAATTATTCAAAATAAGGCTATGATGCATGGTACGAATAGGGTTAAGATTTTTGATCTCTTTGTTTCTTATTTCATTGTTAGGTAAACTTGGCCGAGGGTGTGACGGTCCCGGTTGAACTATTATGGGATCAAATATTTCGACGAGGTTATCTTGACTGGATGCTTTTGTTTTACGACGTCTCCGTATATCGGGTCCCTCCGCACTAGGATAACTGTCGTCTTGTAAAGTTTCTAAATTGAACTCAGCTAACGACTCTTCCTCCCGGCGATTTTCCGCTATCACTGGGAGGTCCAGAGAAGTGCCTGTCACGACGGTGTAGGCGTGCAGAAGAACTGAAACCTGAATAGCAAAACTATATTAGTCAACAAAATACACTCTTAGAATATTGTACTAAGAAAAGTCAAAAATAAAGAAATAAATGCAAACATGTGTTACGTGAATTGGAAACGAAAACTATATTGATTCCCGAAACTGGTTTAAAGTGTCATATAATTTGTTTACTTTTAATCTAGCACAAAACATAGTAGCTAGTGTCCTATATCTCAAATTTATCTGTCACACGATTGAAAAAGTTAAACTTACTTGGCAAACCTTCCCATAAAGATCAATAAGCGGGTACACGTGGCTGTACGTCCTCGGTACTGTACCAATGACCCCCAGAACAGTGCCATCGATGTCGACAACGAGCTCGCTATTGAACCGGAAATGAAGCGTCAGCACCGACTGTTCCGACACATCTTCCAGCTCCGACGTGGTGTGAGTTATTAGCTGTATACAACATTTATTTTTATATAGATTGATAACTAAGATATATCTATAATATATGTAAGAAAGATTCTATGAAACAAACAAATGTATAACTTTAGAACAGTTTATCGTAAAATGTATTTATCCTTCTTCAGGCACTTTTATTACCCTCAAATATAAGATATATTTCTGCCATAACATCTACTAAAAAAAAATGTGAAAAATTGGTATATTTCTGATTTATATGGGCAGATAACTAAGTATAGGTATTTCAAATATCATATTTTAGAAAGTTAAAAGAAAATAGAAATAAAGTAGTAAGATTTTTGTATATTTTAAAACGAGTTATATAGTGCTTTTCTTTACTAACGACCAAATTTTCAACCATTATATAAGCATCCAAACAAACAAAAACCTGACAGTCCCCACTGTAGATTTTCATGACAACCAAAACAACATTGAACGATATCAATATTTTTTAAAAATTAAACCATCTAAGTCTGCACCTGGTCTGGATGGTATCCTTATATACCTAGTCATGCCATAAATATTGTAACAAAGAAAAAAAATATTATTTTAATTGCAAATAACATATATTACTTTTACAGTGTTTTAGTTTAAGGCACAAATATAAAACAATTAAAAATATAAAAAAAATATTAGAAGTGGTGTCCATAGGCTGCAATACAGTCCTTTAAACGTTGAGCAAGCTGTACTCTTAAAAACTGACCATAATTCATAATCCAGCGGATTAATATTGGGACTAGACGACGGCCAGTCTTCAGCTCTGATTAAGTCCGAGACGTTCGTTCCCACCAAGACTGCGTGACCCGGCGCCGACTCTTGCTGGACGGACCATACTTGGTTATTGAACATAGTGCTATTGAGGTGCTTAACTACCTTCTTAAGAATGGTATCTTGATATACATGTGCCGATGTTTTGATACCATTTTCACAAAAATATGGCTCAATCACTCCTTCATAACTTCATAACAACACAACACAACACCCCACCAAACCATCACTAAACTTCGACAATACCCACGTTGCACTCTGTCGACTAATTGGAAAGCTTCCTTAAAGCTTTGAGCTTAAATATGGTCATTTTGTTTGTTAAAATATTGCTCAATTGTATAAAGTTTTTCATCCGTAAACAATTTTTTTTTGTGACCTCTCTTGGCGTACCGCTTCAGTAGTTGTTTGGATTTTACCATTCTAATCTCTTTAATGTATCAGTTAAGAATTATGTGCGTCCTATCTTCATTTCCCGATATAAAATCTTTCGCTTTCGGACAGGATTTCTTCTACTTCTTTCCCTTACTGCTTTGACCAGCTTTTCGTACGAACGCTACGTGAACGGCCAGATCTTTCTCTGTCACAAACAGGAAATCTCATTGTATTTATTAATAGCCCGGTACACAAATATTTGACTAATACCAAGTGTATGGAGTTTTAAAAATAGCATTTGGTTCCATACCTACTTTGTGTAATGCAATCACACCGATTCTGTTTTCGATTCTTTTCTCTTTATGACTCCACTTCATTTTAATATCGCAAAATATTGTACAAAGTATTGGCGCCAAAATGAGAAAACACAATGAATAATCGTATATTAAATGACAGATTCCATATTCAAATGTATTATTTTTTATTTTTTATTGTAACAGTATTTATGGCCAGACGAAGTAGTTTATAAAATATAAACATCTCTTAAATATAATCGGTAAAATCTAGTCGAGAATGCAAATAACGACATCTCTCTGAAAAGCCCTTTTTGTCCCCATTCCGAAAAACGACATTGTCAATAATCCTAAGGATACTAGCCCTAACCAATACAATTTCAAGTCTTTTTTCTTTTCTAGAAATAAACATGACGTAATTTATGATTAATAATAGATATTTCAGGCCTAATTATCAGAAAGGGGGTTTTGCCCGCAATTTCGGGATACCTGTAACATAATACATTAATATCAAAAAGCCTTAAATTAGTGAGAGAAAAACGGTGTCTTCGATAGACTTAGAAAACGCTTTTGGGTCGGTACGACATGAACTGATGATGTTCGCGCTAAGATGGTACAACTTTTTATTATTATTATTAAATCCAAAACAATTACAGGCACTCTTAAATGTAGTGGAAGATATCTGCACGTGGACGAACGGATTGAGGACGAAACCAAGTAAATGCTTTAGTTTGAGTCTGGGTATACGGAATACCAAATATACCCTTTCGATTATAATAGGCGGTCAACGAGTTATGGAACGGTACGGTACGGTTACGGTAGCAGCTCCATTTAAATATTTTTGAAAAGAAAATCGATTACCAAGGGCGCACTCCATCGTTGGATTCAATAGCCTATGACTTTTAAATAATCTTAGAAAGGTGGACATGCACCCAATAAGTAACATCTAAAAAGCTTTGATATACGATCGTTTTGTAACATCACGTCTAAATTAGCCTTTCCTCGTTTATGATATTAATAAAACCCCTTTGTGACAGACAATACAAGCGTCAATATATTATTGAAGGTATGGCCTATGCTAGCGCGCTCAGCGAACTCTTCAACCTTATTTAGAGACCGAACTAATTTTGGGTTAATATTAAAATAACTGATCTCTATGAACATCTAAGAATTACCAAAAGATATATCATTGCAAAGTCTAAATATGATACTGTAACATCTCTCCCAAAAGATAAACTTGCCTCAGAGCTCGAGTCACGACTTCCAATTCCATAAAGAAATTATAATAAGTGCTCAAACGAAAAAAGTTCGGCTAAGTTCAAGTAAGAAAAAACGAGATACAGATATAACAAAATCATATATACACAATAATTATTGGTAGCCCTAAGTTATTAAATATATATTTTTTTTTAATTGCGTGATTTACTATTAAATAATGTCAGTCATTAAATAATTCCATACAGAAACTCCGTTATAAGCTTGGGTGTTACTTTGGACCGGTGTCTTCGACGGAGTCCTCATATAACCGAGGTCAGCCGGCAAAGTTTTGCCTTTCAAAGAACGTCTCTTTTTTTGGGTTCGTCACATGAAGAGCAAAGAGAACGTCGCTCTGAGGATAACCTTACCTTAGAAAAACTGCCCAACTATTCCTCGTTTTATACAAATTCCTTCTCGGTTCAAGATGTTCGTCTATGGACCTCCTTGCCTCTTTTCGCAAGATGTGCAAACTCTAAGGCAATATTTAAAGCGAAAGTGAAGAAATTCTACCTTAATTCGCTTAACTCTTCCTAAAACCCTCTTTTCCTTTGCCACTGTTTCTTTCCTAGTCGTCAATAACATAAACTTTTTTAAATATTAGTATTATTCAGGAGTATTTATTGTACTACATATATATAAAAACTATGAACATATATATGTATAATATATATTAATTACTATTTAGTGTATATATATTATTACATAGTATTATGTTACCTATGTATGTATATTAATTATAAATTACCTATGTATGTATATTTTATAAAAACTTATTCCACGCTAATACTTCTTGTCCGTTACCCGAAGGTTGCCTTAAAGAAATAACTCTTTAGCAATAAGGCCTCCTATTGTATTTTTATCTTTTTTTTTAATTGTGGTACTACGAACTAACCAACAAAATTCCAAATTTGTTTAGGTAGGAAGAGGAGTGTGGACAGTGAACGTGAGCTTATAGTCATAGTGCAATATTATTTGGCCCGAGATCCTCAAGCGTCTACAGCCACTCCCTACCTCCATCCGTGGCGGTAGACTGCCAGTATCATAGAAAATATTACATATTAATATTAATATTAAAAATAAAAAATATTACATTTGAATTTGGAATCTGTCATTTTTATACGATTGTTCAATGAGTTTTTTTATTTTGGCGCCAATATATTGTACCATATTTTGCGATATTAAAATAGAGTGGGATCATAAAATGAACAGAATCGCAGCGATTTCATTACACAAAGTAGGTATGGAGCCACATGCAATTCTTAAAACTCTTCATACACTTGGTATTAGACAAATGATTGTGTACCGGGCGCTATTAATAGGTACAATGAGACTTCCTCTGTTTGTGACAGAGAAGTATCGGGCCGTCCACGTAGTATTAGTACAAAAAAGGTGGTCAAAGTAGTAAGGGAAAGATTTCGAAGAAATCCTGTCCGAAAGCAAAAGATTTTATCTCGGGAAATGAAGGTAGCACCTAGAACCATTACATTACCGTATTTTAAGAGATGACTAAGGACTTGCAGCCTGCCGGGGCGTCACGAGTGCAAAAGCGATCTCGTGGCGTCCCACTAAGGCGATGAGGTCAACCGTTGGTTTTTTAGTGGGTAGCTTTAAAAACGGCAGTGTCTTCTTTGCTGCCGGGTAGTCCCACATACCCCAACGGCCATCACCTTCCTGGCCGCTGGGATGATGCGTAACGCATTTTTCCAACGATATAAAAAAAGGACTTGCAGCCTATAAGATACGCACTGGTCATTTCTTAAAATCGAAACAACTACTGAAGCGGTACGCAGAGGGAGGTCACAGAAAAAAAATGTTTATGGATGAGAAAATGTATATAATTGAGCAACATTTTAACAAACAAAATGACCCTATTTATGATGCTTGAAGCTCTAAGGAGGCTTCTCAATTAGTCGACAGAGTGCAACGTGGGCATTATCCGACTTCAGTGGGGGTTTAGTGGGGTGTTAGCTATGAAGAAGTGATTAAGCCAAATTTTTATGAAAAAAGTTTCAAAACATCGGCACAAGTGTATCAAGATACTATTCTTGAGAAGGTAGTTAAGACCCTTTATAACACAATGTTCAATAACCAAGTATGGTCCTTCCAGCAAGACTCGGCGCCGGGTTGTAAAGGTCCACGCGGTCTTGCTTGGAAGCGAACGTCTCGGCCTTCATCAGAGCTGAAAACTGACCGTGTTTAGTCCCGATCTTAATCCGCTGGATAATGATTTATGGTCAGTTTTAGAGAGTACAGCTTGCTCTAAACACCACGATAATTTGAAGTCCCTAAACCAATCCATACGATTGACAGTGAAGAATTTCCTTTGATAACTGGCCTCAACGTTTAAAGGACTGTATTGCAGCCAACGGACACAACTTCGAATAAGCTTTTTATATTTTTAATTGTTTTATATTTGTGTATTAAATTAACATACTGTAAAAGTAATAAATGGTATTATATCTGATTTAAAATTTAATTTTTTTTTTTAGTTACAAAATTTGGTGCAAGACTAGGTTTAAGACAAGATTTTATATAACTTATAAATTTATTAAATTTTTATGGTATGTATTATTATTAGTATATCTATTGCTTACTTATTTTAGTCCCTATTATAAGTACTATTTTGTAAGTATTTGACATCAATTAATAAAGCCGTCATTAATTTATATTATTTAAAATCATGAGATATTATTATTTATTATTTCCTGAACGTACCCAACACCTATCTCCGTATCACTTCCTTTTATCCTTACCCCCCATCACTATACGTTCCCGTGGGTGTCGCAAATGGCGACTAAGTTATAGGGTTCAAACCACTGTTGTACACACGGTTTCCGCATATAAAGCGGTTTGCACCTGTGTGAACAGGTTTATATGCGGAAATCTCCCGCAATGTATATAAATACTGGACCGGCAAGGACGCCAAACCCACAGCTGAGCAGCCAACGGGGATGGAGTCTACCACTCGACGGGCCAGCAAGGCTTGGTGAAAGACTTAGGCGGCGCTCGAAGGCGACAGTTAGCGTCGGTCAGACAATGCATCCAAATTAAATTGTAACAGTTTACTGTTCCATCAGGTAAAGAGGGAAAGGACTAATGATTTTTTCCGAATTCTGGACTCAGGGTGACACAAAAAATTATGGCGATGGACAGAGATAGAGGTCTAGTTGTGATGCAAATTGGGCTTTCTCGAATATCTGCACTTCGGCGGTTCAGAGTAAGTGGTCGCTCCTATGTTGAAATTGGCTAACAACAACAACAGCTTTCAGCATCACTATGAAGGACGAAGCTGCCCACTTTCATTCTGCGTCTTCCCAGCGGATCTCGAGGGAAGAAACTAAGTAGTTGAAATTGGTGAAGCTCCGACGTAGAGAGAGAGAGCCAAGAGATATACGATAGATAAGAGAGATACACAAATGGTCAATAACACAGTTCGAATGATTTCCTCTAACTCCCTGGAAAACGCGAGTCGACGCTGCCTTAAGTAAACTAAATGAGTCAAACGAATTTGCATCGGGCTGCGAAAAGAAACGAGGCTATTTTCTCCGTCCGCCAGCTATAGGACAAAAGTAGAGGACAAATTCATAGCCTTCCATATCGTACCTCGTGAAGCCCTGTGGAAGCCTGGCGAATATTGGATTCCCTGAAGAGTTTGTTAGACTATTGCGACTCCTGCACGATGATATGCAATGTCGTATCAGTGTGTAGTGCGAAGTCTCGGAGTACTTCGGTGATGGTCTTGGGACATATTGAACGTATCCGTTGACATAAAGCTGGGTGATGTTTCGCTTAGGCAGGAAGACAAGACTAAATAATTGGGAAGCACTATGAAATATAAGAGCCACTGTTGCAGCTTTTAGCAAAACTTCGCTTTAAGGTGTACCGGTCACACGACCTAAAGCTTTCTACGAAAGTAGCTGTATACATGGCAATTGTTTTGTCCAATCTCCTCTACTCCTCTGAAACATAGAGTCCGAATCGTAAGCATATGTGCATATCACATAGATTTTATCATAACTGCCTTCGTGGACTCAGGGCGTGCGGCGGCTGGGGCGCTGCTGAGACGGTGCGGACATATCTCCCAAAAGTCCGACGAACATATGGTCTAGTGCTTTTTTACTCGGAGCTGGAGGAGTGTAAGCCAAAACAAGGCGGCCAACCGATACAAAGATGTGCTAAAGCGCCACATGAAACGTTGTGACATTGACCCTTCAGAATGGGAGACACTGACAGAAGACCTGCCAAAATGTAGAAGAACAATGAACACTGACGTGTTTTGAAGGCCAGCGACGAAAGGAGCGCGATGCGAAACGAGACAAGTATATAACAGTTTATTTTGTAATATATATAAAAAATGGTTACTTCGGGTTATCCTTCAGAGATAAATATAAACTCGTATGGACTTTCATATTAATGTTTGAAAGATATACATTTCCGAAATACATTCATTTGCTTATATATCTTATGTTTAAGCCATCTTTTGCGATTTAACAGCACAGCACAAAAATATGTTTCTTCCAACATCACATTACAAATGTTTGAATCTGTCCCGGCTTTTTTGTACTAAAATATAAATGCATTATACATATAAACCTTTTTCTTGAATCCAATGCAGTTTTTAAGATCTAAGCATACATAGGGACAAAGAGCGCGAAACGACTTTGGTTTATACTATGTAAAGATAATGAAAAATAAATCAAAATCCATTTTTTTTAATAAATAAATAAATTAAATTGTATTACCTACCTTACTCCGAATTAAACAATCTAAAAAGAAAATCTATTGAAAATAAGGAAAATTATAAATATGAATAATATAATAATAATAAATAACTTGACTATTAAGACAAACCGCGACATCACGCGAGCAAGCAATATACATAAACACACGCGTCTGCGAAAGTGGTATTTTCACCGAAATGTCTCAATCTAAGTAGCAGCAAACGCGACAATCGCTTTTAGCGGTAACCGTATACGACTAGTCACAGAGACAAGGATATCATGTAAATTTATTTACTCGTATATATCAGTTATATTTGTTACCTCCAATCGCTTTTGTTATCCAACTAAGAATTCATTCGACTTAACCTAATACTGACATTGTTTCCATTGTAGTGCAGATCACTGGACAGAACCCAAGCCGGCGGGTCCAGCCTCATGGCGCTCTCCGGGACACCCTCAGGCAGACACGCCACGCCGCCGATGGACAGACTGCCTTCCCAGCTATTATCGATCTTATCCACTCGGAACTGTAAAATACAGTATATATCTTTCTTATCTTATGAACATTTCTTGTTTTATGAACATGATGTATATAATCAGCGCATTCACTCGCAAAAAAACAGATTTCACAGTTCTTTTATTCAAAATATACATATTTGAAGGAACAATAGAAGAAGATAACTTACTTAGTTGTACATACGTACTTAACGCAGTCATCGCGAAAGCTTACCCATACACAAATTCGCTCTAGATTCCTAAAAATAAAACACACGCGAGACAAAGTATAATGTAACTATGTGAGGAAACAAACCCTTCTAAACCTTGGTTGGAAAAAGTAATACAGTTTCATAGAAACGCATAGTTTTGATGGCAAATACGTAATGCTTTAATGAAATCAGATTTAAAGCTTTAAGTATAATTGTTATTAACTATTGGTTCAGTATCTTCAAAAGTATTATTTTTAATTAATTCCATAAATAGTAATTTTTGGCAACAAAGTTTCACATATGTACAAGAATAAAGACATGAGCTACACGCTTAAGTGTTTTTCATTTTTTAACTGTAGGGCTATGACAGACAGATTGACGGGAAGAAGAAATACTGTAAGATTAAAAAGGGTTATTAAAATTGAATTCGCAATGCTCATATTAAATATACATTCGCAAAGCTCATTTCAAAATTACTTTCGCAATGCTTACTTGTTTAAATACTACATTCACATTTATACGAGACCAAAGGATATGGACTACATACCCATATTAGCCCCATAAACACGATGATATATATACATACGCATTTGAAAATCTGGCATATGAGAGCAATATCTCATTCAATATTGACGAACGGACGGACGAATAGACATACGAAAGGAGAGACGGTTAAACAAACAAACGGACAAATAAACATACGAACTGGGAGACCCATGGATATGGAAACACATACAGACAGATTACGCAAACTTTAAAGATATTGATTGTTAATGATAAAAGATTTTACGGATAAGACGGACGGACAACACAAACTTTTAAAATATTGATTGTTAATGATAAAAGGTTTTACGGATAAGACGGACGGACAACAGAAACTTTTAAAATATTGATTGTTAATGACAAAAAGGTATACGGATAAGACGGACGAACCACGCAAACTTATAAAATATTGATTGTTAATGACAAAACTGTTTACGTATAGGACGGACAGACCACGCAAACTTATGAAATATTGATTGTTAATGACAAAAGGGTTAACGTATAGGACGGACGGACCACGCAAACTTATAAAATATTGATTATTAATGACAATAGGGTTTACGGATAAGACGGACGGACCACGCAAACTTATAAAATATTAATTATTAATGACAAAACTGTTTACGTATAGGACGGACGGACCACGCAATCTTATGAAATATTGATTGTTAATGACAAAAGGGTTAACGTGTAGGACGGACGGACCTCGCAAACTTATAAAATATTGATTATTAATGACAATAGGGTTTACGGATAAGACGGACGGACCACGCAAACTTATAAAATATTAATTATTAATGACAAAACTGTTTACGTATAGGACGGACGGACCACGCAATCTTATGAAATATTGATTGTTAATGACAAAACTGTTTACGTATAGGACGGACGGACCACGCAAACTTATGAAATATTGATTGTTAATATCAAAAGGGTTTACGTATAGGACGGACGGACCACGCAAAATTATAAAATATTGATGACAAAAGGGTTTACGTATAGGACGGAGAGACCACTCAAACTTATAAAATATTGATTGTTAATGACAAAACTGTTTACGTATAGAACGGACGGACCCCGCAAACTTATGAAATATTGATTGTTAATGACAAAAAAGTTTACGGATAAGACGGACGAATCACGCAACGAAAGTATGAAATAAAAGTACTTTAAAACCTTTTACTTGAAAACATTCGTAATGCACATGTTAATTATGATATTCGCAATGCACATATTAATTATGACATTCGCAATGCACATATTAATTATAACATTCGCAATGCTCAGGTTAAAATGACGTTCGCAATGTTCACTTGTTTAATATTTCGCAGTGCTCATCTAAATTACATTCAATGCACTTTGTAAGAAATACATTCACTGCACGCACACACATACACGTACATTTAAACATTCATAATGGATTACCTTTAAACTCATTTGCAACGAATTTCACTTAATGTTCTAATAAATGCACGTAGTATCAAGTACATTGAAAAAATAATATGAAATAAAGTTTAAACATAATAGAAAACCAGAAGAAACTGATAGATAATCCAAAAAAAATATCAAAATCCGTTGGGTAGCTTAAAATATCAAAGCGGACTTATTCTTTAATAACTTTTACGACAAAAATTCAAAAAAACTTCTTAAAAGTTTCTTCTACTATGTTACATTCTAATAAAGGCACAGCTTTTCAACCAGAGCAATCGCGCCAAACACTTCTTAAAGAGTCGCCTTTTGCTCTTTACGAATTTATATAGAAATTAAAAACATTGACAGTTGCTAGCCTTGCAAACAAATTCAATATTATTTTCTCCACAATGTGTTGTTTTTATGGTCGGGTTAAAAATAATAAAATGGGTACTGACCCTGAACCTATGACCCCGTCTGAGCGGCTGGCTAACAATCGCCACTGCATCCTGGTAGCCCGACGTGCGCATTGCTACGGTGTCTGTAAAAAGGAATAAATCTTTATTTTTATGCCACTTAGATCCATTAGTTTTTTATTGATAATTTTAGCTATGTATGTGTATAACCTGTTATTATTTTTAAAATCACTAATACTAAGCTAATAAAACTCCTTTTAAGAAAAAAAATGTTGGTAAATTCGAGATAAAGAGTACCGTCAGTGAAGGCTTGGATAACCACAATATTTATAAACATTAAAGAATATTTTATACAATTTAGCGTCAGTATTGTATACCTGAACTACATAGCTTAATGTTCCGTCCATGTACGTAATGGAAGGTGTAAGGCAGTGCGGCGCGTCGTCTCCTCTCCACGGGCGCGACGCTCACCGTTGAATTAGACTCGCCTTCGGAGCTGATCGGCTGCTCGCATAACTCTTCGGGTTCCATTTTCTGACCTATGTCGTTTGGAACTGCAAAGAAGTTTTTTTTTAATAACAAATCAGATACTTGTCACTGGGAAGACTGATTTAAGATTAAAATGTTAGTTAACTCACTTGTTTGAGGTAAAACTGGCACTGGATTTCCCCTCGTCACCGCTTGTATCTTGTATACTGATCCGAAGATTTCCATCACCACATATACTTTCTGTAAATCATTTTATTATAATGGTCTCAATATATTTACTTGTTATTTAAATTTTAATATGCCATGTTATCGTTTCGTCAAACGTGTTTATAATAAGACTGCCCGTGCTGATATAATTATTAATTGCTATAGTTCTTTCAATGTAGTATACTTTATCTTGGAACACAATGAAAATATTGTTTGATATGAACCTAACACCTGCAACCTTAAATAGCAGTGCCGGTATTAAATTGGGTTCACTTTCAATTCAGTCAGCATATTTGGAATTTGTAAAGTAAATATTATTACACTGTATAAATAAGATGAATAATAGCATACAATCAAATTACATTTTGACTTTAATTAAATATCTTGCCTTCTGTGTCATTGTACACTCAGCTACGAAAATACAAATACACAGATTTTTTAAAGTATTGTTTTAATATCTTTTATCCTTTTGACGTCTGCCATATTAAAATTTAATATAAGGCTAAATACTAAATTGACGTAATTATTTAATGGCGCAGCACGTGAAATCGGACACTTATAAACAAAATTTAAAAAACCCCCGATACAAAAAAACCTCTAAAAAGAATAAAAAGAATATTATTATGTACTTATTGAAGTTTATTGCGTCGGGGGACCGTTGTATGTACGTTGATGATGGTGTCTATTTTACGAAGTTAATCATTGAGGACTTAGACTATTCCCTATACGATTCGATATCGTAATTTCTTTATTTGCCTTAGTAACTTACTTGCATTTTAATTTCTTCCTTTATTAAGCGGTCCGCCGACACCACGACTTCAATAAGTACATAATAATTTTATTTTTATTCTTTTTAGAGGTCTTGTATGTGTATCGAGTTTTTTTAATTATATACAAAACCAGTTGATATACATTTACGTTCAAAACAAATGTTTACACAAAATTAAGTAAACAATCAAATGTTATAGTTTCTCGTTCTTCAGGTAGCCTATCTTATTGGCTCTCAGGAATTGTAACCCGTTTTTATAAACATAAACACAAAAATGTTATTGACATAAGTATCCGCTTTCAAGTACGCTAGCTAGAAATGACGTAACGGCCGGATTTAATCAGATGCTTCGAAATCTGACCGACGGCACGCTGGAGAACCAAAGGTTAATAATGTCCATAATATTAATGGCAATCATTTTTGTATAAAAACTGAAAAAAAAACAAAACTCACATCTGGAACTTTTTCGAAAGCTACATCGAGTAGTTCGCAGTTGTAGTATATGAGGACTCTGTTGTCTGTGGTCTTCTTGAGCCCGAGCCGGTCGCCGGGACGCAACCACTCGAATGACGGCACCACCACCCTGAGGTCCTGTTCACGGCTGCCAGGCCTCGAGTAACGCATATATCTACCTAGAATAGTATCTTAGATAGTAGTACATATATATTTATATAGTATATTTTTTATATCATTCAGAGGGGTGTTATATAAAAAATACTGTGGCATGAAAATTTTTGTAAAATGTTTTAAAATTTAAAACATCTATATTTGTCTATAAGTATGTTAAGCTCATATTAAAAAAATAACTGTACAAAGAAACTCTTTTCCAAGTCGACCTCTGGTCGGTTTCCTATATATGTAGTTCGAATTCTGTGAGTATCGATAAATTTCTTATAATATCATTGTCGAAGTACGAAACATGGCATTTTATCTTTCACATAAATTCGGGCCGTTAAATTTTTGAACTCAAAAGCTAGTATTTTACAAAGCAGAAGAGTAATTAGTCCAATTTTTTCGATACACATTTTGAATAAAAAGAAAAACTGTCAAACTAATCGGATATCTGTCTTATGACACAAGATCATTTACCATCAACATAAGCCGTGTAATGAGGGAGGCAGGCGACGGAGGGAGGTAGACTGCTGTTGACGTGAGCGTTCAGTATGTTGATGTCAGTCACTCCCATACGGAAGCTGCCAGCGAAACCGTACTTGCACTCCACTATCTTTATCTAGTGCGAAATATAATACAATTTATATCATGAATTGAAAAAAATAAAAAATACGGAAAACAACACACATAACTTTATTTTTAATATTAGCATACCTCAAATATCTCCCCAATAGCGAGATGAGCTGAGCTGAACACGATGGCTGCCATAGGGTCGGGCAAGTGACGCCATGCGATAGAGAAGTCGTTCAACATACAAATATTGTCGCCGTAGTATTCCGAGAAACTCCTACAAAAATATATAATATAATAAATATGTAACATATTTTTGTAATTATATACTTATATCATGAAAGTAATATTAATTTAAATTATATATATCGGCGCAAAGGCTTCATAAAACAAAATCATGGTCGTCGAAAGAGGAACATTGGATTATAATTTATTAGATTTACTAGTTATTGCTTGTAACAGAATCAATTTATAGTAAGAAGTGATCAAAATACATTGTTAACTTGACTTGTTTATGTCAGTCATTTTAGTATAAATACGGGCTATCGACAGTCCGAGATTGAGTCTTGCTTAAGTCGTCAGACTGTGCGGATCTCTATAAGGATACTGTTACGCTGTCCTTTGAATAAACGAAGCTATAATTATTTGTGCAGTTTTATTTGGAAAACGTCATTATGAACCACCATCACGAAGTCTACAATACAGTGACGGCAGCAATGCTGACGTCACACCTTTTAAAAAATACTTATGGAGGTCTTCACTCCGTTATCAGAAGTGGGATGGAACTTAATGCCATCATTGCCATCGCATTAGAGAGCGGTAAACCAAAATTTGAAGGTTTCACCCACAAACCTAGCTGGGTACTGATCACATGCATGGATCAGGCCTCAACAGAGTGAGTTCTGAAGGTAATCCCTAAGGCGAGAGGCCTTGGGACGGGGCACAACTCTCAATGATACCCGAGAGTGAGCAGCCCAAACCGACAACCGCGGTGACCTTTCTCACCCTTTCTGAGGTGGGAAATGTAGACCAGGCTCTGCTAATCCTGCCCAAGCAGAACCGGGGTCTGAATGTCGAGCTGTGGAGGGATTCTGCACAGTAGGGCTGTGGAGAATGGACATCGTGTGACTTTCGCCATGGATGAGCCCTCTGTGGAGGCACTCCGCAACCGAAACTTTGTGGCAGCTCTTGGTTTTAAAAGCATCACCTTCAAGGTCAAGGGTGATCAGGAATCAACCCACTGGGGACCGAGCCACACCCCACTGGGGAGCGAAATGTACGCCCCCACGCTGGCAGCACGAAGCTGGCCGGTGAGACGTACACCCAGACTTATCCGGTGCGACTGCCTCTTGGCTCTGGCAGAGTGCCAAAACATGCCGGTAGGGGTGCCCACAGGAAAATCCATGTGGCACGGGGCAGAAGTAAGGCTGACTGTCAACCGATGGGGCTGCAGCAAAAGCCCAAACCAAAGCCTACCGGCGTCAACCATCAACCAAAGTCTAAAAATGAAAGAATCTTCAAATAATCTACGAGGATCTCGAGTATAATCTACAGTTATAAATATCTAGAGAGTGATATCTCTAGTATGTGCATTACCCTTGAGCTGAACACGGATCCTAGATGTTATCTTAGAGAGTCATGAAATGGCACTGGGATGCCCTGAGCAACCGTGATTAGTGACTTATTCAAGTGTTTAAAAGATAATAAATAACTGGTGGTACCTCTGAGCTACTCATGTGTTACCCTTGTGCTAACCACGGATCCATGATGTATCCTTTTGAGAACCATGAGATACCGTTGGGACCCCTTGTGGAACTGTGAGTAGACACGTACACACAACCGATTTAAGATAATAAATAACTAGTGGTACCTCTGAGCTACTCATGTGTTACCCTTGTGCTAACCACGGATCCATGATGTATCCTTTTGAGAACCATGAGATACCGTTTTGACCCCTTGTGGAACTGTGAGTAGACACGTACACACAACAAATTTAAGATAATAAGTAACTAGAGGTTCCTTTGATCTAAACATGTGTTGCTCAGGTGCTAACCATAGATTTTTCATGTATCTTTAGGAAGACCATGAGATACCGTTTCGATGCCTTGTGTAACGTACATACTATAGATAATTATGTGACAAGTTAAAATTTTATTTTTTAAAATAACATCTTGGTGAACAGATGACCGTATCGGCGGAAAACGAACCACCTTCTCTATGAGATCGTGAATCTGCACCATCAGATTCAGGAGAAGAATCGGCACTACAGTCGACCAATCGACAGGGTAACGATAAAACAAACAACGTAAGTAACTTTCCTAAATACTTCAATCTTTGAGAACTCTACGAGACCCTCCGAGACTCTACGAGAACCTCCGAGACCCTACGAGACCGTACAAAAAACCTCCGAGACTCTACGAGAACCTCCGAGACCCTACGAGACTCTACGAGAACCTCCGAGACCCTACGAGACCCTACGAGAACCTCCGAGACCCTACGAGACCCTACGAGAACCTCCGAGACCCTACGAGACCCTACGAGAACCTCCGAGACCCTACGAGAACCTCCGAGACCCTACGAGAACCTCCGAGACCCTACGAGAACCTCCGAGACCCTACGAGAACCTTCGAGACCCTACGATTTCTTACTAATAAATAACCTACTGTTTTGCTGAATACAATAACAGACAATAATTTGACTATAAGCAACGCTGGTTGCTTACAGATGCCAAACTAAAAGAAAAATATTTTCATTATTACAGAACTTATCAGGCTGGTGCAGAGCGCGCACCGCCTGTCAGAATGGCCGTATCGGCGCAAAGGCTTCATAAAACAAAATCATGGTCGTCGAAAGAGGAACATTGGATTATAATTTATTAGATTTACTAGTTATTGCTTGTAACAGAATCAATTTATAGTAAGAAGTGATCAAAATACATTGTTAACTTGACTTGTTTATGTCAGTCATTTTAGTATAAATACGGGCTATCGACAGTCCGAGATTGAGTCTTGCTTAAGTCGTCAGACTGTGCGGATCTCTATAAGGATACTGTTACGCTGTCCTTTGAATAAACGAAGCTATAATTATTTGTGCAGTTTTATTTGGAAAACGTCATTATGAACCACCATCACGAAGTCTACAATACAGTGACGGCAGCAATGCTGACGTCACACCTTTTAAAAAATACTTATGGAGGTCTTCACTCCGTTATATATAATTTTCGAGTAAAAAAAAACGCTAACGATAAATACATAAAGTTTAATAAATAAAACTTATTTGAAACAGAAATGTTCCTATTACATAAAACAAATTCCCAGAAAATCGGTGATCTAATCTAAATCCTCTATAAATATATGATATGTAACCCGATAAATTAAATAAATTATTGTTTACCAATATGGCGGGGGAGGTGACGCCAATGCTCTCGAGTTGCTCAATATTGAGTTATCAGAATTTGTACAGCCATTATAATTGAACGCCCTTTCTTCGTTCTGCAGAATTGTGACCTGTTCACAATAAGTAAATTATACTGTAATAATTATTTATTTAATATATACAATGTGTTTATCAAATATTTTCTACTTATAATGTAAATTGTGTATTATTGTTTTGTAAATTGTACTGAAATAGTATTATTATTCATTTATTAATATTAGATCAACATATTAACATACTAATTAGACCATACTTTATAAAGCAACTTGTTAGTGTCAAGTCACTGATCAAATTACTTTGTCCGAGACTCCAATCAAAGAATATGACAAAATATTATTTAAAATCAGTGCGTCAACTAAATGTACTTAAAGTACAGATGTGCTACCAGGTGACTAAATTGAAAAAATAAAACAACTCGATCTACAAGATCGAAAAAAATGGGGTAAATTTGAAACAAAATCAATTGTTAGACATCATGTAGCAATTTAATTAAAAACATATAGATATAGTAATTACGACATTTATATATTTTAGATAATTTTGTAACGAGCACAAATCTAACAGAGTTATAAAACTATATAAGGTACTCAAAGATTACACAGTCAATCAATATTAAATACCTACAGAGCTTCTGATCTTAAATAATAATTCATAAACTTGACACTTATATGTAAAAATCTATATAAATAAATATACATGGGAATTTATAGCAATAGATCCCAGTGGTTTAAGGATACCCTCAAATTCACACATAATATGAAATAAATATTTGATGTATATAAATATAATATGTAATCATAATTAAACTTAATAAATCGTGTAAAACCTTTGTTTACCTGAGTGCATTGGCCATACAGATCTACGACGGCGTATATGTTTAGGTGCGGCACGTACCAAGCTTTGCCCATATCCATACCGTCCAAGTAGTAATGCAGACTACGGTCAGCATGCCACATCATACCTTTGTTTAAATATATATATTTTTTTAAATAATAGTTCTTATATCAAATTTACATTTGTGGAAACAGTATGCCATGTTTCAGTAAAATATCATTTTAAAACCATTTATGTTACTTAGTTTGTTGCATTTTATTGCAATACTTACCTACTCGACTGCCAACAGTCAAGGTATCTAGATCCAGGGGATATCCACTACGGACACATTCTCCATCCTTCATCATGGCTGCACCACTCAGTATATATGTATCCCAGTTGAGATCAGTGGCTGTACCAGCTAGACCATTCGCTTCGAGATCGTCGGGCCGGATTGCTGTTACTCCTATTTGTAAAATATATTTATAATACCTTTTCTTACAAAAATATTAAATATGGTGGTTTAGAATCTGTTGTAATCAAAGATGCCATCAGATTGCTTGCCTGCTAATTTCCTAGTACAGTGTAACTTGTTCTACCTCTATTCTTAATATTAAATCGAATAATTTAACACCATTGACCATTGACAAAAAATAAAATCCTCACCAATCTCGAGGCTGCCGATCCAGCAGTCCACCATAGAGTCGATCCTCATCTCAAACATGTCGCACTCCCTGAGCGGGCGCGCGCTGAACAGCACCGCGTCGTTGAACTCCGAGTACACCGCCGCACGGGACGCCGTGAGCCGCGTGCGACTGAGACGAGCGTTGCGACCGTGCACCCGGTGGAAACACATCTCACTAGAACAAACAGTTATTACAACATCTGTTTAAAAATAATATCTTGTCTGTTTTTTTTATAAATTAATTAGAAAATTCCGATCTTAAAAACCTTATAAAATAATTCAATGTTTGGCCCGAAGTTATTTTAAACAGACCGTTTTATTTTCTTTACATTGAATAACCAAAATTATTTATTTACGCAAAATGATCTTTTGTACTAGTTTTTAATCGAGGTTTGAAATGAATTAATTAGGTACAAAATAAATAAATATCTGTCAAATACTTGAAATTATGTGTTGATATTATTCTATAGCATTTGTAGAATTTGAATCAATAAGAATCAATCCATTATTTCCCATAAGCACATCTAAATAAAACTTACGGATAAATAGTTGCGTTGGATTCAGTTGAAATTGGTGAATCTGGCGAGAAGGTAGTCGGTGGAGAATAACAGTCAACTATCGTAGCCTGAGCTACGCGACCATACAAATCTATAGTAGAGAAATATTTTTTTAAATGGCTCTATAAAAACATTTGTTTTTCATAATAATAATTAATTTATAAGTTATTTAATTAATGTTATTCTTACCAATAATCCCGAACACATGCTCGGGAATATTAAATGCGGCTGGTCCTTGGTCCACACCATTTACGAAAAAATGTAGGATCCCCATATCTTTGCGCATTACACCCACAGTGTCCCCTTCCTGGTAAGTAAAATTTATTAACGATAACTAAAATGTACCTTCAGATTCCGAGAAAATACAAATAATATTTAAATCTATTTTTTTATTTAGAAGGTTTTTTACCTAATGTGTAAAATTATTCTAAGGTCAATCTTAGATGTAATGTCAATATAACCAATTTAATTCATTTTATTGTTTACAAATATACAAGCCTTCATTATTTTATAATAAAAACAATAACCCACCACTAATCGGTTGAGATTTCGAACGTATTTCGGTATTATAATCATCGCGTCCTGAATAACGTCTTCACCGGACATGACCCAAGTGCCTGATCTAAAACAAAAACATATATCAGGAACTTACTTATTTGTATATAAAAAGAACATAAAACAATATTAATAATTAAACCTAAATAAACTAACTTGGCATTGCTCATTTTAAATGGAAACTTAATATCGTTAGATGTGTGCTGCGTGACTCCTATCTCAATGCTTCCGGCCCATTTGGGCACTACCAGGTCGAGTCGCACTTGGAACAACTCGTTGGTCCGTAGCGATCTGTTCGTCATCACTACTCCGTTGTTGAAGTATTCGAAAGCACTACAAAATAACACATACTGTTATACATGTCGTTTTATATATACATAATATATCAAATGATACTTACTTAGGCCTATGAGCAGTCTTACCATCGTTAATAATAATAACATACGAATCACGCAGCGTATGAAATAAAAGGCTGTCTTCGTCTATCCTCGGTCTGAACCTGCCTGAGGAAATGACCAACATTATTTTATACATAAAATATATATTATATTTTAGATACTACAAACTGAGGCTTTCTCTCTTTCTCTTTCTCACTTTTAATCTCTTTATTTACTTACTTGGTGCAGGCAGATCCGGCACACTGGATACTGTCGGCATGTTGTTGATGTTACTATCAATATCCTCGCAGGGATCTTCGATAGATACCTAACAGACAGTAAAATAGTAACATTATATTAAACAGTAACAATTATAAATTATCTTATTTATTTTATTTTAATATTACCTTAACAGTCATACCATACAAGTCGACGACGCCCCAAACCTGCTGCTCCACTTTATCAGTGGCCACGCCCTGGTCTATACCATTGATAAAGTAATGCAGCTTGCCTGTGGACTTCCTCATCATACCCACTGTGTCTCCTTCCTGCAAAATAGCACTTTTTAGTAGACGCAGAACAACATGTTCAATTACCTCCTTTTTTATTTTATTAATTTGTTTGCTGTAAGGGAATCTCTTTACAGCTTTATAACAGTACACATTACTGAAGACCTATAGGAGTTTCATGGTTCATTTTGCAAATACATACTACAATTAATTATATTTTCATAGAAAACATATCTATTATCAGGTTAGTTTAAAATAACATTTATAAACATGAAGTAAAATCTTTATATATTAAAATCTACATTAATACTAATGTCAGTATATCAATATATAAAATTATAATACATGCATACCCGGAGTTCATCAAGATTGAAGTTGCCATATTCCATACAAGTTCCATGTCCATTGAGCAGTACCTTGCAGCCCGACATCATGATGGTGCCGGTGTCAATGTTCGTCATAGTGGACGGGAAGCGGATGGTAGCCGGGTTGTGGGTTGTCACACCAACCTGGTAATAATGGATGTGGTGTTTATTTATTTTTACTGTGCAGTTTTTGGTTTCAGCTGACAACATTATTTTTAATTTTAACCATTATTGTCCTTATCCAGATTTATATTCTTATGTGTATTGTATGATTATGAGGTTTGTCCAAAGTTTTTATGCACGTAACTCTTATTATAACTAAGATCTTTGTATGAAATTTTATTCAGAACCAACCAAGAGTTTAATTAGAAATATAAAGATGTAATTAGTTTAATAAACTTCTTTCTTGTTTCACATATTTAAGATTACTCAGACCTAAGATTTAATTTTGCCCAAATGTAGGCAAAAGAAGTGAAGACGTTCAGTTATCTGACTTCTTAAAGAATTCCTATCAGCATATTTCCCCAATAAAATATATATTTTTTTTATTTATACTTATTTTGTACGTTACGCACATTTATAGTAATAAATGTTGATGTAAATAATAAAAAAAGAACAGAAACATTATATTAATATACCTACATTGAGTATAAAATATCGGTTTAAAAAGTCAAACTCGTAATCGAAATACTTTAAATTTTTTCTACTAATTATTATCTAGTAGAGATCTTTTAAGTATTTAACACATTAAATATGATGTCCTAATTCAACAGTATAGATAGTAATATTCAGATATAATTATTTTTAATATTAGCATCACAAAATTATAGAAATTTTCGATACTAATATTAAATAATATAGGCTCTTTAAACCTCTTGTTTTGATATTTTTATAACTAACGACTAAATCAGTAAATGACATACTCAGTGACATAAATCGAGAAGGCGTATTAGTTAGAATACACTTGTATGTGTTCCGTGGATATAAACCACAATCCACTTAAACTTAATTACTACTATAAAATATAAAATGTCATTAAATACACTAGGGATGAGGAATAATATGAGTGTGATGTTGGTTCAGGAAAACGGGAGAGTTGGAAGTTACTGATCTCAGTATCTGAAGCTCTTGATTACTAGAACTTTGGGATCTCCTCACTTGTAGTGCTCTTTGATGGGGCCGAAGGTAATGGAAAAATGAACCCATGTAACTGTTCGACGCCAATTTATCTTGGTGATTCCACCATCTATCTCCTCTTAGAGATAATAGTGAGAGTGAGAAGGGGATGTGAGGCAGGGAGGATGATAAAGGAAGCGCATAGATACTACGCATTATTTTGTCACTAACATATGCTAAACTATATTATCCATCTATCATAGTTGAAATGGACTTTATTTTTTATTTGTTGTTGTTTGTATCACAAAACAAATTGATCTAACCCCTAAGTAAGCAAATTATTTGCTTGTGTCAAGTGTGTTAGACAACAATACAAATACATAAAGTATCTTTATATATACTGCGAATATATTTAATAAACGACCAAATCCAGAATTACAGACATCTATGCTCATCACATACATTCCTGTCCCTGTTGGAAATTGAACCGAAACCCCATTACGCCACGATACGTTAAGTGTCTGCGCTAACCACTCGACTAATGTTGCAGACATCGTTATTATATGTTGTGTTTTTTTTTTTTCAAAAATAATAAAATGTGTTATTAAATAACAATTAGTTATTTAAAATTTATTGGTCCCTATCGGTTAAAAGTAAGATCTATAAAAATGATGTTGTTATATCATTTGTGAGTACTGTACCTCAATACTTCCACTCCACTTGTCAACGAGTCTATCTATACGTATCTCGAAGAGCTCGTTGTCGTACAGCGGTCTGTGCGTCATCACTACACCATTGTTGTAATCATCAAGTGGACGAGCTCTTTCTGCCGTTCTGAACAAAACAAACATTATCATTTTAAATCATTCAACCTTTTTTATACTTTCATTTATTGTTAAAGTATTATAAGATGTTCTAATTTAATAATAAATAATAATTATTAATTGTATAAATATAAAATGTCGACTCACTTGTTATTCGAGGAGAGTCTCACTAATATTCCACATCGCGGATGAAATCGTAGTCGATCTTGAGAGACTGTGAAATAAAAGTACTGCCATTTGTAAGTTAACACTCTTTAAAAGCAATTCTTAGTAAAAATATACAATCTTAACAACGCGGACTCTTAGACACCTTTGCCTTAGGAATGCTAAATATAATGAACCTACGTCTTTATTAATTTTATCACAATCACCATTTTACATTTAGACAAATTAGAGATAGATGACACGTTTTGACACAGATGAACGACAAGACAGACCTGATAGAATGTGGTACGTGAGAACATGTCAATATTGTGTTCATTTGAAAAATAACATATAATATTAATCACTGCGATTTTATACTACTATTTAAACATTCTTTATATTGAAAATCTTACTTCAAACGGCTTCCTGAATTTCTTATACACATGTTTTTTTTAAGGATTATGTAAAAGTAAACTAGTTCTGATTTCAATGCAGTTTCAGTACCTTATAGGTTCATATATTAGAACCTATTTAGGTTCTAATATATGAACCTATAAGGTATATATCTTAATCTATAATCTTATATAGGTAACTTAGTATCAAGCATAAGAATGCTTTGGATTGGATTTTTATTCTTAGCATTGCATTTGGCCAACCTATGCCCTATTTTAATGACGCTATAGGTAATTCAGTTGTCGATCGACTGGCATGAAGGCAAGGCCGAGGGTCGCAGGTTCTAATCTCGATCATGTTAATAAATTATATTTTGAAAATAAAAGTAATTTTCAAACA
This sequence comes from Napeogenes inachia, assembly GCA_959347355.1. NCBI lineage: Eukaryota > Metazoa > Arthropoda > Insecta > Lepidoptera > Nymphalidae > Napeogenes > Napeogenes inachia. The sequence goes on along the minus strand of OY365800.1, from coordinate 11,937,494 downwards.
CTTTGTTGAATTAAAATATCACACATAATAAATTTATCATCTCTAGCATCTAATTTTACTTTTTTTATTTTTTTTTTATTTTTTATTTTTTTTTTATTGGTGAGACATTTTTTTAAATAATTATTTGTCATTTATTATTTATAATCAAGTAAAAACATGTAGGATTAAAATAAAAAGTATGTTTATGGCCTATGATTACCTAAAGTAGGGGTTGAATCTCCAGGAAGAGGAACATAGACTTCTGGTAGGTCTTTTGAGTCTGATGTATCGGGCATGGCAACCATATCTTCAGTTGGCGTTAACGTATCATCATTGTTTGGATCCTCTTCAATCTACAAATATTATTACTATAACCACAGTTTCTTTGAGCAATATTATTATGCAAACACATTTAACTTACACTAAATAACTCACAGTTACTCACACTAAAGTAAGTTTGATTTTTCATTTTAATCCAAAATATAAAAATAATAAAATATTGTAAAACTATCTTAGATGCCTATTGCAAGATATTGTTAAAGTTAACAATTTTAATAAACAATAAAGAGAAAAATATTTTGTCTATCATTTTTACTAAAACTAGAGATGCGCCGAATATTCGGTAAGCATTCGGTTTATACGCCATCTTTTCCGCTATTCGTATTCGGCCGAATTATTCGGTTTTGGTGCCGAATATATTCGGTTCGAGTATTTCTATTTTTTTAGCTACACGTCACAGTAAAGAACTAAAAGACAAGACTAAGATTTATATTATAAGTCAAAGAAATTTTATAAATAATTAATGTGTTGAATAAAGCTTAATAATATAAAGCAATTTAGCTTTAAATCAACATTTATTTCGAAAATTAAATCAGTATTTATTTTGAAGTCCCAAAACTGTATTTTTAAACTACAAATCAATATAATTATCCATCTATATCCCGCAGCCACAAGTAAGGTACATTTTAGAAATTCTAAGGTTCTAACTTAGAACCAGTTTATGACAAACAAACGTATGTCGAGTGGTTAGCGCAGACGCCTAACGTATTGCGGCGCAAAGGTGCTCTCGGATTCGATTTCCGACAGGCATGTATGTGATGTGCATAGATATCTGTATTTCGGGGTTTGGTCGTTCATTAAATATATTCGCAGTATTTATAATATGTATTTCTATGTAATTGTATCGTTGTCTAACACCCTTAACACAAGCAAATAATTTGCTTACTTAGGGGTTAAATGATTTGTGTAATTTGTCCTGTTATATTATTGTTATGTTATTGGTAAACCGAATAGTTCGGCCGAATATTCCGTTCGGTAAAGGTTAAACCGAATAGTATTCGGTTGTTGAGTGAAACACTATTCGGCGCATATCTAATTCTGATTTAAGTTTCAAAATAAATGTTGACTATACTAAATAAAGATTGTTTGTAAGTTAGCAATAAAAAAAATATGTTAGTTTGAAGCTAAATTGCTGTATTCAACACATAATTTATAAGATCTTTTACTTGTAATATGATAAAATCTTAGTTTTGTCATTTAGTTTTTTACCGTGTCGTGTAGCCAAAAAAAAAAGAAAAACTAGAACCGGATATATTTGGCACCAAAAGCGAATAATTCGGACGAATACGAATAGTGAAAAAGTTGCCGAATATACCGAATACCAAATACTTATCGAATATTCAGTGCATCTCTAATTCAGAATTTATTTTTAAGCTTCAAAACAAATTTTAAAAAGTACAAATCAACATATTTATTCATCTATCCAGTAGCAACACGTAACGTAGGCATACGTTAGAACCTGTCTATGACAAAAAAACAATGAAATGGTAAACCTAATAGTTCGATCGAATATTCGGTTCGGTAAAGGTTAAACCTGATAGTATTCGACACAGTATTCGGTTATTAGCTGAAACCACTATTCGACGCATCTCGAGTAGTGATCATCATCATTCTAAGTAGTGAATGGTGTGTGGTCACTTTATATAATTTCTAGGACTGCCGTTGAATATAATTTTAAAAAGTAAATAAAAGTGAATACCGAATTTCATACAATTCAAAGTCAGGATTCATAATAAGTTAAATAGCTTACTTAATAGATATATATATAGGTAGATACTATAACATAGTTAAAGATATAAAGATTTTTTTTTCATCCTACAATTAAAAAAACTTAGTATAAGCAAGTAACAAATTATGACCCACATTTTATTAACCCCCGACTCAAAAAAAGGGGTGTTACAAGTTTGACCTGTCGATCTGTGTATCTGTGTGTCTTTCTGTGGCAATGTGGCGCGTGGACGGATTTAACTGCGGTTTTTTTTTTATCGTAGCCTGGTTCTTCGAGATGGTTCTTAGCTATGTTTGGTCGAAATAGAAACAGTCGTCTTAAAGACATTGAGGTTTTATTGGTGCGGGTGAAAAGTTCTTATGCAATATTGATAGAAATACTTATGCAAGTCGTTGCGTCAGGGAACCGCTTAATAAAGGAAAAAAATTAAAACCAAGTAAGTTACCAAGCCAAATAAAGCAATTACGATATCGAACTGTATAGTCTAAGCCCTTGTAACTTCGTAGAAAAGACACCATCGTCAACGTACGTACAACCGTCCCCCGACGCAACGACATCTATAAGTACATACTAATATTATTTTTATCCTTTTTAGAGGCGTCTTTGTATCAGGGGTTTTTTTAATTTGTATTTTTTTTTTAATAATCATGCACAAGCAAGCAGATTTCATTGGAATTGCTTGGCATAGTGGCCGTACCTTGAAGAAATGCCATCGGACATAGGTACACTATACGACTTGTTGCATCGCCGAGATAATTTGTTTACATGTCTATTTGATTGTAAAATAAATGCTGGCCTGCACACGAAGAACACTATTGATCTCCCCTATAGAGCTTTGCGGAGTGTTTGAATTTCAAACACTTATAAAATTGAATTAGTGAGTCTTTGAATAAACTAATATAATTTAGGTAATATAATGTCAGCACTCAGCAAAAGTCACTTTTCCTGTGCTGAAACTTTCCATTTTCTTTTTTCATAAATAACTTCATTGACACAACCTCCGCACAAAATACAATATTTTTGTAAAAACCTTCCTGAGACATGGGAATAAATTTAAATATCCCAATAGCTTCTGTCATATGGGCCGGTATAAATGCTTTAAGCTTGTATATAATAAAAAAGCTTAAACTTCAAGAAATTATAGACAGGCTTTATAAATTAAACATGTTCAACATACAAGTTAAAAATATTCAAGAAATTATAGACAGGCAAATGTAACGGCTACTATTTCTTTAACGATTCCATAATTAAAAAGGTTTCAGAGTGACTATTTACTTTAAGATATACAATATTTATACGCAAATTGTAATTTAAATTTTCGGGTAATATAAAAATGCGTACGCTTTTTGTTTCCCGAGCCGAATCATAAAGCTTATACATATTACAATGTATCCACTATACACACTATACAGTTAAAAACTCAAATATTGACAAGGAGATCGGTATTGCCATATATATTTACTATAATAATATTTATTATAATATACTAGCAGATGTTTCAAGGTGTAATATTTATATAGGTTTATATAGGTTACCTGCATATTATCTCCTTCACAGAAAGGTCTTTTTTTTATGTGACAGGTTGGCAAAAGAGCAGACTGACTATGTGATGGTAAGTAGTACTTCGCCACCCAAAGATATTTGGCAAATTATACGGGAATTGGGAGGTTTGGGTTGGTTGGGTGTTTCGGGTTCTGGGTCTATTAGCTATATCAGCTTACACAGCAATTGGTTATGATAAAGTGCTACTGCCCTGATCGAGCCAACCCATACAAGTTGGAGTTAAATGACAGTTAAATGGCTTTACAATCACCAATCTATTTTACGGCAATATCTACAATGAAACTAAAAAACTATCAATTTGTATTAATTTTGATTATTGATAGGTTTTTATAATTTGTGTTCGGAACAGGTGGAAATTATAAAAAAAAAAATTGAAAAGTTGTAAAAAAAAAAGGATTAAATTTAATATAAGCTGTTACAAAATTATATTTATGTAAAGTAATGGTAAAAATATATTATTTAATTACTTATTATTATTACTAACTTGGTCCAAACTGCTCTCCATAATAGTTCTCATGCCATTAGTGTGTATTATGGATACTTGCACACATTGCCCATACAAATCGATGACAGCAAACAATCTTGAAGGTAAGTCACACGCAGCTATTCCCAGACATCTACCATTTATGTAGAAAAACAATTCACCCTAATAAGCAAAAATAGAAAAACGATTTACTGAAGGATTTCTATTTGTAGCAGAAAAATATTGTACAACCAAAGTTAATGGTTTTATAGACAATACCTTACAGGTCCTCATAACACCAAGAGTGTCTCCTTCTCTTAGTGTGTCCAATTCTGGGCCATATGAATTTATCAAAGTGATGCCATCTTTTACTATTGAGCTTCCAGACATAATCTGAGAAGATTGAATATATATAATATTGATCTGGACACAAGCCCTATTTTTCCAAGATCTTTGTGCGTTATTGTTAAAATTTCTTACAATAATTTCAAGAAGAAATAATTAATAATACATATTTGATAATAAAAATCTAAAGTTGAAATGAAACAGTGTTTTATTAAGACAAAAATTGTACCTCAAAAGTCTTACTGAACAATAACAATTTGAAAAGTTATTAGAATAAAAACATACCCAAGCAGTATTACGCAGTTTGGTGGCCGTGGCTGGTAGTTCCATATATTCAGGGTCCAAGGTGGTAACACCAATTTCGAGACTACCATTCCAGACATTGACCTTATAATAAACATTAAGAGGTATATTTTGATAGTTTTGTTATAATTTCTTTTACTTAGGTAGCTTATAATATTAAAAAATCTGTAATTTTCTTTTTATCTAACTCTTTGTGTGAATGTTACAATAGAGACTACATCTGAGAGTGTAAGCGGAAATTTTCAGATTAATTTGTCAATAAGGATTTGTGAACTATAACACCAAAAAATATGCAATCTACAAATGTTATAGAGTTCCTAATAATACTGTGGTTACAAATTTTCGGTTCATACCTTTCTATCGATGCAGACCTCAAACAAAACATCGTCTACTATACACTCAGCGCTTAATATAAGACCATGATTAAATTCAACAAAATTTCTAACAGCAGTTGAATTGTCGTGGAGAAGAGTCACTCTGTCACCACAACGTCTATGGAACCTCATTTTGAGGCCATGTCATTTACACTTCATTATAAACTTATGCCAATCCGTTAATATTAATATCATATATAATGTAAAGTTTCTTATAGGATCACCACACATGTTATAAATTAATGCAATTATCAGCACCCATTTCGCTTCAATAATTATCAATAACTAATAATGTGAAACCGGATTCATTCCATTGTTTAAAAAATAAATAAAACATCCTATTATATTCACCCATAATGGATTAAAAAGAAACATTAATAGCAAGTGCAAAATAATAAAATGCGAAACCCGAAATCTACCGAGTTATTGACTTAAAAATGGCCCCTTTTTCCACCCTCATGTGTTGCTAGCTTTTTCTTTTTAGAATCTAATCTATGGATATAGTCAACTATTGAATTGAATTGATGTTAGACAAATGTAGCGATATAAAATTACAGTAATTAGTTTTTGTGAAGTTAAGCTGAATAAAAGAGATTTATGGAATAGAATCTTGGTTTTATTTTTTATTTAACATTATAAAAATCTATTTTTTATTATTTATACCTATCTCTTTTTATTCACTGAACAAAAATGTGATTTGGTGAAGTTATTAAAAATAGACTGTTTATGTTAATTACAAGAGGACGGTGTAAATTTAAGATTTTATTTTTGTTTTTCAGCACAAAAAAAGATTGCTAACTGTTACAACGAATCAAACATTTTAATACAGACTACCGTGATCATGTTGGTCATGGTGATCTGCCCTTTCGGGATCCAGATCCGGCATTTCTTGTAGCTCGGTTTGTTTCCGATGGCGGGTCGTTATAGCCGCCTATAATTAGCCCATCTAGTTACAGCCTGCGCTCTTTGGTAGCGGCTGTTGGTGTTTGTAGTTGGATGTTTTCGAAAGACCAAGGCCAAGTAGCGCTCAAGTAACATTATCAACAATCTAATATCATTCTTCTGTCTCCAAAGTTGGTTTCTATTATTTAAATAAATAAGCTTGGCATGACTATAAACTATATTTTTTAAATTGAAAATTAAAATGGTTGTATTAAATTCGGTTCATATAATTTTCATTCGGAGTCAATTATACTAAAAGCTATCATATCAATAATTTTTTTTTTGAAGTTTGTAAATAAATATAGAAAATTTAGTGTATAGAACATATTTGGTACATTTACAAAAAGTTCAATATACGTTTTAATATTAAATTAAACTTTATTTGTATTTATAATTTTTGTGTTGATTGAGTATATTTTAGTATCGCAACTGGTGAGTCCAGTATTAAATCGAGTATTAAATCGAATCTTAAGATTTTTCTCAAATCAACCCTCCTAATATTTGGATTTTAACTATTAATTATAATACAATCACAAATTGTGTGTTGTCGGTATGACAAATCATCAAATATTTTTATTTGCACTCTCAAAGATTCATTCTTCACCCAAGATCATCAAATCGCATGAATAAAAACCAAAACATAGATGTTTTCAAGCTATCCCTTGTCTTTAATTCGGCATCAGTTGACGTTACAATATATTATGAATTTCATCTTATAAGTATAGTAATTATATAGAGTCTTGAAAATAATTTAGTTTTCTCCACTTTTTTCTTGCTTGGCAAAGTATAAATTTATTTAAGTACTGGATACCATTTTTCCTGAACAGTGCATTCCTTTTTATACATATAATATAAAATGTTCACCATTAAATAGTATAAGCATGTGTATCTACTCGTATATTGAAGCATAGAGAATATGCGCAAGACGAAGGTATTATATTCATTTTTATGACACAAGCAACTATTGCGATTTGCGGCTTTTGCCAGACCGATATACATTATAGATATTTCTTGTGTGTTAAGTCCTTGGAGAGTTGGTTTCAAGGATTGTTTTATTATGTTTTTATTTTAGGATAACGTCTACCTGTCCTAATAACTATAATATAATAAAATAAATGCATTTCGTTTTACTTATTTAAAAAACAAATGAAAAACTAAAGAAAATAATTTAAATATTTCTGTCTAGAAAATCATATTTATAATTATAGATTAAAATCATATTTATAATCATATTTATAATTAGCAAAATAAATAATCTCCTTTAATGTCTTTATTTTATTATAAATTAATATGCAGGCTTCAAGGCACTCTTCAGTCTGCGTGCATGCGGGGGGCTATAGTCTGGGTCGGGGACATGCGGCCCAGACCAAGCTTCCCGACGCCAGTGTGGTTCGCTAGAGGGAGTCACTGGGGGTTTCACTGGTATGGGACGCTTTGGTTCCTCCAGATAAGAGAAAGGCCGGGATCCCATGGCGGCGTTAGAGTTCATCGATGGTTTTAACCATGAATCCGAACGGTACGGTGTGCTGTAATGATTGATTTTGTTTTAGTCATGAACTGAATAGTCCATTGGATTATATCATTCAGATTATTTTGATACGTACTTTGTATAATCAGAGGCTTGGCTGTCTCTGTGACGATGTTGTGAATGTGGGGCTACTTCTTCGTGACCAAACACGGGATTTATATTTGATCTATATAAATAATTATTAAATAAAAACTAGACGAGAGAACATTTTTTAATTGATTAATTATAGATGTGAATACTGAGCGTCACTACTACGTCCACTTTAATGTAATTCAATGCAATTTCTCAAGAACTTGCGATTTAAATATTGTAAAAAAGGATTATTCCGACGTACCTAGGATAACCAGAGAGAATATCGTTCCGCTGTTGATGCCATGGGTTCTCTTGCCTCAATGGTTTTGGTGCACTGAAATATAATTAAAATATATATTTTTTTATATTACAATAGTTTTTGCTTAGACTTTCTTGTTTGAGAAAAGTTTTTATTCGGCTTCAGAACCTATCGTATTCAGTTTAGTATTCCTTTGGTCTTAGTCAACGTAATAATATTATGAATATAAAGCTATTTATGAAGTAATTAATTAAACTAATCACTTTGTACATTAGTCTCTATACTTACTCATAGCCGTTTAGAGCTCCCAATTTGTGAATTGAATGCTGAAACACGTTTTATACATTTAATTATGATCTTTATATGATTACTATTATTATGAATATTTCAAGTTTATATTAAAAAAAAAAAAAATATTTCAAGTTTACGCGCTCGCGCTACTACACGCTTATTAGAAATCTAATTTGTTGTCACATAAATTACGACTGAGAGTCAAATAGTCAGTACTAGGTATGAATCATTGTAATTTTATAGATACAAAAGTGATACCAATGAAGATTTTTGTTCATACTTATGCAATGTAATAATGACGTGCAACTAGATTCTGATATATCAAAAGTTGAATATTTAATAAAAAGTACTTTAACTCTGACGTTGCCTTTAGAAAAGATGATTTTTAAGGTAGATTAGAAGATTAAAGTTTTCACAAGTACTACACATTGAAATAAAACTATTTTTACGGATTTAACTCGCGTATATTGAATTAAATTTTAAATCTAATCCGTTTAATCTAACCTCCATCTCGTCTTACCGTGAACACGCTGCTGCAAAGCATTCGAAACGTCGGGTTAGATTTAAAAAATAAATTCTAAATTTAATTCAATATACGCGAGTTAAATCCGTAAAATAGTTTTATTTCAATTAGAAGATTAAATAAACCTTATATTTAGTATAACTATTAGTATTGTGTGTCGGTGGTCTTACATCGTCTTCTCTTGCTTGGTTTCGGTTTTCGACAAGATAAACGATAAGAAGGATTAACAGAACAACGTTGACAGCATGAGTGATGTAGCCCTTGAGACTGAAGCTCATAAGCATGAAAGCGCCGACACGAACCATCCCCAACTCAGCAGCAACTGTTGGGCTCTACAAAAAATAATAATAATAATAAAATTGATTATCTATAATCAATAATCAAATATTTACAAAACTAGTCAGAAATTCTCTCGTTCACGTATAATTTTAGTTTAGTCATTTGTAATTTAAATATTAATGTAAACCACATTGTAGGTTTTGATAACAACCTGCATATATTGTAAGTCCATTCCGAAGTGTGCTCCTAACGTTAAGTCCACTATCAAAGCACCCAAACTGCATCCAATAAAGATATATGTAACTATATCTACCATATGAGTGCTATCACTTCTTACCACTGTAAAAAAGATAGAAATATACTACTGTCACATGTTAGTTTCTTGAACATTTATTACACAATAATTAGAATAAGACCTGCAATTATAGTGACCGCTGCAAAGAAGTAAAGTGCACTAAAGCAAAGAGTTAGGATTGCAAGAATGAATACTGATTCCGATTTTGTTATGTTTGGAACATCTACATAATGCTGGCACTGGGAATCTGCAAAAAAAATGATAATATATATTATTAAATTATTCAATATATTCAATTCAATTATTCAATATATTCACATTTAATGTACATTGAACGAGGCATATAATTAGTAGTTATAGAAATAGTAGATAATTTAACATTCGTTTTCCCGATCGTGTTTCTCTTATTTGTTCTAATATTGTGCCAGTCAGCAAGGATGAAGGATACTTTAATTATTTTATGGTTCATAAGGGTCTTAATTTTACGAAAACCCACAAAAAATATTTCTGCTATTATTACAGAATTAAAAATTACAGGACGGATTTTGATTATATTTTATGAGATGTTGGTTGAGTCAAAATATAGAATTATTTTACTGTAGTTAAATATCTGTTTAGCAATGTAAAATAAACCTATTTAGCAATAATTACAATATACAATACAACTGATTTTGTATACACTTTATTGTTTGCGAGATTACTAAATTGAACAAGGAGAAGAGAGACTAAATGGCGGGCACCATCTATATATAAAAATATTATTTATTATATATAATAAATTTGTAAGCATTGTTTATATTTTTGTTTCTAAGAGACAGTATATTAACACTTACCTAGAATGTAGACCCTGAATATCGTATTCCAGAAGAACTGCCAGCCGTCAGTAATGGTTGTATCATCTCCCAAAAGACATTCATATCGGTAAATAATAACTAATAAGGAGCTCACTATACCTACTAATGAGCTGAGCTGCAAAATTATAATATTGATATTATTGTGAGGAACAGCTTCATGTACTATAGAGATGAAGCCAATTTATATTTAGTTTATTTTTTTTTTGAAAAAGTATATGAAAACCTTGACACAGATTTCTAAACAATTAATGATAATTTTGTCTTTCTGTATGTTTGCGAATTTGCAAAAACAAAACTCTAGACTACTAGTTTTAAAAAAAATACGATTTCTTAACTTCCAATAGAAGTTATAAATCATAGTGCCATTGTTTATATTTATATAATTTTATTATAATGTGTTATTCTTATTGCTTGGCCAAGAAATTTTATTATAATACTTGCTTATGTTTTTTTCTACACATACAACATCTTCTAATATGTATTTAATTATATATAACGAATTCTTATCAAATGGTAATACATATATAATAATGAACACAAAATATTATGGTACAAATTTCAGTACTACGACTTCGATTGTCTTAATTCTATGATAATTACCTACATGACATATGACAAATCGACGATTATTTATCATGGCTTAAGCATGTGGATTTGCCTATGAATAATGATTAAATAATATATCGATAATAAATGATAATAATAAATGTATTGATTTGAATACTTCATAAATTTATTGACAAGCAGACCAAAACCTCTTTAAATGTTTTTGCTAATTATGAGTATAAAGAATGAGAAGATCAGTAGAATTCTTATTTCGAGACTAATGTTTGAGATGCTGTTTTTTTATTTTAATGTTATTTCTTTATCTAATCTAAATAAAGAATCATAATAAGAAGATTACAAAAGTGATACGGTAAAAAGTTAAAATTAAATCTCTTCTTATATGCAAAAATGGTCATAGACCATTAATAAGAAAAATATGCGCCATAATGTAGGTAGGTAATACTAATAGCATTGTCATGAATAAAATTAACATGATGTAATTTTATTCATGAAAATACCATTAGCATTTTTATTATTAATATAATGGTATGAGATTAAAACAATGCTATCAGTACTTACTGATAGGATCGAATAAGTAGTCATGAATCACAACGGAAAAAAATCATTGCGATATTAATTTAAAGAATGGGTTTTATAAGAAAATTTTGCTGACAAAAATACAGCTGTAGAATAATTGATGTTACATTTACAATACCAAAAAAATGCTGAATAAGATATATGTAGGTATACTGATATAATTTGCGATCTACGCAGAATGTAGCTTAAGTGTTAAAATGAAGCACATGTTTCTACGAAATTAACATTTCTTTTTATATTACCTTACATTAAAACGCTTACGATATAACATTAAAACAATATTATTATTATTTTTAATGTTATATCTGAAACAATCGATGATTTATTTAATTAAAAAATTCGCTACGCTGCATAAAGTGGATACATGTATATGTTGACGAAATAGTTTTTATCCTGTCTAGATTTGGATCTGTCTGTCTGTCTAGCGTCGTACCTCGTCGATGGACAGACAGAACGGTACAAGAAGCTTAATCTTAGTCGCATAGCAATTTTTGTTCGAGCACAATATTACCATATTATTAGACTGACAATTATGTATTACAAATTCGAAATATGAAACAAATATCAGGTACTATGGCGGTACTTACTACGGCAATGCCTCCGGAGATAGATGCGGTGACAACCAACTCCGGGATAACTTTTATTTTATTTGTTTGCATGTTTATTTTTTTAATTATTGATCACAACACGTCATGTCGGTCTACTGGCTGTGCGTGAAGGGACTATATCAATGTTAATCGCATCACGATAATAATTATCGGCACCAATAAACAATATTATCTTTTTGTACGTCGATTATTGTTAAAACTTTGTTAGAAATCGCAAATCTCATACGTGATACTTACCTGAAAATATTTAAATTGTTATCTGAGAACTGAATAATAATTACTGTTTCTGTCAAACTAATTATAGCTAAATGATGTTAAGAAATATATTGTAAAAAGTTATCTTCCATTATATCCTTTTCCCTGATCGATGAACATTAGTCTATCAGTTATTATCACACATTCCATTATAACAATTTTGGGAGATAATCATAAAATTGAACATGTTGATACACATATATCTAATTTAGTTTTAAGTCGTTAATTGAAATGGATTAGATTTCTTTTTTATGCTTATATGAGGCAAAGTTACTCCGTTTAATAACCTTTTTGCTTTTGTAACTTCACATAAAACCTCTCTTATAACATTAAATGTGTATGTCAAACATTAGACAAATATTAAGTCAATCTAAACTAAAACCATTTCAAACAGGAACAAAAATCAAAACTAAAAGTATTTTATTTACAAAAATGTAACAGTATAATAAATAACCTTAAAATGTTATGCCCACACCGGGGGCACTATTATCAGGATTGCTGGCAGCCGCTTGGTTGTGGAGAATCGGCAGTTCCGTGTACGCAAGTTACTCACTGTCTGAAGCTATAACCCCGACATGTTTTGGGAATGGAGTCAAGGTGACTCTGACTGGACTACAGATCTTCATTGCGATAATCCTGGACTTCATACCCTTGTCCCATTTCCCCCGCGTGAGCCTCGCTCATAGAATAATTACCATTCCATCGCAAGCCTACTGCCTGTACTACGCCAATAAATATATTGGACCAGTCCTTGACAGCCGACGCGTCACGATTATCATATATATTGTTTCATTATTGTGCATATTAGAAACTGTTTATAAAATAAATCTTGACTGGAACAGAATAGAATAAAAACAGAAATTAAAAAGCTTATATTTAATTGTATTATAACTCATAATTATTATTTTTATCTAGTTATCTAGATTACCTTGAAATACGTTATTCAGAACAAGTTAGAAGAACCATTTAGATGTACTTATGCTACTTACTACAGTACAAATTTAATATTTTATCCGTTCAACTGGGGTATTGCAAATAAAAAACGGTTACATTTTAAAATGTTTTACTGAAATTGCCAAGGATTCTCAAAATGTATATATTTCTAAAACAAATTAACTAATTATATAACTTATCGTAACCTCACTAGACAATGAGGAACGTAAGTCCATTTCAATGTTTCTCAATAATTCAATTGAATATTAATTATAAAATATTAATTATTAAAAAATTCACAAATTATATCGATTTAATAAATTATACATATTCAAATATATAAATAATTATCCTATTTATTCTAAATAATATTATGTATTGTATTCTCAATAAAATTTCCAACTACAGAAATTTTAAGAGAATAATTAAAAATAAAAATAAAAAATTCGGCAAATATTATAAATATAAATAGATCTAATGTAGAAAATTATGAATACTGGTAAATATAAGTTATAAAAGTATTAAAAACCTCCTAAACTAAATGACATTACCTAAACATTGTCTGATTGATAATTTTTAATGATTTTCTTATAACTCAGTACAAGACGTCTGACTGCATTAGCGGAGCTGAAATGAATCAAAAATATATGTCTTATTATATAAAAATAATATCGCTTAAATATTTTTTTTTATTCAAAGCATAATTTGGTATACCAAATTATAAAAAGAAGTAACATATAATCACAAAAAAAAGTTACAGAAAAAGAATGGTCATAGCTCAGCTCTTATGTATATGAGATTTAAAATAAAAATTTTACAAACCGATAAAAATAATAAAAAACTAACACAGCCTTGGTAGTTGGGACATGTAGTTTTTCTTTTGCGTTAATGAACTCAGACTAGAGGCTGCTCGATGTACAGCTGAAACAAATAGAAATGAAATTCATTAAAACATACTTGTACCATAAGGATATAATGTGGCTTTATTATTTACAGTATTCCCACGCATACTTATTTATTAGTATTCTATATTATTTCTATCTCTATATGTCTTTTCACTCACACGCCTTCCTAGTCGAATGTATTGCAGTATAGTCTGGTAGTGGGACCGGGGGCAGATCTTCGTCTGGCGGCAGCTGGTCTCGCATGCGGTGGGCGAAGGCCGGTATGTAGGCCCAAGGCAGCTGACCCTGTAGCTCTGCTGCAGTATCGCGCCGTCTGTAGAGACGATCCTTATTTTATTTAATTTAAGTCTGCATATCACTGGGAGATTAACCCTTTTGTCTTTTGTAATATATTGCCGTAATAAGGACACAAAAATTCCTAAATTACCCGCGGTTTAAAGCCGGATTACCGTCTTGAGAGTCATTGAGCTGTGGTAGTGACTGTGAGGTTCGAGGCGAACTGCGGCTGGTGTCGACGACAGCGTGGTCGAGCCGCCGCTGCTGCTCCGCTATCATATTCTCCAATCGTTGTGGCAATGATAATAAGTTTTGAGGAAAGTTTACGCTCCGTTTCTTGTCTCCTTCTGCGTGTTGTAGTTGAGGTGATCTGTGGAAGTAAAAATTCTTTTTATTAAGGACTTTGTTTTAGAATCCATAGTCACCTTTATTCTATATAAGCTTACCGCTCAGGTGAATGATCTAGAGAATCCAAAACTGAAGGTCGCCGTGGCGCTTGTTGCCCTTTAGCAAATAAAAGTCTTTTCATAGTTCGAAAAGCGTGATTGAAACCAGCACGTGGTATTTTAGTAGTTCCATTACCACGAACACTAGAATCTTCTGTATCTAATCTAGTACTAACACTCGCTTCAGTTATGTTCGTTAGAGGAGCTGATACTATACCGGTTCTTTGTTCGGAAGCACTTCTTGTATTACTTCTTATAATAGGTTCGGATACACGTCTAATTTGTTCGTCTGCTAGTTCTGGTGTTTGAGATCGGGTAATTTGCGTCGAGGCAGGTCGTGGTGGTGGTATTGCCGAAGTCTCAACCTGTCAGATCATATTAATTTATTATTGATTGTGATAAAAAAAACTTTCGAATAGCTCTTCTATATCTATTTGTGATTTCAAAGATTCGCTTTACAAGTAGAAACGACTTCACAATTCACTAGTTAACAAGGATTCTACTTAGGAGAAAGGATGATATAAAATCTTTAATTATTTAGAATAGAGATGTTTGGATTATATAGAAATATAATTTGATATTTTTTTTAACACAAATTTCTGAATAATATATTTTTTAACAAAAAATTCACAAGTGGAGAAAATAGGCTATAATAATAAAATGGATACAAAAATATATGTGCACGTATTGAATACTTACAACAGTGATATCTCTTTTAGGGGTGCTTTTGTTAAGCACCACAGTTACTATAAGAAAAATATTAGTTAAGAAGAAAATAGCAAAGCGCGAGTAGAGAACAACCATGATCCAGGCTGCGGGGCTGGTGTCCAGCTGCGTGTTGCCAGTGCCGCTCACTGTCCCTCCGATGTAGTCCATCATATCTGACAATGTCTTAAACAAAATTGTTAACTAAGTTATGAGACCAAAGTTTTGAGTATCAGTTTAATATTTAGATTAATTTATTACGCACATGCGTGTAGTTCGGCGGGATATTAAAGATATGGTTACATATAAAATAACTTAAGCAGATTTGATTATATATTTTCTTAGAAATTACCCGTGTATGAAAAGAGTCGTTGGCAAAGATCACAGTGGCCACAACATCACAAGCGCACACACCTATGGACACAATGACCCAGGGCCATCTCAGGGGTTTGGAGTAGTCAGGCTTTACTCCGCCAGCTAAAATAATAACATATTACAACTCTTGTTCCATACCATACATTTTCAGAAATCAGTTACCTAAAAATAGTTTTATTTGATTAGAAAAATACTATAAAGTAGCTTAACTTACTCATTAATATAATACTAGAGAGGAGCCAAAGAACGCTAAGTCCTAAGCTGGTACAGTTTATGTAAAAAGTGCGTGTGACAGTAATTGGTTCTTTGGATAAGAGCACAAACGCCTGATCTGGAAGACTGTCTATCACTTTGCCGATATTGATGCGAGTACCACAATCTGGATCTAAAAAATATTACTTCTGAATGACATTAATCAGCTTGGATAATTATTCATAGAGACACTGATAACATTAATAAAATGATCTTTTTCGTATTTGTTTGTATTACTTACTGTGAAAATACATAATTTTTATGTAGATTAGCAGCGGCAACTGTCGTAGATAATCGATGAGGCAATAGTATTGTGCTATCGACAGTGAGCTGAAAATTGCTTGTGTGATGGCTTGAAGCTGGGAAAACATTAAAAATAAAAACATGTAACAAGTTAGTCATTTATAGTTATTTATTAGTTAGTTCTCATACGATATCTAAATTCTACAGTTAATATTGTAATAACAAATAATTATTTAATTTACTAAATATTTTATGAGGGATCCATGTAATTTACGCCGTCTTTTGTCTTGACGAGGCATATCTTAGATACATTTGTTTTTTTTTAATTGGTCTGTTTTGGGTTGAGGTCAAGTAAAAAGAAATATAATTAAGCCAGCATTGGCCTAGCGAACACACGAACATGTGATAATTGTAGACTTATTTAAAAAAAAATGTTATCATCTAATACTAGCATCCTCTGTCCTCCGGAGACACACACCTTAGATAAATGTTAATTCAGAGGATGAATTTTGTTATAGGTACCTACAACAAAATAGGTACCTACAAAAAAAAGACAAAAAAAGAATTCTTCAGAAAGAACCGAGGCTAAGAATTGCATGGAGATATTGTCTTTATATGTCGTCTTTGGCTACGTATAAAAAAAAAATAAGTATGTAATCAGTTTTCATGATATGATACTTTAACAGTATGAGTTTGCATTTACTCTTTCACTAGGAATATATCTTTTATACTAAGACGCATCTAGTTTCATAAGTTTCTGGCTACGTTTTCAATTGGATTGTGCATTCCCTTCCAATAAAAGATAATAATTTTAATTAATAATAAGGTGGTTTTAAGAAACCGTGTTTATAAAATAATTCGTAGAGAGAACAGAAAAATTATAATAAAATAATTCGTTCATCACTAGCCTAAAAGGATATCATTACAAGAACAGTAAATTTCTTATCAGCAGTGTATACCTATACTCGAGGGGTTTCTAAGGGCTCAATATTAGGCCCACTTCTGTTCCCTACATACTGCCTACTTTTATAATGATACTTATACAGTATAGTATAGCTTGATTCCTAATAATGATCTTTAATATTTAAATCAAGAAAGCATCAAGTAATGTATGACGATGTAATCATGCCTGTTGTTTTATGTCGATAGGAAATATGCTCACCTGGTGCTAGTTACCAGCACAATATAGATAAAATAATTAATTTTGACTCAAAGTTGACTGAAAACAGTACTATTGTACTATTACATGGAGATGGTTTGTCGATTAAGAAAATTGAAATAATTAGTAATATTGAAAAATTATTGAAATTACATAATAAGAATAATTGTAAAATTGTAATTTGTGCATTTCCATATTCATCTTCTTATTCAGACAAACAAAATAAATATATATATAATTTAAATTTGACATTATATAATTTGACATACCGTCATAGTGATGCATTCTTTTACTTTGATGTAAATAAATTTATTTATAATAGGTTTAGGATGACAAAAAGTACAATGTATCTGCCTTTATATTATAAAAAACAAATTGCTACTTTAGTAGCATTTAATTTAAAAAACTTCGTTATAACAGATATAACGAAAAATAAATGTACTTTAAATAATATATTACTGACAGAACATAAGCGTTCCACTTTAAACTAATGGATAAGACAAAGCCTAAGTTGTTAAATATTGTCCATCAAAATATACAAGGCTTAGGTGGCAAGGAATTGGAAGTGGAACTCTTTGTTCAAAAATATGACATAAGTTTATTGTGCATTACAGAGCACTGGTTATCAAAGAATAACAATATTATAAATGTAGAAAATTATAAATTGTCAAGTTCGTTCTGTAGAGAGAAAGCTATTCGCGGTGGCTCACTTATCTTAGCTCGTAACGATGTAGTGTTAAAGTCTCGATCAGATATAGTGGCGCTCTCTGTCGAGCGAATTATTGAACTATCCTGCATTGAGCTCAATGAACATATTATTTTGTGCGTGTACCGACCCCCCTCTAGTGACTTTGATGAATTTGAAAACAAAATGGAGGATATTTTAACTAAGCTTTGTCATAAAAACAAGTCCGTGATTGTTTGCGGTGATTTCAATGTAGATATATTACAAGAAAATTCGTCTAGTGTACGTTTATTAAATTTGTTTAAATCTTTTAACTTACTGAACGTCTTTTTTGAACCTACTCGTATTACTAGTATTTCCGCGACTTGTATTGATAATGTGTTCTGTCGCTGTAACATTTATGAAGAAACAGTAATGACAAATTTAAGTTCAGACCACTGTGGTCTAAAATTTTCTCTATTAATTAATCACGAAAGTGAAAAGCCCCAAAAGTTTACTTGTAGACCAATTACAAAAAACCGGGTCCTAACATTTAAGAATAATGTTCAGCAAAAAGTGGGTAAAGTAAACATGAGCGATGATAATCCAAATAATTTATATAATAACATTTTCGGTTTTTTGTTACAAGAATTTAATAATGTTTTTAAGCCAAAAACTATGACTAAATATCTAAAACTTAAATTTAGTGATTGGGCTACCGTGGGAATATATAAAAGTAGAGATAAGTTATATGATTTATATAGTAAGAGGCAATGGAATCAAGATCCGGTATTCTTGAATAAAATTAGGATTTTTTCTAAAATATTTAAGACCGTTTGCATACAAGCTAAGTCGATTTACATAAGAAATAAAATCTTAAACTCATAAAATAAAATAAAGGCAACTTGGGATGTTTTATCTAGTGTTTCTGGGAAAAATAGGGCTGCTAATGGACCTATTAAGTTAAAAATTGATAATATTGAAATAAATTCAAATTCAACTGTGGCGGCTATTTTTGAGACTTTTTTTAACGAAATTCCTTTAACAGTCACGGGTAATTTAAATTCTTCACCACGTGATGCAATCGTCGAATTGACGAATAACGTAAGAGTCAGTAATAAATGTTTTGTTTTTAAACCTGTTACATCATATGAAATTGTTAAAACTTTTAGAAATCTAAATATGAAAAAAACCGGTGATCTTTGGGGTATGTCAGTAAAATTACTAATAAGTATTATAAATGATATTGCTCCACAATTATCCTTAATTTTTAACAAATGTATTGAAACCGGTACTTTCCCAGACTTAATGAAAAATAGTAAAGTAGTTCCTTTGTTCAAAAGTGGCGATAGACTAATTCCCGGAAATTATAGACCTATCTCTATTTTACCCACTTTAAGTAAAATTTTCGAAAAAATTATACTAAACCAAATGTCAGAATTTGTTTATAGCAATGAAATCATGCATAGTGAACAATATGGTTTCACCAAAGGCAAATCAACAACTGATGCGGGTGCCGCGCTTCTTAAGCATATTTACGACGCATGGGAAAAGTCACAGAATGCAATCGGAGTGTTTTGTGATTTATCTAAAGCCTTTGATTGCGTGGACCATCAAACATTACTTTGCAAACTTAATCACTATGGCGTGCGTAATGCTGCGCTTGATCTTATTGCCTCTTACTTGAATCAAAGAGTTCAGACGGTTGATGTAAATAATTGTAAATCGGTTGGATCTCACCTAAAAATGGGTTATCCACAAGGATCTATTCTAGGCCCTTTCTTATTTTTACTCTATATTAATGATTTGCCCTTTTACGTAAAAGGACTATGTGACATTGTACTTTTTGCTGATGATACCTCACTTATTTTTAAAGTTGATCGTAATAAACCTAATTTTGACAAAGTTAACTGTGCTCTGTCACGTGTTCTTCATTGGTTTGAAATTAATAATTTGGTATTAAATACTAAGAAAACTAAATGCATGGAATTTACACTTCCTAATGTAAAAAGTCGGGATTGTAGTTTATTCCTTAACAATGAAGTGTTAGAACTGACTGACTCGACAACTTTCTTAGGTATAACTTTAGATAAAAAGCTCCAGTGGAACCCCCATCCCAACTTAGCTCAGCTGTCTTTGCAATTAAAAAAGTAAGACAATTAACAGACGTTAATACGGCTCGACTCGTTTATTTTAGTTATTTTCACAGTATATTGTCTTACGGTATCTTACTATGGGGCAGCGCTGCCGAAATTAATTCTATATTTATTTTACAAAAACGAGCTATACGGGCTATTTGTAACTTAAAAGCTAGAGACTCCCTAAGAGAAGTTTTTAAAGAAATCGGTATTCTTACGGTCGCTTCTCAATACATTTTTAATAACTTACTATATATACGCCAAAATTTAAATGACTATAAAAAAAACAGCGACAGACATACTATCAATACAAGAAATAAAAATAGGCTCGTAACGCCTAAATTTAGACTTCAAAAAGTTAAGAAATCCTTCATGGGCTTGAGTGTACGCATATATAATAAGGTTCCACAAGATATCTTAGATCTTCCTTTTCTTGGTTTCAAATCTAAAATTAAAGGTATATTATTAAATAAATCTTACTATAACATTCAAGAGTTTTTGGTTGATCGAAATGTGTGGAACTTGGGTCATTGTATCATAAATCTTGGGTCATAAATCTGTATTGTATTGCGAATAGCTAGTAATCTCCGCAATTTGTTTTTTGTTGTAAATTAATTTTGCTTTATCGACCTTCTGCATCACACCGATTCCTTAGAAGTCACTACTTGCGGTAGCATCGGGAGTCGGGTTGCCTCCCTCCCTCAAATATGTGCGAAGGGGGTGATGGCTGGCTCTTGTGTTATGCTCGTGAACGGGTGCTGCTTGCGGTGACTGGTTGTGTGGCAGGCCGAAGATTTATATATATATATATATATATATATATATATATATATATATATATATTTACTGTTATTATTATTTAATTTTCGTTGCCTGAAATCATTGGGCTTCTTTTCCGATTGATTGCGACGGTTCTAGTTGTTCCAAAATTGCATTTAAGTTTATAAAATAAATAAAATTGACTCATTTGCAGGGTTGATGTTATAATTTATAAGTCAAACATTGTTAAATTTTATTTAAAAAGAGCAACTGTTGAGTTTCTGGCCAGCTCCTCTCAGCAGAACAGCATTCCGAGCTGGTGGTAGCTTACTCACAGACTGACTATACTGACCAATTTAATGTAATTGACGATTCAAAAGTGCGTGTAAATGCCTACTTGAATAAAGATATTTTGAATTTTGAATTTTGAATTTTGAAAGCAGACAAGCCTACGTCCTACAGGACATCTGATGGTGAGTAGGTAATCAACGCCGTACACGGACCTAAAGTGGATTTTTCTTATTAACCTGCATTAGTTTAAGTTTATTAACCTGTTACTTATTAACAAAAAGTTATTCGATTTTTAAAAACCCTATAGTTTTTAATTTCAAATATAAATCAAGTGCAAACGAATATCCTGTTCGCGAACTATTCGGTAGTGGTCGACAGCCGAGGTTCGCTGTCGAGCGTAATTCCAAACATGCTCGAAAGTGAGGCCGTTTAGATCACCATGGCCCCCTTCTGTGAACCAGTCATTGCCGCGAAGCAGGCTGCACGTCTCACTGGCCCTAAGGGTTGCCGTTGGTTTTTAGTGGGCAGCCTTCAAAATAGCAGCGGTTTCTATGCTGCCGGTAGTCCCACATAACGCAACGCAAAAAGAGAAATATATATATATTTATTAAAGTAAGAATAAATATTATTTATAAAGTGTTTAACGACAAGTTTAGTTATTGTAAACATATATGCAATAGAAATTAGCACATTCATGCAAATAAGTGATTTATTGAAATAAAAATATTTATATTATTATGAAGAGAAAGTGAATTTCAAATGTAAGAGTATTATCAAGAATCGAAGGTATTTCTTAACAATGCGTCACACTCATACGTCAAAAATGTCATTTTTCTATGACGAGTAAACGATTAGATAAAATTAATCTATATAATATATAGAAATACCTAAATAAAACTGGCATGTCCTTCTCCATAATCGTCATGCCTTAAAGTATAGGTATGTATGTTCGCCGGAATCAGAAACACTCAAAACATTTTTGACTTCTAGATTAGAAGAAGAAACGTGTGTGCATTTTTTAAAAATAAAACAAAATAATATTAAAAAAATTAAAGTTATTTAAGCAACCGTTGAATTTCGAATACCAACACGTGACAATTTCACAAATATCATTGTAATATAAAAAGTACGAACTTAAAGATTGGTGTAAAATTAGCTTAATAAATATAAGTGAAGTATCTGTCACGTACGTACGACCTGTTTAGGATGAAGCGTTATCAGCCCGCGCCTGCGTCTCCAGTTATCATTATCAAGAAGACGGGAAAGATAATTGTTCTCGCTTCGGCCAAAATTCCTGCGTTCCACTTTTATTGTTAATTTACGTCATGTTATTACCCTATTATCGTTTATTATGATAATTTATAGTTATAAAACATAACTTGTTTTTAGTTTTAAGTTATATGAAAATATATTCCTACATTTATATTAAAACTTTTAATTGTATGAATTTTCATTCCTTAACGCGATGACTAGTATTATTTTTTTATTTACTTAGTATAAAATATTACACAAGAACATTCCATAGGAAAAATCGAATAAAGACAGAAAATAGGTCTAAATATTTTGAACGAACAATCGCAAAGCTAGTGATATACTTATAAAATAATATCAATCGCTTGCAAATTAAAAAATTATGTAAATGTATAACATTATTGAATGTATTCGCAAAATCTAATATATCTAGATTAGTTATTAATCGCTTAGCTTTAACAACCAGCTTTAGAACCACCAGTTCTGAGACAACCACTTTTCTCTAGTGCCCACATGTCATTCATTGGTTATTAGTAACTATAATTAACAATGATACTTTGTTTAGAGAAACCGTCCTAATGAGAGGCGATACTTAGTAAGCCATACAGTAACATTCAGAAAGACATTAACATGTCATTGAAGTAAAATATATATTAAAAGAATTCTTATAGTGTTTCGATTAAGGATGTCTCTTAAATTATGCTTTAGTTTTCCCAATACTTATTAACTTAGTTTGTACATTGTATTAAAAGTTATTAATTACTTTATTACTTACCAGGGTGATGACACCCGCGAAGGCCATCACTTTTCTCCCCATGTTTGATTTAAATCTGCTTCAGTCACTAAATTCACTATACTAACATTTTATAGCATTATATTTTTTTACTTTGAGCGGACTAGTTAGTAGCGATGCTGGTTCTATGAATTCACAGCCAGCATCGCACTGCGCTCCACAATCTTTCGATTCTCAGGCGATAAGATTTACAATCGGAACTAGATCAGATAGTACCAAATGTTTCTTATTTCGTGTGGTATGTCGCTAACATTACACTCTTTCAACATTTTAAAAATATATATCCAGGAGACAATTTGAAGGAGAATTTGCAAAATCCTGGTTTATATAGATAGTCCTAACAAAGCAAATAGATTAGAACATTAGTTATTATTTCGAAATATGGCTAGTTTATTTTTATTAAAAAATATTTTTTCTTAATAAGTCATAATGAACCTAACCATGTCAATTATCATGATATCATGTTAATGCTAAACTAACGCAAGACTTTAAATATTGTAACAACTGCAATCTTTACCAGATGTTGAGTGTATTTTATCTGATTAAGTATTAACATAAGAAAAAATATGTTTAATTTCAAGGTATTGTAACTTACTTAATAATTACTATGTACTGTTGTCATTCTATGAATTACTCCCATTATCATCTTTACAGTTGATAGTTTTAATAATATCTTACTTGGAGATTTCAAAATGCAATGGAGAAAATCTTACAAGAAACCTTACTGGCCCTAAAGATATGTAAGTAGATTTATATATTAGACGCGAAAAGTATAAAAAATATTTAATTTACTGATTCTAGCCTACTAATGCTTCTGCTAATTTACTAATTTAAAAACATTAAAGCCCAGTTCAAAAGAATTAGTCATCTTTATGCTCCTTGGAAAACTTGACCTTGTTGAATGGATGCTATAGGTTTTTAAAAAAAAAACATTTTATTATATAAAATTTATTGAATTTAAAACTATATCCATATTGTTAAAAGAAAATATTTTAATATTTTGTTTATTATTATCAGGTACGTGGTACGTGCTACAGTCTACCAAGTTGGCATCCTCACTAACAGAACCAACGATACTGTGGAGCCGTTAGTACTAATTTATTTTATTTAAATTAATTATTTTTATTGGTTTTAATTATTTTTATTTACTACAGCTACTTAATAATAAAAATAAGAATACATTATCTTTTTTCGAAATTATGTTTAAATATACATAAGAATAATTATAGGTATGTATCACATAAAAGATTGTAATATTATCTAGATTCATATTCTGTAAAATCAGTGTCTTGTGACATTTCTTTCTATGCTTTTCATTGCAAGTTTTAAAGTGTCTTTTCAAGTTGTTATTTGCAGGTATTCATAAAAGTGCAGCGACACTATTCAGAAACACTGTTTGTATAGAACCTGGTTTGCAGTGTAGAATACCTTTTGACAAACAAACAGACAATTTAAACAAACAGACAAATAGATATTTACATGAATAGTAGTAAAATTATATTTGGTCTGGACTCATTATGACTTAATATATCTCCAATCTTAGGATAAATACTCACCAACAATGACTTTTGGTTTAGTAACAGGCCTCATCATCTTTGACAGGGTTTTGCGAATAATGTAAAAAAGATCAAGATAATGCTATTACAATTTCAGGGGTCGCCAGGAGGCAATAACTATTTATCACAACAATGGCTCTAATTTTGATTTGAGTGCAATACACAACCCTCTGTTAACCAACATCACAGCGGAAAAGATGGTAGGTGTGGCACCTGTTAGTAACGAGACGGTGCCATGGAACACTTTCAGGCAATTAGTGGTACCACCAGGTGAACTACTTAATAACATTACTATTAGATTTTTAATATTATTATACCAAATATTTAATATACATTATTACGAAAACAAGAAAGCAAGAAAAGCTTGCTGTTTGTTCTAACTTTACTTCAATCTCTAATTGTTAAGATATTTTATATATAGATATATATGAAAAAATATTTATTAAGACTAGTCTTGATTAAATTCCTATCTTTTTTTTAAGAAATCTCGAAAACTTCAAAGCACAGTTCAATGGAAAATGACACCGAAGAAAAAAGGTCAAAACGTGATGTGTCTAAGACCCCGGTGGAAATAGTGAGGGGAGCGGCCGTCATCCCTTCGGAGGCCGGAATTCATTCCATTGCATTACCACCCTTGATAGCTCTTAACAAAAACCTTTCTAAAATTCCAGTACCGATTCCTAATATGTCAGTTGTCAGCTACGCTAAAGTCGATACTTTGATTCATTCTCCATAGTCGACTTAAGGTTCTTGTACTTAACAATGTTTACTTAATGTTTTATAGATTGTAGATGATGTAATCGTAGAAAATAAAGAATATGAAATACAGAAAATAGTTTTTTTTTGTAAAATCTAAATGTCAAAATTCGTATAATTCATATCATTTGCCCTGTTACGAATAAATAAAAAAACAAAACCCGAAAGATAAATTATTAATTTGTAGATTTGCGTCAATAAATAAATATAGCAGGTCGGGCGAAACAAAGACTTGAGTAGAGAACCTCACACCGCATGTCCAAAATCGACGCATGCGTGGCGTTGTAATGATTTGTCGCTCACAGATTGACGAAATTAGTAAAAAGAATGCCGTATTACAGAAGCATAAGGTGCAAAATGTAGTAATGTTTGTGTCAGTAAAAGGAGTGTTTAAGTCGGGTTGTAGTCAAATGTCAGGTGAGGAGACACGACCACGCTGACGATGAACTCTCCCAAACTAAATGAGAGATGTCCGAGCAGTCTTAGCACCAGTAAAAAACATCTGAGCACTGAATCCAAAGAAGACTCCCTCGACAATTCTGTAAGTAAGCGCTTTGACCTGGGTGGATAACAACCATGCGACTATAACTTTTAAACGGTGGCCCTGAAACAACATTGTTCTTATTTTAATAAGTAGCATCTGAACATTTCCATAATGCGCAATATTGATTTAAATTATATTTGTCACAATTGAACACAATGCGAATTGATAATAGGTATATTTAACCTTCATGTATATAGTTAATAAAATAAGACATATATTTATTCTAAATAAAAATAAAATAGACAAAATTAATTGAACTATTTTTTGAGGAACAACAGAAAGGTGAATGATCTCCTCGGGGTTGTTGACATGCGTAAAGAAGTAGCGCGCCAATATAGATATTTTCATAAGAAATATACTATTTATAGAACCCTAAGTAATGTTTAATTTACAATGTAAAACATATCTTTAAAATTTAACTTTTTTACTTATATTATATAGATACGTGAATCTTTAAAATCCGAGAGGACGGGAAAAGAAGAGGATTGTCGGCGAAGGACTATTATTGTAGAAAAGAAAAATGGCAGCTACGGGTTTACGTTACAGAGCTACGGCATACATTATAAGAAGGTAAAATAAAGTTCTCCATTACTGTTGTATTTGGTTAAATAGGATTTAGAGATATAAACCATTTAAATCCAAAAGGATGCGCTTTGCTGTAGCTATAAGCGAATTCAATATATATTTATGTACGTGTACTTTTATATTTTAAAAAAGTGTTTGTTTAGAAATGTACTATTAGAGGCCGTTTGTATATTTCAGGAGCAAGAAATAGAGGTTATCACATACGTGGACCACGTTGAGGCTGACGGTCCTGCAGCTGCTGCAGGTATGCGCGAGGGAGATGTCATCCTCTCCATTAACGGCACTGACGTGGAACGTGCAGACCATGCTACCATTGTAACCGCCATTAATGCTTGCGACTCACGCATGCGTATTGTGGTTATATTTGAAGATTGCGTTCGAAAGGTAGAGCTTCACTTGAAGTATATTACCATCCAACGTACGATACAAAATAAAATGCGGGAGTTAGAACAACTAAGCGTTCGTGAGAGGCAAGTTTTTGATTCGAACTGGAAAACTCACAGCTTACCTTCACAAAAGAAGAAATCTTCACCCTCAGACATAATATCAGACAACGAAGAAAATATTGCTGACAATATTAATGGTACTTATTGCAGACCAACGTTATCAAGTGAGAACGTCACTGCCGCAAAACCACCCCAACCAAACGTGTTCATGTATCAGTACTTAGATCCGAGATACGGGGCATGTATTATTCAGCCTAATTTACGCACTGGAGGTTTTGTCATCACAGTAGGGTCTCCAAGAAATAGAAGAGACTGTCATCACTATGTAGTTAAAACATCTAATGAGTGTCACCGAGCTTCCGAGGTTTATAAGCCGGCTAACGGAAAGCACACAAAGACTCACAGAAGCAGTCACAGTCATGGTTGTGCTCCTTGTATGCCAGCTTATAATAGTCAGGACGCAAATAGTCTTGAAGCATATGATCTCGCAAGCCCTTGTTGTGATCCACATTGTGTGCCTAATTCAAGAAAGAAAGTAAGACGGAAGAAAGAATGCTCCAAAGAACATAAAAGAAAAGAAAAATACCAACAGGTCGATAAATCCACACAGAAACCAGATACATGTTCCCACACAGTAACACATCATACGAAGAAAGTGTGCGTCTCTGGTCATTGTTCTGGAAGATATCGTTACCTTACCACTGAATCTACCCAGACAAGCCAGTGCAGTTTGCAATCGTATGCCACCAGCAACGCCACCGTACCATGTGATAACTCGGCCTCTAGTTATAGTACCTCGCTAAGTAGTGATACCCTTTTTTGGGATAACGACCGCACAGAAGTAAAATCTTCGCCTAAAATTCAGTATCAAAGTTCTCACCAACATGTTAAACCAAAATCCTGGGATAATTTAACTACAAAGGCTATTGGAGGATATGGTTTTGGTTACGGATATTTAGATACAAGCGTTAAACATACAAATAGATCTAAAAGTCAAGGCAGAAACCACAGCGGACGTAGCTCCCAAAGCCACCACGATTATCAGCATCATGTCCAGGAAAAGCACACACATAGACAAAATGGCACGCCACATCACTATCCAGTCTATGGAAGAAGTCACAGTCATTGTCCTCCTACTAAATCAACTGAAAGTTTAATTGTAGTACCTAAGTACCAATTAGAAAGTAGTGGATCAGAAAGCCGGTTAGCATGCGAGTGTGCTGACTCGGTCGAGTACTACCGCCGGGTTAATACTACCAAAAGCCCAGGAGAATCACAAGCAACCTATTATTCTCAACGTTTTGTATACCATGGTCATTCGTACAAAAAGAAGGATGCCAACCTCAGCTCGGAAATAACTAGGTTGTAAATAGTTTGTTCTACTGAAAGCCTTTGCTTATTTTCGACTCCTCTCATTATCAGTTGTTTGGTTTAAATAAACAATCTTTCCATTAGAATTCGGTTTTAATAAGATTACACGAGCTAATATGCAAATAATTATGTACTTATGAACTACATGTCCGTTTCAATCTCAATTTAATAGGGCGGGAATTTACACTTAGGTATAAAAACATTACGAATTCATGTGTCATGATATTTTTTAAATTGTATCATGTTGTTCAACAATTGTAGTCCCTTTTGAAAACATTTTGTCAGCTTTATACTCGTTGATTTATAGTTTGGAATAAAAAAAGATTACTAACATTCGTTTTTTTTTGTACTGTAACTATGAAAATAATTACGACAGTGAACATCAAACTTAACAACATAACCTGTACCTAATAATCCTAACATCTTAAAACAGTTATTGGAGTTTAATTGTTCTCATTGAATTTTCTATAATACCTGCCCTGGTCAATTACTTGACCAGGAATTGATTTATTTAGATAATCACCATATTATTAAAGATATTTTTTTCAAAAATCATAATCCTACCTTTTTGTTTGAGAAGTGAATTAATAGAAAAACAAACAGATAATAAACTATGGTTTAATGGACTTCGTGATTTACTTAAGAACAAATACTTTTTCAACAAATAAGTATATATAATTCAGATATTTGGAGGGTTTACTATTATATGTATAGATGTCATTATGAACTCTGATAGTTAGTGCTATAGTTAATAAACTAACAATAATAACACGATATTAAGATATGCTATAATTTAAAATTACAAATAAATCAATTAAGATAATCATTTAAAATTTTAACATCTCCAAACCTAGGGAATATCCTTGTCGGGACGTTTATAAATATGGAGAGAAAGTATAAGTAAATATGTATCTAAATAGTTGTCCCGCGTGAGAATCGAATTTTAGACGAGACGAGTCTAAGAATCGTCGAAGAATTGAAGTAAATAAATAATTTTCTTACTTTTCTATTTTTTAAGTAAATATGATGAGCGGTAACCAAATTTAAAATGACTTTTCTAGAATTCCAGCCACAGCCTTTTTTACTAAAAAAAAAACTTTTTTTCGTATCGAAATTCGCAAATCGAGAACAAACGATTACCTAGATTTGTGACTTCCTTATGCGCAAGAGTATATTGGATGCTATCGCCGAATTTAGGTGGGTGAACCGTATATCTTGAGAGTTCATCTCGGTTCGAGGGTCAGATGGCGGGCGGTAAGCTAGAGCAACTACAGAATCCGTTCGTCATCCGCCGGCATGCGTTCTGCGCGCGCTCTCTGCCCGACGTGGCTTGCTGGTCTAATGTTACTGGCCCTCAGCACGGCTACTACCGGACACTATCAGGTAACTAATAAAATATAATCTGTGAATACTAAGACCAGAAGATGTTAAAACTTTTTTTTTTTAATTAATAAAAGTCTTAATTCTCTAGCTATATCTTTATTTTTTTAAGGATTACAGTTTTATAATCTATAGGCCTCCTCAGTACAATATTATAATGAGCCACTTAATTGCAGGGTACTTTAATATGCCGGCAACCGAACACACACGTCTGTCTTACCTGGCTTGTACATTCTGATGAACTTCAAAACTTCAACGATGCCGAGAGCTTCCCCTCCCTGCGCACTCGTCAATACTGTGGTTTCAGCAAAATACAAGTCCTTTCACCCCACCACAAATTTTACGAGGTAAAAATTTTATCTACAATTTAATATTTTTATACGTTATGCAAACTTTGAGTAAATAACTTCTGCTCAGCGAAAAAATTATTTCATTTAAACCTGAAAATTAAATAATATTATTAATGCACAGCGACATAATACTTTTGGAACTACTTTTAGCAATTATTTAAATACATTGTGAAAACACGGATGAGACTAGATTTATTTTTTGTAACTACAGTAACATTAATAATAAATTAGATACAATTAATAGACAAGATACAAATCTTCCTAATTTCAGGTTTACTTAATAATTTTTTATAATTCTTGGATTAAATTATTAAAAAAAAAGTATTTTTGCCATAAAAATCCATAATGTATGTTTATTGTGCCAAAAATTAATATTAGTTTTGATTATGACACTTACAAATCCTGTCTATTTTCGTATGTTTTTATTTTGTATGTGATTCAGATGTATTTAACCCAAATAATTTTACAAATAAAGCTCAGTAGGTATTTTAGTATCAAAGAGTTGTTTAGAATGATAACAAATACAAAGTAGGCACAGTTGTGACGGGGTTATCATTTATAACTTTTGTAATATATGTCAGTGTGTTTTGGCTTGCAATCATCCGTAAGGCTCGTTGACCTAAAATACTTATTAGTAACTAATTAATGTTGTTTTAAAAATATAAGTAACTTACGTTATACATATATATATATATATTTATACATATACTTCATACGGAAACATAGAAGAAAAAAATGTAAATATACAATTTGTAGATTTTTTTTATATTTCGGAACCGTTATTTTGGGAACTTTCAGGGTTGCGACATTTAATATTTAAAATAAACTATGACGAAATAAATATGTGCTATCTGCCCCTGCCTTTTTGTACGGGTCGATATGAGCCGTGCTTTTGCTTTCTATTCTGTTGCTTAATAAGTTATTTTATTACACATTTTTTTTTATGTATTTTGTCCCACACAAAAGAAAATGTACAAAAGATAAGCTTAACCCTAAAGCATTTTCTACCGGTCAACCTGAACCTGCAAGTTAAGTTGTGTGTAGGCGTGTAAATAAGTATCCGTACATATGTATTTACGTATCCACGTATTATATACGTTACACATTCAATAGCAAACATAAGCATTTAATCACTATTTCTATGGTCTAAGTTTATCTCGGGCAAGAAGATAAGTTATTTTTATGATTTAGAGGTCAAGGCCTATCTTAATTTTCCGTGGCCAGTTTTGTTACAAAAAGTTAACACATTTTAGGAATACATGTCAAGGTAACATATGTTCGTGAATTATTAATTTTAAAATTTATATAATTATAAAAAATATATATTTATTTTTTTATTCTACGCATTCCATAACCATTTAGCAATGAAACTTTAGTAGATTTGTTGGTGGTTCTGTCGAAACATTTAATTTAGTATTACATTTTACGCTATATTTCTTATATCTTGACAAATAAAAATTTTAACAAAATTTTATTTTTTACCCATAATAATATAGACATATTACTTATTTCAGGTATCGCAAGTTAACAAAAATAAACAACCAGAAACCTTACACTGTCAAAGAATAATTCTAATTGGACATTTTGTGAACTGGATACAAATAAACAACGCTTTGAGTAGTGCAATAAGGGTTCGTCGACAAACTTTTACCCCAAAAGGAAGGTACCGAGGACAAACACAATCACAATATTTGGCCATAGATCGTGGAAATGGAAAGGATGAAGGCAAAGCCGAAGCTCATTCTGCCGCAGATTCTTCTAGGGCTAGTGTCAGTAAGTACCGACTACAAATATAAAATACATTGTCTTCATATTTTCTGCCTATTTCATTTGATTTATTCATATTTAAGGTGGAAATAGTGGTATGGGTCAAGCTCAAAGCCAGACAATTTATGATCCTAACTGTGAAGAGTGCTATAGAAAACCCCAAGCTGAAATAGAAAACCTTAAGCACCCTGGTAGTTTAAGACCAGGTAATGGATACGGCCAAAATACTGGTTCCTCCTGGCCAGGCGTCCATCACGGCCAAAGTAATTACTTTCCAAATCACGCTGGATACAACCCTATAGACACACAAGGTTTCACACCGGGTAAAGATCCTTCTACAACTTCTGGGTCACAAAGTCCAGATTTTTATGGTTCTAAACCAAAAACTGATGGTTATGGAAGTACAGGTCCAAATGGCAACATAGACTATCGCCTTCCTGGAACATATGGTAAACCTACGAGTAATAATGGTAATATGTTTCCAAGTAATAGACCACTTGACCCAAATACTAATGGTTACGAACCTAATAATATTGGTGGTTATGACACAAAAACTGTGCCTGGTAATAATTACAAGAATTCTGGAAATGTGGGAGGTGGTATTTATAGGCCGACTGGATCGGGGACAAATAGCTACTTACCATCTGATAATGGGGTATATGGTCCAGTAGGTAATGTTTACACATCTGGATACCCAAACCAAGGTGTAGGTTTTACACCTGGAGATTCTACCAGCGGCGGAATATATCGACCGACTAGACCAGGTCAAGGAGCAGGGCAAATAATAGGACCAGGTCAAGGAGCAGGTCAAGTCGTAAGACCAGGTCACGGATCAAGTCAAGGAATAGGACCAGATCAAGGACCAGGGCAACGAATAGAACCCATTCAAGGTATAGGGCACGGAATACAAGCCGGGCAAGGACCAGGACAAGGTCAAGGATATGGTCAAGGACTAAGACCAGATCAAGGGTTAGGACAAGGAACAGGGTCAGGTCCAGGAATGGGGCATGGACAAGGACTAGGACCAGGCCAAGGACAAGGTGTAGGAACAGTTCCAGGACTAGGAGGAGGACAAGGACTAGGACCAGGCCAAGGACAGGGTGTAGGAACAGTTCCAGGACTAGGAGGAGGACAAGGGGTAATTCCAGGACAAGGACTATTACCGAACCAAGGACAGGGTGTAGGAGCAGGGCACGGAGGACAAGGTTTAATACCAGGACAAGGACTGGGACCGGGCCAAGGACAGGGCGTAGGAACAGTTCAAGGACAAGGAGGAGGACAAGGAGTAAGGCCAGGATCTGGACAAGGATTAGGACTACAACACGGAATAAGTCAAGTTATACCAGGACAAAACAATGTAGGTGACAGTCAAAATCGTATACCAAGCACAGTAGGTGAATATGGACCTGATCAAGGGGGCTTAGGAACCCAATATGGACCTTATCAAACGGGCTTAGGATCTAGATATGATCCTAATCAAAGTAATTTAGGAACTGAGTATAGACCAGTTCAAAGTGGCTTAGGATCTAGTCCCTTTAATACAGGTACTAATTGGCCTACGGCATCCGGTCCATACGCAGGACCAAATTCTGGAACAACTGGAAATGTATACCCCAACAATTATGGAGCACCAAATGCAATACATGGTCAATCAAACGTTCCCAGTGGACTATTAGGAAATGATGTTAATGGACCGCACGGAGGCGCTAATCAATATGGAACCAGCAATGATCCTGGTATACCACAGTTACCTCAAAACCAGTATAGTACTAATTCTGGCAGACCTATTCCGCCTGGCGGACATTTTGGTTCAGGTATTTCAAATGTTCCAACTACAAGTTTTCAGTATAGACCCCATGGAAGTGGTACAAATACTTTGACTCAACCCAATTCGTACGGCACTCAATTTGACACTACTAATCCTTCGAAACCTGGCAGCCAGGTAATAGGTAGTCAGTATGACCCCCGTTTGGGTACTGGCGTACAACCTGGTAATTATGGGACTGGAATTGATTCGACCCGACCTTTTCAACCTGGTGGCACAGGTATATCTGATGGTCGGACCGTAGGTAATACGTATGAACCTGCTATAAGACCGAATAATTTACCGAATGGACAAATTGGCATTGGTTCTGGCCCTTATATGCCTGGAGGTCAATATAGTACAAATGTAGGAAACGTACCTCAACAGCAATATGGAACATTTACTCCTAACGATCAAATTGGAGGAAGAGGGAACGGTAATGGTATTTATAATAGACAGCCTTTACCTGGAAGTCAGTATAATAATGTAATAAATAGTGATAATTCTCCTGGTCAGTATGGAAGTGGCAATATTCCTGGGAATAATTTACCTGGCAATCAATATAACACAGGAACTGATGGTACCTCCAAAGGCCCGTATAGCCAGTCTAGCACACCACACGGGCAATATGGTACCGGTACTATTACTTCTCAAAATGTGCCTGACAGACAAGTTGGTCCTGGCACTTACATAGGTCAGCACGGAACGGGCACACACTTAGGACCTGTTGCTAATAACGGCTTAACTTCACCTAGAGAACAATTTGGAACCGGTTCAGATATTTTGGGTACATATCCTGCCGGAAGACCAATCCATACCGGTGCGGATCAAAATGGACTTGTTGGTACCGATACTGCGAAATATCCAGGAAGCTCGTATAACACTGGATCACCAGACGGACCTAGAACATCTTACGGCAGTGGAGCCACAGGACCTAACTCACCTACGGGCTATACAGGTGGGCCTAATATACAAGGACAACCTTATGGATCGGACCGTGTAAATGTACCGAGTTACGGTAACGGAAATTTAAATTATAATTCAAACACACCCGGCGGACCATACCAGGGTGGAAATGTAGGCGCAGAAAAAGGAGGTGTAACCAATGGACAAGGTGGTGGTATTCCCAATAACATCGGATCTCCAATTGATGGAACACCGGGATCGCATGGACCCTACAATTCAGGAGTAAGCATCTTTTGTATTTAATTATTTTTTTTTTATTTTCATTTAATGTAATAATAAATTATGTGATAATAGTCAATAGTCTTTAAAACATGGAACAAATTATAGCTTAATAGGACGTAGAAAAAGTCGGTCGAGACTTAAAAGGTTTTCTTAAATATTAGTGGTAGTACATAATATTGCTTCTCTGTGTTAATATAAACATGTTTTTAATTTGGTTATACAATGAAACTTTGCAATTTTATAAATAGTGTAGTATGTTATATGACACTTCTTTTTGTTTAAGGGTACCGGCGCACAAAATAATGAATATGGTACGTAAAAACTTTGGAATTATACTAGAAAATGAGTTAAATGTAATAATATATGAATTTACTTCTAGGTGGCCCGCAGAATTACGTTGATCCAAATTCCATTGATGGTGACGATTCAGAAGCAGAAGCAAGTGTTGCCCAAGGCATAAACGGGACTGTTGCAAGCGCTTCTTCTAAAGGAGGCAATGATAAAGGTAGAGCCCAAACAAATGTGCATGGGACTTACACTGGAACGGGATCCTTTCAAGCCCAGGCACAAATTACTGGTGATAATAAACAAGCACAAAGCGAAGTGAGTGGAGGAAAGAAAGGAGCTTCTAGCACAGCATCAGGAAGTGGCCGTAACAATAAATCTCAAGCGAACGTCCAACTTGGTTCTGAAACTGGCTCGGTTCAAACACAGTCACAGAGCTCTGGCGTTATGCATTCTTCAAATTCACAAGTGCAAGGCAGTGTCAAAGGTGGTATGGCAGATGCGCAGGCTAAAGGGCCAGGAAGTACATCATCCCAAGCTCAAATCGGATTTACACCATATAAAGATATAGATAAATCAAGTCATGACCTTCAAAAAACACCTTTTATAGGCGGTGGAGTAGCATCCTCACAGTCTAGTGGCCGTACGGGCCAATCACAGTCACAACTTCACGGCACCTTTAAATATGGTATTACGTACAATGGTGCTGCACAATCTGGTGCTAGTATCGATAAAGACGCCGTTTTTAACAATAGACTTTCTTTTAAAAAAATTGATGTCTTTGACGAAAATGAAAAAAATATAAACGTAGATATTACTGAAACTCCAAAATCTCTAGTCACTGAAAGTGAACCAGAAGCAGAACCTTCTTCTACATCTGAACCATATAATTATTCAAATGAGACCGAAGTAGCCACCACTAAAAATGTTATAGATGAAACAATGATAGAGTCAGAAGATCCCCATACTCATTTAGATCATCACAAAGCTGATGGTTCTTCTTTAAGTGGTCCAACCTTATCAGGTTCCAAAAAATCTTTTTCAACAAATCACATAAATAACCCTAGTACAGACTATGAATTTTCAACTGTAAAAGATGAGTTACCACCTGAATCGGACTATGATACGGACGAACCTTACAACCCAGAAGGAAGTGAGGAGTCAGATTTAGCGCAAGGAGAGTATTCTAATTATGATGAATTTACAAGAGAAAATCCAACTCATCAATCTCTTTTAAGTCCGAATAGAAAACCATTAGAAGTTAGACAATCAATAGGTGGTAATACTCAGCATATCGTATTAGGATCCTTAAAAAATCATAACGCTGAAATTATACAAAAGAATTCCGACCGTCCAGATGAAAATAAGGTATATCTGGCAGGTGAGCGAATACCTGGTACGGGAGGATACACAGTACCGGCAGGGTTTACGGGGAGTGTTAAATCTGTAGCTTCAAAAGATAATACTTACGTGGTAGGTTACAGAGATTCCCCATCTCAAGCACAGACTGTAACTCTAACACCAGGAACGGGAAAAGTTAAATATATGTATCCTCCAGCGTACGGGAAACACGTTATGCCTAAGAACCTAAGGTCGTTGTACAGCCCTAGAGATGATAATAAATACTTATCTGTCTCTAAATCAGTGACTCGCGCTCTCGACAATGAGAATAATATTCGCAAACAATACTCACACACTTATTACACGAAGTCATCGTCGTGCGGATACTTTACATTCACGTGCACGATGGTCAGTAGCGCGGAAGGACGGAAAAAGGTTTGTAAGCCAAAAATCCCGACCAATCCCGACGGCACACAAATTAGGTGCTGATGAATTATGTAAAACAGTTTCTATTATTTAATATTTTTAAGATTTACTTTCAAACATAAGTTACTTTATTTTAATAATTATTAGTAATATGTAGGTTTTAATTCTTTTATAAATTGCTATAAGACTGTCGCGGTTGAAGTTTAAATTTAATCAAGTAGAAACTAAACCTCACAAATATTGTCAAGTAATGTTTACTTTAATTAAATGTTATTAACTATATATATTCTTGTATTTAATTGTCTATAAATTAAAGCATTAAACTTGAATAATCTTTTTTTATTATGATTTGTATTTAAGAAATAAGATACATACATCAACACACAAGTATTATTACAACAGAAGATCTGCTTGAAATACTCTCTTATTACTTTGAAAAATTAAAAAGAAACCTATTAAGTAACCAAAGTGTTGAGTGATAAATCTTGTCAAATTGGTTTAGTTTATTCTATCTCCAAATAAGGTTCATATAGTAAAGGTAAGATAAACAAAACAACTTCTATATGATTTGATACAATTTATTGATATAATTTAAGTACATTTAAATATTGTTTCAAATATGTAATCATCATCACATCGACAAAAGAATACTGTCTCATAGAAATTAATTTTCGAGTTGCATTATATATTTATTTGAATGCAACATTTTTACAATTTACTTATCGTCTAATTAAACATTGGCGATAAAATTAACTTCTATTTAATGTCATATTTTATTTAAGGAACGTACGAGTCTTTCTTTGATATAATTTATATAATCCATACAATTAATATACATACATACGAACACTGGGATAGATGAGAACAAATAGAGGAATCTTAAACACTTGTACTGTAATAGAAATGTAAAATACATTTAATATTATATAATATAAATTTAAACGACAGTTGATGAGAAAACAGTTATTATTTCAATTTATAAGATAAATCTAAAACAGGTTATAATCTCACAAAATATTTTATTTTCTACTTCTAAATATCTATAAGGTCAAAGGAATGTCAAGTGCATGTAAATAAAACATATATTTACTATCTAAAATGAACACCAACAAATTCAAAAGTTAGTCACGTGGATTTTACAATATAGAGAGCGAAAGTCTTTTACAAATATTAAATACTTATTCAATGTAATAATAGTAATAAACCCTTTTTTTAAATAACATATGAAATATGTATAGATAAATATTTTTAATGGTTACACAGATGAGAATACTTTGAAGTTGCAACACTATTTAGATTAATAATTTTACAATGTATATGAAAAGATAATACATTTTTAAAGCACGAGAGGGCAATACTGATGATGATAATCTAATAGCCTAATAAACAAGACAAAAATAAAAGTAATTTCGAACAGCAGCTATATACTCAGATCTAAAGCTAGATAACTTAAATACGACAAAAAATCTTATTTCCATTTTAAGCGTATTTGATTGTTGCTTGATTCTAAACAGATTCAAAACCTCTATTGAACATGAAATCTTCTACTTCATCCTAGTATACAATGATTTTAATAAAATATAAATAAAATGGAACAGTATAGTTTAAAAATTACAGATATAGGTATGATTTAAAACTTCCTAACAAGAATTTTTAAAACATATGGTCACAAAACAATTGTATATATCAGTCTACGTTGGAATGTATCGTCTAGTTTAACTTTTACTAAAATTGTGACTATTTTAATTCTAGGATAACAGTAACCTGCCGTAATGCAAGTTCTTTGTAAATACTTAGATAGATTTTTTAAATTATTTACGTGATACATTTGACTTAAAAATAGTAGAGCTAGTTACAAGATCCTGCCTTTTTTAACTAATTATGTCCTTCTATGTCAATAAAAAGTGTAACATTTTAAATAACAAAAAATACTCACCCAAAATATACGTTTAAAAAAAATATTAAATATAATTTACATAAATAGTTATCAAAGAAGATTTCATAATTAACTTTTTATTTCAATATACTAACAAATGGCAAGATGAGATATTAAGATAAGATTTCAACCAATTTAAAATACTAGAGTGTTGTTATTTTATTAAATACACAATTCACTTAAATTGTTCTGTTTAATACTTATTTTAAATACCATGTCTGATAATGAAAACCATTTCACAGGTGCTGTATACAGAAGTAACTTCAGAGGTAGGTAGGTAATAAATGCATCTATGATTCTATAATTTTCTCTGTTGATGGTCAATACTATTTCATTTAATTTTGTATAATATATTTTAAATTTTATTCGAGAACTTAGTAGCATTATAATAATAAATGAGTAAAGATAAAATTATAAACTAAAATGTAAACGGAAATTATAAAAACTAATATCGTCTAATTAATTTTATAAAACAAATGATTTCTTAGCAAAAATAGATTACAGTCACTAAAATATTAAGTACTTAGACAAGTTGGTGGGTTTCAGGATTCTCCGTCACAATGAAAACTAATCCTTAGTTTAAAACTAATAATGAAATTAATCACTAAAAATTATAATTAAAACTAAAACCCTTCCAAGCTTACTTAAAATATATTTTTTTTTCATTTAATACTTCTAACATGGCAATGTTTGTAATAAACCAAAAAAAAAACATTAAATGTTATTACAATAGCATATACTTTTTATTTAGAACTAAACTCTAAACCTTAATGACTGACTTAGTCGGATATAAATTCTCGGATTCATTTTCAGGTTAGAATTTCAAATAATTAACCATAGTAGACTTTAGTAAAGATAGAATATTTTTAGCAACTATACTACTAATGAATATACCGGTATCAAATAAGTAGCCGTTTTTTTATTATAGAAATACATTTTTAAACTGAAATTACATACATTTGCTAAGTAACAGGACATTTAAATACAAGTAAGAGAAAAAATTGAGCAAAGCCACATATTGTTTTGAATAAATTAACTTAATAATTTTTCTAGAGTATTTTTTGTTTATGCGTCATCAGCCTTTACAGGTGTTCATATTCAATGCAGACCTGCATTCCTTTCAATTACCTATTGTACTTTTAATTTTCCAATCTGAACATGATAGAATGATCTTTCCGATACGAAAAAAAGTATCGTATGAATATTATTGTCACGGTCTGAGAACAAACCCACGACCTCTCTGTTAAAAGGTAAGCATTGATATCACTGCGCCGAACGGTCGACAAATTATTTTAGTTGACCGCAACTGCCAAAAATTGTTGACATTTATGACTTGTTGGATTCTTTGTTGATAATATTTTTAGATGCACATTCGTCAATATATTAAAGACTTTAACTTTCCTCCTGTAATAAATTTTGGTTCAAGGTGTCGCAAGTATTGATATCATTGTAAGTTGTAAAAATGTTAAACAATTTCAAAAACGTATCATCTTAAAAACAAGAACACACTACACACTATTTATTATGAGCTGCACGAACGTTTTCTAACTGGAGGATAATAATAAGTTTTGCTTAGAGAGCATAATTAAAAACCTAGCACACACACTCCGGTACCATAACACAGACTATAATATAAATTAATTACAACACACTATCCAAAAAAACACACAGTGAGTCACACTGGAGCACTATAACATTATTAATGAGATCAATGTCAAGTACAAATAAATTTTTAGATTCATATAATGGCGTAGTTTAAATACTGATAGGTGGAGGAACTTGCGTATGATCCATACGTTTGCTAATTCAATTACGATACTATGTACCTATACCTCATAGACATGTAGATGTAAGGGCCGCAACACACATGTAATACTGCGACACAATTATCAAACGCGACACATCATCGCATATCATCAATGCTACAAGCATCCCGTGTATTGTGGCCCTAATTTAATAGAACGTTTAATATAAGAAAAGGATATCTTTTAATTATATTAGTAAATAATATTTCAATTTGTTAATAATCACTTTGTTTAACTTTTCAGATGAATTGTTAATTTCACATTATATTATTATCACTCTTCTTATTATTACTTTTTTGATTAACGTTTCATTTCTTGAGTGTAAATGTAAATATAAATTATTTTATTAATAACATTTCACAAACAAAATCGGCTCCTTTGTGGTACTTATTTGTTCGTACCTACTTCATTTCAAAACAGAAATACTTCAAAAAGTATAATTTACCAATTTTTCAATACGGTTTTTATAATATAGGATCACATCCTATTTGGACTGGAACTAATCCAGGGTGTGGGAATAGAAACTCTATTCGATATTTGATTATACTTACGTCTTAACTTTTAATTTAAACACTGCTCGTAGTAACAACATATCTGATAGTGATTTTCGCTTTAATTATTTACAAAATAAATATAACTAGATACCAAAATAATAAACCTATTTAGCTTCGAAATACGAACGCTAAAATTTCACTTAGATAAAACTTTTTAAAGAAGGAACGTAACTTTGTGCTGCCACTTAATATAATTTAACAATATATAGCGAGTATTAAGAAACCACGTACCAAAGGTATTAGTGTTGCTAATAAATGACTATCGATACAGGCGTCAGTTAACAACGAGCAGTTTACATTATAAAAAAGATAAAAGAGTGTACATTTTAAATTTCACATCGCCATGACGCAACTACAGAGAGTTTAGACTTTAAAATGTTTTCTAAACATTATATGATTCTTTTTTAATTAAGTTGATGTAATTTGGATGTGAAATTAATTATTCAAAAACGGCTTACGTAGCTCCTCGTAGCCGCTTCAGTCGCTCCTTCTCAAGATGATCCACTGGCGGTTCGCGTTCAAATGATGCTAGTTCTAATGCTGTAATAGACAAATTGATATATAATCTTAATTTTGAGAATATAACAAACACGCACGCACAAAAGCACGCACGCACACGTAGATAATATTTTACCAAGTTCAGTGAGTGCGGGTCGATTGCTGAGGAACCGCCAGGCCGGTAGGTGTAGGTGAGGAGGAGGCGCCGGGGACGCGGGCGGGCCATCACCTAGCAACCGACGGGAAGCCAGTTGACCAGCCACGTGGCGCGCCACTAGCGAACACTTGCTGAAGTTCACACGGTTGCCGGATAGCCTGTACATATAAAAATTGTTTGACAATACTTAAATACATTACCTCATAAAGTACTAATATGTTATTATGTTAATAATTCGATTTGGTATAAAACAAGGTAGGGTTAAATAAACACAGATAATACACAGGTAATATAAACTTAAAAGTAAGCAGCACTTACTTGGTGGGCGAGCCCTGGTTCGCAAAGTGCAGGTCACGGCAGGTGACGGACAGCAGCGGCACGGCCGTCTCGGTGGGAGCCGCCGCCAGCGCCGCACGGTACCTTTCACGTAAGTAGGTAAATGACATAACTAGGAAAGTATTAACCCATAATCCATAATAAATAATAAATAACCCAAGGACTACTATTATAAAAATCATAGAAACCTTTTTATCATTAATCAATCCCAACAAAAAATCAAATTCAAGTAGGCTTTTATTCGTACTTTTGAATTACATTAAATTGGTCAGTATAGTCAGTCTGTCTGTTTGTAAGCTACCACCAGCTCGGAATGCTGTTCTGCTGAGAAGAGCTGGCCAGAAACTGAACAGTTGCTCTTTTTAAATGAAATTTAACAATGTTTGATTTATACATTATAACATCAACCCTGCAGATGAGTCAATGACCGAGGTTCTACACATTTCGATCAACCAAAACTCTCGAATGTTATAGTAAAATTCATTTAATAATAAACCTTTAATTTAACATTTAAAACTATGAACTAATATACATAAAATGTTTTATCACTTGTTCTTTAATATTTCATAAGTTTAAATTCAAACAATGCCAGGGAGCACACTTAAGTTTGGATTGTTGATATAGTAGTAATGTTACCTGGCATGATTGCCGCTGGGCTCCACACACAGTTCCAGCTGCCGAAGCTGCTGACCGCAGACAGCACTAGTACGACTCCACTGAAAAAATGTAAGTTAACGAATGTTCTAGTTACAAATAATCTATAAAAAATAAATCAGCTTGCCTACGTGAAACGATTTGTATCATATTTGTATCATATTTTTTTTATACTGTAGTCAATTTTTAAGACGACATGCGACAAGATTGCTTAAAACGCATTTGCAATTGATCTTAGATTCAGCATTAGCATCTATTGCACAAACAAAGGTGTCATATTTCCAGATTCAATCGATCGAATTAATATACAGAAATGGATACCCACATAATACATATAATAAATTATTGCTCATACAGTAGTAATAATATATAAGTTAATATACCGTCTTCTTGAGCCTCGTGACGGGCGCCATGTTGAGAGCGCTGATGATGGACATGAGTGAGTTGAAGTTTCCCAGATTGAAGCACTCCCTCGCCGTCATCACCCACTGCTCCATCACCCGTGCTCGGTACTTGCTCTTCACCGCCTAGATTATATATTATAGAGATTTAATAAATTATGAGTTTGTTAAACAAACAACAGTTTGTTAAAAATATATTATTGTTTAAATTATATGAACTGACGCCAAAGAAGAAGCTATATACATACTTTTATTTATTTTTTCTCTTCTCCTTTATCGAATAGTATTTATTGGTTTGTAAAATCAATCTGTACCTTTAAGATATCCGTAGCAACAAGATAACTGAGTCTGTTAAACCAATCAGCATAGGCCTCTAAGTTCTTAGTGCTCTTGGTCTCCGCGTGGTGGAGGCTGATGTTGGCCGAAGAGGCCTGCGGTTGCGTGGGTGCGAAGGTCTGCACGAACTCTTCGGGACCCACAAATGAGAGCCGGTGCAGTTCTACTATCGTCAGCTGGTTGGCTAACTCCACTGGAGTCAAGCCGAGCGTCAGGATGTCGCCCTATAAATAGTCAGAATATTTAATATCTATATAAAAGTAAAACAAAAGCGATTATAGCGATTGTATTTTTTGGATTAGTTGTTTTAAACTAAAACAAGAACAATGATGTGATTTCTTCAATATCACTAAAATACATTTTGAATACAAAAAAAGTTTGATGTATTCAATAAAACTATTACTAGTATACAGAGCTTAAATTAAAATATTTTCTTAAATATCTTTAAAAAATAATTATTATTATTCGCATTTAAAACAATTACCATGGGCCCAGGTGTTAATGTAGTTAGCACTATAGTATATAGTGGTAAATAGTTAGTCATTAATAAGGCATAGCTAACTCTTAAATAATGAACTATCTAGAACAGTTTCCAGTTAAAATTTATTTAAGTATGGAACTAAACTTTAAAACTCTCTATTTTCTTTGTATTAAACGAGTGTTTGTAACCAGGTTATTAATAGATACAATGAATGCTCCTTTTTTGTGACTGAAAAAGTTCTAGTCGTCCATATTCGTACTAAAAAGGCGATCAAAGCAGATCAAAAGTGAAGAAATCTATCACGCTATCAAGGAGTGGCTGAGCCATACATT
Source organism: Napeogenes inachia (assembly GCA_959347355.1). Classification (NCBI taxonomy): domain Eukaryota; kingdom Metazoa; phylum Arthropoda; class Insecta; order Lepidoptera; family Nymphalidae; genus Napeogenes; species Napeogenes inachia. The sequence continues at coordinate 11,892,871 of OY365800.1, read as the reverse complement.
TGTATGGGTGTCAAACATGAACTCAAGTGTGTCAAGATACCGATTCTTGAGAAGGTGGTTAAGCCTCAAAATAACACCCTGTTTTATAGCCATGAAGGGTCCTTGGCAAGACTCAGAAGCGGATATCCACCCAAGCATTGTTGGAAATTAACCTTTCGAACTTGGGTCGAACTGACCATCGTCTAGTCCCGATCTTAATCCGCTGGATTATGATAGTCAGTTTTAGAGAGTATGACGTGTAAAATATAAAATGCTAATTCAGGACTATATGTATCAACACTATTTTCTTACTTTTATATATCTATATATTTCAGCTCCTTTAATACTTATGTTTTTGTCATTATAAATTAATTTATTACATTTTGTTTTATTATGTTCTATTTTCTATTTTTTAATTCCGCAACTGATCATGTCTAAGCCATAAGTGAGTCGCTTTATAATTACTGTTTTTTATTGAATGTTGTGCGTGACTGTTATCGGGTTTAAAATTTAACGTTTCTCTTGGTCAAAATTACATTATTTTAATTATTAATTTCGTTATGGCTATGCCTTATAATAAATACATAACATATCCTAAATTATAACATATTTAAAGTAAAATTCTACTACGATAACACTAATTTAGTTAGGCTTGTTTAAGCACATATTATTCTAAATTAATAGGCTCGGTGTTTTGAAGTATTTTATAAACACGTTATGTTCGTATGCATTAAGGGAACGACATGATAATATAATGTAATAGAAGAGCAGATAAACAAATCAGCGCGTCATTCGCTTGACGTGAAACATCTCGCCGGCTCCCTAATGCAATAACGTCTGCAATATGGATACACTGGAATGCAATATACTTATTGCTAATATATTTTTATCTCGATGTATTATGTATGATAATATATATATTTAATAAAAAATATAGAAAATCTAAATATTTGGTTTACTTACAAGTGGTAATTGATCGCAAGTAGACACTTGAGGTACGTCGACCAGGGTTTCCTCATATTGTTCAAGTGCTGTCAGTTTATCCAGCAACCTCTCCAGCATGCTTGAAACTTCGGACCTGATCGAGGACATGTGTTCTGCAGCGCACCTGTCAGGTACGAAGACTATACAGGTTAAAAATGTTATTTCTGACTATAATGAAAATATTTCTCATCTGATGTTTTAATTGTTGGTAAAATAATAAAACAGTACATTTTTATCCAATCAAGAACCTTCAAATTCTATATAGGATGTAAGTTTGATATAAAACTTTTCCATTTCCAAGACTACATCTGGCTCGGAAAATTTTTCAACACAAACTTGAAAAGAGAAAGGACAGAAACTCGGAGCGTTTGTCGTGTATTATTATTATCTATTTACACAATGTTTTTAAATCAAAGAAAGTACAGGCTTTAATCTGCTCCTTTCGTTATGTATTTGGCAGATTGTTGTATACCATATGAATTTTCTACAAAATGCAATTAAACTCAGTTAAATATGTATTTAAAAAAAAATTAAACATCCGGTATTCCACTCAGAACTTCTGTACTAGTCGGTTCTGTACCTTTGCGTGATGCTCCTAACAAGCGCCATGACACGGTCATCGCGGAAGTCGTAGGGAAACATGGCTGTCCATTGACTGAGCACTCGCACCAGCGACGACATGTCCGTCACCTCTCGCTCCATCAGCTCCTTCATCTCACTCTTACCCTGAACATCGACGTTGTTACAACATTTATATTGAAGCAATTAATACGATCACGATGATATTCACTTACCACTTTATCATAATTGGTGAAGTAGCGCTTGCAGAGCATGGCCAGCAGCTCATGGGGCTTGACGAAGAGCCGGGAGCACAGTATGAAAGTGAATGTAAAGGACTTGGTGGCACCAGGCCGCAGCATGTCCACCAACGCTTCGAAAGTCGAACTCACTATGTTACCATCCTTATACTCCACGTCCGACTTCTCCGTGTATGGGCTGGGGACCTTGGTGGTGGGTGATAACACTGTGGATAACTAAACAGACAGTTTTGTTAACTAATAGAATAGGGAATAGGTTCTCAATTAGGTTAATAACTACTTAGCTACTTAGCTACGTAGCTACATAGTTTTGAAGAAGTTGTTCCTTTATAAATTTCAACTATGCTTATTGAGTTGTTAGTAAATAAAGCATTTATAAATTATAATAGAAACATACCTGAGATGGTTCAACATTAGAGGTACTGAAGCTGATGCCGCCATTCATCACCATGTTATGTTTGCAGCTGTTCTCAGACATGAACTTGTTTCCCCTCACCATCGAGTAATAGTCATCGTTCTATAAAAATTATATAGATTTTTTTAGAAAAACTAACGTCATAAAACATATACCTATATAATTTATATCTGATTTTCATCGAAACCTAAAAACAATGGACCACGAATAGAACAGGTCCACTATGAGGACTATCTAACTCTTAGGAATCTGACAAGTTAGCTATATAATTATTTAATTATATAGTTATATAATTATGATTTTCAATTTGATTGGTTTGTCAAAAACGGCTGAAGCCGATTTGAAAAACAATACAGATTTCGGATTTTACGATAAAAAAGCGCAATTACTATAGTCATAACTTAAAAAAGTAGTACATAATAAATAATAATAATACCACAGGACAAATTACACACATTGAACTAATCCCTAAGTAAGCAAATTATTTTCTTGTGTTAATGGTGTTAGACAACGATACAAATACATAGACTTACACATATAAATACTAAGAATATATTTAATAAACACACACATGCCTGTCCCTGCCGGGAATCAAACTCGACCTCATTGAGCCGCTATACGTTAGGCGTCTGAACTAACCACTCGACCAACAGGAAGGTTATATAAAATAAAATAAAATTAATATAATATAACATTAATCATTAAATATAAGTGTTTATACAATACTAAGAAATAAATAACATGGTGTATTGTTATCGAATCTAATAGTATTAGGCCGGAAATTTAAAAGACGCCAACTAATGTTTTTCAATGTAACATTAGACTTTAACATTTAATGATTGCAGTCCTTTGTTACTTGTTTATTTAAGCAACGTGTAAGCTCAGCAATTTGTCGCAACTTACTAACAGCCTCACTTGATAAAACGAGATGAAATTCAATATTTTAAAGATAAACAAAAATCTAAAAGTCAAACTGTTTTATTTTAATTAAGTTGATTATCACATTTTATTTGAGTTATACGAACAAATAATAAAAGTGATAGAGAACCAAACACAGGTAGACCCCAGCTTCCTGGCTTCCTGCGGAAGCTTACAGTGCCTCATCTCACAGCCGGAAGCATTTCTACAACCAGCGATTCTAAGCAACAAGAAGTCAGTTTTTAATATGGAATAAACACAACTTAACTTCATGGTTTTGGCTTTTGATATTCTATTTTATTTATTTTGAAATAAATAGGCATATAAAGTAAACCTAATTAGTGCTCTCTGCTAATTGGCCTGTAATGTTAAGCTTAATTGTATAATTTTATAATATGACACTTGTAATCTAATAAGCTGTTGTAAAAGAAATTCGATGCATCGGTGACCCAAATATTAAATTGATATTATATAAATAAAAATATAACGCATATCAAATACCTATTATTACGAATTTTTAAACTTCTACTTATTTTAAAATATTAAATTAGTATTCTACTTAATATTAGTATACTTTTTTTAAACTCTAAAAATTTAAAAAAAAAATTGCAAGTATTCTCAACAGTTTTATATATCCGGATACAACTTAAGATGATATCTGATAAATTTTCTAACATATAAATGATTGAAATAAAACTGTTTTTACGAATTTCACGACACGGCTAAACGAGATTTCCAGGAGCACGATTGGTGCAAAGCATTCGAAACGTCGGGTTCAATTTAAAATGTAAATCTAATTAATTATACGTAAATACGTAAAAATAGTTTTACTTTAATGTGTAGCACTCGTGAAAATCTTAAAAAATATTATAAATGATTCCTAAAAATTAATTTTAACTATTCCATCTCTTGTTAACTCACCTCATTCATAATAACCGATAAAATTTTCTTGCCGACGGTAAATTAAATTTTGTTCTGCAGGACGTCTAATACATAACGCGCACAAATCAAAACTGGACTGAGGTCTGACAGCATCTCAATTTTACATTACTATGCATATAGAATTAGACATTTTAATAAAATATTTATCCTTCGGAGGAGGGAAAAGTTACATACAACAATGTACATCTTCAAAAATAGACAATAAGAATATCTGAACGAGGAAATATTTGCTTGTATTCTATATATATAAAATATTTTTACTTTAGAATTAAATTAATAGGAAAAAAAAATGTTTTTTTATAAAAGCTTAAGAAAAACTAGCTGATTTAGATAAGATTTTATAAAAAAATAACGTATTGTCAGGGGCGATCTAGGCATAACAAGAATGCAATGATATATAACAAAAATCGGTCAGTCCGTATAACACAAATAATATGTCCGTATAACAAATTATTTTTAATGGTAGTGAAAGCCGTGGGCATTGATTAGTGTAAAACATGTTAAAATTATGTATCGATAATAGCTTACTAGGAGTTATTTGAAACACTATGGTGTTAGGTTCCTCACATGTAACCTATACACGTATTACAAATAAAAATCATGTGTCATATTATTCTTTAAATTTCCTAAAACATAGTGTTATTAAAACATATGTTTAAATGTTAAATATGTCTCTTAAATTAGACTATTCCTGGGCCAAAAAAACTCGGGAATCCTTAGCAGTCTTAATTGTAACTGTCTTTTGTGTATTATATAAAAGAGAATTAATGAAACATATAATTATAATAGAGCGTCCGGGGTATAAACAATACCAATTACCCCAATTCTTAAAAGAATGAGGGTTGGAAGTAGTGATCCTCTTTCATAATACAGGCTAGACTTTCAACGTCTTTTGTTCATTATTTTTTTCTGTTGGAATAGTAAGGGAGGATTGTACCACAAAGTAGATTATTAATTATAATTTCATTAACATATTTTTTTTGTTTATTAATTTTTATGTACTAGTCTGATTGAAAAGGCATATAGCAAGTTAAAAACAATTTTCCAAACAAAATTTCGAATAAAAGATTGAAGGCATTGTGTACCATTTCAAAAGAAAATGATACCAACTATATACATATACATATACATAAGTGATAAATGTTATTTGACGACCAATGTAATAAAACCAATATTTTTTCTTCTGCTTCCAATTAGTTGTACGTTATTTTGTTTATTAACTAGATATTATATAACCATAGTTCAAATAGATCAATGTAACTTAAATTATAAAAAAAAGTATGAAAGTTAAATATGTTAAAAAAAAATAGTTTGCATATATATGACTGTACATATATAGTTTAGTATGATTTATATCTGTGTGTAGTAAACCTACATCATAATAAGAAAGTCCAGATCCGTGAAGCAGGGCAGGGTCCGTGGGTAGAGATGAGTGCTCGGGAGGCGGTGGAGCTGGCTCCGCTGGCGGCGGCGGCAACTGTTCAGACAATGTTTGGCATTTTAACATCAATATTTTTAATAACAACATAACAAAACACATATTTTTTAAAGCATTGTTTTCTCACCTTCACATTGCATCCACTACATGACGCTTCATTTAATTTACTTGCGTAGTAATACATAGCCATTCAATAACAAAGTCCTAATCTATCTGCTGTGCTTCCTGTGAAGCTCACTCAACTTATTTTAAGTTGTCCATGGTGTTATTTGTGGTACTATGTCTGTAACAAAATATTTGTGGTCAATAAGGTAAAACATCTAGAACAAATAAGAAAATGTTATAAAAAATTATGTTTTAAAAACTATATACAGCATATGACATACCATTGTGGTCCAATAAACATAAAAAAATTCAACTCAAAGGTACTTTTTAACTACAATACTGTTTAAATTTATATAAATATAAAACGAAAAACAAGAAAAAAAGACAATCACATATAGAATGCTTAATTCACCGAGACGGACAGTGGTATGGTATGGTAGCTCTCTATTGGTAGAGCGACAGGACGGTTTACCAGAGATCGCCGGATCGAATTCCTGCCCTTATTAGTTTATTATTCATTCTATATTTATATAAATTTAAATAAGCTTAACATGGCTATACATGTTTAAAAATATTTTCAAAAATACAATACTTTTGTACTAATATAACTCATAATAAATAATATCTCATATAGATTATTTAATCATTCATTTACTGAGAGCATCATCTATCAACGGCAGACATGCTAAATACTAATTTAGTTTCTGTAAGCAACAATGGGAATCAGACGGAAGAATAGAAAGTCTTTATTTGACATCACTAAGACTGGTTGACTGCAAGACCTACATAACTTATTAGTTATTTTTGTAAGAGATAGCTATTGCTATCTATCAAGAAATAAAATACATGCAGACGGTAAAATTTAAATATGCCGTGGCAATTGTTTTAAAGTATTACTTTAACATTAAAAAGGGCATTGATATGCTTAAAATCAATCAATAAACAAAGATGTGACATTGGTTCACTGTCTGAATGTTTAAGTCCTAACATATATTTACTTTACTAAATTGTTCCTGCAACCCCACACTTCAGTTAAATTTACATTCTTTTTGATGTTATAATAATTATACAAAAGCCGCATTACACATTCATAAAATACTTGAACAAAACCTACTCAGGTTTGCAAAGTTTTATAAAAGGTCTGTTTTACAATTGCTTTTACTGTGTTTCCACTTATTTTAGTTTGTTCAATATAACAGTTATTTAATTTCACTTTTTGCATTATAAACAATTTTGTCAAATAATCATAAACTTATCTATTCTACTTTGAATTAATGCTTAAATAATATCTACAGTGAATATGATACAGTGAGTATTTTTATAAAAACTCCCAATCAACACTCAAATTTCATGAGTAAGACATGAATTATTCCATATTCTTTTACCACCAGTGCAGAAGCAGCAGATATAAATTTATTTTTTTAATATTTAAGCATCCCCTAATAGGTTGAGAAACTATGCTAAGTCCAATAATAGGGGCAAGCCTCAAGTGTCTTTTAAATTCACTGACATGCAACTTCACATATTATGCAGGTCCTAACAATTATAGGAACAGCAGAAAACAAAATATACAAATTAACAAAAATATCTAATATTTATATTTTATTATCACGATATATTACATCACATGGATTAAGTTCAACAAACTAAACTATACTATAGTTATTGCTTCAGTATCATAAGAATAAGTTTACGATATTACTCTTGTAAATAAAATCAATACCTGAAGAATATTATTTTTTTTTACCTATTTAAGTAAATAAGATTTTTTGTAGGTCTATAGCCTAGCACAATAAAATAAGACAAACCGAAATATTAAAAAAATAAAAACATAGAAGTAACTAGAATTGCGTCCAAAACGGTTGAAAAAAATACAATTAAAATCGTGCTTAATAAATTATACGTACGTACGTAAGTCACAGAGACCAAATTTAAATAATAAAACATAAATAAACATCAACAAAATACATTTCACACACAAATAAATAGTTGTACAATTTCGCTAACAATAATATAACATTCAAGTCTAAAAAGCTTGAATTTTACGTACTTCATATTAGTGCAGTGAAAGTAGCGTCTAATAAAGAAAATATCGAAACTTACATTTTCAAAAATCACATTAAACAGAGGTCCGTGACGTTATAAAGAGAACATAAACAGCACATATTTCACATAAAATTATTTATAGTATAAATTTATCACATCAAATTTGAGCCAATACCTACAAAATCCTGGCGGTTCTACTACTATTTTTTATTACTATTTTTTTCGACCTGTCTTTAAAAAAACTATTGCCCAGTGCCCACCCTAGATGTATCACAGACTATGAAAGGTTATGATTGGGATGGGATACGTAATAGTGTTTGTATCTTTTAAAGACATTTGAAAATTAAACAGTTTTAAATAGATTTATATTAATAAAAAATATTTTTATGTCTTATTGATAAAAAAATGTATAATATGCAAATTTTTATTTGAAAAAATATTTATTTGAAAAGGATATGCTCGGTATAATATAAGATCAGTAAAATAAAAAAATGGTGTATAGCAGAAGGATCATCTTGAAATGAAATAATGCTAAAAATTTTAATACTTTTACTTGAACACACAATAAATTGTGACACATGTTATATACAAAATCATTTTAATATATGTTTGAGCCAACATACAACAAACTCGAAACAATTTTAAAACAAAAAACATTAATGGAAGAAACTATGAAGCATGGGTTACCTGAAATAAATAATAACGAATACGTCATAGACTTCCAAGTTCCAACTAATGTTAAATTTTTATTCGATAATTTCGATTCGATTCGATTTTGTCTTTCACTTTAACCATAGACCACTAACTACGTATAGACGGGAATCCTGAAAGAACCAATAACAGGGAGGTATTTATGAGTTTCACATTTAGCTTATAAATGTATAACATTTGCACGCAAAGACTTATTTACATTGTGCCAATATAGTGTTATAGAATATGTAACACTATATTGACTTATTTAGAATAAAATCATTATATATATTTTCTTTATTTATATCTTATAAAAGCTTTAGTTTGCATATATGGTATTTTTGTATTAACAAGCTATATCAAAATAGATGACTTACAAAATTGATAGAGGCTTAAAAACTGGATCAGATTTTTTTCAATGTATGCGAATATTTTAAAACGACCCATTTAAAACCATATAATACTAACTCGACTACAGTAAAACCTATTATATAAAATTAAAGCAAATGTTTTGAATATAAATGTAAATAATGTTGATCGACTCTTCGAATCCTAAGCATATCAAGAAACGAACATCTAGAAATCTCAAAAACATAGACCGGATCATTGATGTAGATGCAAATATTTTAATACCTATAATATTTTAATAATTTATTAAATTTTTCTGTAATATTATTTATTTTCCCACAAAATTACTTTACAACAAACTTCATAAAAAATATATGACACCAATTTTTAGGTCGACATTTGTGGTAAATAGAATTAAATAAAATTTTGACTTAAAATAAAATATATAACAATCATTTCCTACAACTGAAGTGTTCGTTATTTACATCTTATATCAAACTCATACAATTTACATTTTATTCGAATAGTCGAATAAATATGTATATCAGTTGAACTGTTAATTACCAGAACCTTCTTGATGTTAATATATCAGGTAGCCTCACTCTAATCAAATCACATCGGATTTGAACTCAGATTGTATTTCAAACCATCCTTTTGATTTTGAATAAATCTGTTGTTAAGTAATTAACTGACATATTTTCTCCTCTCGACTCTAGTAGTAGTTTATAAGCAGTTGATGGGCTTTCGGCTAATCGAAGTCCTACTGTGATTAAGCACAGTGGAATATGATGGAGCATTCGAATCCCCAGTATAAGAATGCAAGTATTGGCTGTGGGGGATTGCAGCCGGTACACGCAATATATTTGAATAATGGTACATCAGCATGACCACGAAATGAGTGCCACGGAGTCTTTGTCGGGACCGTTTAACGGGATCAATGAGCATATCGGCCAGGCTCATGGAGGAGAGATGCCCGTTGAGAGAGGACAAACTTTAAACTTCGACAGTAATAAATTAATTTATAAAAAATATAAATTACCTATGTTTTTAACATATACGCTACCTTTAGAAGAAGTGGAGGAAATAACAGTTCACTGAGAATTAGTTGGATGTTCTTTAATTTGAAATTAACAATTATGTTATAGACTTAGTTGCGTTTCGTTACATATCTAAATGTATATGATTTTTTGGAAATATTTTACTTTAAACATTATTGATTACTGCTTTGTTTACATTTCATAAATAATTGGAGACATTTACTAATACAAAACTTTGACCAAAATCTTAGGCTTTTCCTAAAACCTGCAAGTTTTACGAAAACGTTAGTATGGTATTACAATTTATTAACATTGCAAGTAGCAAATTAGAGATGTAATTCTTTAACCATATAGAAAATAAAACCATAAAATTGTACGGAAAGCCGTAGAAAGAGATTCACACTTACGTTCAGACTTCGCGTTTCTTTGCGAATGTTCACGACTCTAGTTTGAAACCAGTAAAAAGTATTCAATACTTTACACCTGTTTCATAATTGCATAAAAAAAATTGCATTTGAAGTTAAAATATTTTTGATCGAATTTTAAAACAATGTCAAATTGTCAGTAGCTAATACTTTTTTCAATCTATCTATAATTAGGTATGGTTTCCATGGAGACTGTTATTTGTTTATTGTTGATTCAGAGTCGGTTGATTGAAGTGGTTTCTTGTTATAAATAAATATATTTATAAAACAACTTCGTTAGTTGTTTGTGCATAATGCAAAATGAACATAATGTGAAACGTAGGTCAGCTTTAACAACATTACCAGCAATAGAAACATTACAGAGAAATGTTAGGAAAGTTCCCAATTATCATAGCAGGTATGAAAAATCAATAAAAGTGCTATAATTTAAATATAAATTTGTTATTATGTTCATAATAAAATATGTTTATTAAATATTTGTCACACATAGTCAACGAATATACACAGATTAGTGGAGGGACTGTTATAAGATTAATATTGCTTAAATAATTATTCTTAATAGCCATAATCACGATACCAATTATAAAATAAATACAGTTTTTTTACATTACATCTTTTAGAAAACCCAGAGATGTTCCATTTCATTTGCCACATAAAAAGCTCATTGATAGGATTGAGTATGTTGAAAAGGAACCAGAACCATTGGTAAGCCAACTGCCAAATGTCTTTAGTGGATCCTCCTGCAATGCAAAATATGTAGTCAAATGTTCATCTCATGTTCATAGCTGTGGATGAGAAATTGGGATAGAACTTATTTATATGAAAATTAACTTCTGTCTCCAAATATATTCAGCTTAAATTTTGCTTAACATGATCTTTGCATAAAAATCTTTTTCTATGATCAGACAGGGTTTAGTGCGGCTCAAGAGGAACGATTTAGAAATGAAAGAAAAACTGGGAAACTGCACCTGGAACCTATTAAGCTGGATGATGGTACATTTGCTGAACTAATTTTTAATTTATAAGAAGTATTATTTAAGAGTACATTATTTGACTGATTTGTATAAACAAGGTCGTCATACTGCATTTTTATTATATAACTTTTCTCACAATTAAACTTTTGTACCCAAATGAAACACCTTTAAAGTTTTTTTTTTACAATTTCATCTATAAAGTAATTAATCTTTAGGTAATAGATGATTGTCCTGATTCACTGTTCTTTCAAAACATTAGCATATATTGCTAGAGTTGGAAATTAAAAAGGGGGATAGGTAGTTACTATGGTAATGGTTATAGAAAGAAAATGATTAGTGTAACCATTATTAGAGAGCACTTAAAAATTTAATAACTTATACTTTTTCAAGTTACTAAAAGATGTAAGTGTACTATAGTTGTTTGGTAATTCACTAAGTAAGAAATTTTATATATATGAAATCAAATCATTTCATGATAATATTATTTGAGTCTTAATATCATAAAAGATACAAATAAGTTTTTACAGCAAAGAGTGTTTTTAGACAAAAACAGTATATGTCATTACAGGTAAGAAAAAGAAGGGTATTACTATAAAAGAATTCCAATCCAGACTTTCAGAAATGAACAAGGAAGAAACCAGTGACCCGTTAAAAGTGAAGCCACAGGTGGCTTCACAGAAAGAGGTGATAAACTTTGTAAGGAATAATCCATCCAGTGGTTTCTTGTACATGATTTATGCAGTACATCCTGAGAATGTTTACTTCACACCTTACTATCTTAAGTAAGTAATAATCAAAAGTTATTTGGTACTATTAGCTTGTAACTGAAATGTTACTATCTATTTGAATATAAAAATACTTACAGAGTAGTTCCATACGAGGAGATAGATAAAAAGAATTATTTAACTATAAGTCCTTGTGGAGTTACACACTACACTAATGAAATGGTCTTCACGAAATTACCTGAGTGGGACCAGGAGTATACTATATTTGTTCAACTTACTGATGTAAGTTTTCAATACAGTAAAATAAGATAAAGCTCAAATATATGTACATTTAAATACTTTTTTATTTCAATTTTTATATGAAATCGTTCCTACATTTATTTTTATCACAGATAAAGTTTTTTCGAGTATACCGCTACTGGAAAGCATTTTACGTTTGGAGGAAGTCGATATTATTTCGAAAATTCAATAAAACACGAACTAAAATCGCTAAGAAACTGTTCATCCTCACACCAGTACTAGGCAAAGCATTGCTCAACATTCAGGCGATGTGCTGTGATATGTACATGAAGTCCTTTGCTGATATCTCCAAAGATATGGACACCGCGTTCTTCTACTTCATTGAAGTGCAGGTGTGTATTATTGTGTATTACAAGTATTTTGAAAATCTAAAATCCTTACGTATAAAGCTGTTTTCGTATTATTTTCCGACTTCGGTCCTCATCACTATACTAACACTACCACCCATGGGCGTACCGAGGGGGAGGCAGGGGGGGCAGCTGCCCTCCCCCCTCCCCCCTGGACATTGTGTATGCCTCTACTACCTTCTATTGTAAACTAAAATTGGTATTTTAAATTACAAAGTAAAACCAATTTAGTTTAAAAAATTGAAGAAGGTTTATAAATGCTTTCTCAGGAAGGTTAGTCAGGGACGAGAAAAGTAACTTTTCCGTTGTTATAGATCTATGTATTACAAATAAAGGCAATTCTCTAGTATAACTTTTAGCAAACACTTTAAAATCTAAAATCTTCATTAGATGCGAGATTCGGCAAAGAATCACCAGCGTTTGCTCTTTCATTGTTAAACCATGTTTAGAAAATTAAAATTACAGCTCCAAAATTATAAAAATATATCAATGAAATCTGGTTTGCCCCATATCCTCCCCCCCCCCTAGCACAGAATCTGGGTACGCCCATGCTACCACCACTGGTACTAAGAAATGGTATTTTTTAGGTTTACTTCGTTAGTTTTGTCTATTTTTTTTTATGGTACTTAGTCAAAAATTATTCATAACCATAGGATGTGGAACCTATCCTTTTACTCCTTTTCCTTTTCCTCGTGTTTTACTTTTTTCCTGCCTTTTCAAGGGTTGCTACAGATTTCAAACTTTCCATTCCATATTCTTAATGTTCATGGCGATAATCACTTACAATAATTGGAGGTCATTTGCTCCCTATAAAGCTAGTTTTAATCTTTGTAATAATTTTTTTTTACTATAATAACTTCGGCCTCGAAACATTTTTTTTTGCCACATTACAAAAACAATCTCTGAAAGATATTTTTAACATCCCAATAGATGAAAAGCGTGGAATACGTTCGGGATAAATTAATAGGCTTCAGAGAGATCGTGTTGGAAGTAATAATGGCGGCGTGTCACGCGGCGCTGTACCAGCAGGGGTTCACGCACGACGACAGGAACATACCGCCCTTTCAGATCATTAGAGGGAAACCCACCGGAGGCATGTCGTATACTGAGAAGGCGAATAAGCGGAAATATTGCGAGAGACTCGCTAGGTCATTTAATTAAAAAAATATCTATATTACCTCGTAATATTTTCATGTAAATAAGTGTCATTGACATTATGAAATACCTTTTTTGTCCTATTGTGAAAAGCTTAGAGTATACTGTAAATGTATATATTTTTTATTTATACACAGTTTAATTAAAGTTGTGGACTACATGACCTGTTACATGCTCCATCGTTTGACAAAGAGATCCAACATGATCATGGCGGATATGTTGCGTATTCACATCGATTTCACCCCATCTATTGAACTGTTATCTGGCAAAGAGATAGATGAAGTCTTGGAAGTAGTGCCCAGACAAACTGAAACCTGCAAGGTTTGTCTAATTTGTTCATATGTTGTATTACATTTACTTAATACTTAATAATGGAATCATGTTACAGTGGGCGTTGTTCCAACTCGATGCATATGTTCTTACATCTGGAGCAGTAGAATTAAATCCCAGTGAAAATGTAATATCTAGTTTCTTCGAGAAAATAACCAATTATTGGGACGAACACGTCAGGACTTTCCATAACTTCCTCAATGAGGAAGCACTGCAAATATTCGTGCAGCCATCCATCATGGGTAAGCAAGTGGATTGGTCGGCGGGAGAATCGCCTAATCTATACTTCCTAATGAATCAAGATAAGAAAATGCTGAGTGACATAGCCTTCATTCCCGAATCGATACACCAAAGCTTTAGAAATGTCTGGATGTTCCTCAAGCGCATGAGCATATTTATGGATAACTTCAGGGAAGCATATGAAATGGATATCGAATTGATTAAACAAGAAAGAGACGTAAACGAGTTCAGGAAGTTATGTACGAAGTTTGTGAAACAAATGGAAGATATTGAAGAAGTAGTCAGTTATCAACCACTTGGATTGCTGTTCTTGAATCTGTGTCCCTTCCAAGAACTGTTCAGACCACAGCCGAGGAGACTTTTTGATGTCATCAACAATGTAACACCTGAGTAAGTATTTTATATTATATTTGATGATTTATATTTTTATTCATACTATTTTCACCGTTACTAAATATAAAAATATTTTAAAAATTATAATTTTTACAACAAATACCCCAAAATATCAAAGGGCGTTAGTTGGACTATAGCAAGAGAAACCGGAAAATATAAATAACTACACGAGATAATCAACAACTACTAATAAACTCTTTGATATAAAAGTTATGGATATCCAATAGCATCGGTCACGACTGCATCGAAGATATCTTAAACGGAATAGAGTCCATCAACGACGACATCACCAAAGAGCCGGAGACTGCGGGCGAGCTCGTCGCCTTCAACTACCTCATGGACGGACTGGAAGCACGCATCAGTCGTCTGGAAGAACGCCTGGAGTACTTGCGCGAGATGTACGACCTCATGGGAGAGTTCAATATTGGCATTCCACCTGATGATATGAACGAATTTATGGGTAAGATCATCATTCATAAGATTTTCATTTCATTTTATACATAACAGTTGTTTTTGTCTTACTAGTATATTTTCTTCAGCTGTATCTATTAAGAGAAACCGGTAACCTTTTAAAGTAAAACTATTATAGATTATTACTTATATTTACTAAGCAATAATTTTAATGTCCGGAATCGAACTCGGGAACACTTAAGCATAGACTAATAAACACTAATACAAAAAAAAATGATTAAAATGCCAACACATCTAGGTCTCAGCGTGGTACTGGGCGCCCTTCGGACAAACGTGGACGCACGCCTGGAAACACGAAGCAAACTAGCCGGCTTGTTCGCCAGTCAAATAGGCAAAGATATAATGGATTTGATTCTGGACGTTAACAAACTTAGAGACGAAATTTCTGTAATTATATATTTTGTATTTAAAATAAACATATCTCATAGAAAACATAAGAAATAATAGTAATGATATTGTCCTCACTCAGCTACTTAGTGACTTGTAAGAAGTAATATCAGTTTATTATTTGTTTTATTTTATATGGTTTACGTTTTTTATTTATGTTAGCAACCATGGCTGTACGATGAAAAATCTGATATGGAGAAAGTTATGGAAACATTATCTGAACTAACTGAGAAGTTAAGTGGCTTCTCTGCCAGGGACAAGCAAATACGAGAATGGCAAAAGATATTTAAGGTGAATATTTAATATATAATTATTCTGTTATATCCAGTATATATCCCCCTTGAACGATAAGTATGCAACATATACACTATTATACATTATAGTACTATATGCCCTTTATGTTAGATACCACCGGCTCGCCTGGACCAACTGGACGAAGCCATCACAGATGTGAAACTGAGACAGATGTTATGGAAATCCTCTAAGGAATGGAACGACGCTTACAGAACTTGGTAACATTTTTCTATAATATATATCGTTATAGAATGTATTGTAACGGTTAAAATTTATAAATAATCCAGATACATTTTTGCTATAAAAAAAAAATTGTAGTTACTATTCGTTTCTTCAGTTTTTAATACCAACTACCTGTGTACCCTGTAATCTGTGGATTAAATTTATAGGCCAACTAAGGTTAACTTCAATCTCTATCTGTAGTTATTAGTTTTTGTTAACTTTATAACTATTTGATTCATTTCAAGGTATGAAGTACCGTTTAATACTCTGGATATAGAGGAGATACAGACTACCACGCTAAACTTTGCCAAAATCTTCAATCAGCTGGATAAAGGGTTGCCGCCCAATAAGATTGTGCCCGGGTGTAAAGAAACCATCGACATTATCAAGGAAAAGGTATATGTTTTTTTAATATTAATTATAAGTAATTTCTTTTATTTATTTTAACTTGATATCTACTATTTATAGATATAAAATATTGTAAAAAAAAATCATGAACTAATATATTAATATTTTTTATTCTATGTAGTACCAAATGTACTACTAAATATATATAATAAAGATTTATTCATATATTATGATAATATTTTATATAAGTATGTTATATTGTCCAGCTACCGGTGATGTCATACCTCCGAAACCCAGCTCTCAAGCCTCGTCATTGGGTGAAGATCGAGGAGATCCTGAAAACTCGCTTTACCCCCGAACTAGAGGTTACACTTTCGCTGCTGGAAGAGCTTCAGGCTTTCCAGCACGGCGAGGAGCTCATGGAGGTGGCGGGACAGGCCAGTTCTGAGGCCGGTCTTGAGGCACTTCTCAAGAAGGTAGGGCTGGCATATATTTAAATATTATATATAATATTAACTAAGCATTGGGCTATGGACATTGGATTGAAAAAAAGATTGATTCAAAAACATTTAATATTACAAAATTTAAACTAAAATCAGAACGTTAATATTAACAAAGATGTTAATGTTCAATAACAAAATGTGACTCAATTACATTATCCAAAAGTAAAAGTATTTTAGGTAGAAGAGATCTGGTCGACACTGGAGTTTCCAGTAATACTACACAAGGACGCACGCGATGTGTACGTACTAGGTGGGTTAGATGAGATACAGGCGGCCGTGGACGAGAGCAACATACACGTTAGCACCATACTGAGTTCACGGAACTGTGGACCCATCAAGAGTAGGGTCGAAGAGTGGGCTAAGAATTTGGACCTGTTCTCAAAGACCCTTGTGAGTAAATATTTTTTTTAATTCTATGCTTAATGACTTAATTTTTATATAACCTTAAACATTCAAATTATTAAAACAAACGTTTTTTTGATTCACATACATATAAAAATATTACAAAATGATATTTTCGTATATTATTATCATTATTTAAATTACAATTTAATATTTTCGTGCCATTAAATTTTTTTAATATTAAACAAACAAATGTATTCTAATAAGACTATAATAACCGCAATTAACAATTATTATTATAAAATAAATTTTGTAGGAAGAGTGGTCTATGTGTCAGCAAACCTGGATCTACCTAGAGGTGATCTTCTCTGCTCCTGACATCCAGAGACAGTTACCCAACGAGACCAGGCTCTTCACTATCGTAGATAAGTCCTGGAAGGATATCATGAGGAAACTTGCTAAGGTAAATTTTAAATAGGCTTAACATGGTTACACATAAATACAGACATAACACAACATTGCTGAGATAACTTTGTATTTGGCTAAAATATCAAATTATTAATTATAAAATCTATACTAATATTATAAAGAGGAAAGGTTTGATTATTTTTTTGTTTGTTTGAAATGAATAGGCTCCGAAACTACTGGACCGATTTCAAAAATTCTTTCACCGTTAGCAAGCTACACTATTCCCGAGTGACATAGGCTATGTTTTATTTTCAAAAAAAATAGGGATAATTACTAAAACTTGAATATTCTAACGCAAGGTGTAAAAAAATAAACAAAAAACTGCGTGCGCTCCGAAAACGGTGAAAGTTACGCAAAAATGATGTTCTATGAAATTGTTCCTCTTTAAAAGTTCCACAGATTACACGAAAAGCGACCTACACGCGGGCGGAGCCGCGGGCAACAGCTAGTATAATATATTTTCAAACAAACTATTTTATCTATCTATTGATTAAGTATGATTTTGCCAAAGATGTTAATATTACTACTTGAAGTAATGTAGAAGCTACCATTTCCTCAAAATAATTTTAAAAATCAGGAGCCTTGTATGATTTTAGTAATAGATTATCTATGTCAAGAGAAAAGTTCTTGTTGCGAGATTTGCATTCGTATAATAACATTGTTGGGAGGAACATAAATTTACTCTGATATATCTTATTTAAATGTATTAATATATTGATTTAGAATTTATTAAAAAAAATAATTTATTTACAAATATTATATTTATTAAACCAACCAAAATAAAAAGAAACAATAAAAATGTACCCGCATAAAAAAAAAAATAATAGCTTGGTGTAGTAGCTAACTATAGCGCATTGAATTGTACTCATTAATGTTGCATTAAAGCTTGAGATCTAACAATAATTAAAAATTAAAAAGGTTCCCTTGGCGATGCCAGCGGCGACTCAGCCGAAATTATACGAAGAGTTTGTGCGTAACAACGAAATGCTGGATCAGATCATGAAGTGTCTTGAAGCTTATCTGGAAACAAAGCGAGTAGCCTTCCCGAGGTTCTTCTTTCTGTCAAATGATGAATTACTTGAAATTTTGGCCCAGGTAAGATATATATCTGATTTATTTCGGGAAGTGATCCTTTCCCATGTCAATAATGTTTGATATGGATTTCAATAATTAAAAATTTGCAGTATTGGAGTTGAATAAGTTATGTCTTTAGCTAAAATTTGTCAAACGCGATATGAGCCTAGGTATTGAGAATCTAGAATACATTGAACGTAATTTCTTCAGCTCTTGATAGCTACCAACATCTTAAAATCTTTTTAGGTTATATCTTATGCATACTTAGTTTAGTAAGTTTATCAGGTGTCTGCGGTGTCGAGCGGAGAAAATAAAAAGCATCTTTGCATGAATATCTTGCATCTGTTTCGTTTTTTTTTTTATTTGTTATGTGTTAGGAAAAAGACTGGGCGATGTGCTAGAAAATGGAAGATAACTGCATATATACTTACTATATTATATTAATTTTAGGATGAAGTGAAATGATATTAAATAAGTGGGATACTAAAAGTATTATCAATCAAATATTTCATACTATTTCTTTTACTTTTAGACCCGCAACCCCCACGCAGTTCAGCCACACTTACGTAAATGTTTTGACGCAATTGCTAAACTGGAATTCGGTGTTCGTTTTCCTGAGAGTGAGATGGAGATCACAGAAGATGGTACATTGGTGGAGAAAGAGATGTCCTTCATTACTCGGGATGCATTACAAGCTAAGTTAGCAAAAACTGCCAAACAAGAGGACTTGACTACGGATATTATTGCAATGCTCTCACCGGAGGGAGAAAGAGTTAATCTGGGGAAGGTATGTTTTTTTATACTACTTTAATATTAATCTAATCCGGCTGTACATATTTGTAAACTATGTTACCAAATAATTTGTCTAAACTCCGGCTGGAATTAGACACAAATGTTTAAAAATATTATTTCACTTCATGTTAAATGTCTAAGCAAAGCATATCATCAGATTCGCGCCCGTTCTTTAAGACCTTTTGCCAAATCCTCCTGTAATAGTAGGGAAAGTGTGATAATGAAATTAACTGAGACACCGCAGGCGACGCGATAGGGCAGCACGTGGCCCCTATAAAAATGAACATGAAACGTCACATCACTAATAATAATATTTACAAAGTAAGACAGACCACGAGAAGCATGAATAATGAAAAAGATGTGAGCCAGATTATTTACTAGTAGAAATGTGGAAGCTAAATAAGGAGGATGCATATATGGGATTGAGTTTGTTACACAATAAGTTGTTACTACAGGAGAATATAGATTGGTTATCCTGATCTTCTGTTGCAACAACTATCTACAAAAAGAGCTTATCTTAATCAGCATTCAAATTATGAGAGAAAGTTATCGAAAATCCACCTGACGAAGTAAATAATATGATCCAATAACTTATTATTTTGTAGTTACATTTATATAGGTATATTGTTGGGACTGATGCTGGGTCGAGGAACCACAGGTGCAAAATTTGCGTTTTATCAATTTGCAAGAAATTTATGCGTATATATAATATTTGTGGAATCCGAAAAAGTCTTTGTGGTAAGCCTCGAAAGATATGCCTGTTAAATATGTTGTGTAATATATGGGGTTGATCTGTGCTATATACGGTCGGTCTAATATGTACTTATGTTAGAACGTTTGTTCTGAAAGCATGAAAACTGAACACATTTTCTGCGGTTTCAGCGGTCTAAAATTGTAAGTTGGTTTAAAATTTAATGTCATTGCGCTTAGTTCTTATTTACTAGTTGGTTTGGACTTCAATACCTTGTCACAGTTCTCAAAAATGAGGACGAAATAGAAAATAATGACGACACGCCACAAAAACAATGTACGACTTTTCTTACCCCTTAGACTCAATAGAAAACTATTTTAAAAAAGTAATATGGCTTGCCCTGTTGAATGGATCAAAAGACTGAAATATTAAAAGAATAAATGACAGGAATACAATACGTGCCGCTGAAATGCGAATGTTGAAATAGATTGTTGAAATGATGTGTGTTGAGTAGATATAATAATAAATGTTTACATAAGAGCTAATTCGAAAGTAAAACCTGGGTGAGAGGTGATAAGAATATAATGGGCAAAGTTAAGATTCTCTTAAGAAGACAGATGGAGTACGTGAAAAAGATATAGCAAAGAAAGGAATTTAAACTGAGTTGACGTTAAAAGGGCCTGGAAGGAATCAACATAATCCTTCTCCGGATCAACGTCCTTTCCCCTCCAGACCTCTGCAGAGTGTAGACGTGCTACTTGTGCCTGTTTGTCTAGTACTTGTTATAAATAAACCAACAACATTTTTGTGTATATTCTAATAAAATAAAAAATATGAGGAGGAGGAGGAAAAAGGTAACTGTAAGGTAGGTAATCTGCGTAATTTAGATAACACAGAGACAACGCCATCTACAAGTTTTATACGCATGCTTAATAAACGGAAGCGCTCAGAAGAATTTTTTTCCGATCTCTCCGAATTTAAGAATTAAATTAAAGACATGATTTCGTCGTGGATGACTCAACAAAGTAATGAAACCGCACAAATATCATCATCTTTAAAAACAATTGAAAGATCATTATCATTTCTATCCACTAAATACGACGAAATGAGTAACAAAGTAGAACATATTGAGCAAGAGAGAAAAAAGACAGTGATTATATACTTATTCTGGAGAATAAAATCGAGTCATTTTTAGGATCACAGCTCAAAAACTGTTCAGAACTCAAAAATCAGCCTACAACCGAGTTACATCAAGGATATTTACAGAACAACTTCAAAAGATGACAAAAACCAATTGTGATAGAGATGTCATCATATATTCAAAAAACAAATATAATTAGTGCTATAAAACCGAAACCCGAATATCCCATAATAAAAATGATAAATTAAATACACAATAGGTACCTGGTATTAAAAGGAAATAATACGCCTATCTTCTGTTCGAAACATTTAACGCCAAACGGAAACCAACTGTACTACTTAGCGAGAGAAATGTCGAGAATATGGAATCCATCAAATTTCAAATTGGTTAAATAAAAATTTGCTAAGTTTAAATATAAATAAATCTCAATACATATCTTACTCCATTCGGAAATCCAACTTACCTCTTTCGAGTTTTAAAGTTCACTCCTGTCTTAACCCTGTTTTAAATACATGTAAATGGCATCATATTGATAATTCTAAACAAATTAAATATCTCGGTATAATAATAGATCAACACTTATCGTGGAAGCAACATATCCAAAACAACGCAGACAGAATACGTAAACTCATGTATATTTTCCAAAAACTTCGATATATGGTAGACGAAAATCTAATAGTCCCTTTAATGCAATCCGTTCTAGGCTACAGTGTCTTTATCTGGGGTGGAACTCCCAAAACTCATCTTTTAATCCTTGAAAGTTCCCAGGGAGCTCTTCAAGTGATATTTTTCAAACCCCCTCGCTTTAAGACATTTGAACTTTTTCTTCCCACCTATTTACTAACAAGTCGTCAAATCTATATACTAAATATAATACTAAAAATACACAAAAAAATACCTTTTATACCAAACCAGGGAAATAGACGCAGACCTGCCCCTGCTAGTAAAATACCCCGAAACTATATTTAAAAAAAAACGCTAAAATCTATAATAAACTGAACAACATCCTAAACAATTATCCCTTACCATACACTGAAATTAAAAATATAGTAACTGACTTCCTTCTCAAACATAATTACGTAGACACAGAACAATTTTTCATGATATAAAATATTGAATTATCTTTTTATTTACTTCTATAAAATTACGCCTAATATTGTACACACGCGCACACACCCACACACACACACGCACGCACGCACGCAGACACACACACACACACACACAAATATTTTATAACTATGTAAAAGTCTCTAAAGATGTCTAGGTGGATGAGCGGGGGCACCCAGTAATACGGGTCGCCAACCTAGTTCAGGGGCCCTTGCGACTTATTATGTATACACTCTTTGAATGAATATTGCACATCGTCATAGACGATGAATGTTCAAGCTAATAAATATATATGTCATATTCATTCATTAATTCGTGTTAGGTCATACATGTAATTTCGTTCAGGGTCTCAAGGCCCGCGGCAACGTTGAGGACTGGCTGGGCAAGGTGGAGGAGGCCATGTTCGCTTCCGTCAAGCGCTGTATGAAGTACGCCTTGCGGGACTTTATGATTCGCCCGCGGGTGGTTTGGGTCACCTTACATGCAAACCAGGTATCATTAAATGAACAACAGCTGGACAAAATAGTAATAACTAAATTCATTAGTGCTGTTCCATTTATGATAGTTTTATGTAGAATACTCAGAAAGTTTATATGGAAGTTATTATGTATTTTAAAATACGATTATTTAAATATATTACTTTATCGTTATAGATAGTTTTAACAGTATCTCAAATAATGTGGGCGAAGGGTGTCCACGAAATATTAGACCTTGAAATACCGCTACGTATTGACACCGGTCTGATAAACTACGAGAAGAAATGTATAGCAGACTTAAACGACTTAGCAGCCCTGACGAGGAAAGACCTGACTTCCTTGTTCCGGAAGGTTCTTTGCGCTCTTATAACAGTTGACGTACACGCAAGAGACACCATCACACACATGGTGGAGAAGCATGTACAAAAAGAGTAAATACATTATTATTTAAAAGGAATTCAATGTTTCCTATCTCACTACAAATATTTTGTATAATTTAGTGTCAATATAATAAGTTTATAATAAGTAATTGCAAGATTATTTATTTATTTTCTATTGCAGTGATGATTTCGAGTGGCTAAAGATGATCCGCTATTACTGGGATGAAGACATTGACAACTGTGTTGCGAGGATGTCGAGTGCTATGTACATTTATGGACATGAGTATCTTGGAGCTGGAGGTTTGTTTTAATTCCTGTGTTAAAAACGTGTATGTTTGTTTTAATTCCTATTCCTATATTAAAAACAAACGGGATGGGGGATGAGCTCCAAGAAGTTGCTGCTTCGAGTACTGTACTTCTTTTGATATATGTTTTATTCTATATATTTAAATATTAGGTGTGCTGGTGATCACTCCGCTGACAGATCGTTGCTATTTGTGCCTCATGGGCGCGCTGCAGTTGGACCTGGGCGGAGCACCCGCAGGCCCAGCGGGCACAGGCAAGACGGAGACCACCAAGGATCTCGCCAAGTCACTGGCCATACAGTGCGTCGTCTTCAACTGCTCTGAGGGTGCGTGTGAAGCTCTTTTACTAATAACAAAGCTTTATGATTTCCGTTACAATACCTACACAATATTGTAGTGTGACAACAGTTATGAAGAACCTGTGACTTATTAATGTCTCAAAACAATTCTTCCAAACAGGTTTGGACTACAAGATGATGGGTAGGTTTTTCTCGGGACTGGCCACGTCAGGTGCTTGGTGCTGCTTCGACGAGTTCAACAGAATTGACATTGAGGTGCTGTCTGTCATCGCACAGCAACTTATTACTATTAGAAACGCCAAGGTCGCCAAACAGAGTAGGCAAGTTCATCATTTTTGTTTTATTAACATTTCCACATTAAAGATAATGCAAGCTCTTATCACAATTTAAAAAATAACAATTAACCTAAGAATCATGATTCTTTATTCTATACAACTGTCTGTTGAACTTTAGGTCTACAATTAGAGTCAACCATTAAACCAATTAACTAGTTAATTATTATTAACTACCCTTTTTTTACCCGTTACCCTCACTGACTCTGTCGGGCTCTGTCACTATTGCTGTCTGTCCTCAACGTGAAGCCCCGCCCATAGTTTCTAGCCTTCAAATATTTAAATATTAGTAATTACCAGGTTCATGTTCGAGGGTCGTGAGATCAAGTTAGTGGCTACTTGCGCGGCCTTCATCACCATGAACCCGGGATACGCGGGAAGAACAGAACTGCCGGATAATTTGAAGGCCTTGTTCCGACCTATATCTATGATGGTGCCTGATTATGGTGAGAGTTTACTATGAATAAATATATTATTATAAATAATTCAAAAGAGTTTCAATGGAATTTATTGAAGGTTCTTTTCCATAATCCTTACGTTTAAAACCGTGCATCTGGAGTATGACATTTCTTAAGTGTATATAAAAATATCTGAAATATACTTCGACGTGAAAAAATCTTTATTGTATAAGTCACTACTGCGTTAGTCATTTTCCACTTCTACCCATCATTTTATCCCTTTGGAGTTTTAATCTTCGAAAACGTTATAATGGCATATTTAATTGTAACTAAAATATATAATTAAATGTTTCTTACGCAAAAAATATTATAATATAATGTTTGTAAATATCTATAAAAATATATAGCCATGTTAAGCTTATTTAAATTTATATACATATAGAATGAAAAAACCGATACGGGCAGGGATTCGAACCCGCGCTCTCTGGAAGACCGTTCTGTCCCAGAGGTCGCGGGGTTCGAATCCTTGCCCGTATCGGTTTATTTTTCATTCTATATTTATATAAATCTATTATGATATAAGATTTAGTTTTGTGTTCCAGCTCTAATTGCGGAGGTGATTCTTTATTCTGAGGGCTTCGAGTCTTCAAGGGGCCTCGCCAAAAAGATGGTTCAAATGTATAAACTGTCCAGCGAACAATTATCCAAACAAGACCACTATGATTTTGGTATGAGGGCAGTGAAGAGTGTATTGGTAAGTAGTTATTTGGGAATACTATACTGATCAATTAAGTCGAAAAGGAAATATCATTCTGAACAATTGTCAGATTTGGGGCATTTTGTAATTTTTTATAGATACAATCCTAATTAATAAACTATTTCCTTCCTTCGTCAAATCTTAGGTTTAAAAAACTTGCTAACTAAAAACAAAACTTTACCTACAATATAAATTAAGTTAGGTAGCTCAATAACAAGTAAAAGATAAATCAAAAGACAAATTCGTCCAGTAGCACTGTAAATGTAGTCTAAATAAGTTTTGACTTTTCTGTAAAAATTAATAAAATATCAACAGTTAAAATAAAAAAGCTATGTCAACCCGGTCACTAAGATATCACAAGACTAAACTTCAACAATATCCAGCAAGTAACTATTTCGTGATTTGTGAATAAACAGACAAAACTATTTTTTTTAGTGCGTATCATATAGATTTTGCGTCGTTCCCGTGGAATCTTTATTTATTTAGTCTATGCGTTAGGTAATGGCGGGTGCCCTGAAGCGCGCCAGTCCTGATCAACATGAAGAGAAGACGCTCCTGTGTGCGCTGAACGATAGCAACTTACCCAAGTTCTTAGCTGCAGATGCGGTACTTTTTGCCGGGATACTGTCTGATCTTTTTCCAGGAGTGGACCTCCCAGAGAGGGACTATGGTGTCATGGAAGAGGTTATAAGTAAGTATTTTTTTTAAAGAGCTATAAATACGTTTCATTATTACGAAGCTATGATATCTAGTGCTTATGTCTTTCTTGACAAAATACTAAATTATATTAAATTATTCAAAGGACAACAAAGATATTAAAGGGTGTAAAAGTTTTATTACGGTTGGTAATATTAGTATGACCTTTGAATTACAATTGCAGCAACAATCCTCCTGGAGAGGAAGCTTCAGATCATGGCGTGTCAAATCCGTAAGGTGATCCAGTTGCATGAGACCATGATAGTACGCTGGGGGGTGATGCTGGTGGGACCCACGGGCGGCGGGAAGACAGTCGTGCTACATGTATGTAATATACACAAAAATGATGTTTTTGATATAAAATAATCTGCCACATATTTTTAATTTGAACTCTAATATATATATATATTTTTGTAGGTTTTAGGGGATACGTACGGCAGGCTGTGTGAAAATGGAGTAGAGGGAACTCAGTACCAATTAGTTCACAAGTATATAATGAATCCTAAAAGTCTAAGTATCGGTGAACTTTACGGAGAGGTGAATTTACAAACACTAGAGTGGCACGATGGTATTCTACCTTTATCATTACGAACTGCAGTACAGGTAACATTTTTTTGATAAATATCTTTGTTAGTAATTATATTCTAGTTCTATGTTTAGCCTTCAGATAAAAAAATGAATTTATTTTAAAAATCGAAAATTTATTAATTTGTTTTAAATATTAACACAGATATACAAAATGGTATATCATATTTAGCTATGGTTAACCATCACTTTAGCATTTGAGATTAAAAAAATTATAATGCAGCATTTACTTTGATAATTGCAAATAGATACAGTGATTAATGTCAAATATAAGATTGTGGCAATGATCACGTCCTTACTTCTTAGTCATCTAATAAATAGCATTGTAACAATAAAAATTTTATTTCAAGTGGCAAACATTGCTATCTTCTATAGACTGTTCCTAAGACTCAAAGATACTCAAAAGGAAGCTCCATTGACAGTCTCTTTAGAAGGTTATTACTTTAAAATTTTAGATCACAAAACATTTCAGAGCGAGACCATGGACCACCAGTGGTTGATCTGCGACGGTCCCGTTGATGCCGTGTGGATAGAGAACATGAACACTGTGCTCGATGATAACAAGATGCTGTGTCTCTCCAACTCTGAGAGAATCAAACTTACACCCTACGTGCATATGGTGTTTGAGGTTACGATACTTCTATACTATTATTATCATTACTTTTATGTTAAGCTATAAAAATTAGACCTCTAGTAGTAAACAATAATACTAATTTTTGCAATTTTTAACTACAACTACCAGGTAGCAGACCTGGCCCAGGCCTCCCCTGCCACTGTATCCCGCTGCGGCATGGTGTACATAGACCCGGATGAGATGGGGTACCTGCCGTACGTGCGCTCTTGGTTGGACTCCGCCCTGGAGCGAAACCTTGTCAATCAGGATAACTGCGACTTCCTCTACGAGCTGTTTCAATTGCTGGAAGTGGGGGTCAACCATGTCAACAGCAAGTGCAGTGTCGGGATCAAACAGGTTTATTATAATGGAGCATCTTTATTGCATATAAAATCTGATGAGTTATTTTTTCTGTACTAACCAAACATACTGCCAATACGATTTGAAAGCTATATTTGACAGCCCATGTATTGAAGGAGGTTAAATAGTATTATTTTTAGAACCAAATCAAAAAATCCTTTTTATAAAAATCTATCTAAATAATGATTGTCAGTTAAAAAAAAAACTCCAACAACATAACGCTTTCTATAATCTAGCTTACAAAATGACGGGCAATAGTTATTATATAAAGAATACTATATTGTTTGTTTGTTCACAGGTGGACATAAGTAAAGTGACAGCATTGTGTATTTTGTTGGGTGCATTACTAGGAGAGCCGGGGGAACGGTTCTCAGACAAAGCCGCCGTTAAAGTATATATCGCGCATTGCTTTATCTTCTGCTATGTGTGGAGCATCGGCGGTAACATCTTAGAAGGTAATAGAAAAACCTTCGAGGAGATCGTCAAGAGGCAGTTTGAAACATTTGAGGAGTCCGAGTAGTGAGTATATTAGAATAAATTGACATTAAAAATTAACTTTATTAGTAGTCATCGACGGTTGTTATTATTTATTAAACATACATTATTTTCATAGCATGCCACCAGGATTCAATTTCTTCGATATGTTCATGGACACGAAACATCGTCGACTGAAAGTATGGGCGGAAATAATTCCTGAGTTTCTATACGATTGCAACCGACCCTTCTTTGAGACTTTGGTACCCACTATTGATACTGTGCGATATGGATACTTATTCGAGAAGCTTCTAAGTGTTGGAAAACCCGTCATGTTTACTGGAAATACTGGTATACCTCTTATAATAATTCATTTAATGTATTTTGTGTTCGACTGAAAAATAATTAAGACAATATAAAACTATGTTACTGTATTTCTATTGATGTAATTGTAATTTTTGTTGTAGGTGTTGGAAAAACATGTATCGCAGCTGAAGTGCTCAAAAAAATATCATCATCGGGGGTCTTTATACCCGTTTTGTTGAACTTCTCAGCTCAAACCAGCAGTATACGTACACAGGTAACAAACTTGTTAAAGTAAAAGTAAATTCAAGTAGACATAAAACGCATTTTTAAATCGTTTGTTTGTTTCTTTAAACGCTTTATTGTACACAATAACACAAAGTAAATTACAATATAATGTAAAAAAAAACAATTATTGCCCAGAAACTCAACAGTTGCTTTTTATATGAAATTTAATAACGTTGGGCTTATACATTATAACATCAACAATGCAAACGGGTCAACAACCCAGGTTTCTAACATTTTGGATAACCAAAAAGTCCTGAATGTTATAATAAGATATATTGAATAATATACTTTTACCTTTAGATTTAAATTAGGAAAAGGAAGATCCAAGATATCTTGTATATTAGATGTGCGTTTTAGTAAATTTAAAGCGTTATATTTTATTGTACAGGAAGTAATCGAGCTACGTTTAGACAAACGCCCTAGGAGAGCGCTCGGGGCGCCTCTTGGCAAGAAAGTTATAATATTCATCGATGACGTCAACATGCCCAAGCTTGATGTGTACGGCGCTCAACCCACTATTGAACTACTACGGTAAACATACCATAGATATTGCCCGTGATTTTTGCCATTGCTTATAATTGCGGTCTCCAGTGGGAATTGCGCAATAAATAGTATATAAATACTCTTAAAAGAAAACGTTTCCTACAAATATCAAATTAACTACTTTGGTTTGCTCATGGGTTTTGCTTGTTAACTAATTTTCCAGTATTTGTCGACGGATAGTATTTATATTATTTGAATATTCTCTTTTGACATACCAAAATATTTAACACAGTTACCAAAGTATTAAAAGAAGTTATAAATTTGTTACAAACAGATATATAATTTCAGGCAGTATTTAGACTTCGGTGGCCTATATGACCGCGACAAGCTGTACTGGAAAGAACTGCTGGACGTGGTGTTGTCATGCGCATGTGCTCCACCGGGCGGGGGCCGCAACCCCCTCACCGGCCGCTTCGTACGACACTTCGCCATGTTCTACATCTCCGCGCCCAGTGCGGATGCTATGAAGACCATTTTTAAGGTTATAATGGGCTAAATTCATGTTAATCTTTATGTCACTTTGAACCATTCCTCAAAACAACTGCGATAGATGCAACGCCAAACGATTTACCTTTAACTTTCATATAGTTCATGACCCTCACAAATCCGGACGGGAATTCGCTGGGTGGTTAAGTGGTAGACGCTGATACTAAAGTGATTCACCCCTTACATGAGAATCGCACTCCATATGGTGCCGGATCTGTGCTTTATTCAAAGTTCGTCTTGGTCCAACGTGAACTACTGCCTCGCTCTATTAATCATTAACAGTTTCATAGAAGCTAACTTGGCCTAAATGACCACGTACCTGTTCATCAATTGATATATTGACCCTCTTACTCCAATATTTTGAGTGGTGATACGACAGTTTGCGGTTTCATTGCCCTCCCAGTATACAAAGGGCGGGGCGAACAAGATTGCATGGAAAGAGTTTATTTTTAACTGAAATAAATATGCAAAAAAAAAAACGTAAACTTACTGCAAATTGAATATAATTTACTATTTCTTTGTTAACAGGCGATTCTCGGCGGTCACATGGAGGACTTCGTGACCGAAGTGTCAGTTTTAGGTGACGCTATAGTAAACGCAGCCGTTGAAGTCTACCTCAAGATCTGTGCAGAGCTACTGCCAACCCCCGCTAAATCACACTATGTATTCAACCTTCGAGACCTTTCCAAGTCCATGCAGGGGGTGTTACAGGCTAATGCCGCGTATATGAGAACTCCTCAAGGGATGCTTAGGTAATATGACTTGATTTTTATTCAATTTAATTGCTTCTCGCTGCTTATATGTATACCATAGCTATAAGTTAGAAAGTTTAAATTCAACGGTGAGCGCCGTCAGAAAAAATGGATTGCTGGTTGAAATCAGAAATCGATTATTGACCGATATTGTATAAACGCTCAAAGCTTAACGCGTTCTTGTATTCAAGGCCTATTATAATATTAAGGCGACGTACTACTTGGACTATATTGACTAAAAAGTAACTGTTCATCTTAGAGAATAATTGGTGAGGTTATTTCATTTGAGTTATTCTAGCCTTTATGGTATCACGCCTAGACCGTACTTAT
The DNA here is from genome assembly GCA_959347355.1 of Napeogenes inachia. Lineage (NCBI taxonomy): Eukaryota > Metazoa > Arthropoda > Insecta > Lepidoptera > Nymphalidae > Napeogenes > Napeogenes inachia. Next base: position 11,862,042 of record OY365800.1, on the reverse strand, counting down.
TTTTTTTATTTTATCAAGACATCTTCAACTTTGCAATCATATTATTATTTTTACCAAATTTGTAGGTTATTCTATCATGAGTGCCTACGAGTATTTCACGACCGTCTGATCAATATAGAGGACAAGAGTTACTTCTACCATCTCATGAGCTCGGTCTGTCAGAAGAACTTCCAGCAACCGATCCTGGAGGTTCCAGATGACCCCATCATCGAACAACCACCGCTACTACTATTCGGAGATTTCCTCAACTCTGCTGTGCCCAAAGAGAATAGAGTTTACCAGGAAATACCCGACATGGATAAACTTATGGTTGTTTTGAAGGTTTGTACTTTATAACATACATTTATTATATCCCTTCAGTTAGAAACAAAATAATTGTGTTCATTTTGATTTTTATGATATGTTTGACTACGGCAGAAATTCCTACATAAATGTCAGACATTAATGTATGTATTCATGGGCGTACCCATATTTTGTTTTTTGGGGCAGACCAGATTTCTTTAAAATATTTTTAAATTTTGGAGCTGTAATTTTAATTTTCTAAGCATGGTTTCTAACAATGAATGAACAAACGCTGGTGATTTGTCTGCCGAATCTCACTTCTAATGAAGATTTTAGACTTTAAAGTGTTTGCTAAAAAATTTACTAGATAATTGTATTTTTTTGTAATACATAGATCTATAATAACTGAAAAGCCACTTTTATCGTCCCCCACTGACATTCCTGAAAAAGCATTTCTAAACCTTCTTCAATTTTTAAAACTTAATTGGTTTTATTTTTTGATGTAAAATACCAATTTTAATCTATCTATATATATAAAGAAGGATGTTTGTATATATGAAATCGATGAACTCAGAAACTATTGGACCGATGATTATGAAAATTGGTATGTATATGTATTTTTCCACGGAGAAGGTTTATATGGTATGCCCATTGATGTAACTCACCACCAGGTAGCGCAGCGATGTATCAACTAATAAATAAACATTATCCAAAATTAAAAACAAATAACTTCACATCTGTCATCTGTCAATAAGCATAACATAATAACACAAATCAATAATATAAATAACTAATAGAAATTATTTAAGATAAGATGATTAGTTAATTTGATTATATGAAAGTGATCAATAATATAATCTATACTAATATTATAAAGCTGAAGAGTTTGTTTGTTTGAACGCAATAATCTCTGGAACTACTGGCCCGAATTGAAAAATTCTTTTTGTGTTGAATAGTCCGTTTATTGAAGAAGGGTATATGTCATCTCGCTGTGACTTATAGAAGTCAAACAGCAATGAAAAATGCTGCAAAAACGGGAAAAGATTTCTTTTTTGAGAGCTTTCCTCGCGTGCGCTGAGGAAACACTAAAAACCGCGCGGACGGAGTCGCGGGCGACCCCTAGTTTACAATAGAAGGTAGTAGAGAGGTACACGATGTCGTGTACCTCCTCCTCGGTACGCCCATGTATGTATTGTCTAAACTAATAAGCATTTTTTTGTATCAGCAAAGGTAAACATCGCACAGCTGCTTTTGTTTCTATTACTGTTACTATTGTGATAAAAAAACGCAAGGAGATATTTAAGTGCCACCGGTGGATTAGTAAAAACAAGAATTATGAGTTTACTATTGATCTGCTGAATGAGTTTCGCACAAAAAATCATGAAGGTTATGAAAACTTCTGTCGAATGAAAAATTGATGTTTTTATTTCTATTAGAAAAGTTACCCCTATAATACATTCCACATGTCTGGTGGCCCTTCTACAGAAATGGCAAAGCCTTTTGTGCTCTCCTTATTTCACATAAAACATTACACTCGTAGACATAACATGTTCACATAGCGGTTGATGAGACACTAATTAGCGTTTTTTAGTTCAAGTATCACAAATTTGAATAAAACAAAAACAAACTCAGTTTTATTACATTTATACAAATATGCTTAGGAATACTTAGAAGAGTACAACTCGACGGCGCGCGCTGAGATGCGGCTTGTGTTGTTCCGTGACGCGGTGGAGCACGCAGTGCGTGTGGCGCGCGTTCTGCGTGCGGAGCGCGGGCACTGCCTGCTGGTGGGACCCGGCGGCTCCGGCAGACGCTCTGTCGCCACGCTAGCGGGACACGTTAACGAGTGCAAGTGAGACTAGTTTATGATATCTTGGTGAAAATGATTAGGTGGGTGTTTTTTGCTAAAACATTAATCATCAATTGGTTTTTTTTTCCATTGTGGAAGATGACATGTAACATTAAAGTAATTCTTAATTTTAAACTTATTCGTTGTAATAATAATAATAATCTATAAAAACAATAATAATCGTTATGTATTGACAGTTATGTATAGTAATGAAGTAAAGGGTTTTGTATATCTGTATGATCTATCTGATCTATATTTGATTTCTCGGCAAAAGCTAGATACTGAAAAACACTGCTTTTTTTTTTTCCTTTTTTATTATTTTTTTTTCTGTCCGTCTATGCTGTTAGCCCTGTTGGCTATTACAGCGTCACCGGGGGAGCGGGTGGGTCAGGAGACCCGCCCTTAAAAGGGGGGGGTGGCAGATGGACCCCCATGGAGAACGACGTCCCGAGGGCGTCTCAGATTGAGACACGGACCTCGGCTCGGGGGAAAAACACTGCTCAAACTATGCTTATTGTACAATTATTGCATTTGAGTTTTAAAAAAATAATGCTATGATCTCTTACAAATGAAGATAGATATATATAGATAAAAACTCAGATAAATCTTATCTATTGATATCCATCCAACATGTATGATCTAGATGTATGGGTATGGAGCTTAAACGCAACTACGACACGCCAGAGTTCCACGATGATCTCCGCAATATGTACATGCGCGCCGGCGTCGTCGGAGAGGACACGGTCTTTCTCTTCACGGACACTCAGATCACCAAGGAGGAATTCCTGGAAGATATCAATAATATGCTTAATTCAGGTAATTGCTTACACAGAAGTCATTGATAGTACATTTATAAGTTATTTTTCTAATCCAGGCTTATAGTGAATATAGAAAAAAATAGACAATACCATCCCAACTTAATTTAATATTTGAAACAAACAAATCAGGTTCACTTTATACACTCATTAGTCAAGTTGACTGAGTTTCTTTACATAAAAGGTGTTGAAACTATTCCCTGTTCATCAAACTTTGCGTTTCCAAATGTTGCATGATCTAACCGAATTGTTAAATCCGTTTTATTTAAAGGTGAGGTACCGAACCTCTTCGAAGGTGATACGTACGAGCAGGTACAAACGGGATGTCGTGCTGAGGCAGCTAAAGCAAAGGTGAACCCGGGAGACAGGGACGCTGTCTACTACTACTTCATCAACAAAGTGCGGGGGAAGCTGCATCTCTGTATATGTATGAGTCCGGTTGGAGAAGCATTTAGGTATTGTATATTTACGACATTTTACATACTAATATATTATGGTTAGGTTAGCTTATATAGCTTGTAAACAATGATGGTTTTTATATATTTTAAACTTATTGTTTTATTTAACGACCGCATTTTTTTTTTTGCCTAATTTACTTTTAAATAATCAGCATATAGTCATTTTTTAATATAAACAACAAAAACCAGTACAACACAAGTTTTCTTCAACTGACTTCACTGAGTATCGTGATACTTAAAATACACAATTTCTTACCATTAAGAAGTGAATAAAAAAATCCACTTCGCTACGTATTTCATTATTTATAGTATTGTGATAGTGAAACTATTTGCTAGACATAATAATTTAGTCCGCTATTATAAAGGTCCTCATACGCCTCGTCGCTACTTGTTCTACATTATAATAAATAATAAATATAAACATTTGCAACAACATTTTTATAATTTCCAGACGACGCTGTCGCATGTTCCCGTCGCTAGTAAACTGCTGCACCATCGACTGGTTCACCAAGTGGCCGCCGGAAGCGCTGCGATCCGTGGCACAGCAGTGCCTTCAGCCTCTCCAGGACCAAAACATCATCAGCAAAATATCTTCCCTCGCTGTCTCCATGCATCAGGTAGTATAGCGCATACCAGCAGCGCTCTGATGGTTAGGTTAGACAGGTTTAGTCAATTTTAGGAAGAATGGATAACTTAACTTAAACGTCCATCTTTTACTTTTACTAACAGGAAATATAGCAGATCTTTTCCAAAAGATCACCCGTTAATTTCTGCCTACATATGTACATAACATTTGATTCACTAAAATTGGTATATTTGACACATATTTTATTTAAATAAATTTATTTTTAAATTGTAATTAATTGCACCTTCGAACTGTAGAGGTGGTGGAATACGAACTGATGTTTAAAACTGATGTTTTCCGTTTGAAAGTACATAATAATTTCAATTGAAGGCTGTTAGAACCCGTTAAATCTTATAAAATGTCCAGCGTAATTGAGAAATAAATTTAACATAAACAAAGCAAGGGCAAGGGGGTAGAGGGGGGTGAACTTGTACGTTTATATATATCGAGACAATGTATTACCTTTTCTTATCACAATAAAGACACAAGTGAACAATATTATTAATTTAATTGATGCATGGAAAGGTATAAATAAATTATTATTATATATTTCTGTATTTTAGGCTTTTGCTAGGGCCTAAAAAATGTAATAAGACAAACATGCCGGTGTTATATTTTCACGTTATGTTATTAAACTGACATTTTTGGACTAATTGCAGGATGTAGACATGATGACCGAACGACTGTATGACGAGATGCGACGCTACTTCTATTCCACCCCCAGCAGTTACCTCGACCTACTGAAGTTGTATCTGCAGCTGCTAGACAAAAAGCAGCAAGAGATCATACGGGGGAGGGACAGGATCTCTTGCGGATTACAAGTTAATACTCTCTTATTATTTTTATTCTGGTTAATCTAATGCAATGATTTGGAGATCAAATCTATAAATACATTTAATTATTACAGAAATTGTATGAAACTTACGCTGTAGTGGGTGTGATGGAACAACAAGTGCGTGACATGGAACCTATCCTGGCCAGAAAGGCAGAGGAGGTGATTTATGATTTATTAATAAAAAAAAATAATTTTTGCTATTATTTGTACGAAATAACACTAATTATAATTTATAGAGCATAGCTTTAGTGGCTAGATTAAAAGTAGAACAGAAAGCTGCCGACGAAGTTAAGCAAGCGGTTATGAAGGACGAGGCGGAGGCCAAGGTAATAGTCGATATAGTATATAATTTAAATGATATATTTAAACCAAACAAGTATTTTAGTTTAATAAATAGTGTATACACTGGCGGACTTGCTCTTATACCAAATGCTAACTGCTAATTATTTTACTGCTAAATTATTTATCTGTCATGACTACTAAATATAGATAAAAGCAGATGAAGTGAAGGAAATAGCGGACGAGGCGAAGGCGGACCTTGCGCTCGCGATGCCCGCCATGGAGGCCGCTCAGAACGCACTGAAGGCTCTCAACAAGGCTGATATCAACGAGCTCAAAGCCTTCCAGAAGCCGCCAACGCTCGTGCGTTTTGTTATGGAACCGGTCTGCATACTGCTTGGCGCTAAGTGAGTTGTATTATAAAAGGAATTTAGAATAAAAATCACCGTTCACATAACTTCTTGTTTAATTAGTTTAACTTACTTCCTTTCACATTTATATTTGTTTCCTTTTATATGTGTTTATGTAGATATGTTTATTTTTCAACATATGTATGTAAATATGTTATATGTATGTAAGTAGGTGTATGTATTGTATGTATATTTTTTTTCCCGGTGTTTTTTTTGTTATTGTGTGAACAACGTATCCCCATTCGAAGCCGCGACCTCATGGCAAGTGTCCAATCGCTCTATCAATTGAACTATAAGTGAGGCTTACCTCAAGTTGGTTTACGTATTGATTTATTTACCACTCTATATTTATATAAAATATTTTATAATTTTTCAATGATGTATAATAAAGTCGTCTTAAATTCAAAGGCCGGACTGGGACTCCACTAAGAAGCTATTAGCTGATGTTAATTTCATTCGTAACCTGGAAGAATATGACAAGGATCACATACCAGATGCGACTCTTAAGAAGATCAAAGTCTACCTCACACATAAAGATTTTAACCCAGATACTGTTGTTAAAGTTTCTAAGGTAAATTCAAATATTATATACAGATTTTTACAGTTTTTTGACCATTTTTTTATCATTTATAATAAATTTAAATTTTATATTTTGTATATTAATATTTTGTTTTTAGGTGTGTCGGTCTATGGTACTGTGGGTGCAAGCTATTGATATGTACGCCAAAGTTTTTAGAGTTGTGGAACCTAAGATTCTCAAGTAAGAAAAAACATTATTTATTACATTAAAAATACTTGAACATAAAAAACACCATACGGCAAATAGAGCATATGTTATTCTACACATAGATAATAATATATTTTTTAACATTTACTGCAGTAAGAGATTTGACGATTTTATTTTATTTTGTTAACATATATTTAAGCGTTTGTTGTTAACAGGCATAAAGAAGCAGCTGCTATATTAAAAAGTGTGATGGCGGTGCTGCGAGCGAAGCAGAAGGAAGTTGAAGCCATTGAGGCAATGCTCGGTAAAATGATGAATGAATTAAAGGTATTCTTTATAACTTCATTATTTGTTGAATTGTGTTGATTGAGGAAAACTAATCTGTTGGACTTGAATGCTCTATGATGCTTCTTTTCCTGAACTACTGAACTAATTGTCATCAGGTGTTGTTTATCAGCTGCTATCAAGCAGCATTATTATCGATGGTTTAGCAAAAAAAAATTGTGGTTTGTCTGGTACTTGAGAAATAATCACCGAAAAAAAAATGTACGAAAAATCATTGAATCTACGCTCAACTAACAGTCAGAATGGCTCTCAACCTAGTTATAATAATATTTAAAAAAATTTGAACAGGTGGTAGAAGAAGAACGCATCAAACTACAAGCGGATGTAGACTTGGCAGCAGCAAGATTGTCTCGAGCAGGAAAACTGACACAGGCTCTTGCTGATGAACAAACTAGATGGGAAGAAGGTGTTAAGGTATTCATTATTATATAATATTCTTTAAATTACATTTTTTATGTATTAATATGTACTACATTAGGGGTACTCAAACAATATAAAAGACGTTCTGAAATGATCTCCAGGCGGCCACATTCAGACTCCACTGTACTACCGGCGATATTATAATAGCATCCGGTTGTATCGCGTACTTCGGAGCCTTCCCATCTCATTATCGACGAGAATTAGAGACCAAGTGGGTGCAGCAATGCAAGGAGCTGGAGATACCGTCGTCGGATGTCTTTGAGTAAATAAATAATTATTTTATTTCATACAACAGAAAAATAATTATAAATTACTGATGAAACATTACAAAATATTTAGTTCCTCTCTCAAACTCGATATGTATTCTTTATAATTTATATTGATTTTACAATAGCAGCGTTTACTTTCTAAATAAAAAGCATAGTTATGTACTTATTTGCGTTTGTAGATAATGATATAACAGTTGGTCTATAAAATTGTGTCTGACGAAGAAATTGACAATGTTGACAAATTGACAGGAATCCATTCCAGAATCTTAATTTTAAGATCCATAAGTCCATAGATCCATTAGTCCAACAAACAACAACTATTGTACATTTTTAATCTAGCATTTTAGATGGTTTTTGTTATGTATGGATAACAATTTCTGCTTTGGGAATAGCTTCTGTCTAGTCTGTACGTTTCACTATATTTTCAGATACGTAATATTTTTTGAAGGAATCCATCAACACAGATTTCTCGTAATTTATAGCTTGAATTTTTCAGTTTCAGTAATGTAAATTTTCAGTTTGATAGCTATAATGGCGGATTCGTACACGGTCCGCACGTGGAACGCTCAGGGTCTGCCGCGGGACTCCGTGTCCACTGAGAACGGCATCCTTGTGACGCGCGCGGGGCGCTGGCCCCTCACTATTGACCCTCAGGAACAGGTATTAGTCGACAAATTAGTTCTTTATTATATTATATATTCCTATGATTTGTGATAACCATCAAATCGAAGAGTGTGCTCTATAGTTATATTTTTTGTTAAGAGTTATCCATTAGTGCAATCTTTTTTATTAATTGCGATTTTTTTAGTTATATTCAATAAATAATGATAAATAATGACGAAAATAGTAAAGAACTAGAGACGTAAATTTGATGTTATTTCCAGAGATTTTGTTGTTTCAATTATTGTTATAATGTTGAAAAATGTGTTCTAAAATAAACCAATTCCCAAAACTGTTAAATTACATCTAGTATTAAATGTCTTTAGGCTAACCGATGGGTAAAGAACATGGAGCGCGATCAGGGTCTCCAGATCACAAAACTGAACGATCCGGCGTACTTGAGGATGCTGGAGAACTGCATCCGCCTGGGCTGGCCCATGCTTATAGAAGACTTGGGTGAAGCACTGGAAGCTACTCTAGCTCCCGTGCTGCTAAAACAAACGTTCCGTCAAGTAGGTTTCTCATCCAAAGAACAATTATTTTTCAAATACCTGAAGTAACTTACGTCTCCTTTCAGGCCGGTCGTCTTCTCATTCATCTAGGTGATAGCGACATAGAATACGATACTAATTTCCGTCTGTATCTCACGACGAAACTCGCTAACCCGCACTACTTGCCTGAAATATGCATACAAGTGACACTCGTTAACTTTACTGTGACACTGTCGGGACTAGAGGACCAATTACTCGCGTAAGTCTAATATCTTTTGAACTCACTTTTACTTAGTCAGCCATTCTGACTGATTGTCAAGCGAGTGAGGTCGCAATATTAATTCTCGAATTACATTTTTGTTAATTTTCAAACAGTATAATACAGCTTTCAATCCCGATCGAGCTTTGTCAGTTTAATTCAATACAAACCATTAAAATAAATTTTTGGTTGATTATTCTTCAAAGACATAACCTATCACCGATTTCTTATAAACACTCACCAGAATCACAGCAATCGATTAAAAAAAAACAAATCGATTCAATAATTACCGAGGAGTTCAATGATATAGAATGCATTTGACCCAACAGCTTCGCTCCTCACTCGCTGATAATACGTGTGAAAATAGATTTTAGATTTTATGTTAAATACAGGGTGAATCAAACAACAAGCAACAAATAACAAAATCTATACAGGTGTTTCATGAATGAAATATTTTTCAAAATTTAACTGGTTTTTAATTCTGAATTTATTTACAAGTCAGAGCAGATATTACAGCACAGTGAAATTACTTAGCATAAAAAAATATTTATAAACCCCCGATACAAAAAGACCTCTCTAAAGGATAAATTATATAAAAATAATAATAATAATATTTTTATCCTTTGTAGAAGTCTTTTTGTATCGATGGTTAATTTTTATATTTAATTCAATTTCGTTTCTTGCTTCTTAATATTATGTTACTAGATTTTATATTATACTAAATGAACCTACGAACACACTAATTTTCACTTGTTAAGGGGTGTTTACTATCAATATTGAATAAGAACCTTACACCACCAACAATAAAAGACCCATATTGCATAAGAACTTTTCACCACCAATAAAAGATAAATAGTTATTTTTATATGTATAATTTATTTATATTATATATTTAATATTATTCATATTTAAAAGTTCTATTTATATCTACATTTCAATTCATAGTTATATTTATATGTCTAGACAATTATATAAAGAAAAATAATGTATATTGTTCCAAAGTGACGTGGTGCGTCTTGAACGACCTGATCTGGAGTTACAACGCTCTGAGCTAATAGTACGTATAAACGCTGACAAGGCGACCCTGCTGGAGATAGAGGACAAAATTCTACGACTGTTGTATGCGTCTTCTGGAAACATCCTCGATGATGAGGAGCTCATTGAAACTTTGAACGAGAGTAAGGTTAGAGTTGTTGCCTTATCTACTGTGAAACGTATCATCATCCAATTAATATTAATATGTCTATCAATGATGTCAACAACAGTCAATAAATCAATTCAAACTTATATTATGTATGCCTTTTTATAAGTATAGGTTACATTTATCTTACCAGTAACAAACAGTCTTTTAGTATAATACAGCATTATTTTATACCATTCTGTATTATATCTCAACCACGAATCAACCGAATATATTAACAATACCATAATACATCCTAGGAAACATCAGAGATAATAAACGCGCGTCTGGAAGAGACAGAAGCTACCGAGGTGAGTATCTCTGCGGCTAGAGAGAAGTACCGCACGGTGGCGACGCGCGGAGCCGTGCTTTATTTCGCGGTGGCGCAACTCGCGGACATCGATCCCATGTACCAGTTCTCGCTTAAGTACTTCAACCAGGTGAGTGGTAGTACAACCATCTCAGTATTTCATTAAAATAAAAAAAAGAACACCCAAACCAAATAAATTATGAATAAATGAGCATGACAAAAGTTTTGTGGTTGGTCTTTTAAGAAAAAGGTGTGTGGTCTATGGTCATTATGGTCTAGTAATCATGTCAGTACGACTTCCAGGAAAACTGGAAGTATTAAGTATCTTGGGATTAAAATTTAAGACTTACACTTCGACTATACTTAGACTTATAGCTCAGAATGTCTCAATATCGGACATACAAGACGGGAGACTGGTGTTGTATGCAGTCTGTTATTTACCTTTTGTTCTTATTGGTAAGGAGGGCTTTGAGGTCCAAAGCAGGCTGGTGGCAAATTGGATAGTTTTGGCTTAAAAATCAGCAGCATGAGAACCGAATACATGTTCTGCGGTTTTGACGATTTCTTCAGTTTTTGGGAGTCGTTTGAAGGTGCTCCTTTACCATTTTTGACTTTCCTTTCCTTTTGACCGTGGCTTAGTAGTTTTGGAATGACCGAAAAAAAGATCGAACAGTAAAACACAGGATGAACGTAGTGTGGATGAAATTGCGGCAAATCACGAACCATATCCAACTCCCGTGTTCAAGGAGGAGAATTTCATAATACGACTACTAAGGAGGGAAAATTATTATACGACTTGCCTTGTTCTAGGAATACCGAGATCTTAAAGGAATAAATGAAATGCAAGTGAATGTTGGTTAGATGTGAATGTTAAAATGGATGTGTGGCGTGACAAGAATGGATAAAGGAAGCAAATTGTTTTACTACGCCAAATATTTTGGAATAAGTCTAGGAATATAAATGATTTCGTTTTATAAGAAACTATATTGAAAAATATCATTCCTCAGCCTTTCACTGTTACTTTTTCATAAGATTTATTTTCAACTCTATTCGTGAATTAATATTACATGCATCGACTTCTTATTTTACAAGCGGCACAAACATTATATTAGACAATAATCACAAAATACAAATTTATTTCCTAAAGTTATTATTATTTCAAAGAGCTATCACATGCAGGTGTTCAACCAAGTAATAGAGAAGAGTGAGAAGAGTGACGTACTGGAGACACGTCTGGAGATCCTGCACCGCGAGATCACTCTGTCCGTGTACTGCAATGTCTCACGTGGTCTCTTTGAACGACACAAGCTGGTGTTCAGCTTCCTCCTCAACATAGCGGTGTTCCTTCATGCAGGCTATGTCCAGACCCACCAATGGGACTTCATACTACGAGGTCCAGCCGGAACTAAAGTGGTCATTATCTGAGCTACTTACAAACACATCCATCATAACAGAAATTGTTATACAGATTATTATCGTTATACCAGTGACAATATCCTATTTTTTTTATAGTAATCGCAATTTGCCATTAGTAAATTCATCAAAATTGATTGTCTTAGAATACCATCTTCCATTACTAGAGTATCCTTCTCTAACATCTTGATAATATTCCTAATAATCGTACCACAGAGTGACTTATAAGTTTTTTTTCTTAGTATTTCGGATTTGGTAATACTGATTCAATTTAAAGAATTCAATATGTACCGAATAATTATACCCTTTAGAAATGAAGTTATTTATAACAATATTAAAATATTCATAAGTTATTTTCACGAGATCTAAGTAAGTAAGTAAGTTCAGCAAATGTGGTCCTATACTGAACATAAAACTTATCTACTATTTACCGAACAATTAAAAATATATAAATATCGTAAATATATATATTCTTCTTTTTTCAATGTGTGGGTGGGTATTAATTACTATGTTTATATTACTAGTAAATAATATAAGCGGTATTTGGTTTTGTAAATCTCATAAATTAGGATTACAATCGCACCGGGTACATGTATCATTGATTGGTATTCGTTTCTGTAAAAGTATAATTATTTTTTTACAGTGCATTCCCTTAAGAGCCGTTTTTATTAACTTAACTATTTTTTTTTAAATGTCTCTCAGAAAATCTTTTTATAAAAAGACACGATGTAATTTATTGTGAAAATTAGGAAATTATAATTCAAATTAATCGTAATAAATTTGTTTCTTCTGGAGTTATCTCTAAGTGACGTGTAATTTACTTATTTATTTAGTTATATATATATATATATATATATATATATCTTATCCACTTTAAATCCATACCAGAGATCACTTGTGTACGTCAAAAGGAATTGTTAGGGGAGCCTATTTTGACACTATACCTATCCAAAAAACTGTAGAGATGAAAAAGAAAGACATTACTGCAAAAACACTCCCCAGCTTAAAATGAAAGCTACGAACTTCCTAATTCTATTATCCATCAATAGCACATGTTCGCAATAGAATAATATTTAATGAGCATACTTAAATTAATTGTGTGTTTGTCATTTAGGTGCCGCCAAAAAAACCTCCAGTGGAGACTATGACGGAGCAGATGTGGCTGGCCGTCAACCACCTGCAGGAGACGGATCCCAACTTCGACGGACTCGTGACAGACTGCCTCCGAAAAATTTATATTAAACTTGGAACTTTTTCACTGGTATACGAAAATATAAATAACAATATTATACATTTTATCATTTAATCCTTTACTATTTAACCTTCTAGGAAATTCATGTTGACAAAAAAGATAACACCGCCCCTCGTATCAATTGGAACGAAAAATTAAGTTCATTTGAGAAATTAATGCTAATGAAATGTTTAAAAGAGGAAAAACTAGTGTTTGCCATCGCTCAGTACGTCAGCACCAGTCTGGGATCAGTTTTTATAGAGAGCCCTACAGTACAACTCAACACCTTGTAAGTTTCCATGAAGGGCGTTCTTTATTAGCACTGTCATCACTGTCACATATATACAAGTTGGAATATTTAACAGCAGTAATGTAACAATTAAATCACCTTGTAAGGTAGATTCAATATCAATAGACAGATACATGACCACACAGTAATTAGTACCTACATAAGTAATGAGAGTATTATTGTCTTTCTTTTAATAGAATATACATATACATACTGTAAATGTATGTAGTGCACCCACTTTTATGTATATAGTCTGGCATATCACACTAATAGCTTTGTAGCAAAACAGTCTAGTGTCCTTAGTTCTTGAATAATAATTTATGTATACGGTTACGTTTTTTGTGTGATCCTAAAAATACGTTCGTAAATGTTTAATCTGTCTGATTCGTTGTTATTCTTAACGGTTATATTTATGAAAGTGGAAACCAAAGATATTTTTTTAAAAAAAGAATACAAAATGATTAGGCTTAAATTTTCATATAATTACAAAATCTGAAATGTTACTGGCCAAAACTCTCTTTTTTTGTCATCAGAGCCGGAAATCTCAAATTATGAAAAAATAAATGTCGCCTTCTCATTCGGAAAATTAAATAGGTATTTTAGGTCGATTAACTTTCGTCAAAGAAGTCGTAATAACAGTTCGGCATCTGACGTTTGTTACAGAGTAAAAACTAACAATAATGAAAAAACTATGTGAACTACATAATATTTTGGCGTCTCAATGACCTGCACATATTAGGTTTCCTGATGATGATACATAAATGTTATAAAATTGTAAAAACCAAACACAGTACAAGTAAATTACCCTAAAAAAACCATAAAAAAATATCTTATAAATATTATTCTCTTATTTTTAATAAAAAATGTTATTTTCATCTTCTTAATGCTTAATCTTAAAATCTTTTAAATTTTACAAAATATAAAAAAATATTTACAATAATAACAATAAAATATATTATAAATGATGGTAGATGATGACTTATTATTGGAGTCGGTGGAGGCGTCTCCAGTTGCTGGCAACAAACTAATAGTAGAGAAAAGAATGATCGTGTAAAAAGAATTGACATGGTCTTCAATGACATGGGAATGAATGATTATCTACCAAAATGTATTAAAAAGAAGGTCTATCAATTCAATAAAACAATAAATGGACCATTACAATTTTCTTCATTATTGATATGATTAACATATTAGACTGTATTTTCAGTGAATGTTATCAAAGCTTTAGTAGTTTTAGAATTATTTTTTTTAACGCGTTTCTTAAAACTATATCGTTCAATACACAAATAAGCCAGCATCATCTTATTCACAGATTAAGAACTAGTTACTACGTAAATCTTATTAGGAGACTTTTTATTTTATACTCTTACTTACCTCTGTCCTTTTTATTTTAATGGCTGCTGTTCCTTATATTATTAAAAAAAAAATTGCATCTTAACAAATGAGTCTTTGCTTGTCTCTTACTTACTCGACGTTTTTGATGCTTGTGTCTATTATCATTTGTTGACTAAAATTATTTACTCAAAGAGTGGGGAATTGGTATTACAAGACGAAAACCATCAAGTTTAAAAAGTAGTTTTTACAACTTTTGCAGTATAATATTCAAAAGTTTATCATCTAAGAATTCAAGAAAGCTCTACTTTAATCAATTAATAACTAAAGATCACAACACTTATCTGGAGTACGGGTGTCAAGTATTTTCAGTTAAACGAAGTTCGGTTACAGTTTAATTTCATAAAAGTTTCGCCTATTCAATAATAAATCATAAAAGCAAAACAATTAAATATAATGTATATATTTACTTTATACTATAATGTATATATTGATTCGCAGTTGCAAATGTACGCTTGGCAAATAAATATTTTAAATTTCGCTTTGCTAATGTTGTTATAAAAAATACTAGTAATAAAATAACAACAATCACAACATCATTTTTATTCTATTAAATGCATACATTATAATATTTATCAATTGACTGTCACAATACATACATCAAAATATTTAATTTACTATCCTTACTTACAGCTATAGTTAGTATGCATAAAATAAATAAAAAAGTATTCGTCAAATAAATGAAAATATATTTGTTTATCTTTTTTTGAAAATATAATAATATTGTACTCATAGAATTCGGTTTTTTCGGAATCATCACAACGCTCTGAAACTTAATAATATAGTTTAATAGATAATATTTAAATCTGTAAAATGCCATATAAAATAGAGGAATCAGAAGTCGGTATACTAGTAAATATGTTTTTCTTTATAATGAAACTTCAGTACTTAAAATATCACATAGGGAAAAGTTAGGCGGTGGAGAGGGATACTACCTACAATATTAACACAGGTAACAATGTATGGACATCAAACACCGAGATATTTGCTTAAATTCTAACACATTTGTTAAACATAACATCGACAAGTTCCAGACAATAATACGTTTACTTCTTAAAGAAGGACACAGAATCTTGGGTTAATGCGTTGAACCGGCAAGGCTGTCAGACGATACTGAAGGGTCATAATGAACCCCAAACTGAAATAATGTATATACCGGATCGGTATCAGTACCCCTGATACTTCAATGAGTACGTCAGGGTACCGCATTGCCATTCAGGCAACATCTGAGAGATCCCAGCAGTTCTTCTTGTTGTAGACACCAAGAGCATCCAAGTTCTTCATGTCCCTCGAAGATAATTTTAAATTCAGCAAGTTGTTCTCACGCGACTTAAAGACTTTGGTGGTTTTGGCAATTACAGCAATTCCATGTTTCAGTGCCCATGACAGCAGTACCTCGGTAGGTGAACTGCGGTGTTTGTTTGCGATTTTTTTCGCAATGGGGTCTACCAGGAGTTCATTATTTTTCAAAGACATCACACGGAAGAAGTGGGCTGTGTGATATAATAGGTTGTTAAAGATACAATATTTTATCATTGCTGCATCCACATGATGGGGATGATATTCAACCTGAAAGTAAATTTTATATTTAGTTTACAAACATAACTTGATTTGTAGTAAGTATGATTATAACGAACCTGGTCGTTTCTCTCGATTATAAGTCCAAAAGCCAATACATCAGTTAAGTCTCTCAGATGTTCCACAGTGAAGTGCGTAATTCCAGTTATTTTGCGTATATCTCGTATTTTTGCAATGGCAAGATAATTCTGTAGAATAGGCTCCTCATTCTCTCGGCTTATTACAAAACCCCCAAAGTGAATTAGATACACGTCGATGTGTTCTGACCCCAGCTTAGAAAGACAGGCAAGTCTGAAGAATCTGGTGACACAGCGCCAAACCACCGCTGCAAATCAAATATTAGTGCCTAAATGATTACAAATAGATTATGGCCACAAAATAATTATTTAAACTTCTTACCAATGCGATTCTCCCTATATACGTTTCCTATTACCCGCTGGCCTATCAATGGTATTGGTAATTGTCCTCGTATAAACATATCCATTTGATGCCTGTCAAAATAAATTGGGCCGCTGTCTGCTACAATATTATTAAAAAAAACAATGGGTGAATATGTAACTTTAGGAATAAAACCAAAAACTATATATCTTACCAACTACACGATTATCCTCGTTTAAAGCAAATTCCATAGTCTTATACAGGATATTGTAGTTATTAAGACGATAGAGGCCCACTGCAACAATAATATTACGGATTATATAGGGAATTACGATATAGGGAACCACTGATCAAAATGGAAAATACTTAAACTTACGTTAATCGGGTTTAAATTATTTAAAAAATATGGTATTATACTATATGCTCGTACTTACTGGCCATACGCGGCATTTTAATGCCATCTTTTAATTCCAATGCCTTAACTCGCAAATTATACCCGTACATAATTTCACAGTTTATTTCACTTCACTTGAAGTTCTGAACTTTTTATTCACAAGTTTAAACTACACTTATCAAAATAGAATTCACTTGCTTAAATGGTATTTAAATACACTTTCAACCAGTTAATTTATATTCATATGATTTTATTTCCCATTGGTTCTTTATTGAGAGTCTGGCCGTACCAACCTTTCTTTGGCTGGTGCAGCGAGACAACTGAGTTATATGCTGATTTTGATACCAAATTGTAATGGAGAGAGGCGGTAAGGACGCTGGGAGAGCGAGGATGGGAGGCATTCATCTCCCCACCGCCCACGATTCATAGAGCATTACTGCACTTGAAATGGTTTCTTGCTATTTTTGTATCAGTGTAGAAATGTTAAGATATATGAGATATTTAACATTTTAAATAATTATTTATGTATAAACCGATACCTTGGAAATAAACCGATACCTTGGAAAGACGAGGCAAAATACCTAGGAGTAACGTTAGATAGAAAGTTAGTTTTCACTGCGCATATTAGGACCGTTCGTAGCAGAGCGGCCTACATATTAGGTCGTTTATATCCGCTGTTAGGCAAGCGGAGTAAAATGTCCCTTCGCAATAAGGTGACACTTTACAAAGCTTGCATACGTTCCGTCATGTCCTATGCGAGTCCCGCTTTTGCGCACGCTAATCTGAAACCCCTTCAGGTGATTCAGAACAGGTTTACATGGATTGCAACCGGGGCGCCGTGGTTCGTACGCAACATCGATCTCCACAGAGACTTGAACCTTCCGACCATCGCTCAGTACTTCAAGGGGCTTTCCCAAAAGTACTTTGAACGTGCTGAGCGACACCCGAACCCACTGGTGGCTGACGCCGCAGAGTATAGACCACGTAAGACTACTTTAGTCAGAAAAAGAAGACCCAAGTCGGTACTCGTTGACCCCGGCGACGCGTTCACAGTAGGTAATAACGTGTACGCGTAGGCATAATTGACACCACACAACATACAGACACTCACCGTCTGTACCGGTATAGACGAGGTCCCAACTGAGTAAGTGCTCCGTTGCTCCGGCGTTCTGCCGTCGGAGGACGCTAGTGTCCAAATTTCCTTAGCTTCCCTCCTGACTAACGACGCCCCGAGCCGAGGTCCGTGTCTCAATCTGAGACGCCCTCGGGCCGTCGTTCCCCATGGGGGCCCATCTGGCCCCCCCTTGTTAAGGGTGGGTCTCCAGACCCACCCGCTCCCCCGGTGACGCTGTAATAGCCAACAGGGCTAACAGCATAGACAAAAAAAAAAAAAAAAAAAAAAAAAAAAAAAAAAAAAAAAAAAAAAAAATTATTTATTAAAAAATATTCATATCACTTTAAGGACTGTGATATCTTTGATACCATCCAATTGATCCATTCGAGCTACGGTGTCGCTACCCTCCTATATATGATAATCTATATGAGGATCTATTAAGCCTCTTTAGATAGTTATATAGCCTCTAGTTATAGTAGCCTCTTTAGGTAGTTAGCCGAAACATGTTTTCATACTGTGAGTAACGTTATAGGTACATAATAGACAAAAATCGATAGATTTTACTATCATTGGCAGGGAAAAAAGTTGATAGACTGAAATTTGGGAACGTCTGTTAATCCAACGTACAAAGTAGAATTACTATTTTTCTGCAGTCACATTTGCTCTACGTTTATCATCAGCAGGTAATATTCAGCAATATTTTAGATATGCCGACACCGCTTCCTCGATCCCTCTAGTGTTTGTACTCAGTACCGGGTCCGATCCTTTTGGAGCATTTCAAAAATTTGCCACAGAAATGGGAATGAGGGACAGACTAAATTCAATATCCCTCGGACAAGGCCAAGGTCCGGTAGCCGAGAAACTGATAAACAGTGCTAAACCTAAAGGAGATTGGGTTTTTTTACAGGTACTTACTTATTTTATTGACACTTGTTCATTTAATACTTAAAAATATATCCCTTTAGTCTTCGTTCTCTATTTTTTCAGAATTGCCATTTAGCGGCTTCTTGGATGTTAAATCTTGAACTTATAGTTGCCAATATGAGTGGTGATCCCGCTGCATTGCACCCAGACTTTCGTCTCTATCTTAGTTCGATGCCTACACCGAAGTTTCCTGTGTCTGTGCTCCAAAATTCAGTTAAAGTAACCAACGAACCACCGAAAGGACTGAAAGCGAATGTCAAAAGAGCACTCATTGAAATGGAAGAAGACTTTTTTGAAAATCACGGTATATTTACATGTATTCTTTTATTGTTTATTTTAACAAAAAGAATTTTAAAATAATATCTATCTATCTTTCTATTATCTAGCTATTATCCAGCATAGCTTTCTTTAGGCATGTTTTTCTTTATGTTTTTATGTTAAATTATTTAATTCTACAGTGTTGGGTCAAGACTGGCGTACAATGCTATTTGGAATCTGCATGTTTCACGCGATCATACAGGAAAGAAAAAAATTCGGTCCATTGGGTTGGAACATTACGTACGAGTTCAACAATAGTGATCGAGAATGTGCTTTGCTTAATTTACAAATGTTCTGTGAATCCGGTCACATACCTTGGGATGCCTTGGAGTACATTACAAGTTAGTTTAACCGTTAAAAAAAAACTGATTCTGATTTCTCTTTTCTGGTATCAAAAAGTTGTTTAACTAAATCATCATTATGATGTACTATGATATACTATCTAGGTCAAATAACGTACGGCGGACGAGTTACGGATATGTGGGACCAAAGGTGCTTGACAACTATTCTTAAGCAGTTCTTTTCGCCTCCTACTCTTGAGGATGACTACACTTACTCGCCTTCCGGTACCTACTACTGTCCCCGATTAGACAAGCTGCAAGACGTTCGTGACTATATCGACACATTGCCAGTCATTGAAGATCCAGAAGTTTTCGGAATGCATGACAATGCTAATATTGCCTTTGAGGTATGTTTAAGTATTTCAGACTTTCATTTTATCGAAATACTTACCACAAATCGCTTACCATCCAACAGAACAAGGAAACCACTACACTGATACTGACCATAGTAGACGTGCAGCCTCGGTCGGGGGGTGGCGGAGGGGGGGACACGCCGGACCAGATCGTTTGGAGAATCTGCGACCAGACCAGAGCTGTTATTGTAACTGACATCGACAAGAGCCTCATCAACCCTGATCTCATGGTGCCTGATGATATGGGACAATTACACTCTCTGACCACCGTGCTGCTGCACGAGACAGACAGATTTAATACATTACTGAAACTTATCCATTCATCGCTTACAGAGTTGCAGAAAGCTATTAAGGTGTGTACTTAATATTATTAAAATGTCAAATTACTAATTTCATATATTTAATTTTAATTCTGTGGACTATATATATGACTGTGTATTAGTGTGTTACGGCTCCTTATGTTTTTTTTAGATAAATAATGTAAGAATTTAAAATATCTAGGGCTTTACAATGTAAACTACTCTATACAGACTCCCTAGGTCACCTGATGCATCCTCCTCGGGTGGAATGGAAGGGGCAAGCCTGCGCAGTCAGTGCATGTGTATCGGGTTATGCCCCCGGTATATAAATGCATTTGACACCTACATTAAACGCTTTGTCTAAGATAGGTTGCTAGGTAGCAATCTCTCTAGTATCAACTTTCAAACCCAAATTATTTAGTTCTTTTATGTATTTGAGTATAATTGTAAAGTAAAACAGTTTGGAGACTATTGTTTAACTAGTAATATTTTTTTTATGATATTAAATCGGAAGATATAATTTATTTTTTATGCAATATAGGACATATTTTCTAAATGAATGATGATGATGATGAATGATTTGTTCAATAATTCATGATTCTTCACAGAAAACTGAAAATAAAGTAACAAATATTTACAAAAATATACATTACTCGTATTAACTACTTGGAAAAATAGAATTGGAAGAATATAATTAGAAAATACATTAGTCTGTTTTAACTACTTTTAAAAAAAGAATCACATTGTCCTTTCTCAAAATCCAGTTGCCATAAATATCTACCATTATTTCGATACACCCTACAATACAATCACACAACTTCATGTATGGAGCTAATTTGAAATCAACTGACCGTCTCGAAAGTTATGTAGTAGGAGAGTCAATTGGATATATGTAGTTATAACGTCTGTCTGGTTGCAGACATATGAAAAGCTCTGCTAGAGTTTTTATTGTATAATAACGTATCGACGTAATGATAACAGTGGATTATCTGAAACTTTATGTTTAATTCTTTTTATTTTATCGTAAACGAAGTCCTATTTTTTATTGTGTTCCTTAAATCAAATCTTAAATGTTTGTAAAGTAATAAATATTTTAATTCATCAAATTAAGAATTAATTATCGATATTTTATGACATACCATTTAATTGATTTCAATATATATATGATTTTTAAGGAATTCAAAATGAAGATACTCTATTCATAACAGTGTTATTGTTATACTCATTAGAATAGCATTAAAATAATCCTTCTAGACCAATATTTTATAATATTGCATAATTTGAAAAATAAATAAGAATAAACTTTTAAAAAATATTTATCGTCTTATCAACAAGTTTTCATAAAAACTCGTGGTTCATGTTAAATGACAAACCAAACCTAAATGTCAAGTACATTTAGGTTTGGATGCAACAGAGTGTTGCATCATCAAATGCAGCGGACAGATCGATGCAACCTCCGATGTACCAACTCTGTACGCATGCGCGAAACCTTACAGGCATATCCGATTCCTTTGATTTCTATTTATAACCCTTATAGGAATTGATTGGAAATCAAGGAAAGCCTTATAAAGTATGATCAGATGTCAAGTACAGTTTATTTTATTATATTAATGTATAATATTTGTAACGATATTAATTATTAACTAGGACACTTGATATTGATACTGTTTATGTCAAGGGCATGCGCATACACCATTTTTTGAAACCATTTTGATTGTGGTTTTCAAACCATTCTGTCTTTCTAACGATTACGACACATTTTTTGCAATATTAAAACTTTCATTTTATTACCCCAATATATATGAAATTAATATGATATCATACATACCTATGTACGTAAAAGAGCTTTGCAAAATACTTAAATTTAAATAATTAAAACTAGTAGACAGGTATTTATATAATTATATATTCTTCTCATAATAAATTCCTTACATTATATCTTTGCTTGATGATTTCGATATATTTAACATGGTCTGAATATGAAACCTACAAAAGGTTTTTGCTATTAATATAGGTTCACTCCTGGTACTATAATAAAAATGGAAATATTTACTATACATTGGGAGTAATGGTACGACCTAGAGCTATTTAGCTGTTGCATATTAATGGTACGAACTAGAGCTAGTTGTTCCATCGATATTATCATGTAATGAGTGGGGTAGACGCCATTTATGTACTTACTTTAAACCTTTTTTTTCTATAATAAATTTCTTGACTGATGATTTTCTATAATATATTTAGATTCCTAAAGCTTAAAAGTTTTTCATTGTAAGTTTTACTGTAATATACCTTTAGCTAGTTTATAACATTCAGGTAGATAAATCGTCCAGACCTATGCCAGTCATCATACTCGTATACTGGTAATCTTTGTACATTATATTAGGATACCCGAAGTAAATTAGTATTTTTATATGTATTAATTTACCCAAGGACACGTCATTCGTGCACGTTTACATTTAGGATAGGTATATGTTTTAGTTATAATTAGGTATTTTTCATTCAAATTGTAATAACAATTTGATGATTGAGATGTTAAAATGCTTATAAAGAGTTTTTTAGTAGGAATCTTATAAACTAAGTTAGTGAGTCCCTTTGTTATATATAATAAATAGTGGTAATTTACACTACAACTAAATAAGTATTGAGAACTTCATTGCAGGGAATAGTGGTGATGTCAGAAGCGTATGAAGAGGTATTCACCTCGTTCCTCAACAACAAGGTGCCGGCAATGTGGCACCGCCGAGGATACAACTCCCTCAAGTCTTTGGGCAGCTGGATACATGATCTTACACTACGAATAGATTTTGTAGAGGTTTGATTACAAAATAATACATAGGTATTTTTCATTTAATACCATATAGGAGCGTTCTGAAAAGTTCAACTCAGCGGGTGGAGTACAGTAGGTTGGTGTTTGAATTGCAGTATTATAACGTCCGCATAATACGCCCTGTCTTATCATTTCCAGGAAGCCTAGAACCGGGAGTTAGCTCTATTGATTTATTGTTCTCCCCTTTGACCTCCCTCCTCTGTCCCCATAAATTGCAACGCACTTTATGTCTTGATAAAACATTCTGGATGTTTCGATAACCAATGCGTATGTTATTTCTTCAATATATAAAGTCTTAATTCAACTCTTTCATATCTTTTAACTAGATATACCTACCAAATGAAAACTACTATAGACTACTTTTTTATGTAATAAGTAGATATATCAAATATTTTTTAGTTTAAAGGTTAAAATATTAATCATTTGATTAATATTTTAACCTTTAGGTATTCTTGTTAAAAAATTTTGTCAATTGGCTTCGTCTACTCGATGCTGGATTCACCGCTCAGTCAATTATGATATGTGGTTTCATTCAGATATTGCTCAGTCGAAATATTTTTTTAATTCATAGAATCAAGACCTCACATCATAAGATCGAGAACTTTTATAATACATTCGTGGTACAACACTGTCTCGTGCTGGCAAAAGATTCAAGTTGTTAGTTAAATTGAACTACTTTACCATAAAATGTCATTTGCAGTAGATTTAGGGAAAGATAACATAACTTCATTAGATACTGAAATTATTATTCTAAGAAAAATTAAGTTAACAAAAACTATTACCTATATACCAAGTCTAGGATGAAAGATGAAGTTATGTAGCCGAGGAAGTTAAAAAAATAATTCATTGATTATTAAAAATTTAGAAGTGGTTGGTGGAAGGCGGGGCCCCGAGTAGCTGGGTGTCGGGACTGTTCTTCCCTCAAGGGCTCCTGACTGGGTCGCTGCAGGCCTACGCGAGACGGTACAGGGTTCCCATCGACGCACTCATGTTCGACTTTGAGCCTACTAAAATCTTTCTGTCTCAGGAAGACGTTTATAGACAGAATAAAAAAAAGGCTAAGGTGTGTAAACACAACTCTCAAGTTTTTGTAATGTTAAGGACTATTTAGGGATAAGACTTTCTTATGTTTGTTATTATGGACTCTTCTGTACTGTTTTAATTGACTTTGTCGTTATCTATCACGAGCGTGTCAACGATGCCCTTTCCAATAATTTTGAATGAACCAATTTTGTCGGGGTTTTCCCAAACATATATTCCAAAAAGATACGATTAATCTGTACATAAATAATCCCTAACTACTAGATCCAAAGAAATTCATCATTTTGATAAAACTAGTAAAAAATATATACATTACAGACACATTATATATGTATGTATTCAATAACATTGTGATTGTATAATCAATTCGATTTAATATTCTAGGATGAAGAGCCCAGTGTGTTCGGAGTGCTGAAGAAGCCGGAAGACGGTGTCAACATACACGGACTGTTTATAGATGCAGGTCGCTGGGACGTCTTTCACAATCGCCTTTCGGATGCCTTGCCTGGTAAGACACTGTTCTAGAGCAAAGAGAACCAGAACATCTACTAACTATTTGTATAAATCATTATTTTGTCATTTATATGACAATTCCTTTCAACGAGTTACATCCATACCTATATTATATTTTTAAATTACACAATTTGTTCAGAATAGTTTGAGTAATTTTTTAATAGGTACTGCATACTAAGGATTTTCTTAGTTGCGTTTAATAACTTTATTTTTTTATATTTCTTAATACCTTTAATTTTAATATGCCAAAATTAAAAAAATATATAGTTTTTATAATTTGAAACATTTCATCATAGCGCTATTAAAATTATATCCGCTGAGAATCCTATGTGTAGGTATGTATAATAATTTAATATAGCAAGGATATTTAATCTGCCATGTTCTTTGTGCGCAAGTCTTGCCCCCCACCATACCTCTCCTTCCCCGCCGTCTCCATCGATCAATCATCAAATGCTAGATGCGTTCACGGCTTGAATGTTTACATTTTTAAAAATTATTTTAACTGCTTTTTTTCCAAGTAGGTCTATCTGTAACGCCTAATAAATAACAGTTTAGACAGCATATCCTTTAATTAAGGATTTGTAAAAGTTACATAATTTTTTTTTTCGATGGTGAATAAGAAATTAGACAGAAAAAAAAATCTTATGACCCAAAATTCATGAGCATTGACTGACACAGGCCAAATGAACCCTCCCCTGCCCGTGATTTGGTTCCGGCCAGTGCTGTCGCTGCCGCGTCCGGACCCTCGCTACGAGGCGCCGCTGTACAAGACGTCAGAGCGCGCCGGCACGCTCTCGACCACAGGGCACAGCACCAATTTCGTGCTGGCGGTGCTGCTGCCCGCTGACATGGACTCACAATTCTGGATCATCAGAGGCACTGCATTGCTCACACAGATCACGGACTGAACGTACCTACTTATTTATACATAACATTCAATGAAAACAAAGTATTTCAGTTACAGTAGAAATTAACCGATCAAGAAAATCGGTTTTCATTTTAAAATTGACTTATTCTTAAAAGACCTATGGACAATTTATTATTACCACTGATGTCCACAATATCGATTGTAAATGCAATCTTTGGTAGGAAATATTTGATCCGTTCGGTTTTTACTATCGGCATTAGAAGATATACCTCAATTAAAATGATTAAAAGAAAAGAAAACACCATTTATAAGGATACTGATCTATCATAACAGGACCGGAGTACTCCTTACCTATTAAACATTTAACTATATAAATGAAATACATCTGGTACTTGATTTATAGAATAAAAATAATATATTTTATTATAGGTTATATTGTTCTCGCCTACACCATAACCAGTGTTTATGCAAATATATAAATTATTTTATTTAATGTCAGTTTTTGAAAAAGATTTTCAGTGTCTATTGTGTCTTAATTTATTTGAAATCATACAATTTTTATTAATAATTGAAATGTTAATAAAAATACGGTTTACTATTATTTTTAATTTAGTAATAATGAGAGACTTACTCTTACATTCTTATTATTATATTTTATTTATATAATAATATCGTTTTCTTTTGATGTATCCTGTTTTTATTTCGTATACTTTTATTAGAATACTAATGAGATAATTCTGTACTATAATTATTTCTGGAAAAATATATGCTGTGGTGACACGTAACACAGAAATAAAATATATAATATTTATTTTCTTGTTTTGTTAGACAGTAATGAGAAAAGCAATCCATATTCCTCGTATATTTTAACGTTTTAAAACGATATTACAGGCTAGAATTGTTATACATATGTATATATAATTCGTTCAGCTAAAAAAATAATGCAAGTTTCATACAGTACTCTGTGAATTTTATCATCTATCTAATCTCGCCTGATATTTAATTTTTAACGAATACAAATAGTCGGCAATAGATAATCTGCAACTTATGTTTCCACGCGGTTGATAAAACACAAACAAGCTACACAGATAAATCGTTACGATATAACGAAGATCCATCGCTCTATTCTCTTGATGACGTGGTAGTATCTAGTAGGATACATATACGTTAATATTTGATGCTAAATCTTAGCTGTGGTATATTTACAATCCGTTATTTGTCCAGTAAGACTCATTGCCAGGTTTTAAAATGTAAAGTATTATAAGCAATGTGGTATTAGTGGTTAGTAGTAAACAAGATAGTAAAGATGTGTATAAAATCGTTATTGATAAGAAAAATCACGATTTTGATATTTTTTCAGGGATTGATTAAAAAATTATAAATAAATTGATATAAACTAACACTCGAACACCTAAATGCTGAGTCGCTACTGCTTATCAATCTTGTTGATTTAAGATAACAATTGGATACACTATCACTAATATAAACAACCAAAATTGTGCCTATAACCTAGTTAGCTTTTAATCAATGTAAAATCGAGAAACATTTAATGTAACCGAAAAACTAAATCTATAATCATAGATAACATTAACTACTTTTGATATAAAAAATATAGTAATTAAGTTAGAAATAATAAGTATAAATTTAGTAAAAGTAAAGATAAATTTATCTTGTATCATTTGATTCAAAGTGTTCTTGGGAAGGTCAATTGAGACGAGTAATACTTATTTGAAATTGATTTATTTAAACTGGTTAAATCTTTGTATTTCGAACAATATCAGAAAACAAACGTCGAGATGAAATGTAATGATGCTAGTCGAACCCTGTGCGGAGTGAGCGACGGTCCTATTATAATAAAGATCTATACTAGACGACCAAAATAATTAGACTACAGTACATGTAACGTTACCAAGAATAAGACGTGGCTAAAGAAATAATAACCTCGAGAGTTACCGGAAACATCAGGTCATCACTCATAAAACGCCTCTAACTTTAAAAATGGAGTTGCATTTTTTCTTTCTACTTGCATTTAATAGTGTACAATTTATACTATTAAAATATATGTACAAAATATACATATCAAACTCCATTTTATTTATTATATAACAATAACAACAAACATACAATTATCATCTAATATAAAACAAATCTACTTCACATTAACTCACATACAAGGGGAGAGGTACTAAGGCAAGGGGTGGGATGGCTAATAATAGTCTAATTATATTGGTCGGGCCACAAAGACCGTTCCCGATATTGGGACGCGTCTCCAGACAGACCTATATACACAGTACAATTATAATTCACAATCATTAAACGTGAATGAATATCACAGTACTTCCGTTAATCTGACATATTATATTCTAATTACATGGATTGAATTCTGCAATACACTTGAATTATTTTATCTCTATATTAGAAAAATAAAAAGACCTAGACCGGAGTTCTTTCAACTACCTACTGCTAGTTAGTGGCGCCCCGAGCTCCTACCAGCGAACCCTCAATTGAACGGGTTTAATTAGGCTTATATGATTTTTATATAAAAATCAACTAACATAAACTACATGAAAGTTGGATTACTTAATAATAATTATTACAAAATACTTGGTTTTTACAGAGTTTATACATTGATTGATTAAAAATAAACATGAAACGCAATAAGCACACGGCTCACGCACAATCGCACTTTGATATAATAATAATTATAGAAAAACGATAATTTTCTATGAAAGAATCATTTTTAATAATTTATTTTTTTACAATAAAACACGTTACAAAACTGTACCATACACTTGACAGATAATCGTAATCCTCTCAACAGTATAGTGTGTAATACAAATAGAAAGCTTATCAAATATCCAAATGCTCCGTAATCAAACACAATGATGTTGGACTACAAAACTTTTTCTATTTGATATTACATCAAATTGAAAAGACAAGAACATGAACATGAACGCTTGAATAATGCAATGATCATTTCAATGCACGAACTACTTAACCTACCTACATAAACGATATCAACATCTGATATCTAATTAAATTACTCCATGAAAAATGTGATACAAACTTAACGATGGGCTGCGAATTAACCAATTATCCGCACAGCTAAAGAGGAATACCATTTAAATTGACCGAACCCGTCTCACGATCACAAAAACGATCGCTTATTATAATATTAACATCAAATCACACAACACATCAGTAGTCACTTGATCTACTATTATAAAAAAACTTAACGGAATGAACAGTATACGCGTCGTCCGGCGGCGGTGATTCCGGTGATTGTGTTGTTGCCACTCGAGGAGGGGGGTCCAGAAGGCCCGAGGGTATAGGGGGCACGAGGCGGGGGGCGGGGGGCGCAGGGGCAGCCCCCCACCGCAAACCCTAGTCTTCCGACATAAACGAGTTCTGCGACTTTAGTTCCTCCAGGCGCGAGATCTGTTGCCGCAAGTACATTATTCTGAAAAGAATTAAGTTTTTCATTAAGATCCCTTTTTTTTAAATAAATAATAGTCAAGTACATATAAACATTGATGTTATAATTACTTCTGTTCCTGCAACGTGGCCTGTATTTCCGTGTGACGCACGACCGAACGGGAACACTTCAACTCGGCCGAAACCCGCGTGCACTGCAGGCATCCCAACTGATATGCTTCTTCAGTGAACTTATGGGCCTATACATAACGCAAAAAGATATACATCATCCACTTTTTGGCAGAACTTAGTACTAGCGAAATATATCTTTAAACCTTAAATAAATACATGAGTAAACTAGGATCTGGTACCTGTTTCTCGAGTATGTCTGCAGGCCAGCCAGTAACGTGCGCAGTGAGGTCGCTTCGCACGTAGTTGATAAGAGACGGAGTCAGCATAGGTGGTGCGTGCTGCAGCGTACCGCCCACCACCGACGAGTAACTACCTAGACACTCCACTGCAACATGAAATACAATGTATTATTTAAAATTACTAATAAATATATAATTATACATTTCTAAATTTTTGAAAAAAGGGTATATTAATCTGTAAATAGAATGTATTAATATTAATTATTATTATTATTTATTAGAGTCTTCAAGAGACAAGACTCAAAGACTCACTCTTGCGGGGCAGTGCATTGTCCAGGTGTATCGGAGGGGCATGAGGGTCTGTGTTCTCGGAGTGCGTCGGCGTGGGAGGGCCGGCGTCGCGGTGCGGGGTGTCTCCCCCGCTACCAGGTGACGCACCGTTGTTACAGGGTGCGCCTCCCCCGCCCCCCGTTCCACCACCCATATGACTTCCGCTTTGCATCGACGCCGTTCCCACGATACGAGGTAACGCCGCCGCCAGTAGAGAACCACTCTGTTAATTTCACCAATTACGAGGAACATTTAAGTCACATATATCATTCATTTTTTAATTAAATAACTTAAAAGAAAAAAGACATGTATATAAAATTATTTCTTGATATTGAAAATATAATTTTATTATTAATAATGTTATGAAGAATAATTTATTTAATTATAATGTAACTTTACCGCAACAATTAAAATTATTATGGAACTTAAAGGTTATATTTAAATGGTTAATTATATGCCTAACGTCTATGGAATTAGTTTAGGAACATCTGTCGGACGCGCTAGTAAAAAATATTTCAAAACAAATAAGGGTCACAAAGTAATCAAAATATATTTAAAAGAGTGAAAATACACAACAATATTTGAATTCAAACAAATAACTTGCGTTATTATATGATATTACAGACCTTAAAAGTATATTTACTAATATACATTTATTTACTTGTGTGTCCCAGTAGCAATAAAATTATACTTTGTTGATTGTTATTTATTAATTTGACTAATATTCTATCCGTGATTGAAACAAAAAAGAAAACACATAAATGTGCATGTTTTGATCATGTTTCTTGCAAATATTATTTAAAAGATTAATAAACTGTAAATGGACAATATATTAAATAATGTAATATTATACAATGTTTGTAGACGAACAGACTTCTTAATAGAAGCAAAGACTTTACAGACAAAATAAAATTATCAAACTATTGAATTTAGCTGTACATATATATATATATAGATTAAATTCCTTGTCTTAAGATTAAAATTTCGCGGTCTAAATGATTTTCCGAATTGGAACTAAGCTTAGATTTAGTAGTTTATATTAGTAAAAAATATATTTTTTACTAATATAAAAAATGTAATTTTACAAACTTGAAATTAAATAGGAAATTGAGAATATATTTTTACAGTATATTGACGTGAAATTTTTCCTTTCAATTTCAATTAAGTACACAATAACTTTCTTTGTCATCTCTTTGCAGTCCAAAACAGTGCTTTGTTTTATAAATATTGAATTCAGTAACATTTAAGTAATTTACACTTGGTGTTGAAATTTCTTGATGGAACTTCTTAACTTAATGTTAAATGTAATATATATGCTTGTACTAAGTTCCACTCAAAAGTTAGATAGTGGAACTTAGTACAAGCATATATATTTCATTTAAAAAAAAAACATTCAGTAACATTTGTTGAACAAAGCTAAAAATTCAGCAAAATGTTCTACATAAGAATATCACAGCAGCTGCTCATCCTACACACGAGGCCCGACTTATAAAAACCAAACTGACAACTACGAGTATGGAATGGTTGGTTGATCTACCATTGAATCACTATAGCTATAATTATTATAAAAAAGGAAAAGCAAACTCGAAATTTGTTTTTTTTCACAAATTTTACAATTTTAGAACGCTGAATAGGACACCTTAAAAAAATCATAAAATTAAATTTTGTCACAAATTAATAATATAATATATAAATTTTGTCATAAATTAATAATAAACACCTCAGAACGTTAACGTTGTAGTACCTTTGTTATGGGACCCTAATTTGAACATAGTATTCGTTATTATTAATAAATTTACTTAAAGAAGAAATAGATTATTCCAAACAAAATTTTTATATTAATTTATTTCAAACTAAATGTTTTTTTAGCTATTAAAGATAATTATCTTAAAGTAGTGTTTGTATAATAAATATGTATTACTTATTTGTAATTTAATCTGTTAATCTAATTGAAAGGAGATTAGCCGACGATCGTTTTAATAAAATACAGATAGCAAAGAAAACAGATACTAAAAAAAATAATCTTTTCTAATGAAAATACGAGACGTAGTTTGGGACAAGGACATCTATTTATCAGCGGTTTATTGAAATGTCTTTAGGTAGATAAAGTTCCTCCGGTGTATAGATAGGTATTAGGTAGGTGAGTGGTACCGGCTGGTTGGAGTTGTCGAGTACGACGATGGGTGGCACGGCTCCGTCGCGAGCAGTCTCGCGTGCTCCGTGCGAGCTCTCGGACAACGGGGTGCTGCGGTCCGGGGAAATATCCATGTCCTGAAGAGACTGTCCGTCTGGAACATAATGTTCATTGCTAGGAGATTTGTATTTTATCTTAGTTGTCATTAGACAAGAACTTGAGACTTAGATTTCTCAGTACCTCAGGAATTGAAGATGTACCTTACATGGTACACTTTTATAAGAACGCAAGATGATAACCATGTTTGGTGTGTATATTTCTTTCGTTTTCTGGTATTTTTCTTTAAATCAAAATGGTATTTCGATTGTCGGTTGACATTAGACTATTAATTATAATTATTTATATTATAATGTAACTAACACTGTTAGTAAATATTTTGTTATAATACCTTTTCCGTCATGCTGCGAGGCTGCGTGTTTCGTCCGCGTCCGCTCGTGGCTGTCCTCGCGGCCGCTCCAGTACCTGTCCGTGGTGCTGTTAGACCGCTTGTTTGTTTTCTCAGGTTCCCTCCGTCCCGACCTTGAACTTGATCTTTTATCTCGATCTGCAAAAACACAATATCTCTTACATCGGGCATGCGAAAACAAATTTGAAGAAATAGAACAACATTTAATAATACTAATTTTAACTTCCAAATGTCACATACTAAAATATCTCAAAACCTATTTCTTAATGTTGATATCGATTGAAAAGAGAGAGAAAACATATAGCAAAAATATCTCTGAATTCGGCACGGCTAGGAACAGTGTTGTTAGAACAGAGTAGATAATATATGCATTGCTCGACCTCACATTGCAGCATAGCTTGTTTTAGGGAGGTCGAAACCTAAGTTTTGAAATAGACATCATGGCCGATAAAAACCTTAGCTTGGAATTTCAATAAATTCACAATAGAGGAAATGTTTGTTATTTATTCTCAGTGCCAACTAACTTAAGAAACTTAAGCGTGTATTAATGAAAAGAATATATAAATTAAGAAACTGTAGGAGAAGACGGTAAGTAGTAAACTCGCAAAGACTACATATAAAATTTATAAAAAATATTGTTTCTTGCCAGATCTATGAAACAAACCACACAATATTGTCTGTAAGTCTCTTTGATCGAAAGTTCTCATGAATATTTGGTGTGGTTGTAGTTTATTTTTAAATCAACGTATAGAATACTCTGTAAGGAATAAATTGCCTTTTGTCGGCAATTTCGTATAAATCAACTACTGATTTCTGTTCAAATACTGATTACAGATTTATGGTTCAATGTAGTGTGGTGTTAATTTTATTTCATGAATTAATATAATTACAATGAACAAAAATATATAAGTTTGTATATACGTAAGATTGTTTATTTTTCGAGGGAGGAGCAGACAAAGTCGCTGGAACAATCATTAATAATAAAATAACAACATAACAAAAATGTAACGTAGTCGTATTAATATAAAACTAAAGTTTAAAAAAAAACTAACTGTATAATGAGTATGTATGTTTTAATGCTCATCACGTAGAAAATAAATCGTATGATATGTTTAATGGTATAAATGTTTAAAAATTAGCCAAAAAAATATTGTTTAATGTTTCTATATAAAGAAATTTACTATAATATGGTTTAATGTTTACGTAATTATTTTTTGTTTAGATTATAACATTTTGTTATATTATGTATATTAATTACTACCACATTATTATAACCACAAGAATAAATCGGTCTATTTTCATGACCTCAAATACTTATATAAGCATTAAAGCATGGGGTGTGTTGAGTAAACAGATGACGTACAAAGAGAAATGTTCAGGCCACTTACGTCAGGTCGACGAAACAATAAATAACTGCTTCAAATATTTAGAATTAAAATAACGAGAAAACACTTCCGTTTTTTCTACTAGAACTATGGAGTTTGTTAGTCCACAGTTAGAATTTTAAAAATGTTTCAAATTATTTTCTACAACATACTAAAATAAATATTGAAAGTAGAATTAAGATGTTATAAGACAGAAGATTCAAGTGCGACAAATTATAAGATCCGAACTAGAACGACACAAAAGACAAATAATTATGGTAACCCCAAAATTCATCATTCCATGTGTATATATCTAAATATATGCACTTGGAATTTTGATTTTAACATGTTTTTTATATTTTGTTTTCCTTGAGGTGTGGCCCGTAATTGTAAAACATTTTATTTTACAATAACGACATCCTTCAATTTATTGTGTATTAGTGTGAAGAGTACAGCAATCTTTCTTATTTATTACGTTTTAGAAGGAAATGTAATGAAATTGAATATTTTTGAATTTACCGACTACTAGTGTTTACATGATTATAAATTACAGTTTCTTTCTCCTCGAGAATTCTCAAAAAAAACTCTCTAGACGAGTCGATCAGTCCTACTAAAAGGCATAGCGAAAGACTCGTCTCGCTCGCTCGCTCGCTCTATCGCTAAGAATCGCTAAGAAATAGAATTGTGGTGGCAGAGTTCGTTGTCAGACCAACTGGCAATCGAGTTTTCTGGTCTCTTGCCAACCCTGACTGCCTTCTCTGATGAAGCCTGATGGATTCCATACAGCGACTAGAGAAAGCGAATGTATTTGCTTCTTTGTTTGCTGATAATTCGCATCTAGTCACTGGCAATGATTATCCAGCACACCTTTCTCACTGCGTTATTTCGATGCCTGAAATCCTCATCACCAGCAAAGAGGTATGGAGAGCGAGAGAATGTGTCGTTTAGATGTGAATAAAGCCAGTGGTCGTGATGGATATACCAGTCATTCTGCTCAAGACATGCGCAGTTGAGTTGTCTCCAGTATTGACACATCTGTATCGCCTCTCTTTTAAGACTGGAATTATGCCGAAATCCTGAAAGCCAATTATAGACCGATTTCAATCACTTCCATACTCTGCAAGATTATGGAGCATGTATTGAACTGGAGCCTTCTAGCATACCTAGAAGGTAACGATTTCCTCAGGGACCGACAGTACGATTTTAGCCGATATAGATCCACTGGGGACCTTCTAGTGTATGCTACACACATTGGACGTCGCGAAGGCATTTGACAGGGTCTGGCATGCGAGCCTTATAAGCAATCTCTCAGCGTACGGTATATCTCTTGGTCTGATCGGCTGGGACAGTTACCCACAATTACACTTTCTGAGCCACAGATCTCTTCAAGTAGTTGTCAAGAACAAGTATAGTCTGAACGAGAAGTTATGGTGCAACGTTTGAGTGAAAAACTTCAGGCAGTCTTCACATGGGGATTACCCCATGGCATTAGCCAATCGTGTCAAGTTCAATGTCACCGAAACGCAAACGTCTCTGTTTACCGCCAAAAGGAGACCCTTTTACCTTGGCTTCAGTTGATAGGTTTAACGATTTCCTCGAACCTCGATTTTGGTCGGTGCTTGGTCGGACGCTCGGCAGGTCCATCCTTACGTTGTAGATGTACCCCCCTGTCATCATATAATGTGGGTGTCATCAAGAGAAGAGCGAATAGGTTACTAATGTTGATGCGCCTATGACTACATATCCACTTTCCATCAGGTGGAATGTAGTTAAGCATTAACTAAGCCAGAATAAAAAAAAACATCTGTGAAAATTCTATTATGTTTGTGGATTTGCCATGTGTAAAATGATTCAACAAAAATTCATCAGTGTATTATGTACAAAACATTTATGTAAACTGACCAAAACTATATACTTCAGAAACTCGAGAATAGTGTTCTGGAATTTTCGTTCCTCAAGAAATATAATAGGTGGAGAAACCAAAAACTATTCATAGCCCTACGGAGTATAAAGCCCTTCCTGCGTCTTTCAGTATGTCTGAATGCCATAATCTCAAAAGCTACTGTACTTTTCACTATGTAATACATCGGTGTATAGTTTAGAAAACGCCTTACTTAATTTCTTCAATTCAATTTGGAAATATATATAATATTGTCGAAATTAATTATTATTTTTTAGATTATCTATGACGAAACAATCTCTTATTTTTCGTCCTCTAGGTTTTTGTTAGTTTATAGTTGTCATAAACTCCAACGAGAAAAAATATTTAAATAGTCTATATTATTTTCCTAATTTCGCAACTTCCAGATTATAGGACTGATTCATTATATTTGCATCTTATTCATAAGTAAAAAAATATAGATAAAAAGCCATCTTTTTGTTAATGTTCTTTACTAATATACGTAGGTGTTTGTCAATGTTTACTTAACTTAGACATAATTTGTGATACATATTAGCGTCTGGACTTTCGTTCGTAAATTTGTTTGATATAAGAACCGGTTTTATTATAGAACAAGAGATTTAATCATTTTAATAAAGAGAGTCCAGTACTACTACGAATTTAATTAGTTAGTGTATTTAGTTTAATACTAATCGAACAGCGAATTTAATTTTGAACTCATAAACAAGATTTGAATAGAACCGTTGATTTAAAGTCACAAAGATTTTCTGGTTCTTGAACCTTTGGTAAAGACCTCGTTCATAGATAAATTTACACTTTATTTTATCGAATTTGGAAAAAACCATTCAGAAGTTGTAATTAATTTTGGAACCTTTGTCGTATCTACTTAAGATATTTCTGTCGTATCGTTTAGCGTATTTTAAAATTGTATTTTGTTGATTCTGTGATACAAAATGATTTCTTATGTTACATTTGTAAAATTATTTACATGCACATGGAACAGTGTTGAAAATTACTTAACAAATAAAGTAATAGATAAACCAAATAGATACCTTAAGTACAACTAATAGTCATCGTGTGACTAGTTGTCGACGTGTCGTAAACATCATTTCACGAAGAAAAGAAAAAAGTAATTTAAATAATTAATCAAAAAATATTGCAGTAAAATTGCAGCGGTTAAATATATGGATAATTTTCAATAATAAAATAATGATCTTACTCTATTTAGAATATCGCATTGTTTCGGTAAAATCTCTAATTAATTATATTGCGACTCATTTAGATGGCATATTTAGACGATTATTATTTTAATAATTATTATTATTATTTCTGTTAAACGGACAACATTAAATAATATGTAGAATTTACAATATATATTTTATAGTTTAAATTAGAATAACAGCACATATGACAATAAGCTTTCTTGTTGTTTCTTAGCATTGAGCAAGAAGTTTTTGAATTGTTTTGAGTCAACAACAGAAGCTAAGTTTCGAGATAATGGCATATATAGTACAGAAGTAATATATCAAACAACTTATACAGAAAAGTTAATTTAATGAACTTACTGTATTACGAACATCTCAGATACAGTAACTGCTATAAAAGATAACATACTAAGGATAAACTTATAAAAGAGATATTTAATGTAAACAATATATTATTCAAAACGTTACTTTAAGCTTTTTCCATTGTATATCAAACATATTTATTCTCATTTTAAAAGCTATTAATCTTAAAACGGTCCAAAACTAATATTTTAATACCTACAACTCTTAATATTTATTATAAAA
This sequence comes from Napeogenes inachia, assembly GCA_959347355.1. Lineage (NCBI taxonomy): Eukaryota > Metazoa > Arthropoda > Insecta > Lepidoptera > Nymphalidae > Napeogenes > Napeogenes inachia. Next base: position 11,824,786 of record OY365800.1, on the reverse strand, counting down.
ACAAACAAGTACCCAGACGTTTTTCAAGTAAAACACAGAGTATGTATACGATTAAGAAACAAAGTTCGTTGACATATACAAATTAAATTAACTTTCTCGAATGTAAATTATTGTAATCCCTAGAGAAAACCAAAGGTTTTTAAAGAGGTTTTTAATATCACTCTACCTAATACCTCCTTGAAGTAATAATTAAAGATAGTTTGATGTTCTATAAAAGTGAAGTTTTCCACAGATTTTCACATCTTGAACACATAGTATATACTACATAGGCCAGACCTACGAGAACATAGGAGCTAGTCACTCGTTATAATCGCTGGCTACCGCTCAATGAAAGCCAATGAAACCGTGATAATAAATATTTTTTTTCAAAACAAATTATTTAACAGCAACTAAAACTATTGTAAAGTATTAAAAACTCACCAAAACCAACACATCCAAATAAAATTATTTGTTACATATTGGTTGAACCTTTTCAAAAATGTTACATATTGCTTTATACTTTAGTAAGCTATATTCAAAAGTACGGCGAGCAAGCTATGTTAACAGAAGAGCTTACCTTGCTACCCACGAAATTATCCTTCCCATTCTAGGATTAGCTTAACGTAGCCTCTCGGTATAGTTCACTAAGATTCTATATGAAATACGGCTGTATTATATGTTCGTGTAAAATATGATAAGTACATAGTCGCAATAAAAAAAATATTTTTTTAAATTATCAATGTTTTATTTTCAAGTTGTTGATTTTAAAAGTATTTTCGTCACCTATTTGTTTACTTATGTTAAATTTTTAAAATAAAAACTTCGAAAAGTACAAATGATGGGTCTCGTAAAGAACCAGCTTTTCTCTTGTGATGAAAAATGGAGCATCTATGACGATCAAAAATGTCGACTGTCATCTAGACCGGAGAGTCAACCTGAGTTCCAACGCAATATAAGTACAAATTGCGAAGCAGAGCTTGTTAATTAAGACCTGTCAAAGCGATTACTACGGAAATGTATCAAGAAGATTTTCATTTGAAAAATCAACAATAAAGCTTACCTACTTTAAAAAAACCCAAAATTTGTCTTTTGTTTTAGTTCAATCCTTCTATTAAAACGCTCGGTCTGACGTAGAACAACGATCGGTCTTTAAATTCGACTCTAACGGGATGTACGAAAACTGTCCGTGATCTTTCATTTTCCATTTATTTATTTTTCCTTTGAACTGCGATAAACTCAATTCTAAATGAAATGACGCGGTGATAATCGCTTTTCTATAACTTCTATTAAAATATTTAAAGTACATAGGCAATATTGGCCTTCGATTCATGATATATATACGTATACTTAAAAAAGTTAATTAAATACAACAATTTCCAAGGACGTTATGTTTATAATCTGAGAAAGGTATACATAGGTTATTAAATCCTTTTATTTGCATCAAACATAGCCAAGAACCATCACAAAAGAAGGCTAAATTAAAAAACCACATCCAGGTCGGTTCATCCGTTTTTGAGCTATGATGCCATACACAAATACACTTGTTAAATTTATAACACCTTTGGTTTTAACGAAAACGGAACGTCGTTGTTGAAAAGTTAAAAATATATATGTACTTCTATTTATTTTGGTATAATTATTTAAAATAAATATAAATATATATATTTTGGGTTTGTTAACTTTAAATATTTTTTAGATAATTATGGGAGACTTCATTCTTTTAAGTAATATGGCAATTCAATACACCAAAAATGACATACAAGAAAATAATTTAAGTGTGTGTGTGTGTTTGCATTTTTCTGGAGAACAAACGTTTTCTACCGTGCTAATGTTTAGACTTGTAATGATATTAGATGACATTTCGTTGCCAATAGTCACTAATTTATATATCTAGTGGCTCTAAAGTACCCTGTGAGCATAGAGACAGTTGTCGGACTCGACTTAGATAGAAATCATATATAAATGGAATCAAAAGAATCCAGGTAATGTATATTATTCTACGCTAAAGCAATAATTTCTTTATATGAGGAACCGACGTCATGGACTACCTAAAAATGGGAAGTTGATTGCACGCGGTGCACACCATTATGCACCTTATGGCCCTAACTCTCGACACACAACCCGTTTTGTAAAGATTTAATTTTTGTGTATGCTTACACTCGTTCTTGCCGTCCTTTTTTATATGGAAGCGCATTTAATAAAAGAAATCAGTACGAGTTCATTTCAAGTTAACTTGGTTAGAAAATTCGAAATCCCAAGAAGAAGCCAGAACCAACTACTAACCAGAAGAATTATTCTCGTTTTGAATCGTCAAGTAGGACAACAATTGAAATATCCTTAAAAGAATTCCTATAATATTACAATCTTTGAATTGGTAAAATAGCATAGCATTTTTACAACATTGTAACATAGTTTTCTATTATATAAAAACAGTTTGATGGAATGTTGTGTTGTAATAAACTGGCAATGTTATGTAGAAGGTGCAGTGAATATCACAACTGTTCCTTTTGTAGTTATGATAAGGGACACTAATAAAACGAAAGTGTTACAGATTAAGGAACATCCAGTGCAGCATTTGATATAGTAGTTTAACTTACAATTGCACAAAATGTTTATTGAATAAATGTTAGCTCTGATGAAAACATTTAAATTAACAAAAATAAATTTAAAATTTATATAGAAATATGTACCAGTATTTTTTTCAGTTAATTTTAGAATATATTTTTAAAAGCAAATTATACTTGATATTCAATCAGAAAAGTTAAATAATATTCATAAATAATTTAATTTATATTTAAATGAACAAAACAATACTGATAGAAATTGTCATCAAACTCTACTAGTTAAAAGATATGAAACTTCTAACAGAACTTGTGCTTAACTAATATTTCATATGATAAATAGAGGATAGAGCCTTTCATATGATAAATAGAGGATAGATAGAGCCTTTCATATGATAAGTAGAGTAATTAAAAAGGTAACTGCTTTTGATTATTTCAAAATTAAATTATGCTGTAAAATATTTATCTGCTCCATTCTAATCCTGGTACATTAATTTTAAAATAAAGTTTATAGTATAACTTACTGCTTCTTGATGAATATGTAGAATCTTTGGATGAAGTTCGTCTTGAGTCCCATTCCCTAGGTTTTTCCCACTGTGACACTTCACTGATACAGTTATAATAATACTTCTTTCCTGATGAACTAATATGTTCTGACCATTCACTGCCCGAAGGCACGCTTGAAGAAGGAGCACTTCTTTTGTCATATTTACTACTTCTATTAACACTACTACTCATGCCACTAGTCCTACTTTTTTTCTCCGATTCACATCTTTCATAGTTATTTTTCTCCCTCTCACTGTCTTTGTTACGTTTCTCCTTAGGTGATCTGACATCTGGAATTACCCATATTACTACACATTAGAGAAACTGTCATTAATGTTAGATTTAGTAATTGTTATTTAATTTTATGTTAAAACAATATAAATACATTCGCTGCTGCTTAATTCAATGTTATCTCATACAGGACAACCAAATGTTAAATGTACTGCCAATTACTTTGTGCCTATGAAGAAAAAAAGGTTTTGAATTTTATAATGTTTATAAGCGATTAGGTACTTTTGTTTTATGCAGAGCAACAAATACGCTAGCTTGTAATATAAACTGAATTTATAGTTATTAAGAAAATCAAAACATATACACCTAAATTACATTACCAATCTTATGATGTATTTAACATACTTTCTATTAAAAGATAAAATAGTAAAATTATTAAGGTGATGTTGCCTTGTTAGTCCCCAACAAATAAATAGTCAAAAGCACATATAAGTAAATATATATACTTACAAAACATACAATTACTTAAAATTAACTAGAATATGAAAAGATTTAATTAATATAAAATTACTCAAAGCTAAGTCCAGAACTTTTGTATTTAACAAATTATTGATATTGTAGTCAATATATCTCAAATAATGTTTAAGACATAATAAGATATAAAATATAATACAAGTATTTATTAACCAAAATAACTACTGTATAATACAAGACACAAAGTGGTTTTATGTTGGAGAGCAATTATTATTGTGCTAATTTCTAATAATGGATTGTCTATTTGTTTAACTATTGACAATGAACTGTAATACAATTAAAATATTTTTGATGAATTAAATTAAAACATATAATTGTACTAAAAGTGTATCAACACTTTTAGTACAATTACTGTTTTAATATTATAATATAAAAGATTACTTACCTGTATACTTATTTCTAGAGGATTTGTAGTCTCTATCTCTCTCCTTGTCTGAACCTTTCTGGATGTAGGAGTTTCTAGATGTGGGATAACCCCTTTCGTCTGCCATGTGACTGTAGTGGTGATGGCCATGGCCCGAATGGCCCGTGTGGCCACCATGGCTCGCAATCCCACTGTGCCCATGCGCCGACAAATTACCATTGGGGGATCGGAGTGGTGTGTAGCGGTTGTCAGAAGTACCGTAGTCATTAACAACTCTTTTGGAATTGTACTTCTGTGTTGTAAAAAACATGACCAATGTGTAACTTAACATAACTTTCAATTATAATATATAATAGTGTGATATATAAAAATTGCAGTATATGATTCTTCCTTTTACAAAATAGGTACAAACAGTAACAACATAGGCGTACCAAGGATCTATAGTGTACTTCAAACTGACATCTGCTTTTAACACCCTATACAACATAAATACATATATGTATATTACACACACATCTAGGACAATTTTGTATTTGTTATGACAATCTTGGCTTATAAACACTATTTTATGAAACAGTTCTTCGAAATACACACTTTTCAAAATCATTTACTGTGAATAATAATAAAAGCTGTAGAAATTCGAAGGTCTATAACTTGTAAACTAAACTTCTTTAAAAGTAATTAGATTAATTTAGACATTAAACTTAACGAAATTGGCAGCTAGGCACTTAATTATAAATTAGGTTCTCTATAAAATCAATTTCAAACAGAAAAGGAATTGTCCTAAGTTATTATTACGTAGAGAAGTACGTAAATCAACTGATAATTAAATTCATATAAAATTGTTTAGATTCATCCAATTTTCCTTAACTCTATATTTCCAAATGCTTACCTGATACGGATGGGTCTGGTGCTTCTCAAAGTACCTGAAACAAATGAAAATGTTTAGTCCTTCACCCAAGTTACAGCAAAACTATCGGCGACCGCCATCTACAGATTGCTAAGCGGAGGCATCTGAAAGCGTTTCCTACCCATCGCTTATTCGCTGCGGTTTCCTTGCATGCATTACCATCAATGCAAATGTACGATTTATTACGGCCTCTGAAATAAAATTCAATAGGAGACCACTGTCATTAAAACAGTTTTATAGGAGGCCGTGATATATCTTGATGGACGCCATGTCACATTCGAGACACTCAACTACTCAAGAGAGAGTCGATAGAAACATGAAAGAGATAAAAAATATACCGAAGCCGTAGATTATAGAGGAACAACGAGAACATCCGATGGTTATTCAGTTTTGTCTGCTTTGTCTATTTCTCGATCAGAATCTTAATTATTTTATTTTAATTGTCTATAAATATTACAAAAATGTAAAGTTTAAGCGTTCTATTTTTTTTTCTCTCTTTATATTTTTTTTGGGTTTAATATAATGTAACTATATTAAATCTTTAATTTTATTTTAACCTATAATTAAAATAATAAAATCGTATCTAGTTTTTTTTAAATAATAACTCTGAAGGATGGTGTGGTCTGGTACGTGATATATGCTGCATATAAATCAGTTTATTTTATGAAAAGCTGTAGACATTATTTTGCATTTTTGGAGAATTCAATATATTATGTAGTCGTGTACTCTGTAAATTCCTAAAGTTCAAATGGTACACTTAAACCCATAATTCACATGCTAGCAAAATATTAAATTATTTTATTCATACATTTAAAAGACTTTAGCTTTTCACCGCAATTTTCGCATATAATAAATAATATATGGTGTAATGTGTTCACCCTGAACCATACTAAATAAGTTCCCAAATTTGTGTTATGTATTAAAATGGGATAAGTTGTGTCGGGGATTGTTTCCTTCCCAATAATTTTGAAAATTTACGTATTTATTATATTTGTATAGTTTGATATCACAATTATTATATTTATTGATTAACAATACAATACACTTCTCATTTTGTATCTGTTGCCTGTTCGGACTATAGAGTAGAGATAGATAGACTTGTAGAGTCTGCAATTAAAGTTGTAACCTATTCCAAAGTTGTGTCGTTTTAAAATCTTCTAGTACCTATATTATAAAAAGTTACTTACAATGACGAAACCAGTCGACTTAGAATTAAAGAAAGCATTTGTAGAATTGCAAGTAAAAATGGTTGAAACAAGCAAAAAAATACAGGTTATAGACGGACAGATTGGCGTTTTGAAGCGAGTTTTACAACACGCTGATATTACTCAGCGCGAAATTAGTACATTACCATCTGATACTAAAACTTACGAATCCGTGGGCAGAATGTTCCTTTTAACTAATTTGGACGAAATTAAAAGCAATCTTAAGAACAGAACATCTGTTTTATCAACTCGCACTTCAGAATTAGAAGAAAACAAACAGTATTTAGAAAAGAATCTCAAAGAAAGTGAAGATAATATAAGGGAGATGGTGCAACAACGTAAAGAGCAAGGCGATATTAAATCCACCTAATGTTTACTGTTTCACCCATATACAATAACATTATATTGATGCGCATATACTGCTAATTCTTCCAATTTTTGTGAGATGTGCTTTAACAAAAGCATTTGTTTAATTTATATTACTTATTTAAATTAATTATTTTTAAAACATTCTACATTAGACAATAACCTTCATATTCAACATATTTAGATGTTACAGTGTAATTATTCTATTTGAGATTCTCTGTTACATGTTATTTACTTTGCTTTATTAACTCACAGAATACTTAAGACATTAATATATATGGATACCCAAACAAAACTATTCACAGCAATAAATTGTTAATTGTATCAAAATGTATTTATTCATAGTATAAATTATAATATGTTCTATTTCTGTAGTTAATGTTTATCACATTATAATTATTATAACATAGTGCCTAATTATCCACTAAAGTACAATATAAATGGTAATGTATGTATCTGTGGATGTCCTTATAGTTAAGGAAATTTCCAAAAACATTAAACAGTGCTTATCACAGCAGCTTATCTGTTATATTTTTACAGTTATATACTTAGCCAAGTAGAGTTTTTTAATCCATATAAAAATTACTGTTAAGCTTCATAAATAGATACCTTGAACATTTAAGTGTTTCATTTTGATTTTATAAATATTTAAAAGAATTGTTAAGGTTTGTTATAGGTAAATGAACAAGTATATGTATGAATGTGACATTTACAGTTTCAATGCACAATTTTAAAAAAAATTGATATTTTATAAGTAAATTTTTACTTATACCTATTGATTTGAGTACTTTGTACATACTTTAGAATACTAAAGAAAAAAATCAATTCAATCAAACTTATAATGGCTTTCCTACAACAAAGAAATGGATAACAAACAACTATTTTGTACTAGGTCTACACATTTAAATTAGGTAAATTGGTAAGCTTTTTTGGGTAGAATTATGAGCTATTGTGACTTTATAGAATTATGAGCTTGGAGTAAAACCACAACAAGTACAGTTTAAAAACTTGCCAAAAACCTTACAACTATGTTAATTTCAATACAAAAACATTGATAAAAATATAAACTTGTATGTTATATCCTAACTGTAATCACATGACTGCAGTTCATATATGGGCTGGCACCCTGGGCAGTATCAACCTATCATAAAAATCAGCCTGAGCTAGGTACTATATGTTACGTCTCAAACAGTGATTTAGGACCTTCTGCTGCATACTGCACCATTGCACAACAATGGCAGTGGATTATGTTACATACATTTTATTTTTCCCCTGATAGATGTCCTGATGAGCGGTGCTTTTCCAATACACCAATATAGATATACAAAATATGAGATTCAGTAATTTTTTAGTGATCACAAAATGACTAAACATTTGAACATATATCAGCTTTGATAAGCAAGCAATATGGTGCGTACCTTTTTTATGAATGATAGTTTGGAATTTGGATGATACGATAGCGCATGCATGAATTTTAAGGAATAGTGGTTAATAAGTTCACAAAAAAATGTTAGAATCTTTTAAATGTCTATATTAACTGAAATCTCAGTTATCAATAAGTCTTGAATATATTTATTTATATTCAACGTGAATATTATTGTGCCAATGGTGAAAGGTAAAAAATTAATCGCATGTATAAAGGTATCAGCCATTTCATATTTTTTTTTACTGAGTGTTAGATCATAATATAGCGTACTAAGCATTGTGAAAAGGCTGTTACTCATGTTAATTGGCTAGTGCTCACGTCTGATTTTTTGAAAATTATACTTAGTATTTTTTTTAGTCAAATACGGTGCTGTAGATTATACTTTATAGATTGCAGAATGAAATAGACCTATCAAGAATTAAGGCGCATGCCGCCAACACTCGGTAGGCAAGGTAACTTTAACTATTTTGTCTATGCTCACAAGGCTGAAGTATTAAATTCATAGAATTATTATAACTCTATGATTGATTATTTGTAGCAGGTATTGTGTTAGGCTTAACTACAGATCTGAATCAGACACAATTTCGTAGTAATTATTTTACATATACAGTTTGGTTCCACAGTGCTGCCAACTGTACCCTGACCTTGTATACGGTTTCTTGTTAGGCACATAAGATAATATTGAAAATACATACTATTTTCCAGATTGTGTTTTAGGTTTTTAAAAAAAACTGGCTAATATCAATATTTGTGGTGTTTCTTAATCTCCATTAAAGTGTCCACCAATCAGATCTGAGCACGAGTTCACTAACAACCTTTTCACAATGCGATATTAGAACTGTCTTTTCACTTTTGTAGAGCCACACTTCATAAAGTGTATGTTCATATTATTTATACTATTGTCTTCTTCACTCACGCTCTTCGTACTTCTTCGCTCACATCCTATACTATTTGATATCACAAAAAAGAAATAAAAATATGCATTTTTCTTACAAGATGCACCGTATTTTAAATTATTAGACCCGTTTAGATCGGTTAGCGAAATCCTTAGAAAACCTGGATTTTAAGATATGTAGTAAAATTACACATTAATGTTATTTTGAAAATCTTTAATTTCATTTTTACACATAAAGAGTCATTTTCAATAATATCCTTATAATAAGATATCTCTTAGTACATATTATATTTAATAAACATATTCAATTTATTCAGCAAAAGTACTTAAAAAAACGCTAATAAAAAATTATTTTAAACAAGATTTTAAGTATTTACATAACAACATAATGTATGAAATTGTAAAATAAAATTCAAATTATAAAATAACAATACACTTATATCTGTGACCTTAATAAGCATTAACTCGTCGTAAAATAAGTCTAAGAACTTTGCAGTGTCATATGTACTCAAGCAAAATTTAAAGGTAGCTAACAAATCTGATATTGCAAGTCCTGCTGTACTATTGAGCGTTGTGAAATAAAACATTATAATATATACAAAAGAAAAGTGTCTATGCTTATGTTTAGTTCTGTGACTTTTTAATACATCCATTTTTTTCAATAATCCTATGTTTAAGTAGAAACAATAAAGGAAAGATACATTTATATTTCTAACAACTAATAACATTAATGAGTCAAAACAAGTCGCTATATCCTCTGTCATCGAAGGCTAAGATTTGTATTTAGTATTATGCAAGAAAAAACAACAATCATAATTTTAAACATTAAATTGTCATGCTCTCGGCAAAAACATCCATTAAACATTAATATGAATATTGATAAATATTTTCACATCGATGCTATAATTCTACAAACAACATAAATTACATTTTCCTATAACGGTCGTCACATCCGTAGCAATCGCAAGTCAACCTCGAGTAGAGAGGCGGTATTGGATATTACAGCCACGAGGGTCTGTTGATCGTGTCGTAGGGCTGGCGCACAGTGTAGGCGGCGGGATAGAGGCCCATGATCTGTGCGCCCGTCTGCCTCTGGAGCTCCTCCTGGTAGCGCGCCAGGTACTGCTGATACAGGGGCGAAGACGGCTCGCCCACAAACGGGTATGCGCTGCGCACTTGCGAATGACCTATGAAAGGGTATCCTGCAGTGTGATTAGAGTTTTGATGAGCCGGTTTCACTAACTTTTCGGCTGTAGCGTCATTAGTTCTCTGCTGATGGGCGACTGCTGCTATGTAGTTGGCCGCCATCAATTGATTTGTGCTGTTCCTGAATCCCTCTATGGAAAATCCACTATTATCACCGTACATGTTACTCAAGGCCATATTGGTACTGGTGCCAAAATTAAATGGACTTGCTGACATCATATTCGATTTGACAGATGTTAGGACGTCACTGCTTGTAGTGGCATGGTAAGGTTGTCCGATTTGTGTTGGAGGTTGTTTGACTTCTGATGATCTTTTTCTCTTGTTCTTTTTGGCATCCACCTGTGTGCTCGCTATTGTAGCAGTGTTTTTATATATGGTGTTGTCTTTGCTCATAACGGGAATCGATGGTTGAGAATAGATGCCGATGGACGTGCTAGGTGGGTGAATTTCTGAAGCAATAGTTTTATTAAACATTTGTGCCATTTGGAAAGTTTTATCATGGTATAATGTCGATGTTGTGTTAGCAAAGCTAGCTAAATATCTTTCGTCATTTGTATATCTTTCCAGCATTTGTGACATATTTGGCAAATTACGTAAGGTATCTAACGGAATTGTTGAATGAGCACTGTACGGCGTCTTGTAAGGTAATGACGACGATAATGGGTGATTCTGCATATGTTTTTCAGGTTTTTGAGTTTTAGTATGCATTTCCATAGTCTTGGATAGAGAATTGTTGTCGCTTATGGTTGTAGCTACGTTAATTGGATCACACTTTAGGTGACCTCGTGGGTTCGGTATTATCAATTCTCCAGGGAGATTCTGATGCGCTTCTTGGGGTCGTGGTACGTTCGATCTGGGCACATTATTGTAATTATTATATTGCTGATGCTGAAAGTTTTTATTATAGTTTATAGCAGTGGACATAGATGCATCAGCTGATTTCATTTTATCTCCGTTTGACGTAGCGTAACTATTGGTTGAATAATCACTGGGTAGGATTTCAGGTTTCCTTATCGGATTCATTTTCCAATTTCCGTAGTCAAGGGCCGTCGAATTGGGTGTATTGTTGCAAGCATAAAGCTTTTTATTTGCTAACTCGATATCATTCAAAGAAAAGTTGTTTGTCTGTCCAGTAGGCAGAGCTTCATATTGGTTGTGGTGAGCGTGCGGTATTGTCTGGTTCAAATGTATCTCAGTGTGCGGTCTCTCGTGTATATGCGCAGGGGTGATATTAGTAGTGCCCATGGATATTAAAGGTTTTGTTAGCGGTTTCGGTAACTGTTGGTTATTAATTCCAAGATTGATAGCGATAGCTTCAATTTCATAACCTTTTTGTGGTGGATTTGTATTAGACTTAGTTTCTCGTACAAATTCCACATCAGGTGATTGATTCATCACCTTTCTGTCTTCCACATTCATGTAGCCCATGTTAACCATATCAATGTTATCTTTATTTAGGGCGCTGTCAGATTTAGTTAAGTCTATATTAGACATTTCTTTCTTATTATTGAGAGCCAATTCAGAGTTATCAAACGAAATATTTTCTCTGTTCTCAGAAATATGTCGATCCGAATAATCAAGTGTTTTATTTTGATCTCGTGTTATATTATTCACCTTTAGTAAATCGGATTTATCATTCATGGTTATTGAAATATCGTCTCCTGATGTAGTGGGCAATGACGAAGCTGTGAGTATACTTTGTGTTATTTTGGAGTAATCATTTTTAACTGGAACAGATTGCACAATGTCTTTTTCAGCAGTCTTTTGTAAAGTTACTATGTTTTCTGGGTCATTGTAAGTTCTTTTCTTCATTGGGAATAGCGCCGTTTTTGTATCTGGCATAATTTGAACGTCGTTTACAGGTTGGGGCAAAGGCAGTGCTGGTTGTGGTGATACTTGTGGTTGAGAGTAGTTAGATTGTGTTGGAGGAAACGGCGTTGGCGTCGGCGAAAATGGACCATTATAAGTATTCTGTTGGAATGAGTCTGGACCAAGAGCCGTGTAGTCATCGTGTACTCGTGCAGGTTTGCTTACTACGGGCGCCTTAGATGTGTCGTAGTAAGGCGGAGCATTTTGACCATATGTAGGCAATGGGCTTTTATTGTGATCAACAAAATAGTTTGGTGTAGCCGAGCCTGCGTTGCTGTTAGAAGCGTATACGTGTTGCGAATATGGAGAGTAAGGTGATTGTGGCGCATCACGAGGACTACAACTCTTCTCAGGACTGCTTTTGAGTGAAGTAGTATCTTGATAGAAACCAGCTCGAACTGTTCCATTTATGATAGGGTAAGTTATTTTTTGGAAATCATCGGTCCTTGGAGATGCCGGGGAACGTAGCAGTGGAGATGTATGTGACATTTGATGTCTGGGAGAATCTAGGTCTTGGCTGAAAGATGATCGCTCTGAAATTGAGCTGCCAGTGCTAATTCTCCGTTGACGAGGTGTTACTGCAACGCTAGGCAAAGGACTGTCGCCTCCATCTGGATTGGGTGAGTTAGGATCATTTGGCGAATCTAACTTTGTGGTCACTTTTTTGGGACTAGGTTTGTTATCATTATTAATGATTTCAGCTGGTTTTTCTTCAGCTTCAATTTCCTCCACTTTCTTTTTGGTGTTATTGGTTGTAGTTGTTGAACTTGTAGTCTTAGGGGCGCCAAAAGCTTTAAACCATGCACTTAAGTTTGGTGTGGCTTTCTCTTGGCTTGGTTTCATTACTATCTGAGGTTCTGTCTCTACTTCAGCATCTTTTTTAGTTGGAATCTCTAATTTATGCTCAGTTTTCTTCTCTACCGGTTCTTCATCTTTTTCTACTTCATTAACAGGCTCTACGACTGCTTTAGTTTCATTTTCAGGCACAGTCTTTGGCTCTTCATCATTAAAATTATGATCATTCCCAAGTGTAAACTCAACAGTTGGTAAAACTGAACCCAAACTTAGTTTAGGGCTGCTTTCTTCTCCTTTAACAGATTCTCGATTTTTATGCAGAGGACCTAAAGGAACCATATCCTCAGTCTTTTCGATATTTTTATTACTGTTAGTAAGTAAATTACCCTTACTTTTTCCAGGTTGCAACCTGTCTATTGTCCTTTGAATTTCTCGTCTTTTTACGTTTTTCGGTTCACGTGAAGAGGGACGTTTACGTGTTACTTCTTTGCGTGGATGGCTTGGTTTCTCCCCTTGTGAGGACTCATCATCCATACGACTGTTATCATGCTCTTCAGTTGAAATAGTTTGGGCCGGACTATCACATGGTGAGCTAACTGCTGACCCCTTAGGGGCGTCGTCAAGCCATTTACTAATATCTTTAACTGCTTGTTCAAGAGCCTCAGAGGCAGACGCATTCTTAGCAGTGCTCTTCTTACCTTTTTTGGGAGGGATGTCTTTTGCCGGTACAATAACCTCGTCCTCTGATGTCTCCTCATCATTATTGTCTTCGTCATCATCATCCCCATTGTCATCGTCACTAGTCGCAGGAGCAGCAGGAACTGCTGCTGAAACAGAAGGTCTATTCGACTCGCTATATAGCCTTCTTAGCTTTGCCCCAGTACTCCGAGGACTAAATAAAGTATTAAAAAGGGAAATGTGTCTGTAGTTATCATTTTTAGCTTTCAGTTTTTCAATAGTCTCTCGTAGTTTTTGATTTTTATCTTTGTCTGACGTTTGCATAGTTGGCTTTTCCTTATCGGATTTTTGTTTGAAGTCAAATAGTGATTCCCATGCATCTTTGGCTGCATGTCTTCTCCTTTCTTTGATTTTATCATATTTGTCCTTTAAGAAGTCTGGATGTGCGAGTGTTGTATTAGTAGGGGGAGACTCAGGCTTGTCGAGCTCGGTGGGAGAAGGGGACGGGGTGTGTATGGACGGTAGGGGGCTGGCGCTGCGGCTTCTGCTGGAGCTCTCCAGCGAATCCTGGGAAGCACTTCTCTTCAACTCTGCCGGGAGCTCAACGTCATGGTGCCTGCTTTTCTTCTTCTTCTGTTTGGATTTCTTATTCTTACCGTGCTTCTGCTTTTTGCTGTGCCTTTTTTCATGGTTCGATTTATGTGAATTTCTCTTGTGGTTTTTCGAATGTTTTCCATGACGATGATGACCTTTACGTTTTTTCTTCCCTTTGTCATGTTTACTTTTGTGAGATTCTTTACTTTTTTTAATTAATTCAGGTTCTGGTTCCGGTTCTGGTGGATTGTCAGGCTCAGGTCCTTTCTTTTTTCTTGGCGTTTCAGCTTTAACTTTGGGTGATGGAACCTCCTCTTCATCATAATCATCATCACGTTTTTGTTCTGATGAACTCGATTTTGGTTCTCCTGTAGAGAATAAATTATATTTCACATTCAAAATATATAATACAAAAACAATATTTTATTCTTGATGTCTATTGTGTAAATATTAGTTGATTATTTTTTTAATAGAAAAAACTGTACATAAGAAATAGTTATGAATTTTTATGCGGTATGCATACCTGAGTCAGAGTTAGATTTACGTTTCTTTCGTTTTTGCCTTGATGGCGATTCACTCATTTTTAATTTATGCTTCCTGGATGGCGTAGGTAGTTGATACTCCACAGCTATTTCCTCATCGGATGAAGAAAGTCGATGAATGTACTTTTCTGTTAGGCGATCAAAAGCTGTCTGCAAGTTATCTACCATAGTCGTATACTCTAAAAGATTAATGCATTATATTAGATTTCTTTTAAGCCGATGTAGTTTGCGATTTTGCCTGTCTTATGTAGGTAAACAGAAATTGTTTTACTGTACAGAAACTTTGAATATTTTTTAGTCAATGTTTTATTAATATCACAATCTATTTTTACTATATTTAGAGAAATTCTCAGTGTCAGCTTTACATGTTATACAAGGTTATTTTTAATTAGTTGACTGAGCTGACATCTTGCAGGCAGTTTCTCTAAATCAATCCTAACATTTATTGTACTACTTTTTAATTTATTTTTTTTTAATTTTTAGTTTTCCATACAAAAATTATTTGTTGCTTCAGAACTGACATTAACTCTGAGCGTAGATATGGCGTCCGGGCGTTCACCTTTTAAGTACTTCTTACAAAATGCAGAGTAATAAGTAAAAGTGGGAGATTTTTTTTTTGGTTTCGTGTTTTGTGTGTTGTTTACCAAGATTTTTTAAAAAAAATCGTAGAACAAATGTTGTTGGCATTAATGTAGAGAGGCTGCCTGCAAGAGGCGGTCAACTAAATAATAGTAACCTTGTATATATACATAGTTTATATAACTTAAACAAGATAAGAATTATATTTGGGTTTAAATTAATTGGATTTTTTTATTTTACCGTTGTCTTGTCCATTATATAGCCGACAGTTGTTTACAATGAGTTTAAAGTCTCCTTTGAACATAGAAAAGTCTGTATAATATCCGCTGTCCAGGCGCTCTTCCATTTTGCGAAGATCCATAGGCCGTCGTATAACGGCGTAGTAATTGGGAGCGTATTCTTCTTCAACTGGGTCCATGAAAGGCCAGGCGTCATCGTGAGCGGTGAGCTGTTCCAGAACTTTATACATGTCTGTTTGGACATCTTCTTCAGTTTGACTGAAACTATTTCAAGATACATTGGCATGAGAATAATTCGTAACATCGTAAAGCACACTATAATTAGTAACATTATAAAAAGCTTATTTCACTATTCTATTTGATGGTAGGAGTTATTTGATTGTATAAAGAATGGAGTTCAGATTCTGGTTTCCTGATTACACTCTGAAAGTTATTATATTAAATATTTTTTTTAATTTATAGCAATGATGAAAAATGTTAATTTTAATGTTTTATAGAATTATAATATTTAGTTGTTTATATATCATTTCAGTATCTATACTGAATGATCTATACTGAAATATGACTTCAAATAATTAATGTTTTTAAATTAGGACTTAACAACAAAAATGCCTTTGAGTTGTAACACTGGTATTAAACTAGGTGTTATATATTAATATGAAAATGATTATCATTTAAAATATGCTTAGCTACATGTATTTGTTAATATTCATGGGCTCTACTTGCCATCAAATGGACTGTCTGTTAGTTTATTTCTTTATAATATAAAAATATATGAATGGTGAGCTGATAGATATTAAAAGTGGGTCTCTCTGGGCTTGGGCTTGTCATTTTGCTTTAAGATTTTCTAACAAATTGAAAACTGTCTGTGTCACTTCAGCATGAATTTAACTCTAGAAAATTTTGGTATCAAGATTTTTTAACTATTTATGTCATCTAAGTGACCAAGACATTTATGGTAGACTTCAATTGGTCATTCACGGTGATCACGTGCCACTGTTTACAGCTGGTTTAATGAGATTAAACGTCGTACTAATCTCACCGATAATCTACATGAGGGATGTCCTTTTACGGCGCTGAAAAAACCTTAAGGACGAGTGGGCAAAGTGTTTATCTCAGTTATTCCATCGGATGCAGCGATGTATTGATGTGAATGGACAGTATTTTGAAGAGATACAAAACGAATAATTTGCCCATTTGCTCAGTTTTAGATTTTCTATCTTTTTTGGATTATGGCATCTTTAATATCTTTTCTTGACTTTCTTAGAATTCATATTTATAAAACACTATAGAAATGTCCACCATTTATGTACGTTCTCGTCAGAATTATCATAAAAGCTTTTGTAAGGAACACGAAAGCTATTAGTTACGTGTTCAGTGTCAAAATTCAAGTTTTATCTTTGATCTTTCTAAAAATAGTGGTAGAAATTAAATAATCTGAAATTATTTCCTAACAACATTCATCATTCACTGTTCACTGTCATCACCGTTTCATATGTAACTATAAGTAAATCCATTTTATCAGTGACTCTTTAATGAAATTATTAGGAAATGTGAGTTGTCATTGTGAAATTGCTTAATGATGTAATATCTTTAACACTATTTTTGCAGATATACACTAGAGTTATCAAATAAACAATAAAAAAAATTACACGAAAATAAAATTAGATCAACACTTGATTCTTACATTTGTGATGTCTTGAGTTTTTTCCGCGTGCTATTGACCGGTTCGTCATTGTCTGGTATAACGATCTGTCCGGTAGCAGCTGAGAGGGAGTTATTAGTTTTCCTTCCGGTTTTCACGACAGGCTCTGGCGGCGGTTCTCCTTTGTGAGTAGCCGAAGAGTTTTTTGATTTCTTCTCCTTTCCCTTTGGCTGTTTTGAAACCTTTTGAGGCATTACTTCGCGTTCGCAAGAACTATCTGTACTGTCTGATGATGATGACTTGGACCTTGTAGGTTAATTAGAGAATATATTAGTAAAATATAGCATCTAAGTATATATTAAAGCAGTCTATAGACTATATACCTAAGCTGATTCCGCCGCCTGGCCCTATTCTCTCGAGCGGCAGTAGGCGTTTCCTTGCTGTCTTCGTCCTTTGAGTCATACACACTCTTGCCTTCCTCTTCCTTCTGCTTGATTTTCTGCAGGACTCGGCTCGATGTACGGCGTGGCGCTAGCTCTAACAACCTAATAATATATGAACACAATTTTAGTAAGAATGAAGAACTATATAAATAATTTTATAATGTATATAATATATGAACATCATTTCAGTAAGAATTAAGAACTATATAAATAATTTTATAATGTATGATTCATACAAATGGATGATCTGTTACAACTTCAAAGCAAATAAAAGTCACTTACAGTTCTCATATTTGAAAATAATTCGCAGAAGTATTTAAAGTAAATTAACATAAATACATTTTGCCTAGAATTTTGTGGTTTCGTCTGGTATTTTTTTTGTAGGGCTTGACACAATACTGAAAGTGATTGCAGTGCAAATAATTTAGCACTGTTTTTGATAAGCTAGCCATTCATAAAGTGATTCCTTTCCGACAAAAAGTAAAATAAAGCAAAGCAAGCAATAACAAGACAACAATTCTGGTTTCATATATATGTACTCATAATTTATTAAATTACCAGCTTTTGACCGAGCCTCTCACAATAATTAGTAGTATGTAGTAACTTAAAGGGTGTTATTTTCCCCAAAATCTTTTCAAAAATAGGTAATTAGGCTGTAAATTAAGGGCTATGGTATTTAATTAATAGTATATTATTAATTACATATTAGTGAAGAATTTTGGCTCAGATGATTCAGAAGTTTATAATATTATATTTAACAATAGCAGAGCTTTATTTTTATCATAGAAGAAAAATCTAGACAATGCAGCAGTGCAATGGTAAAAATAATACTACTATAAAAGAATGCAAGTCATAGATTTGTATGAAATGTATAATTGTAAGGTTAAATGAGTGTTGTTTAATTATCAGAGAGGGATCATAGGAAACTAATAGATAGTGTGTAATCAAAATATCTTATATAGTGTATAAGAATAGTCTGTCTTTATAATCAGGTACAGCAAAAGTCGCATCTGGCATGTAACATATCAATGAAAAATAAGTTAAAAAAGCTTTGCTTTAAAATTAGAAACTATGTTTTCGCTTCTATTAATTTGCATGGAGTAAAATCATAATATATTTTTAAAAAACAATTACAATGGAAACAGTTATCAGAGGCCACATTATTTAAAACATTAATTTGTCTTGATTTAAACTAACTGTTTACAAGTTATAATCCCATTTAATTTATGAAATAAATATCAGTGATGAGTAAACATTTATACACACATACAAACAAACAACAAACATTAAAAAGATCACTGATGGATAATAAATAAAAAAAAATCATTGCTTCTTTTGGATTTCAATAATTAATTAGACAATAATTAATAATCAAATATTTTCTGAAAATATGTGAATCTTGGAAAGCTTCTTAAATGTTAAAGGAAGTTAAAGATTGAACAAGAACAACTTCTCATAAGATGAATCTATATTTCAATCTATTTCGTATCATTCATTTTAGAACAGCAAAAAATTGTAGACAAAGTAACAATTGATATAAAATAAAAAGCCTCCACACACATACAATTTACTACATTACAATATGTACTAAACACAAAGTATTAAATCTTTCTTCCTTTTTTAGGATTTAACTTATAATCACTTAATTACTATAATAACAACTGCATCTCCAGAGAAAAGCAAGTAATATTTTATAGAGTTCTTCGCATAGCAAAAGTATTAGCAAAAAAAATGTAATCAGTAACATTTACCTATTATGTAAAAGAATCTACAAATTAAAGACCCTTGAAGACAATGAATTTTTATCATTATTTATAAATATATATTTTAAGTATTCTCAATTTTATTATTAATATTTGCATAATAATTACCTTTTTCGTTGCAAGCGTTCCTTTTCTAGAAATAGTCGTGGTATTTCAGGTAAGAAATTTAAGGACAGAGAGCGATATAACTCCTTCTCGACCTTGCTATGAGCTCGACGAAATTTGTCTGTTAGATGAGTCCAATCTTCTTCAGTGAAACACACAACTTGCCAAACTCGTTCTGTGTCATCATCATCAAGCCAATCATCACCATAGAACCATCCTCTTTTTTTGCTCTCTTTTTTCTTTTTTTTGCTTTTTCCTTTTGGTTTCTTTATTATGTCCTCACGGTATAATCTCGTTCCATAAAAGTACCAATATGCAGAGTCATTGTCATCCCAACTAAAAATATATCCTTTTTTAGAAAATGGTTAATAAGTTGTTGGCAATTAGAGTATATAGTAGAACTTTTGTTCTTTATTATGCCTTAATTTATTATGCTGAGCTTTTGCTCAGCATAATAAATTAAGGCATTATGATAATTTAAAGTATATCAATAAAAACATACCCTAATGGTTCAACTCTTAAGCTTTCAGCTTCGAGGTTTTTAAACAAATCATAAACATCTTCCGCATCCAACCGAAAATCACATAATGAATATAAGATTTCAACTTTAGTCCTTAGAGGAAGAAATTGAAAGTTTATGTCATTATCAAATGGGTTGCGCTTCTTTTGTTCTTGACATTTTTGTCGAAACAACCTCCTCAAATACATCTGAAAAAGATTATATGTTAGGTAATCATGTATTTAAATGAAAACTATACTGATTTCTGTGAGGTATTTGTTGTATTTATAAGTGTTATCAAATTGTTTGTTTCCCTTTTGAATAAATAAACATATGAATAAACAATATTTACATAGTACAAAATACAATTAAATATATTTAAAGTAATTTATTAACCTGAAAATTGAATGCTGAGATGTCATTGTTGCCTAAACAACCGTTTAAAAGACGCACTATCAGTTCTGTCAAAAGAGAGCTTGCCGACTCTTCCGTGCCATCTGTAAGAAGTGCCTCTTCCAATTCCTACAACGATCAAAGAATCTAGCGTAAATAATCCCAATTTTCAGCGATGTAACAAATTTTGGTTAAAATTCGATCAATTCTCACCTCAATGTCAAAATCCAAAAGATTGAACGCAGTCCTGAATAAGGAACAAAAGTATGCTATGCTGGGCACTTCCCACCATGACTGAATATCTAAAAACCGTGAGAAATTCATTCAGACATCACTTTAAAGGATACTGTCCTGGAGAAAAACGCCTACTAGATCTTTGGATTCACTGAAACACACCTAATATATCTAAAAAATCACAGTAACATAACCTACAATCAAAACACTTTAACAATGTAATATGCATATTATTGAAAAATAGATACCCATTTTAATCTTCTGTAATAAGAAATTATAATGGAAACAATTCTATTTTATTTCAAAGGAAAAGACACTATATGCGTTGTGTATCAGAACACAAACGCCATAACAGTTTATAGGGTGTTCAACATCAATACTTTATTAATATTATTAACATCAACCATCAAGTTTAATATAAAAAAAAATCTTTATATGACCAAAAAATAAATTACACATTGATTTTTATTAGTCTTAAAGATAAATATATTTTTTTAAAGTGTAATGAATGATGTTAGTGGTTTACATGGACTACTTTCGACGGAAGTAATTCAGTCATAGCTTATCTTAATTTTTTTTCTAATATTTTTTTATCTTTTTGGAATGGTATAAATTACGTTATTATTTTATGCAGTCTACTTTTACAATGTGTGTATATTTTATCATTTATTTTTAATGAAGAATATAAATTAATATATTTAAAACATCACATTCATCAAATCAATCCACAAAAATGTACTGTAGCAACATTACCAAAACCGTATAAAGCTTTTATGCGGAAGTCTTAATATAATCAGTATTCAGTAATAAATGATTAGTTACTAACATGAAAACCGTTTGGTAAAATGAAAAGCTGCTGTCCTAAAGCTTTGTCGTTGGCTTTATTTTTATTTGTTATCTATTTTATTCTGTTCCTATTATATGAACAGAATAAAATAATTAATAAATAATCAAAACATAACATTTAGATTGCACACATTTATTTATAAGAAATTTCGTTTATTTAATATTATTTTATTGGTTCGTCATTGCATTACGAATTCATTTTAATTTTCAGAAATATCGTTTTTGTATACAGGTATGTCACAAATCAAATTGTACTTTTAAGTTTTATTTACCTCCTGCCCCATTGTAGAAAGAATTATTGTCACATGTTATTTATTTATTCTTTAAATTTTAATTACTTCATCTATCGTTTCCAAAATCAAATAAATAGTTCGCATTGTCTTTTTTGATGTTGTTACATTGATACCTAAACTTATGATAACTACAAAACATAAAGAATTAAATAATATAATGATTTATCTGAAGAAAGATATGACCTTGATAAAATATTAAAGCTTTATAAAAAAATTACCGTAGCTCATTTTCAAGTTTTACCAGGTTGTACTCCTAAGTGTTGTTTGTCGTTTGCCATCCGATCCGATTTCCGAACGAGTAAGTACTATAATCGGTGTTATATTCGCACCTACAAATAAAATAAGTTCACAAATCACAATACACATATATATCTATGTGAAAATAATTTAATTCAAGGAGTTGTAGAGAAGTTAAAAATTATATAAAAACTTAACATACGATACAGAATATTATATAAAAACAAGTTTGAAATTAAATTTTGCTCATTTGTTTCTCGTTTGACGTCTGGTGTTATTTGCTCTAAGTTAATTGGAACTGATTAAATGATTACTTAGTTTCTTAGTATTTATCACAATATTTTGTTTGTTTTCTAAATGTTAACCATGATATTAATAAAATATAATTCAGGATGATATGTTCATTCAAAAGTTTTTGAAGCATCAATCACTTGGACCATTTTCAATAGGGGTGTTTATAACTTTCATAACAATTACTTACTCTATTAGAATTATCTGAAACTGCCCATTATAGTAGCCCACTCACACAAACATGTATGGGTAACCACAAAGTGCTGTGAAACTAAAGTGTTTTTTTTCAAATTTCAAAAAAACTCTAGATGATGTTTCAATAAATAATGTGATATATTACCTTAGACAGAAATGCCGCGAGATATTTTGAGTGATAGTCTTGCTGTCCTTAGAATAGTGGAGGTAAGGACTGTGCACTATTGATTTAGATGGATGCATATACATTCTTTATATTCATCACCTAGTTCATATTGATTTTATTACATAACTTACCATGATTTCTATAATAAATAGAGCACCTATGTTATGGTGTCCAGAATTATGTCACCTTTTAAATTTTTTAATATAAAATGTTTTTTTTTTAAATAAAAAAAATATACCATTAAAATGAGTTTGATGGTTATCGACACAGTTTATAAAACATTTAACACTAAATTAAAGGTTTACCTATGTTAGTTGTATTTAGAGTTTGAACTAAGACTGAATTCTCATTTTAAAGAACTTCATACATATCAGACAGTTAAGTTGCTTAAGATGTTACTAGATGTTCATTAAATATTTAAATATTGCATTCTGTCATAGCATGAAGATGAAGAAAATTGGCAACTTGAGGATAAGCCATCCTGTAAACAAACAAAAAAAGTAACAAGTGTTTGTGACAATATAACCGGTGACCAGTCCTATATTAAAGATGACTGTTGTTACTACAATTATGTGTAAGTACACATCATTTTACACTTTCTTCGATACCATATTGAAAAATCAATAATTAAATAAAACCAACAATAATTGGCCTTTATAGCATCAATTTTGAATTTGCCAGTTTTTGTATTAAATTAATTACTTAATATATTTTTATCCATTTCTTGTTTATTTTATATGCATATAGTAAATTAATTTAACTTAATTATCTCTACTCATTACAAATCTACTTGTCTGTAAATGCCAATCTGGATGTCTACCAAATATTCTAACTCAATGTATTTGCCAAGTAATTGTTTCTTTTATAACCACCATATACTGAGTGTCCATATTATGCTTGATACTTACTTTATTTATGTTACTGTAATAGTTGCAATGTAGCATTAGGTAAACAAATCAAATTATGAAATATGATATGTTAGTATTCATAACAATGTGCCTTTTATGTCAGCATTACTGATTCATCAAGTCTATTTGGCGTATAGCTTTATCACATTCTCTTAATTTTAGTGTTGGTGAAGGTGCAACAAATCGTCAGTGTGATCCCATATACCAATATAAGACTAACAGTCTGCCTGCAGCTTCTTCAATGAATCAATCGTGGGACAATATGGTATGCTCAGCATTACGAATAGCTCCAGAGGACATAGCAAACCAATTGTCATTACTCGATCTGCCCTGTTTCAAATCTATTAAGCCAGAAGAGCTTACAACTTGTGGATGGACTAAACTGAATAAATTAATGGTAGCACCTAATGTTGTGGCCTTTACCAAGAGGTTTAACAGGGTAAGTCATATAAGTTAGATAAATAACTTAGCTATTTTGATTAAAAAATCATTAAGATTATCTTATGTTACCTGTTAAGTGTTTTATTGCAATATAATTCATGTCCGCAATAATGGTTATTGGGTCTCAGATCAACCATTTTATAGTTTGTGATATATTGTAGGTGAGTTTCTGGACTGTGCAAGAAATACTCAATGGCCAGTCCCCTAAGTCACGGGCAGAGACACTTACCCATTTCATAAAAGTTGCAAAGAAATTATATGACCTCAACAATCTCCACTCATTGTTTGCTGTTATTTCAGCTTTAACCAGTGCTAGTATATACAGGTAAGCAAATTTAAATTGTCTTTTAGGCTGATGGAAACAATAAACTGTAACACACTCTTTAAATGAAGTTAGATTCTACAGTTCTAAATGAAAGAAGCAAACTAAATTTGAGCTTGCTATTGGTTATATAATAGTTTATGTTTAGCTTCATAAACCATAATAACTGTCATTTATTACTCACTTATTATTTCGTTAAAAAATCCATGAGATCACAAAAATAAACATTGAACTAAATAATTAAAAATACCTTAATTAATCAAATAATTTTAATTTGTTTAGGGTGAAATTTTATTTCAAGAGATTTAGCAGCATTACTTATTATCTGGTTCAACATAGGATTTTCCTTACATTTGTTTACTTATAGGTTAGCAAAAACTTGGGCATGTCTCTCCAAGAAAGACAAGCAGCAATTTGAAAAGCTGGCGGAGTTGTTTGGTGAAAAGGACAACTGGACTGCCTTGAGGGAGTACATGCGATCTATATCACTGCCCTGTATACCTTATTTAGGTTAGTTATTATATCATCCATTTTTTAAAGAGTCGGATTACATAAATAAATATAGAAAAGGCATATGTATTGCTTGCCAAAAATAAGGGTTGGGGGAGATGTTGGAGTATTGACGTGCGGTTGTCTCATTATGAACTCAAATTTAAGCTACTACGACTTTTGTTTTACAATCTTCTGTGAGCCAGCTGATATTAGGAATTCTTATTAAATTAATAATAGTGATCTCTAACCTTGATTGAGTTAGGAGGTTAGTTATTTAGGATTTTGTTGGAATTTAAGACCTAGAAATTGGATATCCATTGGCATCCTATTAATATCTTATCAAGTAAAATTATATATTAATAAGAAAAAAAAATACTGTTCCATCCAACTATAAAATGTTTTTTTTTTATGTTTTTGTT
Source organism: Napeogenes inachia (assembly GCA_959347355.1). Classification (NCBI taxonomy): domain Eukaryota; kingdom Metazoa; phylum Arthropoda; class Insecta; order Lepidoptera; family Nymphalidae; genus Napeogenes; species Napeogenes inachia. The sequence goes on along the minus strand of OY365800.1, from coordinate 11,799,575 downwards.
TATTCAATTCTAAAAATAAAGTTTCTCAATTAAGGGCGCTTGTAGGAGTTCCGTTGACGCATGTCATTGATGTAACCTTTTTTAAGTTATTGTTAAAATAACTACATCTTATAACAAATTTGAATTGGTAAACAAAAATACACCAAATACAATACAATAATTATATTTATTTTCCAAATGCTTACTCATTAGTTAGGTATTTGCATGCATTTTTAAGACCAAATATAGATAATAAATAACTAACATCATCATTAACGATTCAGTGGATTTGAACACTGTTAAATATAAAGAATAACAATCAAATATTATTACTGTTTTATGTTTACATTACATTTTAGATGAATGTTTGTTATCCATTAAATAATTTTCTTTCCTAGTTATTTACATTTTATCTTGTGTTAAAGCTAGCTATTGCCCACGTCTTTGTCATGGAATACATGGGTTTAACAATTCTTTTTGAAAAATAAGAATATATAAAAAAACTTTGAATATTAGTATAAAAAATGATAATTCAATTGTTGAATGTTTTTCAAGTTTTGTGTACCTTATTCTAGATAAGGAAATTGAAATCTTATACTTGGATATGAGATCTTAATTGGATTCTTGTTAATTTTCATACACCAAGAAAGTACTTCTGCGAATATATTGTTTATAATAAAGAGTTTTATTATTTGAATTACAAATTAGTTTGTAGCTGCATTGTTGTTTTTTTAATTTGTAACAGGAAGCCGATATGGTATCATGCCATTCATCAATTGTAACTTAAATGTATTTATGTAATAAACGTATCAAATAATATTTATCGCTTCTTGTTACTGGCCTACTGGTGAGCTGAGTCGGTACAATATACTGTTTAGGTTTTGATGCTTAAGCAATGATGAAATGTTTGTAGGTATTTTAATATTTAATTTCGAATGTTTGTGGAAAATATATTAAATTTTAATATGTGCTCTTGGCTTAAATATCAGATATATAGCATCTATTCGTATTTTATTTTTATTCTGATATACAAATGGTAAACATAGAATCATTGGGCAGTCAAGAAGTTAACTGGTTGTAGTATATAACTGGTTATAACAGGATATTCATCATTGTGATTTGAATGGCTGACAATGGAGAAGGTTATTCGTTGTATTAATGGAATCAGTGGACTGTCGTGTCGTTAAGTTTAAACTAGTACTGCCAAGAAGAATATATATAGATATTTTTTATTTATGACACGTTATACATACAAGTAGGTATATGTTTGTTGTAAGCAAAAACAACAAGTTAGTAAAAAAAAATCATTTGGTACAAAGATTATCCCATAAAAGTGAAGTCTTACAGGCAACCCACAATTAAAAGGACAATTTTATAATATTTGGCAGCAGTTGGTGAATAAAATAATTAAACGAAACATATTACTTACATAAATATTACGTTTATAACCTGTACAATATTACATACAATATTTATAAGATATATATTTATACATCTTATATTTATAAAAATAAAATGTTTTATAGTATTATGAATAAAAAATAAATATTCTAAGATTTACATAGCTTTGGCGAATATACCTTGCAAATGCCTGCGATGTTATCACTTTACTCAGATTGATAACCATTAAAAACTCATGATATTTTTTCTGAGTTTTAGCGATTAACGATTAAGCGAGCGAATAAGCGAACCATGGTGTAATTTAACAAGCGAATTTATAGATGTATATTATATGATATATAACAAAAAAAAGTCCCTATAATTGTTGTAATTTGCAGGTATATTTCTCACAGACCTGGTATATATAGATATCGCCCATCCCTCGGGTTCCCCTCATAGAGTCGCCAAGATGGCTGTGGTGTTGAAAGCCCTAGAGCGGTACCAGACCTCCGAGTACACCATAGCACCACGCCCAGACGTCGCTAATTATCTAAACAGTGTCAGATATATTGAAGAGCTCCAGAAGTTTTTAGAAGATGACCAGTACAAGTAAGTATCAGTTTTTTTTTTTATTTCTCAGCTTCTTCCTCATACACCCCGCTTTAGATATATCTCTTATGTTGATAGGTAATTTAAATAAACTTATATAATGACAACAATAAAACTGAAAATTCCAGGTTATCACTAAAATTGGAGCCCCCATCTCCTATTGGTAGTTGTGCAGGCTCCAAGGAGTCGGTGAAGGAGGGCCTCCAAGGCCCCTCGACACCCTTCACGCTGTCCCCGTCCCACCGTCTTGGCTCGGGGTCCTTGAGGCTACAAGGGTCATATACTCAAGCTAAATTCATACCAACACATAGAAAATGTCGTTCTCTTGGATCCAAGTATGTATTTTACTGTATTTGTGAATAATAATAATAATTATGAAATTAAATTAAATACGAAATAATGCTCACAACAGTTTTTAAAATAACGTATAATGTAATTTTGATTAATTTTCTTAAATTTTCAAGTCTTGAAACATGCAACAGCCATGTTTTGTTATAATTACTAAATATTGTATCGCAGAAGACTTAATGTTCAAACTCTTTGTCTAAACGGTTTTCACAGTTAATAACTATGATATATGCTTATCAGTAAACAGGTCTATAAAGATAAAAATCTAGTTCAATTACTTGATTAAATATTTGTTGCTTACAAGGACATTGGTCTAATTTAGACTGATATATACAAGTGTGTGTACAGTCAGAGACAACCTTCATAAAAGGGAATTTTTAATTACATATTTTATTTATTATTAAAATTGAACCTTCTATTACATTTATAATATATATGTTTGGTCATATATTTTATAAGTGTAATAAAAATAAATATCCAATTAATTCTGAATCTGTCGAGTTTTAGTAATTTAAATGATTTTAAATAGACTGTTATGTATTTTGTTGTCGATGTTACTTGAGCGGCAACGATCATCATTTATATTTTCTGATATACAGTGAGCTACTTGTGACAGATTTTTGACTAAGTTTATAGAACTGTAGTAAAAAAAATGACTCCATATCGTCTGTAAAAATAATCATAAATTCCACAATTAATTCAAGTAGTCAGCTGTATAACATTAGCTTTGTTTAATACATATCATTTTAACTATCTCCCTACGGTGTTGTCGATGGGTTTGACGCATGAGTGGTGTGGTCGGTAACACCGAGACATAATCATGGTTTCAAATATAAACGGAAACAATCCAAAATTTATATTAAAAATATTGAACAAATAATATATTGCTTCTATGTGTGCGTAATAACAATGCCTATCATTTAAGAAATTTAACGAAAGGTGTTTTTATTTTTGTATGTACATGAGTTATTTTACACTGGCAATAATCGGATCGTAGGTTTCGAAGCGCGAGCTTGCCAAGAAATTTTCACAAGGTCAATTTCGGTGTCGGGTGAGTGCATAATGATAACGGTTAATTGGATAACGGCTTGCATTTTGATGTATTGTAGATTATATTGATAGTAAATGCATGCTTAATAAGCGTGAAGTTGGAACGTAATTTACTTAAAACGGATCTTTGCATGCGATCACACGTATATATATTGTAATATAAAAGACGGGGTTTTTATGATTGTATTAAATTTATTATTTTTATAAATATTTTTTTCGTAATGTCATTAATTTCAACGGCAACACTTATGATACGTTTGGTGTTGCAAGTTGAGGGCTCGTTTTTTCTTACATACGATATTGTATATTTTTTATTATTTTTAGTTCTTTATAAATCGATGTTTTCAACTAAGTTTTAATAATGATTTGAACATATTATTAAATGTACTAAAAAAAACGGAATTTTTATACTACGCTTTGAAAAATTATGAAATTATTTGTAAATAACTACTTTATATATATATTTCACCAAGAAATACTTTAACATGCTTTTGATTCGCGAATGTTTGTTCTTGCTTAAAACATATTTAGTATACATAATTGTAAATTAAGCGAAATTTATATATTTTTGTATAAAAGAGTAATTTAGTTAGAAGTTGAATGGTATAACTATTAAAATTAATCTCAGTATACACATGTAGCATCTGATACAGAATATTTTGTAATATTTAATTAAATTGGCAACATTATAAGGCGTATTTATATACATGAAAGGCAAAATATGATTATGTCTTGTGAAGATGACCGTTATATTCTTCGCTTGCATGTTTGGCTAAAAACATATTTCCTTTACCACATAAAACCATATAACTTTAAGCTACGCTAAGTATCTTTGAAATAACTTTACAATAGTGTAATGAATGTATTTTTCATTTATCAGCTATTTCTGTCTGGACTCTGACTGTTATGAGTATCTAATGTATGTTTTTAAAAGGTTTGTTTAAGGAGATAATGTATTGCACGTATAGTTTAAGATATTTGTAAAGATCCTTTTACACTAGCTAGCCCGATTGCGTTGCATGGCTATTGTTACTAATAAAAATATTTTTATATACTGTTAGTTCTTTTAAAACATTCATCCTAATAATTATTATTTAAAATACAGCTACTGCTTGCTTATTTAATTTTTATATCCATAAATTCATTTAATTTGCACTACATTTAACGATAAAAAACGTGCTGGGATATATGACTTAAGTAATTATAAAAAAATATATACGATGCACAATTATTTAAAGAAGTTTAAACATGAATACTTAAAAAGAGTTCAATAATATATCGTCTCCATCCGCAGTATATTTGGTAAAAGCCACAGTGAGGATAAGGATGAGAAAACTCCGGCAGGGTCTGTTAATTTGTTGGACGATACACTGTTGGAGTCACCGAGTTCAGTGGCTGGTGCTAAAATGTCGCAATCATTACCATACAGGTGAGATTTTATTCAATTTAATTTATCGTTTTTAGCTTAGTTACCAATGTCTTAGGTTTTACTATATAGGGCTATTATTAATTAGTTGATCCTGCATGCAGCCTCTCTACATCAATCCAAACAACATTTGTTCTACAACTTTTTTTTCATCTTGATAACACAAAAAAACAAAACTAACATTTTTGCTTCCTCTTTTACTCATTACTCTGTATTTTTTACGAAGTACTTAAAACGTCAACGCTCGGGCGCCATGCCTACGCTCAGAGTTAATGCCAGTTCAGAGAGAACAAATAAATTTTGTATGAGAAAATTTAAATTTTATAAACTTAATATTAAAAAGTCGTCGAACTAATGTTGTTGGAATAGATAGAGAGTCTGCCTGCAAGAGATGGTCAACTAATTACAAATAAACCTATATGCATATATTCCGTTGTTCTTATAACTTGTTCACATAAGGGTTCTAACTTCTAACGTATCTTAGCCACTGTCCTATTCTGTGATATAATGTTGTCATGTAAAAGTTTATATTCATGGATCATAATCTTTTTAATTTTTTATTCATAAATCGGTATCCTTCCTGCTTTATTACCAAGTCCACACTATGTTCTTTTGCCAGTCAGTGGCATTTAAGGGTTAATTACAGAATGACAAATGGCAAGCATGGTCAGCAATATGATAACTGAATGTAGATTTGTTCGACTCTTCCACTTTATAGACGGGAGACATTTTTTAATGATGAAGTTTTCATACTGAAAATCTTTGAAGCTTACTGTAACTTCACTGAAGTTGTAAAAGTTCCATCAAATATATTTTTCTTTTTATTGCTTCTGTAGTAATTTATTTGCTACAGAAGCAATAAAAAAGATACTTTCAGGTTTCTGTACGAAAAGCCATCATTTATCATCTTTATCGAACGGTGTGAAAATGCCCTATTTATCTTTAAATCTAGTCTAGTTATTATTTTAATTTTAATCCAACGTTGTTTATCGTAAAGATCTTTTGGAAAAAGTTAGTTATTTAGATGAAAAAAGATTTTTTAACAAGACCTTTTAATACAAATGCTCGCTTACTAAGTGGGAGTTTATATAAATTCAGAACTTAATCGGCTGAAATCTGGGTGTGAATTTTGTCTTTTTCAACACTTATATTTTTAACTAGTCCGGGCGAAAGCTAGTCTAGTACAAAAAAAATCTTATGTGCATTATATATTGCTCTTACGGAAATCCTCTTCACGATGTTGCCTATTTTATCGTCTATAACGGTCTTCACATATGGTAGTACCCACTTAACCATGGATGGTTTGGTGTCGTTTTTATAATAAGGCACTGGTCGGTATAAAATGGTTTAAGCTCGATGTAAATTTCCAAGGGTGGTGGTGGGATTTCCTAATCACGAAATGTGAAAGTAAACGTAATCTAAATTCTTTAAGGTGGCCAGTAGCCATGGTTAACACTAAAAAATCATCACAAAAAAAATCGAATTACTGGTATATAGAACTTCAAATAATCATGTATTTGAAATTTTTGTTGAGAATGATGAATATATTGTCTTTTTTTTTCTAGTGACGTCCTATCTGTACTGGATTCGGTGGAGTGCGAGTTTCAGAGTTATGTACGGAGAAAAACTATCATAAAAGAAGGAAGAAAGATATCGCTGTCGTCATGGCAACGATACTGGTTACAAATATCTGGAAACATTCTTATCTTTTACGGCTCCAAGTCTTTCAAAGGGTAAGTTCATTTAACCTGCTGAGATAGAGATTTAAACTCAAAAGTTATAATGATTAAAACTGATCATACTATATATATAGGATTACAAAATATATATATATATATATATATATATATATATATATATATATGTATATATATATATATAAATAAGGATATTATGTTTTAGATATGATATATTGTATCCCTATTTCCATACTTTTTGTGGTGCTAACTTATAATTTGGTAGATTTGAGTTGTAATTTGTAGAGGGATATTTAAATAAATTACATTATCAAGGCAACAACAATGTTTTCGCTTATATTAGATTAGAATTTACTTAAAGGTACTGTTTTTGTATTTGTACACAAAAACCTTTAAAACTATTTTAAGATTTTTAATAATAGAATAGTAACATAAATTAAACATTTTGATCGTAATTTGCGCCACATAAACAAAATTTCTTTTAGATCAACAAATACATATTTTACTTTTAGATAAACAAATTGTTAATATATCTTATTCTTACTACTCCTAATTAGTATTTTATTTATTACAACACCAATAAAACATTTATTTGCACAGGTTTAAAAAAATGAATGTTCTCATACACGTTCTAGAACAAAAACAATATTGAATCAAATATCATTGAACACATAGTTTACTAAGATTTTATCACCACAGAACCAGTCGCAGTGACTTCAGTAAGGAGCGCTGCAAGGTGTTGTCTCTGCACGACCTCTGGCGCGCCGAACTGCTAGATGCGGACGCACATGACGCCTTCCAGCTGGTGGACCATCGAGCTGGTACCATGTATAAATTCAAGTAGGTACACCACCATGTTCCATGATCACATTCCATGAGGTCGTTATTTCTGTTATTTCTGTTACGGTCCATCTGATGGTAAGTGGTGCCATCGTCGTGATAACATTGTGAATCAAATTACTATAATATTAAGAATTATGGGAGTTGGGCTGATGTCCCATAATCTTTCACAATGTGGATGTAGCAGCCATTCAAGCCAAACTATTAGAGGGTTATAATACTCCAATCAAGACAGCCAGGAAAGTTCGTCTACACCACCAACGCCTCAAATTAATACATTCATAAATAGTCTAATAATAAAAAAAACTGAGATAAAATAAATATTACTATAATTTATCCTATGAATGTTTGTACTAATAGTAATTTCTTTCAGAACTGGTAACGAGACTACAGCGAAGCAATGGGCAGCTAAGATAAACGAGGTTACAAACAAAATGAGGAAACCCTTGCCGACCAATCTGATGTCCTTCGAATAGAATCTTTACTATGTATGTAATAAGTGATCTGATTTATTTTTCTTTTCAATTTTAAAAACTACATTAGTAGATAGGTTTTGATTTTTTTTTATTAATCCTATATATTTTTTTATATTATATGACTTATATTCCTTTGTAGGTGTAAATTGATATTGAAAGAACAATTATCAGGCGATAGTTTGTTTATATTTTATTTGCTTTAGATTTTTTCTACATTTGGGGTAAAAACATTGAATGATCAAGTTACTTTTAATAATTGCAATAATTTAACTTTGAGCTATAATTATTTAGACTGAATAATGTCAATAAGTCTTATCTTGCCATCAAAATTAAAGCGACATCTACATATTAAACAGACTTGCTGAGTTGAGTCTGTCGTGTAGTTGGCGCTTAATATCATACATAATTTATGCTAGATGATTTAAAATTAAAAAAGCTAGTAATAATAATATTATTAGATTTGAACAAACATCATTTTAATACATTGTACCTAAAATATAAGATAATCTCGAATCCACCGATGAATTAATTATATATTGTCTCAAATCTCATATTCTCAATGTTTAAATATTTTTTCTATTAGTGTTTTATAGAATACGTACAAACGTACATGTGTTTTATACGTAATTTATAGTCGTTGGTAAGTAATGGAGGGACAATCAAAGAACAATATTTTATAGCGAAACAATTCAAGAAACTTTCATTTAATTACACACATTATAAAAAAAAATAGTGCAAATAACTGTATTGTAGCTTAAACTTTAAATTCGTACAGCTCTATAGTAGTTTGTGTTCTCAATAGTTATATGTATCCTAGCAGATAATGAAGACTTCATACGATAATTGTACTAACAGCACGCTATGATGGCTGGTTTGATGATTGATGGTTCAAATTGTTAATAAAAATATTCAATTAATTCAGATACTTATATTATCGTAGTAAATAGTGAGTGATTTTTTTTGAGCTATTACTTGCCATACTAGTTACAAATACAAAAATATAAATTCGATTCGTATTCGTTTATATTTTTGATAATAAATAAACATTTACATCACTATCGTAAAGTGTCAAACCGGCCATCATAGTATAATAAAATTTATCAAACTGACAAGTGATGAATTTCTAATATAGATAATAAACGAAAAGTGTTATCGCCATCGAGCTTAGAATAACCGATTGGTGTTCTATTTTCTATCTGGTCAGTGGTCAGTACAGTAGGTCATTAGGAAATGGTTCAGATATACATTTTATTTAAATATAGCTATATTTATGGATCTGTATTGTAAAATTAAGATGACGGTCTTAAAACAATAGAATATTAATATAAACATGTTTGTTGTATATAAAGTTTTCAATCTCCTACAAATTATTAGCAGCAAAATATGAAATAAGAGCTACCAAAATAATACGATATTCATATATAGCCATTGAGTAAAACTTACTTGCTTTTTTTTAGAAGTGTTTAAAAAATATTGAATTCAGTTTACGAACCAAATAACTTATTATACGGAGTTATGTTTAAATGATATTAAATATTTGGTAGTATTTTTAATAAACTCAGACGTCGATAAATATCATAATTTCTTATAGTAAAGTATTAGTTATATACTATTAACTTATTATATGGAGTTATGTTTAATTGATATTAGATATCTGGTAGTATTTTTATTTTTAATAAACTCAGACGTCGATAAATATCATAATTTCTTATAGTAAAGTATTTGTTACATACATGATCTTGTTTAAATTATCCATAACCGATTCATAACTCAAAACGCTTTTCTATTGCTACTCTGAAATAGAATAATAGATAAAAAAGTAAACAAAGAGTTGTCAGTGTCATTACGTCACATGTAAAGTATGATAATAAACATTTTCTAAATTGTTTTTTTTTTATATTTTACTTTTGAAATGATCATAAATACTTAATACTTATGATCATTTCTGTTCAATACAATAAGATATTTTTATAATCATCAAATATTTGTTTTATTTTTTAACTTGAAGTATTATTCTATGAGTAATATAAGGAAAAAAAAATAGTGTAAAATTATTAGTCTATTCGCTTTCACTAGACGTAAGACTTGATGAGTCGGGAATCAGAATTAGTTATATTTATATTTAATTTATACTAAAAAAAAAAGGTTATATATTATTTTGTTGACACATGCACATACCTTTTGCATTATATAAAAAACTTATTTTAATCGTTTTTGGCTTTTCAAGAAAAAATAATTTTTTTTTGGTAACATCTTTGTTTACATTTTTTATCTATAATTCTATTTCAGAGTATACATAATATATATTTTGTTCGTCAGTACGTTTTTATGGCATTAATAAAAAAATATATATATGATAGTATATATTGCTTGTAAGCAATAAATTAATAAGCAAGCAAAACTGTAGCAAAAATAAATAAGCAAGCAAAACTGTAGTTTATTATTGACTGTAAAATTTTTATTTTTAGTATATTATAACGAATAATAGATGGCGTTAAGGGTGGATAACTAAATTAGATGCCTACTTTTAAGGCCATGCCATCAAAAAATATCCAAATAAGTACAATAAAAATATCTGTCGTCACTAATAATAAATAAATAATTTATTTATTAGAGGAAATAATTTAGAATATAAATAGAGACATCAAATCACATATCTTTTAAATATTTTGGGCATTACTTCTCCGTTTTGCTACATACTTAAATACTCGTTTCCAAATTATTAATCCATTAAAGTCTCATCATAAATGATATAGGAATAGATTAAACAGACTATTATTATTATAAGTGTTCGATAAATTAGTACTACTCTCGTATCTTGTGATGCCTTAAGATCTTCTAAAGCAACTTAGACCGGTGTCTCCCAACCTTTTTTGCCCCCATATGTAACTTGAATAAATTTTAATATAAAAAGTAACTGTAAAACTTATATTGAAATTCCACATAATGTTAATATAGATCTTTGTATTGTCTATTTAAATATACCTAATAATTACTTATCGTAATTATTTCAGAATTTGTTAAAATTACCATCAAAATCTAGAATTGCATTTCAATGACCCAGAGCGAAAGGGTTAAACTCGTGTCGAGTTCATTTTCGAATTGACCCAACACCTCCTCCCCTCCCTAGGGCGTGCGCCCAACGTTGGGAAACATTGGTTTAGACCCACAAACTTCATCACGATTATCATTGTTTCGAGATTGAAATCAATACCTCAATAGATTAGGTACTTACCATGACAGATCTTGGCGAGTGTTGTATCATTATATATATTTAGTACACTTAATCCCGTAACAGTTTAGATAGCCAGTTAGCAGTCAGTTTGCCAATTTTTAAGGTAATACAGCAATTAATCACAAATGCCTTCCAAATCGTTGATGTGACCTGTGTAATTAGAAATCCGAGAAAATACCAGTTTTTTGCAGAACTTACTAATAATTAATCGGATGTATGTATAATAAATAAATGTATGTATGTTTATGTATTGTATACTAATGTTTCTGTGTGTGACCTACGGTCTACCTATACTCTGTATATTGGATGACCCCAATACGATACTTAAACGTTCACTCTCGCAGATTGAGTTCAAATTAATGTTAAGTGCTGATCTAAATTATCGATTCGTTTAATAAATATTTACCACAAGATTTGAATTTGGAATATTTAATATTATATGAATATTCAATATAATTGCAATATATTTCTGCTAGGATATTTTTAGATACGAAGGATTGATGTTTGAATATTTAAAAGGGATCTAGTATGTAACGAACCGGAGAAATTATTACTTTAGGTAATTTTTTTATTCTACCTTCAATATTATTAAATATAGGCACTTTTTTTATAACAGTCAGGTTATTTAAAGGTTTTTAAAGTTATCGTTTGATGTCTTCTATAATGAAATAATATTCAGATGCAGTAGACCGAAAAGTAAAATTCTTAGTAATTTAAATTATTTCGCTTCACATTGAAATATTTTTTTTACAGATTTAATAATATAATGAATTAAATTTTAATTGAATTAAATAATACGTATAATGGATTAAATTTTAAATTTACATTCTAAATCCAACCCGACAGGTCGAATGCTTTGCAGCAATCAATCAATAAACTCAAAAGCTAAAGAACAACTTTACATTCCAAGAATGGTTCGTGAGGCTCTTGAAATTTAAAAATATACTTGTTTTAATAGAGAAGATGGTTGGGGATTATCTAACATCTGGGACCCACTCTTAAAAAAATATAAAATCCCATGTAATTGACAACACTGTAAGACCTCAAGGTACTGTTAGTGCGTTTTGTGTGAATCCTGAACTGTACGCCCGAAAACTTAGAAACCGTTGGAGGTAACTGACTTACTGACAGATATCCTCTTACCGTTAACATGATTGATGCAAAGCATTCGAGACATCGGGTTAGGATTAAAATTTAATTTACTAAACACGAGTTAAATCCGTAAAAAAATGTTTTATTTGAATGTGTAGTACTCGTGAAAGCCCTAGAAAGCACTATATTTCGCTTCACTGACTGAATAGATTGAACGGAGAACTTTAAAGAGAATACACATGAGATATGTGTATCTGTATCATGGAGTATTTACATATATAATATGACAGCTGCTATTATTAATACATTTATTATTTTATTGGTAATATATATCTTTGGTTAATAGGTGATTTTGCTATTAAAGTAGGTTATTTTGAAACCAATCCACGCTATTTTGGTTAAATTATATATTTTTTATTTTAATGCAAAATACTATCATATTTCATATCTTTAAAATTCCTGTAAATAAAAGAATAATAAAGGTATAGGTACGGAGTTATTATTAACGGAAATATTAATTATTTTTCTGTAAAATGATAAATATAATGACAAGTAATCACTTTTACGAGAATAGAATACATATTTATAAATACAAGGCAAATAAAAAATTTGACAGACATTAAAAACATTTTTTTATACATATTCATATTAAAAATAGGTTCTTCTCGTTTGGTTTATTATTCGTATTTGCATATAGCCATTAAAAATATATGTATTAAACTTTCTTAATTCTGAGAAAGAAAGTGATGCAAGAAGACAAATTTATTAATATTATATTGCGTGTATATAATCCTATTATAGTTGATATATATACATACATATATTAATACTACTACCTTAACTGTCCGATATACATACGGACTATTAGTATGCATTTTCATATAAGTAAATCGATGTATTCAAACTCAAGGTAAGGATTCACAGACAAAGGTATTCCTTTCCCTTAACACGTATTCCTATATATATTTCAATGCTCTTCTAAATCTGTGCCCCTCCATTTCCTTTTAATTATTATTATTTAAGTCATATTACTTGCATATTATTCTAAGCACATATATTGCGTTATTAGTGGTTAAGGTAAATAATAAGACGAGGCTATATGATATTACTCTTGATCTAACTTTAATTCTGTAACTTCACCTTCATACAGTTACTATTGGTGATATTATAACAGGTAAATACTCTGGATAGCTTTTATAATATCATTATTTTATAAAACTCATGTCTCGAATACAATTATCTCTGAACAGATTTCTTAGTGTATTTTTACTTTCATCTATCATATAAAGGCACATTTATAAATAAAAAATTATAACCAATGAAATATAAGAATTCACATTTCGAAATTAGAATATAGTCAACGTATTTTATTAAAATTTGTAATGGATTTCTTTAACCAAAAGATACTGGACTCTCTTAGACAATAGATAAATTTTATAAGTTTAGTTTTAAATTAGCAACGATATGGTACAATAATTAACAATCTGGTGTAAATAAATGTCTAAAGAAAAAGTGATTTAAAACTTGGTGCTATTTATGTTGTAATAAATATACAATGGTTCTAGAAAACAAGAGAGAAATAAAAATATTATTAACAAGAGATATTTTATAAAAAATCAAGAGAGAGGTACGCCAATTAAATTCTTTTTGTTGTTGTATGTGTGTCTGTATTTCGAATGGAATTTTAGATATTTAAACTTCATTTTATGTATTTATTTTTGATTTATCCCCTGATAGATCTTGTATTTTTTGGAGCATAGAGTCTCAACTTTTCGATAGCAAATACAAAATATTATAATATAAAGTTCTGATTTGGTGTACTGACTCTCGTGTCTATGGTACTATTATTTTACAGACTTCATAGAATTATAAGAGACGATTTGCATTCAGGTTACGGGATTGGTTAATACGTAGTGGAGATATTGTATTGTAGTTATCATACCCGTGATTCTTTATTTTCAATGCAATAAGTATCTTTTGGTTTTAGACTTCTGAGATATTTTAACTTTATGAAGGCGATAAATAACTTCTAAGCTTTGTACGACATCTTTTTATTCTAAGTGTTTTAGCACACTGTGCTCTTGTGTTCAATAAAATATAAAAAATATCTTGGTGTTTTATTTCTTATATCCCACATGGACATTTTATGGTGATAATTACACTGCCATATAAGTTATTGCATTTGATAAATAAAAAAAAAACTTTTAAGATTCTTGACTGTCGTAGAGTAGCAGTGGGAACAATTGACCCAATTCGTTCAATAAGCCGTACTTTTAGTTATAAAAAAATGGCGAAACGATGAATCGATGGTAAGAATAGGGGTTGTATTCGGGTGCGGGGCCAGGGTGGGGGGTGCGCGCGCTGCCGCCGCCGCATAGCGGGTATGAGCACTCGTCATTACTTGTACCACTGCGGAACTAAACACGCAACTCCAGAGGCCAATGCTTGGAACTCGACGGAACTTCACTCGCAACTTGAAATCTATAGCGTCATCGATCGGTAAGTAAGAATAAATACTTAAATCTTAATTGATTGTTAATAAAAAATACACTTTAATAAAACATAAGTTTTGAAACTTTGATTTTTTTTATTGTTTATTAATTACTTGCAAATATTGTGTCTGCTAGTTTTACCCGCTGTGGCGTCAGTAGTAACACTATTGGGTATTTCCTACTCAGTTTAAAAGTTGGCTTTGCGAGTGTTGATACTTAGTGCCTGTAGCAAGATATTTTTGTGGTAAGATATAATTTCCTAACATTAAGAATAGCTGGTATTCTCTATTGCCTTTTATTATTTAGATATTTATCCAATTATCTTTCTTCTAAAAACAATTAATTAATTTTGAGATTTAGAATCGTTAATCGTTCCACTACATAAATAATATAATACAATTACTATATGTTTTTCTATAATAAAAGTATTAAATAATTTGAAAAATGCCTATTACTCAATCAACTATATAAAAATTGAGATGATTTGACATTCATTTTACAAGCAGATAAACGACCACCCAGTTAATAGAAAATATTCGTAATTTTATTATTGTATGAAATACATATAATTTTTATTAAAAAAAAAACAATATTCAAATAATATGTTAAAACAATAAACTTAAAAACAAAGCAACACTTCGATATCATAGGCATCTTAGGTGCATATGATATATTGAGCTTTATAAATCTATATAAATCTTTTTTAAGTTAAGAAACCGGGACTTCGGATAAAAAGCTACATTGAGTACAAGTTTACTTAAATCTTTTAATAACATTATATACATGAGAGGTTAACTACATATGTACTGAGAGAGCCGCTAGAATTTTTATTACCCCGTCATTTCATCTATTCTGACTACATTACCGTAGAATGAGGTCTGTGCAAATCGTTGAGGACACTATTAAGAGTTAAAAATTAGGTTAATATTTTCCCTATCAATTAAGCAAAATAAAATATACCCTTTTTTTTTAATGAGTAAAGATCAAACACTTTTATAAGTGTTTATTTTTATTCAAAAATTTCAGTTACTATACTATAAGGAAAAATAAAAATCTTAATAATATTCATAACCTATGTTATCATTTTAAATATTTTGGAAAGTGAATGTATTTATCAGTAAGAATTATAAACTCACAGATATACTCTATATTATAAAAAGAGCGGCAATTCAATTTACTGGTCGACACAACCACACACTTGAAGCTTTGTCTTGAGCGGAACTTATAAAATTTTTCTTGTAACTCTCAGGAATAAATTTAATTGTTTTATTTGGCCTATTATCTGTGGTAGATAATTTATTTAGGTATTTTCGTCGAAAATGTTTCTTCTACTAAATTGAATTTCAGTAGCATAGTTTAAACAAAAATTTTGTACATGTTTATTTTATTAACCCCCAACCCAAAAGAGTGGTGTTATAAGTTTAACCTGTGTATCTGTGTATCGGTGTATCTGTGTGTCTGTCTGTGGCACTGTAGCGGCCGAACGTGTGGACGAATTTGAATGCGGCTTTTTTAATCGAAAGCTTGGTTTGTTAAGGTGATTCTTAGCTATGTTAGGTCGGAATAGTCGTCACCAAGATAAATAGAAGGTGCTGGTGAAAGGTTCTTATACAATATTGATAGTAAAAATCTAAACAAGTGACATTAGTGTGTTCGTAGGTTCATTTATTACAAAATATAAAAAAATATAATCATTTAAAAATGTAGAAAAAAAAAATAAAAAACCCCCGATACAAAAAGCGTCGGAGGACCGTTAAATAAAGAAAGAATTCAAAATGCAAGTAAGTTGGAAAGGAAAATAATGATATAACTATAATCGTATAGTGTAACTCCTCATTCATCAACGTCATCATCACACCATCGTCAACGTACGTACAACGGTCCTTCGACGCAACGACTTCAATAAGTACATAATAATATTCTTTTTAGACGTCTCTTTGTATCGAGGGTTTATTTAATTTATTTTTTTTTTATTCCGAGAGAACCCAATATATTCCATAAAATAAAGATATGTCAGAATCTTCAATTAAATAGTAATATTCTATAAGATGTTATACAAACCGTTTTATATAGAAAAAAAAAATATGTACGTCCCTGAGATATTATAATTAAAACGATTGTTATTATTAAAATAACTACTCTATAGCGATTTTAAACGCCGTGTCTATTTCTTTGAAATGGTAAAGGTTTGATATTTCACAGGTTTTATACATATCGCAGCATCTGCTCAGCTCATCCTAAAGGGATGAACATTCAAATACAGCCTTAAAATCGCATGATTAAGGTACACTTTAGAATGGTAACATATTCGTTCAATTGCAAATAGCGTAGAGCAAACTTACACACTGCAAGCAAATGGTTCACGTTCCTACAAGATGGTCGGTCGGCTTTTGCGATAAATGACGTAGCTGGAGACAGGTTAAATGCTTTTAGATACGATACTTCCGAGCGAGACTAATTGACAAATGTCAAAATCAAGGTTGAGAGGACTTTATTGACGTTGAATAGGCAGCATTGCTGTCGCTTAGGCCGGATGTTGTCGGCTCGTGCGGGTGTAGCTGACACCGAAGTTGTGTAAATGAGTTATTACTTATATATAGAAAATATATATTTATCCCTGTCTTCACAGAAATCGACACGAAATTAAAACCACAATGTGGAGGTGGTAGGAATTAATGAGTTAGAGAACTTTAGAAGAGAAAAAAGTGTTTTAGTAATCCATACGAAAATAGGCCACCAGTAATTGAGTAGGCCAGCTGAAAGACGTTGATTGTCGACCTCAAAGCTTAAAAGGGAAATAAATTAAAAACTAACACGCTTTTACAGCTAGCTTCCTTAATACATGTCCACCTTATTTAAACTAGTTCAATATTCTTCTCCAGAAGTTACTAGAAAAACAAATATCTACATCTCCGCAATATTAAGACTAAGCTAAGAGTTAAGACTTAGTTAGAATTAGTTTCCCTTTTAAGCTTTACTAAGACTCAACTAAGACTACCGCATAATAATTATTCCATTGAAATATTTAGGTTCTTATAATAGGCTTAAAAATGCGTTAAATATATATTAGTCCGGTCAATTTAGACATTTGACCCACGACAAATTCAGGGGAAGCTGAAAATTCTTAAAATTGTTTAAATTATAATTATAAACATTGTCTTAAAAGTCCCAACCGATCCCATGTAAGGAAAAAATTTTAGCGGGGTAATAAGGTCCAAAAAATGAGTTTTTCGCGATTTTCTTGAAAACGGTAAGTTTTATCGCAAAATTACCCCAGACATAATTTGTAGATCAGGGAATTTCCTATAAAAAAGGTATCAATAATTTTTTCCCTAAAAGCCACCGCTTCTGAGATATAACGATGCAAAAAATTGCAAGCGTCATAAACGCACACGTTTCCACGCCACCTCTGAGGTAGTGTACTTAGCGCGTTTTTTTTAACGTGGTTTCCCCAATAGGCCTATTCCACGGGTCTGTTGTGATTAGATTTAGAAATTAATAGTTTATTCGTCGGATTCGGAATCGTCAATCACTTCTTCTTCTTCCTCTTCTTCTTCTTCTTCTTCTTCTTCTTCTTCATCCTGACTATAGGTGAATTGTGTTAAAAGTGAAGCATCACATGTTTCTTCGTCAGTATTAAATGAATCCTCTGTTGTTGGTGATTCTACATTAGAACAAGACTGGCCTTGACAATTCGTACAAGCCAGAGAACAAAACAGCCCAACTTTTTTGCAACCACATTTAGCATTGCATCCTTTTTTACAGTTACAAAAGATAGTGTTGAGCAATTTTTCCGGCGCAGGTGAAAGCAAAGTCTGAATTGGTTCTAATATATTATCGACCAACTTCCAACCCCAATCTGTTGGGTTTAGTTGATAACCAAGCCACACTTGAACTTGGTAGTATACCCGAAGAAGATGTTGATGAGCAGAGACTGAGGTTGGAGGAAGACAAGCTAATTGTACTTGTTTCTTATTTCGAGTATTTTTGACAAAAGATGCATATCGAAACTTGTCTAAGCAGGTAGTTTTTTTAGGAGCTCCGTACATACGAAGAAGAAAGTGAATTCCGTTGGTAATAACTTCTTCTGGAGTTGAATTACATTTTTTAAAAACTTCAGCCGTTGCAAGTAAGTCTTGCTTTTCAAACATTTTGAATACAGTTGTTTTACCCCTCCTGTAAAATGCAGATGTCGTATCACAGCCACTTATGGCGTGTAAAAATAGTATGTGATTTCGACACTTTGCAAAAGTCGACAAACTTTTTGATGAATAAAACTCTGATTGATTTTGAGATTTTCCTGGTTTTAAGAAGAAAATAGTTTTTTCAGCTGGACTTCGAGCAGTGAGTAACACGAGTAAATCTACATCTTCACCCACAACAATCGTTATATTTGTCATGTTAACTTGTTCTATTGCTGTTTCGATAATCAGTGCATCGGCGTCGTTATGAGCTTGTTTAACCAGTATATTCTCAGCAGTAAACTTTTCTTTTAACATTGAAATAAATCGAGACTTGTTGTGAGTATTTGCCAAAAATTTCAGAGAGACAGATGTTGCCTCAAGGTTACACTATTGTATGTATTAAGGGATCGAGTTTCATTATACCTGATATTCTCAGAATAATACTCATGAGTATTTTATATTTTAAATGTAACTTAAAATCACCGACAGAAACATATTCTTACTTACATTACAGCTACAGAAAGTATATGGGTGAGGTACTTAGGCATATTATGACGCTCGCAATTTTTTGCATCGTTATATCTCAGAAGCGGTGGCTTTTAGGGAAAAAATTATTGATACCTTTTTTATAGGAAATTCCCTGATCTACAAATTATGTCTGGGGTAATTTTGCGATAAAACTTACCGTTTTCAAGAAAATCGCGAAAAACTCATTTTTTGGACCTTATTACCCCGCTAAAATTTTTTCCTTACATGGGATCGGTTGGGACTTTTAAGACAATGTTTATAATTATAATTTAAACAATTTTAAGAATTTTCAGCTTCCCCTGAATTTGTCGTGGGTTTACTGATTTTTTGGTCTAATTTGACCGGACTATATGTAATGTATGACATTATAATGACATTCAATTTTATAAAAGTTAAACAAAAAAAAAAAACGTTTTATTCTGTTATATTAAAGTAAGTAAAATTAATAAAGACGTAACCTTTGTTCTCATGTAATGAGTTTGTTTAAATTATTTAAATATAACTTAAACTGTATAAAAGTTAAATTAGACGAATTGGTTAAAGTTCAGCAGGTATTAAATTAGCATAGGATTTAAAAATATGAGAAAGATGGAGAGACTATATATATATTATTACAATCATTAAATAATTAGAAATGTTTCCAGTTAATTTAATTACCTGAATATTAATTTAATGAGATCATTACATATCATTTATTGATTACCATCCAATATATTCTGGATAAGTTTGGAACAATTACGTTTTATCGAATGAAATAAATTTATTTCTTTATTTTTATAATTGTAATTATGTAATTTTGTTATTATAATGAAATATTATATGAATATCAGGAAATGCATTTTATAACTATAATTATTGAATAATAAAACACACGGGACATAATTGTACAAAATTAAATTCTATTTCAATTGGAACAATTATATTCCAAAATACTTTTATATAATATTTTTGCCGTAGAATCCGTCATATCATTCCACTGTGGATAATGGTGTATATTTTTCAATGATATAAAATAAAATATCTAGGATTTAAATCTATATAAAAATAATTTAGGTATATAAAAAGTTTATCGAGTTCTGTTTTAAAAAAATAATTGGGTAATTATAAAATAAGCATTCCTACTACGACTATACTACGAGGAATATACTATTCGTTACGTCAGTTATAAAATATAATTCTTCTTCATGTTAAAGGTAGGAGAACAAGTAGTATTCGCATACTATTTACACTCACGTAAAACAAGACCTGTAACTGTATTCAAAATATGTTCAATGTTAAATGTACAATACTTTAATATTAGTGTAGTTCATTGTTCATACAAAGTGACATGATAGAACCGCAATGACATTTGCGGTATAGCTTTATACGTAGAGCAGAGTGCATTCATACACAGAAGGGAGGCTAAGTACAACGTGATTCAAAAGTATTTATACAATTCTGGAAAACCTAATGTTACTCATCTTTACTGTTAATCTATGCAGTGTTCTTTTGCTTTTTTGGTTTGATTTCTTCATTTGAATCTGTTTGCAAACTTAAAATTTGTTCCACCTCTTTAGCCGCTTGCTTTTTAGTCTTTGTATGTCTTTAAATCAATTTTTTTACAAATATACATAGAGCAGAGGAACCAGCCAAATGTGTCTATTAAAAACAAAGAGAAAGCAATTGCGGATACCTATCCGTCTCTCTTCTTTTTGTGATTAAACAAAGATTTTTCCCTATTTTATTATTGGTTAGCACACTTGCACTCAGTCCTGCCTGTGGCTTCCCTACTCTATGTATAATAGCTCTATGACTCCTGTTTAGGGTTGGATAATTTCTAGCGTTATTATTCCCAAAGATGATATAGATGATAATGCACGTGACAATATAGATGTTTAATCGGGTTTAGAGGCTTATTTAATGTATGTGACTGTATGTAGTCACCTGGAACTGCTGTATAATAAAAATGGTAAAATTTTACAGCTGCAAAATTTTACATTCCAGTCTATTCAAAAACAATTGAGCTATTCTTGCAATTAAATGCTTAAATATAGATGTTCATTTTCAGAATATAGTATTATTACGTAAATTCTCCGGATTATTCAAATGTCAACCAATTAAAGCTATTTTTAACTTGGCCTTAATAAGTCCAATTACTCCCACATCTAAAGCTTAGAGAGAGTATGTTCTGTTGGGAGGACACGGCAGATAATTACATATTATCATTTTACTGTCATTATGCTCTGTTCCTAATACCTATGCTGCTGAATCCTGACTACTGAACCAAAGTTTGTGGATTCGATTCCGACACCGGACAATTCTTTGTGTGATCCATAGATTGTTGTTCTGAGTCTGATTGTACCTTGTACCTAACAGTTTAGGTTTAGAGTTATTGGTTTAGATATTTATGATCATTAGCAGATTATTCATTCGATTGGTTTCTTGGATTAGGCTGGATTTCTTGGATTAGGCTGGTCTATATTTTGTGGTACCTCACTTAAGAAATTGTTAAAAATAAGATACTGAAATATACACGGGGACCTATCATGTTCTTTTCGCTTCTGCCTAGGGTCGTCTCTCTTCCTGATTTGATATGTATATATAATAATAGAGACACGTACTAAAGTTATGACGATACTTAAAACATAGTCACATAACATATATGTTCTGATTGCTTTGTCCGATTTGAACTATGTACTAAGAACAGTTTTTTTGCGATCAATGTAGAATAGGTATTGTGATGTTATCAAATATGTAGAGAAAAAAATACTTGAACAATTGTATATGTATACATACTCAGGTTTGTATATGAAAAAAAAAATCTTTTCTTTTCACCGGAAATATTTATATTGAAAAGGCTTTTGAATTCTTAGTCTACTGAAACGGGTGGAAATGTATTTTTAAAATATGAAATGTAATTTATTTACGATTCGTTTTTTTTATTTTAAATAAATGAAGCGATTATGATGTTTTCTTTGGTGTCGTCTCTTCACTATTAAGTACATTTTATGTTTTTCTATAGATTTATTTAAAAAGGGTAAAAGTTATTTTTAAACTTTGTAACATTTATTAAAATGCAAGAACGCTTACACTTGTTTAATTAATTTCTCATTTTTATGTTAAGTTAAAACTTAGTTAAATAAGATGAGCATTATGTAAGCCCTGCGAATTCTTTTCATGTTATTCATCCACACCACAGTGCTGCTGTTTTATTTCTACAACTGTCATTTTATTATGTTTTTTGAAGGAAATGTTTTGAAAATAATATCCGAAGTGATCAGAAAACTCGGCTCTTATTTATCCACTGTTATATCTATACATAAACGTCTTCTCATTATTCTCAAATGAATATTTATTAGAAAAGAATGCTCCAAATTATTTAAGCTTTATTTTTTTTATTCTTCTTGGTTAAACATTTATCTTATTTTTTAAATAGAACTTACTGAAAGTAGAAAGTAAGATAGAGTTTAATTTTACTAGTATAGTCATTCTTTAAATAATAATTTTATTTATTTTTCAACAGTTTTGTATAGATAGGACTCGGTTGAGTTTGATTACATGTGGATCAGATTATCTTGAGCCCCGAGGTCGATGGCGCTGTCGGCTTATATGTAATCCAAGTAGCGTTACCTACTTATAGTGTGTTCTAAGATTTATATAATTTAACACGTTTTTATTCAATTTTACTATAATACGACATAATTTATTTTAAATGGTTGTTTAGCATTTATAAGTTTTAGCATTATTGAAGTTAGAAAATATGAAGGTTGTCTGATATTTTTTTAATTTAGAAGTAAAATTTGTTATATTATTTAAACACAATAAAATTTAAAAACAAATATCAATAGTATTTTTTTTATAATACATATATATATTGATATCGCTGTTTACTGAAATTCACGCCCCAACCAACGTGTAAATTAAATTTACAGTGTACTACTACCTATAGCAGGTGTTGCTAGTAAATAAAATGAATGTTGGAATAATAGAAATGTATATTATTTCTAAATGATGAGGAAAAAAAATAAAATTATGGAAGTTATATTACTAACATATAATTTTCTACTTGATATCCAAATTCTTCATAAAATTCGAAAATACTACCCACATTTTTTCGTTGTTTTATTAAATAGATTGTTACATTAAAACAAATGATATTAATACTTCTGGGAAATCCAAGCAGCAGGTTCCGTAGGGGACTGTGTTCTCATTGTAGTATCGATTCTAAGTGCAGGGGCGGGGGCTGACCTTGGGGCGTCCGGCCGTCGGCAAAGCTCCTCATTCCGACCTTGACTCCTGACTACAGCACCCCCGCCCCTCACCACAACAAGCCCTTAGATATACCATTTCACCCTCCGCTCTTAACCTGCTGCTCGCTTACTCGGTACGCTTTAGGCGCTTCTCAAGACTTAAAATGAATTGTTTGTTTTTGCTTAAAGCGTGTATTTATATTTTATATGTGTATTTTTGGTGTGAATAGTAGGTGTTATGAGTGTTGTCAAAAAAATATATGTGAAAATTAATAAAGTTAATATGTTTCTAATCCGCTATTAAAAATAATGTTAATATAAATTGTATATTTCCTACAAAAAACAAACAATCTTAAGGACAGATGTCATACAAATGTTTTATACATTAATTTCACAAAATAGAAGAAATTTACATAACACTAATCTGGAAATGATTTAAATGTACCAAATATATATAATCAGCAATATATTCAGTTATAAGCTTAAATATTGTTCATTGTAAACTGTCAAGAAGCTCCAACATCGCTGGTAATAAGAGATCGAGTGCACATGTCATTCTCAATAATTCAAGGTTTGAGTTATACTGAGTTGAAGGTGTATTCCTTGACTTAAACGGTATTCCGTGAATGTTTTAACATAATTCCTTGTCTAGTATGTTCCTAATCTATCTTCAAGATAAATGGTTATGTTAATAGATTTAATAAAATTGCGTTAAACAATCATTAACTAATATGATGCAGCTAACATTTAAATTTTAAATCGTTACTATATTTAATTATATTAAATTACAAATATAAATTGTCATTACTTTAATATGTAATAACACATTACATTGATCAGTGCTAAAACAAATATTTTTTATCGCGTGTAACAATTAATATTTGTAAAAAACTATAAATTGCTACACATAAACGTAGAACAAAAACTAGTTTAATTCAATAATTATAAACTTCTTAATAATATTTGGGAAAATGGTTTTAATTACTTCAGCTGTTTATGTTTTTAAATAAATTTAAGCTCACGAGTTTTTTTTGTCTTTGAAGCAACTGTGAAAATTCAAGTTAATAAGGTCAACTATATGAAAAAATATTCTTGGCCGACTCGCATAATGTTACTGCTACGACGTTCATTAATAGATAAGTAAATAACTAGAATCATATAATTGGTTAGTGCTTTTAAATAAATAAAATGGTCACAAGAAATACGTTTTGTTGTAAACTAATTATATATAATAAGAATAAAAATCATACATTATGTAGTATTTATATGATTGTGGTACATATCTATAGAGGAATGGGGTCGTTTGTAAACTTAGCTCGGTTAAAACGTGTCGTAAATTCGGGCTTGGTCGCTTTGGATCAATACATGCTCGAGTCGTACATACCTATAGTAGCACCGAACAATATATATGTATCTTACACCAGATTCTCTTCTTATAGTGTTAAATATGCTTGAGCTCATATACACCCAATTTGACCATATTTGACCCTGTTTGCACTTGTAATAGTTACTTTCGAGGATGTTATTGTTTAGTTATCAATATTTAAGAGATTATAAACATCGACAGAAGCATGATTACAAAAAAATAACACGTGGATTTTCCTAAAATATTCTCTAAATAGTTCAGTCCTAGCATTAGCATTGACCTAGATCCCTAAAACTTTATAAACGAATGAATAAAAGTTAAGAAGTATCATATTGAATTATAATATTTTATTTTTATTCATACAATTTTTTTTACTAGATATTATTTTTATTAATATTACATTGCATTAAAATGCTTAAGAAATCATTATCAACAATATCAAGATAAGTCTACTTTGACCTCAGTGACTCGTTGACCTGAATAATAGGATTATAAGTTATTTTGATATCTTCTTCGTAGTAAACTAGTATGTTTTTGCCACTGTTTTTTTATTATAATATATAACTGAGATTACATAAACATTAGATCTCGATGTCTGAATCGTGTGAAGCTTATTTTAAAATTTGGAAACAACTTTAAGCTTGAGAATTATTTTAGCCCTTAAAAATTGTTTGATGGCTATATTTTTAATTTGGTACATGAGTTGTTGATAAGGTTTTTGATAACATAATAATAATGAGGTTTTACTTTTTTCAGGACTGAAAATGCAGTTTACCTAACGAAATGGATATGAACATAATAATATCTTCACCTCAATAACATTAGGTAAGTGTAAATCATTTAAAACTTGTAAAATATTTCGTAATAATCCAAAATGCATACTTCGTTAAAACCATTAATTATACCTACTATTTTATTTACTTACTTACTTATTTTACTTTATCATATTTTTCTTGAAAACTCGAGGCTTTCTGCTTTACAGCATTGGTGAAAATAAAAGGTCGTTGTAAATATAAATAAAAATATATTGAAATATGTGTACTGCCTACAACTTACAAATGCATATTTATATCAAAATACCAAGCAAAGTTGGAGAAAACAACGATAGGGAACTATTAAATAAAACTTCAATAAATTTCTAATAGAAATCATATTATTTTTAGAAGGTATTTTGTGATAGTGGCATATTATCTACAATAGAAAATTCAAAACGTTATCAGGTGATTATACCTGAACTGACGTAATTGTAACTGTCTAAGGACTCTGTGTTATCAGTATACGCATGTAATATCTATGCAAGTTCTTCAAACTCCCTAATAGACACATAACTTTTTTTTTTTTATAGAAAACTAGGTTAATGCTTGACTACATTCCACCTGATGTAGTCAGAGGTGGTAAGGCGCATTAACCTAATAACCTATTCACTTTTCTCTTTTCCCTTATTCGAGTGTTTGTTTTCTTAATTTGTACTAACTTATCTATCACATCTCTCCAGGATAAGCATGCCCACTCGAGCTATAAGTGCTCGTGGAGCAATCAGCGGCGGGGAGGTCAGCGTGGCGGACAGCCCCTTCGCCACCTTCGAATCTTTAACTCAGGCAGCAGTAATTGCGGTGATTGGAATCGCCATTGTAGTCTCTAACCTTCTCATTATTGGCTCTTTCCTAAATTTTAAAGGTATATTATACTATACAGTCTTCTTAACAATTGCATCAGAGATATACTTATATCATCGGCGAGATATTTTGATTTTACGTCCGAGAAATTGTAGTAAGGCTTTTATAATTTCTATTTTCAGGACTATCAAATGAGGTTATCAACTATTATCTGCTGTCCTTAGCAGTGGCAGATCTATTATGCGGGCTATTTGTTGTACCCCTATCTGTATATCCAGCAATAACTGGAAGATGGATGTTTGGAGACCTAATGTGTCGATTAGCTGGCTATGTGGAAGTGACCCTGTGGTCCGTCTCAGTTTACACGTTTATGTGGATCTCAGTAGACCGGTACCTGGCCGTGCGGAAACCTCTCCGATATGAGACGGTTAGTGCGACGGTAGTTATCTCTTTCTTTATTACTTTTCGTCCTCCACCATCTGGGCGCTCTGGTTCTACTGACGTCAGGAGCTTGTTCAAGACGCTTAACATCAGGTCTCCATCAAAATTTAAAGTTAGTCGTAAAAAGTTAAATAGAATTAGAGATTTTATTCCTTTATCTATCTTAAATTTTTGTCTTTTTCGAAGCTGCTCTTAACTATTTCTAGTTTTATTTTTTCTCTGGCTATTTCAATTATTTTATCTTTATAGCTTTTGACATGATAGCAAATATTCCTAATTCTTTTGCCAGAAAGAAAAGAAGTAAAAAATAGTTTTCCTCTTCATATAATTTCATATTCATTAAAGACATTTTTTAACGCTCCAGTAACAACAATAAGACCATTGACATATTTAAAACATTGATGGAGAAATCGGATGTACTTGTCATGAACATTGCATTTTTGTTTGCACGAAATATAACTTTATTCTGGATAGTATTTTAACAGTTCCCATATAGCCTTGCATGTTAATGATAACATTTTTGAAACATAACTATTTTGAGATGGTTTTTTAAACATAGTCATTTAGAGCCAGAATGTCATCATAAGCACTATCAGCACCAACATTGCGTCGCCGAATTAAAGTTCACTATCTCTTTATATTTGGTAATGTAGCTAGGATAAGAACTTATAAGATGATATTATATTCATTAGAGCTTTCTGGCGTTAGCGGTTTTGAATAATAGCACGTGGATTCGCATGGAGATTCCTTATAAGATTGCTCTGCACATGCCGAGTGATGAATACCAGACTTTGGTTGCGGTCTAGAATTTTACCAGTCGCTTAAATTAGTAATTTGTGCTAACTAATTATTTATATTTATAATTGTATTATAAGGACCTAAATTCATAAATAACTTTCCTATTAATAACACATTTTTTCGCAATTATTCGTCTGTTATTTTTATTACATGTTAAAATTACATTTTAAAATAACAATATGAATTATGATATAAAAAGCCCCGAAAGGTGTCAATAAACCTATATGCGTCCCTTTAAATTAAGTAAACTTTAAACTAAACTAAACTAAACAAATATGGTCGTTGATTGATGTTACAATTAAAAAAAGTGGATTTCTTTACATATTTAGCATACCTACCTATATTTTTAATCACTTTGAATTAAATATTTATTAATAATTAAATTTGACTCTAAAATGTGTTTTCACAACTGGTAGTTTTATAATTAAATTATCAATTAACGTGAACCAACTTCAATGACACTTTTTATAACTTGCGTGTTTGCTGGAGATAATAGGAAGTGGAACTTTTGTTAAATAATTTAAAGCGTAAGTTAGTCTTATATATTATAAATGTACAGAATAATTATAAAATTTTGGCGCATTAAACTTTACACACATCATACAACCTCATTTTGATTAAAACACTAATATATTACCCTGTAATAGGTACAAACTCGCACACGTAGTCAATGTTGGATGGTGTTCACCTGGATATCAGCGGCTATGCTCTGCTGTCCTCCGTTACTCGGATACAAAAAGGATGCTAAGTTTGATAAGGAAACCCTCATTTGCATGTTAGATTGGGGAACTACTTCAGCGTATACGGCGACTTTGAGTATTCTTGTGCTCGGACCCAGCGTTATATCAATTGCTTACAACTACTTCTACATATTTTCTATGAAGAGAAAACTGCACAGTGGGGCTCCGATCCACGATAAGGAGTATGCGACCGCGTTGGCGGAGAACCTCGCTAACCCCAGTCATTGGATGAGCTTCATTCTTGTCACAGTTTTTTGGCTCAGCTGGGCTCCGTACGCTGGAGTGAGGCTGTACGAATACTTCATAGACCAAGAGCTCAAGATTCCCATGTTACATTTCGGCGTAGTTTGGCTTGGTATACTTAATTCGTTCTGGAAGATTATTATTCTGTTATCTTTAAGCCCTCAGTTTCGACTGGCTTTGAGAATACTTTGCCTGACCGCCTGCTGCCGTACCAAGGGACGCTTGCAAGCGGAACTCATCGGGATGGACAATGATGATTAGTATTTAACTTATATTCTAAGGATACAAACTTTAAAAGGAAATAATTTTATTTTTAGCCAAATCTAAGTCGAGGTTTTAAGATATATATGCTCAATCTATTTTAATCTTTGTTATGTAGATACGATACATCATTTGTGTTATTGTTGAGTCCATACTTTGTTCATGTTATAATATTACTTAGTCGTGTAATTAAAACAACAACAATCACTATGAAAGTCATTCCTCTAGTTAAGGTAAATTTAATCAAAAATAGTATCTATTTACACTTGTTCACTGTTCTCGCCTCATCTGTTTTATTGTTTCGTCATTTTTGTTAAATAATTCAATGGACGTCAATGTGAATACGGAGTAGGTTTTTCCTTTTAAATTATTGGACAATAATATAATTGTTTATTAAATACGCAATAAAGGACTCATATCATTTTTGAATTGTTGACACGCTAGCCATTAAGAGTTTTAGGGTATTTTAAATAATTTATTAATGTTATAAAGAATAATCTAATGTTTTGATGTAGAAACCAGAAATTTATAGAATATTTTTGTATTTAAATTCTTGCCTTATGATATTAAATATTTAGTAATATAGTGTGCATAGTTTATGTTAACAGTAATATTCTGCTAAAGTTAATATCTCATTTTGTATCATTTGTATATAAGACCAGCTAACGGAAGATCGCCATTTCTGGATAGATTTGTAAGCAGGGTTTGGATATTACTTGATGATGCTTTAGAAAATCTCTATATGTGGTATTCTTTGACGCACATTATACTTCGATTAGTAATAAATTATTTTTTATCAATTCAATACTAATAATAATAATAATTCCAATGAGTAGATTGCACTTTCCCTATTCCAAGTAATGTTATACTAAATATTAAGTTTATTGTGATTAAGTATATTTTAATCAGGCCTCTATTGGTACACAAAAGGGTGTGAGCGCTTATTGTGTTAAATACTTCATTTGGTATCCTTGGATACCGTAACTCCTCTTCTGCTACTCCGTAGCACAAGAACTACGCTAATTGTGTACAAAGAAAGAAAAGCGCATAATGATAATTATCACGAATGTAAAGGGATTATATTTTGATAACTGTGACAATAACAAAATAAAAATACATATAAATAATACGCCGCTTAATAATATTCACTTAATTCAATTTAATAAATTGAATAAATATTTTTCTTAATGTTATGATTGCCTTTAAAATTATATATTTAAAATTCTCTTAAACAATAAAAAAAATATATTTTATGACTTAATATTATAACTGATTTGATAAAATATCAGATCCATAAAACCGTCTGTGTCTTGAAATTCTAATTTGCCATTAAAATAATTGTAATAAAAATCCGTTTTAAATTACAATATGTTAAATAAAAGTTTATTGTAAAATAAATTTAATATGTTGTAGGAACTTTATTCGATATATTAATAACTATAGGTACTGTATATACCCAAGAGTTGTCATGAATTTGAATAATCAATACGATATTTAAATCTTTGTTAAAGGATTATTTACATAGAAATATTAACTTGATCTTGTTATAATAATTATACTTTTTATTAATATTTAAATGTCGTAACTATTGTGTAATAATGTAATTTTGATCTAAAGATTACGAATATGTTCAATACATAATGATTGCTCTAAAATTATTAGATTAGGGGTAATAAAGTACAAGATTAGGGTAGTTTTAGTAATAATTGTTCTATTCCCTGTACTTTATATGTAATAGTTTCACAACTACTAATATAGTCATTCACCAATTACATTAACTTAAATATGTCACATGTTCCTGTTTGTATCTTTGTTTAATAGTTTATTTTTATTTTTTGTTTTAATTCACTAATTTCACGATTATTCCAAGATATATATCACTTAAGAAAATGATGGCCTTTCAAGCATAGCTCTCTAATTCAATTACAATGTCGTATAAAATAATACAAAATTCTGATATCATGTCTGTGCAAAAAACAAATAGTTTGATACACCTGTAGTAATAGCCAACAAAAAAAGCATGTAAAAATACATCAGAATACTAAGTTATCTAGTTCTTGTGATTAATATTAAAATATAATGTTTTTGTAAAGAGTCAATGGCCTTATTTAAATAATATTGTTAATTATCATAAGTGTATGTAATCACGGTTTTTCTTACACAGGATTATATTCTTTACATGAATTTGAATTGTCGAGTTGAATGAATTTTTACATCAAATAAGACTTGGAAACAGTTTGATTACTTGATGAATTCATGGAACTGAGGTTGTATTACTTACATAAAGCCTTAAACCTGTATGTTATCATTCGAAACAATATTGTTTATTAACAATGAACCGATCTACTGCCATTCATACCATCGCCTGCCGCGCGTACAAACTTATTGTAAATTAATTTAGATATTTTGTAGTGTAATCGAGCAATAGAATATGAACTAGACTTCAGTCAATTGTATACCATAATCATGTTGATTGCCAACGTACCTACATACCAATATACTCGTATAATTATTAAAATTATAGTCATGTAGAATGTTTGAAATACATGTTTTAGATTAGAGTATAGGGTTTGAAATTAGTCATAAAGGATTGTTGTTAAGTTAATTAAAAGTAGTGAGAGAGTACGAGTCCAAAACGATTACAACGTGAAGTGGCAACCCTAGTTTTTGTTTGATTAGTTCTGATAATACTCGGCGTTTGCTAATGATACTTTATATATACTCTTATATACTCTATAATACTCCATAATACTCTTATATACTCTATAATACTCGATAATACTCTTATATACTCGATAATACTCTTATATTGATGAAAGTCCAGCAACCACGACCCGTTGTAGTCGGTTTTATAAAAGGAACTAAAGAAAAGGGTAATGTTTTAAGTCTGATGTGAACTAAGATCAAAACTAGAAGCGAGATCCTGTAGTATTTGAAAATTATGAGTAGATTTCAAATTAATATCAAGTGAGATTAGCGATGATGTGCTTATGAGATTTACTGAAAAAAATGCTGGGGTCAATCTTGAGTATTATTTTAGTTTTGTTACATTGATCCAGGACCGAATTGAATTCACTTAGTTAGCTTATTAAATTAAATACTTTTTATCTAAACATTTATTTGTAAAACGAATCACTATTATTCATTAGATTGATGTATAGGTACATATCTTTTTATTTTGTGTTAGTTTATATCTTACAATAATTAGTTAATTTTAAAACAAACGCTCGTCAACATAATATTCTAAAAAACAAAATGTTTGAGTAGAAGATAAAATGAAGCCGTATTTGTACATAATATGTTTTAGAGTATTTTGTCATTTTCTTTATAATTATTTTAGCACAAATCAATACTTAATATCCTGATTGTCCCCAGTCTATAGGTATTTTTAATCCAAAGAATAATTTGTAAAGTCATTGCGTTTATATTAAACGATAGATAGATTATATTTTTTTGTACTATTTAGCTAGTATATACCCGTAATTACATATTAACAACATATGAATGTCAAAAACAAAGATAAATGTCAAAAAAAATGTGATGTATAAAGTATGTAAGGAACTCTAACAAAGAATACGTTCAGAAATGTAAGACGTGTGTACACGGAGACGTCGCTGCAGAGAAACACCCGCTTCCGTTCTGATCGTAGTCCTTGTGAATTAATTTAATTTAATGATTGTGAATTAAATCATTTACAATAATTAATAGAAAACCGCTTAGTAAAGTTTCAGATTACTCCATGAATTAACTAAAATTTTTGCAGTATTTATAATTATTAATTGCATTTAACTGGTCAAGATCAATAATAAAGACTTTAGATCAGTATTTGTTTTATTTTTAGAATAGTTGACAGACATGCTATAATGAGAGTCCTATAAAAATCGGTTTTTGATGTAATTAAATAACCTAAATAAAAAGATATAATGTGATGGTATTTCCTTTAATTTATCTTTATTTTAAATTGAATAAATAAAACTTTAACACACATTTCCAGTATTTTATTTATCAAAAATATTGTATGAAATGAATTATATCAATACAATATATATCGATAAAAAGTGTTGTCTATCATCCTATTTTGTTTATTTAGTTTGTATAGTTCGATTGTCATGTAATCAAAAACCAGTGACGCCATCTCGTTGGAACCAAGAGAAATACTTCAGAGAATTGTTTAGGTCTGCTACATTACTATTTCAATTGGTTCAGATACAGATTTCGTGTACAAGGCGATAGATGCCATATTTTCTTTACAATATTAATTTGAGAATTTCTTAAACTAAAAAAGAACGAGACATTATTTTAGAGAAAAGAAGAGACAAAAAGAGCTTCATATAGCTTGCCATGGAAAACGAAAGCTAGTGGTGTCAGAAGTACTCAAATTAATTCTGTATTAAAGCGAGGCTAATGTAGATACTATCGTCTAGCCTCATCTGCACAGCATCAATATTTTTTACTTAGCCCTGAAGTACTCCTAAGTAAGTAGTTTCAATTGTCATGGAATTCAATTTGATAATACTTGACAACCACTTCAAAGCTTTGCCCAAAAACCTGTTACTATCAGGGTAGATTGAAAAGCTCGGCATATTCAAAGAATTTAGTAAAATATACTCGAGATTATATTTTTGACGACTGTTCATTTAGTTTTGTACATTTCCTTCACTTGCTTTCCAAAGCTTCTATACCTTGTCTTGCCATAAATACTGTAACAAGAAAAATATATATTTTTTTAATTGCCAATAACATTTATTACTTTTACAGTGTGTTTGTTTAATACACAAATATAAAACAATTAAAGTTATAAAAAGTTTATTCGAAGTGGTGTCCATTAGCTGAAATACAGTATTTTAAAAGTTGAGGCCAGTTATCAATAGAAGCACGCGCTCTTTCTATTTAATTCTTCACTGCCAATCGTATGGATTGTTTTATGGACTCCAAATTATTATGGCGATAAGAGCAAGCTGTACTTTCTAAGACTGACCATAAATCATAATCCAGCGGGTTAAGACTAGACGACGGCCAGTCTTCAGCTCTGATGAAGTCCGAGACGTTCGCTTCCTTACAGTTTTCGTACGAACACTACGTGGACGGCCAGATCTTTCTCTGCTACAAACAGAGGAAGTCTCTCTGTGCCTATTAATAGCCCAGTACACAAACATTTGAGTAATACCAAATTCAAAAGTATTTTTTTTTAATTTTTAATTGTAACAATATTTATGTAGTAGTGTAGTATAAATTATTAGTATACTATGAAACTTTATGAGCGAGTAATCGACAATCGATTAAGGTCCGAGTGTTCTCTTTCAAGGAATCATTATGGCTTCGTACCGGGTTTATCAACCACGGACCCAATGTTCGCTCTGAACACCATTGCTGAGGAGTATCGCGCTAAAAACCGACCACTGCACGTCGCTTTTCTAGACATGGAAAAGGCATTCGATCGCGTTCCAAGGGATACGATATGGTGGAGTCTTCGCAAGAAGA
Source organism: Napeogenes inachia (assembly GCA_959347355.1). Lineage (NCBI taxonomy): Eukaryota > Metazoa > Arthropoda > Insecta > Lepidoptera > Nymphalidae > Napeogenes > Napeogenes inachia. The sequence goes on along the minus strand of OY365800.1, from coordinate 11,765,064 downwards.
ATATCCCCGAGCACTATATTACCATCATTGCCGACATGTATGAAAGGACCAGATCTATGATTCGCACGGTAGTCGGCGAAACAAAATCTATAGCGGTCACAGAAGGCGTGCATCAAGGTTCCGTCCTAAGCCCTTTCTTGTTTTGCTTGGTTTTGGACTCGCTCACTGAGGAAGCGCAAAAGACAGCAGCATGGACATTTATTTACGCTGACGATGTAGCCATTTGCACGGAAAGCCGCATGGAGTTACAGGAAGCACTACTGTCGTGGAAACAGCAGTTACATTTAGGTGGCCTAGTGTTGAGCATTGCAAAAACCCAGTTTATGATTATCAAAGACCCAGACCCCAGTAATGATAGTCCGATTCCCATCGATGGACAAGGAGTCACCAGGTGCGATGAATATAAGTACCTGGGTACTATAATGCATAATTCTGGAAATGTCGAAAACAACATTCAACACCGTATAGCTGCAGCGTGGCTAAAATGGCGAGAAGTAACTGGGGTTACATGCGACAAAAAGATGCCGGTCAAATTAAAAGGTCTGATTTATAAGAGCATTATCAGGCCAGTACTGATGTATGGCAGTGAGACGTGGGCGATCACTGGAAAGAACGTTCATTCCATCCATGTCGCCGAGATGAAGATGCTGAGGTGGATGTGCGGCGTCACAAGGCTCGACAAAATCCGCAACGAGTACGTGCGAGGCAGTCTGGGCGTCCGCGACATCGCCGATAAGCTGCAGGAGAACAGGCTGAGATGGTATGGCCACGTCAAGAGGAGACCATCAGACTACGTGGGAAACCGGGCGCTGCAACTATCCATCCCTGGTCAAAGATCCAGAGGCAGACCCAAAACAAGATGGAGAGATGTAGTGTCAAAGGATATGGCAGAGTGCAAGATCTCCGATGACGACGTCAAAGATAGAGCGAAGTGGAGGAGAAAAACAAGGAAGGCTGACCCCATCACCATATGGGACACATAGCCAGGAAGAGAGAGAGTGTAGTATAAATTCTCAAGATCAAAGTTCTTGTAAACAAGTACAAATTTTTCCCAACATTAAAACATTCATATGTTGTTTTGAATTGTCTTTTTACCTTCGCGATAGTTTTTTTTTAGGAAACACATAAATGTTATGGAAGTGCCAAATCAGGAAATAGAAACCACCATCAAGCGCTCGTGCCATAGAGTTGAATCCATTGACTTGTCACGTAGGCATTATTTTAACGAAACACTCAAATTCCGAGTTATTTCTTACTAGGTTGTTGTTGTTTTGACTATGAAGTTTAACCATGAACAGCCAAAATTTCCCAACAATTGAGAGAGTTTCTTTGTTTATCTAAATAATAATAAACTTAGCGAAAGCTTAGAAAAGCCAACTTTCTTTTCAGTTATCATGCTCGTTCAAATGAGATGGTGTATTGATTCAATGCTCTGTGGTCCATCTTAAGTTCAGCAAACTACTACCACAGTTGTGTAAGGCTGAGTACTTACGAAGGCTGTGTACTTACGAACCGCTGTGTACTTACGAACCTACCAGTAAAAAATACCTGCCTAGACCTACTTTATATTGTTGTATAAGACATTGAAAGTTCTCCTTAATATAATAGGAGGCTATTATATTAAGTATTAGATAAAGCATCGAAGGTTCCAATTAGGTCATTTCGTCTTTTTCATTCCTGTTTACATTTTGAAACATTTTTAGTAAATTAAATATTAGAAAGTAGTTGGACTCGACTACAAGAAGCAGTATTTATATTTCAAGTCATAATATTACTGTTTACAAAAAGGTAATATTACGACAATTGAATGAATGTAACTTTGTTTTTGGAAAAATTACGTTAACGCGTTAAAGAGACTTGCATAGTTTCTTTTACCTTTGTTAATTGCTTAATGTATTTTTAACATATATATGATGTTTTTTTAAGACAAAATCTAAAGTATTGGCTTCTAGATTTATCAATAAAATTCACATACCTACTTTATTTTTAAAATACATTCGACACTTTGAAACTATACACCAAGCTTCACGGCATCCAAATATCTTCGAAATATTAAGAAGTTTGTATAGGATGTAGGATAAGAATAAAACAATGTTTTGCTTGACAGTATAATATATTGGTTTCACCAAATATTTCTTATAGCGACCAGTAATAGTATAATATATCTTAATAGTAGAAATCTTAGCATTGAAAATAGGCTTGTGAAGAAATACCAAAAAAAACTACAAATGATATAATAATATAGATTACAAACTAATAAATAATTCTATGATAAATAACATAACATTTAATTGACTTAAAAACTTAAAATAAACAATAAATCAACTTAAAGCAGACAAATAAAAGTTATACAAATAAAAGATACAATTTAGTCTCTCAAATTGTTTTAATATATATTTCTTTATACACAAAAAGCGTATTTATTGCGATTTTATGATAAATCTGAAGAACAAAGAAAAGCGTCATTTAATACTTTTATTGAAAAAGTCTAATTATTTTAAGGATTGTAACTTTTTATGTTATTAAATTTCGTCCGAATTTTGAGTGAAGTTATTGTGTAGGATTTTTGAAGAAGGCAACGTACCGATTCTTACATCTTATTTTTTTTTTAAATCGGTCGTTTTTGCTAAATGAGGTGAGATCATTAAATGCTAATAAACTAATGAACAAGCACGGTTCGAAAAAAAAACAACTTAACAATATGTCTGGTTCATTCAAGAACCATCAAGACACTGTTGATATTTTCTTTTCGATCCAGATTGCGAACATTCATCAAAAAATAATTAACTACAGCGGGTATACCCCTAATATGTATATAATTTACACTTCTACAATAATGTATTTTACATATAACATTTATTTAAAGATTAGCTACAAGGATTATCATATTATATCATATATAGCTCCATTCTTATATTTTATATAATAATAATATTTATATTAAATGCGTAAAATTATTCTTTAATATTTTATCTCATAATTATTTTAAAAGATTTTACGATATTTTTTTTGTATTTTTTTGAATGCTTGAACACGAATAAATTGAAATATTATTTATTTATATAATCGACTCTCTTATCTTAATACTTTATATCATATTGATTGAAAGTCATACTTTAGAAGATTTATACATGATCCCAGGAGACGCTTTAGTTGTCATAGTTACGAGTTTCAATTGTTTTAGATTGTAATGAATATATATATGTTTTCATTTGTAAGTATCAACTACCGCACGATATTTGTATTATTCTATTAAAATTGTGCGAAGAAGTTGTATAAAAGATATGTGTTTTTAGGAGATGTAGAGAATTATTCAAAATTTAATAACAATGTATACATATATCATACTATTTTTCCATTTAATTAAAACATCTGATAAAAAACTCCACAAAATATTTAGAAGAAATTGAGCAACATCTATTGAACAATATTAGAATTTGATTTAAACTATGTATGTAAATAAATATTAACATTTTAAACTAGTATGAAGCCAAATGCACTCCAGACCGATACACCTTTTTTCTTATATATAATAAATATTTCAAAGCCTTCTCAATGACTATTAAAATACTAAAACGGTCAATGAAACAATTGACGTTTTGTTAAAGTTTATTTTAAAACTCTATTAAATATTCCTGTATTTTCCAATTTAAAAATGGCACTCAAGTCTTTTAATTTTGTCACCGAAACGAGAATGTTATTTTAAACCACAATAAATATATAGGCCGCAAATGGTTTGATATAAACTAATCTATTATCAGCAGTTCGTATTATATTTCTTTTAAACAGTGTATAGTGTATTTGATCTCTTTTAATGAACTTGTAGAAAAATAAAATTTTACGTGTTGTTTAAAATGTCTTTTATCTCCGACATCGAATCTCTTTTGTGCACAATTGAAGAGATAGACAAAGCGATTTAAAGAAACTACATTATAGACATAACTTCAAACTTCAATCTGCAACAAGAAGGTTACATTAAAAATATTACAAATTGTCCATTACAACTGCGTACAAATCCAAAAATCATGCCGAAAAAATTGATAATACCATCGAAACCTTCGCATTTGTATTCACAACACGTGATACTAACTTGACACAGTTGACTTATTGATAATTATTAGTGTTTTGCACCACCTGCTTATAGGAGTTGATTGCGTGACATGAGCATGATGAGGAAATTGGGAGTGCCGAAGTGTCTGACGAGGAAAAGCGGTGACAGCAGGTTTCTATAGGTGCGTGTGGGTTCGCCAATGAGGCGAAGGGGTAGCGATTATTCCCTGGGCTTAGACTTAACCGCATCACTTTTGGCGGGGGTAGCGGGAGTGGTTTCCTCCTTGAACAGCGGGTTCTTTACTTCCATGTCACCAGTCTGTAAATTATTCATCATATATAAAATTCATAACAAAACATTATTATCGTAAATGACATACCTGTGACAATTTGAATGCTGTTTAATAAATAAAGCCAACAAACTCTACGTTCCATTATCAACTCACTTTAATTAATAAAATTACTATATATGTTTTACATTTAAGATTTGAGATTCGATATCGTATCGATAGCCGGGGAACTTAAATCCGTTACGAATAATAATTTTCCAAATATAGAAAATCTTTTTAACAGTAGGATAAACAAAATGGATACTTTACTTATCCAAGTTGTAAGATAATTAGGAAGCCAGTTTCGTTAAACGGATTAATATAAATTCTGTTTCGAAAACGTATTAAAATATTTTAAAAGAAAAATGAATAGTTGGAACGAATTAATTGAATTGAATTGTTACATTCGAATCCATTTTGTTTAATTATATGTTCAGTTGTGTTATATAGAGTTCATATTTCACAAATTTTTTGACATAACATAAAATTAGTATTTTTCACACGACATGCTTGTATCGTCTCTTGGGACCTCAGGTATCAGGTATCCTCAGGTAAGGTATGGGTGGAAGTGTTGCTATATTTATTGATCTCAACAGGAGTGTTTTTTCACTAATTGAAATATTTATCAAATTAATAAAACGTATCATGAACATAAGCAATTTGTAAGCAGCTGGTAAATGATTAATAATTATGAAATTTTGAAAAAAAACCGAAAAATTTTGAGGTGTGTCACCTCAGAATACGGTTGCTACGAATAAGATTGAGATGTTAAAATCATTTATAATGATGCACGAAACAATTGCTTTTCTTATCATTCTATCTCTTTCATTATTTTTAATTGATATAATAACTAATTTTTAAATAGCTAGTTACCAGAATTCGTTTGCTTTCTTTCAATTATTAAATAATAAAGCAATTTTTATAAGTTAATTTTTTAGTATTACACTCCTAACCAATTAATTAGATTTCCCATGAATTTCTCATGGAATAGACCAGAGTCAAAAGCAAGTTCTATATTTTTAGTATGGAGAACACGCACATACACATGAACAAATAAACCAACAAAGAGAACAATTTCAATAATTTTAAAAATACGCTCTTTTGTTTAAATCTAAACCCTATTTTTACAGCTTTAATGGACATGAAAATATCCATATTTATTACATGTATGGATCAAGTTCGTATTCGTAATAATTAATTCGGTAATAATCGGTAATGATTCAATCCGATTAGTAATGGAGGGTTACTTGATGAACCGGCAGGTGTTAATAAATTTAAAAGTCAAAACAAGAAACATATTTTTTATTAGTATAATTAATTCAAAACATGCAATAACAATAGGCATAACATAGAATAACTTTTGTGTTATCTTTTTCTAGTTTCCTCATGTATATGTATGTTTTTATTAATCACTTGGGCAATCGCAATACAGCATGAACTGCAAAAAATACACTACAGCTGTTGTGGATTATAAACATAAACAGATAAATAAATGTGTGATTTGAAACCCGTTTACTTGGCTTTGAATCAATTATTCGGAAATGACATGATATTAAAAACACGCATAAATAGAATGAAAAAAATTTGAGCTTTAAATTAATAAATAATTATGAAATTTCGATATAATAATTAAATAAGCATATTGTATAGCTTTAATCAGATCTTTCAAGAATGATAACCATTTAATTATCAAAGAACTTACGGTAGCGAAGCCGGGGCACTCATACACTGTATAGTCCCCTTCTTCGTTTTCCTCTTCGGAGTCAGGGTCAGATACGGATCCGTTACCATGTTCCAAGCCATTCCTTGAACAACAAATTGAAGTTCAGTATTTATTACCTAACTACCTTACCTTACATATATTAGTATTTTTTGTTGTCGCGGTAATTTATAGCCCAATTATCCTCAAGCTTTATAATTATAGCAAAAAAAAAATCAAAAGCGCAAAACTTAGTTAAAAAAAAAAGGCTCACATACATTGAATATAAATTGAAGCGGTCACATACGTGTGTGTTTGCAAAGATGGCGGATGCTATTACGTATAACACACATAGGCTATATAACTTAATTCTAGAAAAACCTTATTAATTTAATGATACTGCAAAGTAAAACCTTTTGACTTTCTGTTATTTAATTATCTGTTTAATCTTAGAAATTATCATTTTACAATAAAAGTCGTTACGAATGTAATTTGTAAGGTAGTTATTAAAAATATTAGGACTATAAGATATACTATAATAAGAATATAAGGACTTGTTATGTTTGTCTATTCTTGAATTTCAATAAATTCCGGAGAAAAGCTTCAAAGCTTTCAAGTGTGGTAAAGATTTAATCAAAATTAGAAAGAAAAAAGCACAGGTACCGTAAACGAGTAACTTAATTCATAATAATAGAGTCAGAGGAATAAGGACCCAAATAATAATTGCACTATGAGTCATTATGTAATACTGAGCTTAGTTAAATTCGATAAACATTTTAGCAAGAAGCTTCCATGCTATATTGATTCGGTATTTTCTCATAATGTTTAATATTGATATTTGCTTCAGAATTCTCGAAACTATAAACCACCTCCAATAACATCGGAGTGCATGTCATAAATAATTATTAATTAAATAATTGTCATAATGAGCCACTAAATGGTGAAAAGGAGAAGATAAGTTTAAAGTTTAAAACACGGAGCAGTCTAAAGTTTTTAATAATTAATGTAAGTGTTGCAGCAGTGTCTCGGTTTGAGGACGATCATACCAATAATTTCATCTCAGCTTCTTTATAGAGCGATGAGGAAGAGTTGTGGATGATGGTGAGCACTTTTCTTAAATACAGGAATAAAGTTCTCGAACATTCAATGATGGAAGTCCTTACATTGAACTTACCACAAGTTGACACATATCTCTTGACTTGCTCGTAGGAAATATCAGTTTTAAAGATCCTAAAGCTCTGGTTGAAATTCTTTTTGATTAGAAGAACAAACAGACATATAAGACACTATCCGTATTCTTTTTAGCTTTTCTATAAATGGCCAAGTGTTTTTTTTAAAGTCACTTGTTCAAAAAGTAAAAAGATACATTTGATATTTATTCAATAGTGCTAGAAGCTCTCGATAAAAAGCAGGATACAGCCCTAGGTTCTGGAACACTTACCTTTCCATAGCAATAATCTGTTGCTTCTGGTGCTGATAGTGATACATGTGGGCAGATTGTGCTAGCTTCCTGTCTCCAGAGACGTCAGCGGTCGGTCCAGTTACACCGTATGCTGGGTAGTCAACGTCTGCAGCTGCCTTTGCTTTTTTTGACAAACTACACATGATAAGAAGTGCTTTTAAACTTAACTTGTATCTTTTCTAAGGTTTCATTTCTTTCTGTTTTTTTTATTATTGTTTATGATAACATTAGGATATCGAGGAAATTATTCTCGGTAAGCTTAGTAATTTAGAAAATTTATTACAGCATGATGCTGTTTGATATCTAAAAAAAATGTTTTTTCTCGTAAATAAATTGTTAGTCGTTTTAAATATATAGAATGTAAAATTCATCAACGCAGGCAGGACTTGAACCTGTGATCTCTGAGATACCAATTAACATGTGTGTGGACAATTTTAACATCCAAATTATCAAAGATACATTACAGAAAGATCAAGATATAGTCTAATTTAATATTATTCATCATTCGAGACCATGAATAATGGTCACATAGAAACTTTTCTATTACATATAAACTTTTTCACATAGAAAGCTGCATGCACTAACTACATTTCTCAAGACACAATGGCTTTAATAAATAAAACAGTCTAACACAACAAGTAGAAATCGGTTATAAAGCTTGATAAGTATATAATTTTGAATAAACGATGGTAAATGTGTTTTTATACATGAAATACAATTTAATTAAAATGAAGGACAAGTTATTAAAAAATTTTAAAATTAAAGTATAATTTATCGTTTTAATCAGAATAAATTATTCCTATCCTCCGCCAAAGAATTTCAACATTGAAAGAGGTGAATGTCGATATCGAGAGCGAATCGGATATAATAGGATTCCATTGCATTTAGTGCACCTATAATATAAGTGCTCAGAAAATTATTAACTCTCCAGGTTAAGATTGAAATGAGTTTGTTATCGTAACCAATACTTAATTTAAAAAATAATATGGTCAGCATAAAAAGTTTCGTCGTAAACCTGGTCTACATTACTTGGTGTTGATCTATTGAAAAGATTAATTGATTTAAATAAATGAATGTTAATCTTACGTATACCACCCGAACATAAATCCAACGAATGCCATGGCAAGAGCAGCTCCGATGGCGGCAACTAAAGCCACTCCGTAAATAGATTCAGCCGGATCTGCAGTTGGGGTTTCCAGAACATGGATATGTTTCGGTTTGTCTGTGCTCGCATTATCTCCTTGCGTACTGTGAAACAATTCTAGTATTAAGCTTCAAAAATATTGTAATGTGCAAATATTTCAAAATGTGATATCTTTTGTTTCGTGCCGCCAATTTCAACCAGGACACAGTCGAAACCATGGTTGCCGTATATTATATAAAATTTTGTATTTTTTTAGATCACACCTTAAAACATACATACAAATAATTCAGTCCACTACTATCTACCTCTCAGTGTCTCTTATTTATAAATTAACACATACAACTTCAAGTCTATATAACAGCCACACACATATTTGCAAAATTATATAAAAGATAGAACTAGGTTTGTGCAATAATGCGCTTGAATTTAGTAAATTACACATAACAATTAGCTTCAGCTGGAACTCCTTTGTTTAAGAGGTTAAGATATTCATAAAATTATATTTTTACTGTTACTATGACATTCCGACGAGAAATTTAAAATTCTAATGCAACAAAAAATAAAACTAACATGAGCCTACTAATGACATACATTAAAAATATCAATTACCGCAATGAGACATTTAATAGAAGCCTGCAATTAATACAGTCAGTGTAATTAAAGCATATAAACAGTATTTTGACTTTTTGAGCTTTATATTTTTTTAAATTACACAATACATTTATTGTTACTAAATTGATAACCAGAACAATAACTGTACGTCGAGCACTAGAAGTAATTGTTCACGGACTCTCCATAGTACAATAGAGTTTTCGTTATTATAATTCACGTGCAACTTAAATTATGATATGATAACAACATCATTGTTATCATGTTCACAATTATTATTATTTATTATGAAACATTTAGTTATCAATTTATGAAAATGAAGCTATTTAAGCGTGGTTTCAAATTATCAGCGTTAACTATTAATGAATGAGAGGTACGATGAAATGAGGCTCTATGAAGTTCTTTTCAGTGCAGGTTTTGGGAATTAATAACTTTATGGTTATACTTTACACAATTGTTACGATAAAAGCAAAAGTTTTCCGTCATAAGTCTAACTTGGAAAGTTTAAATGCTCAGAAAAGCATGAAAGAACATAAAGGTTTAAAAAACTGTTTTGAAATATGTAATACAATGTATATTAATGTATATTATTTGTACATTTCTATTCACTGCTCTGTTCTTTCATAATTTAAAATGTTCTTATGATCTTATAACACCTCTTTTAATCGTGTTGTATTTATAACAAGCCTTATATATTATAACACAGCTGAAAATGCTACACATACATACTTTTTGCCATATACATGCACACATATAAGTGAAGCAGGTCTCAAAGCGATACCCATTAGACCTACCTATTTGTTTTGAATTAATTGTCTAGAGGACATTAGTGCAATTTATTTACTGGATGCTTATATTAAATTGAGAATCGACTTAAATCTGTTCAGGTCCTATACGAATCCCATGCTGACTAACTCAGGGGTAAAGGTGGTGGATTAGGCAGTAAGAGTTAATACTAATATAAGAACTTCACCTCGCTTCTAGTTCATGATTAATTTTCAACCAGCGTAGATTGTTTGGCAGTAAGGAGACAGGTAAACGGTAGTCCTTATTAGCCCTGGAATTAATTGAGTATCTACTAACTTCTTACAGATTATTTTAATGTCCTACATGTCTCGGTTTTATGTTTGTTTAGCAAAAAAACATCTAACGCTATGATAACTGTCAGCGCGTACAACAACGAATGAAACCAACATATTAAGAATAAAGAAGAGCTAGCACTTAATTTGAGACGTCAGAAAATAATTTTATAAAAATACAATTATTTTTTTTGACGTCTTCTACATTTTCAAGTGACAGTTTCTACTTTACCCTATCATTTAACAGTATCGGTTGATACAAAACTTTGACAGTTGCAAAGACCGTTTCAAAACAGCAAACCTGTAATCTTTGAAGTTTTGTTTGAAAGTAATAATCAGGTCAGTGCAGTCTAAGTTTTGAATGAATTCTGACAAGTTATTGCATCTGAATATTCATTATTTATATATTATTTTATTAAGCGAAGATGTAACATGCGATACATTTCGATTGCTTGACATCTAGCGTGGTTATTATATATAATGGCTATACAACCCACTCAAAGACACTTAAGGCGTTACTACATTGGTAATATTTCTACAAGATAGTGAGTGCAAATTAAATAATATAAGTACCCTTTCCACGAAGAATTTATAAAAAGCTATTAGAACTACTTATTTGTAGTAAAAAATAATGTATAAATAAAAGTTTTATTAATTATTTTTGGTATAAAATAATACTTCAATATTACAATACAACTTAACAAAACTTGAAAAAATGTCATTGATAAAAATTGAAAAAAAAAAAATAAATTGGTTTAACAATTATAATATGCTAAACTGCAATGATGCATACTTTGAATATTAGAGCCCATTCTATCTTAATCTCTACTATTTTATCTTATTTGTTGTGAAAAGTCCATCGATTTAATAAAAATCTTGTAAGAGTCGCAGATAATGGTTAAAAATTCTACGATAAATTTTCTTTCAGAATGAAAGTGTTAAAAAACTAGTGAAATGGTTTTTTTTATGTCAATATGTCCTTTGAAAATATCTATAAACGTGTGTGTAGCCATGTTAAGCTTATTTATTTATATAGAAATATGTCCTTCGATAGAAGCCTCTGCTAAAAAAACGCTTTTAAATTTTAAAACGTAAAAAAAGCTTCAAAGGACAAAGGTTACAAATGTCAATATCGTTTGAGAGTTGTTTGTTCGTTCCTATTGCACCGGTTCTGTTGCTTATTGGTTTTGCAATTTTTACTGCAAACTTTCATTTTTATTATAAAAATACACAATCATTCCTGTGGACTCCAGTACTTTGTCCTAAACAAACAGTAAGTGCTCCATTGCTACACGTGTAGCGTGTAACAGTTCAGGATATTGATATGTGTTTGTGTGTAGTTGTGTATGTTTATTTATATATGTGTGTAAGATTGAAAAAAGAAACACAAACAATCACTACGATTGCTTAATTGATGTTCTCAACCTCGTATGTATTTATTTTGTTATTAGGACCATGCTAGCATTTTAATAATAATAAAGGATTATAACTTCAAAAAACATTAAAAAAAAATCAGGATTTAAGAACAACGTATTATGATTAGATTATACACTGACCAGTGTGGAATGACTATAATAATTAACCTTAAGGCGTTATATAAGTTAGAATGGTTTAAACCTAGAGATATTCTCGTCTTTTATCGGTACAAGCTTTACATGAATTTTAGTTTGTCCTCAAATATTGTGATATTTGTGTGATTGTTAATAAATTGTCAATACTAAAAATATATACGAGGTCTGTTCAAAAAGTATCGTAAGTATATTTAATTTTTGATTTTTTGTTGTTGTTGTGTTGGTACTTATTCTGATAAGGACTGCTATTTTGACTGCTATTTTGTTGAAGTTGTTGTACTTGATCCGTGACGACCCAAATGTGCTCCAGAGGGCCATAACGGGTGATAAATGATGGGTTTATGGTTATGAAGTGGAAACCAAAGCTCAATCATCCCAATGGAAGCTGCCGCATGAGTCAAAACCAAAAAAAGCGCACCAACTTCTGTCGAACGGGAAGGTTTTGCTCACAGTTTTCTTCCGTTGCACAGGCGTGAAATACCATAAGTTCTTGCTACAGGGTAGTACAGTCAATACGGAATATTACCTGCAAGTTATGTGTAATTTACGCGAAGCAATCCGACAGAAACGCCCAGATTTATGGAAGAACAAAAACTGGCTTTTGCACCATGATAACGCCCCTGCTCACACATCGTTACTCGTGCGCGAATTTTTGGCCACCAACAAAATAGTAGTGGTGCCGCAGCTACCGTATTCCCTAGATCTATCCCCCTGTAACATTCTCCTTGGAAGAACGACGTAACGCCACAATTGAGAAGATAAAGACGGCATCGAAGGAGGAGTTGAACAATATTACAAAAAATGATTTTTTTAAGTGCTTCGAGGATTGGAAAAAACGTTGGCGCGAGTGCATTACATTCGAAAGGGAGTATTTTGAAGGGGACAAAATAGGTATAAATGTATACTTTAAAAAAAAAATACGAATTTCGCAATACGTTTTGAACAGACCTTGTATAAATTAGTTACAAAAGTATTCATGGTACTTTTTGGCGATTCTTCTCCATGGAAGTTCACTTAGGAACCGTGCAATAAAACTCTGAGTTTTGAAATAGGTAACTGTGACTTCGAGCTTGACTTTGAACCGATAAAGTCATTAAAAGCTCTTATTTATGCTCATAATTATCTTCAATAACTCTATCTACCTCAGTTTATAGCGTAAATGTTAATTGAGTTTGGTCTGCGCTTTCAAAGCCAGACTTTATATAAAATATTCATGAAAAAATATTTTCCCAACGTTTTATCCAAACATTTAAAATATATCGCTTTAATTTAAACTATCGGCACTGGTGCTGTTATAAATGATGTCATTCTGAAATTAAAAATAAATAATGATATATTATGAAACATTATGTTTAACTAAAACTGTAGAGGTACTGCAAACAAGTAGTGTGAAATGTCCAATTTAGTTTTATACACTTGCACAAATTACTCAAAACCGTTTCAATGAAAAACCAATATTCATAATCATTGGTCACGCTTTTAGGATTGTACTTTTACAATACTGTAAGCACAGGAAATAAGAATAATTCAATTGAAATACAAGATGTCAGTTCGACGGAAATCGAGGTTGTGACTGTAAAAGGCATTCAACCCCCCTCCCCCCTTTTTATTTCCTTTACGACATTCATTATCTACGAAGTGGTTCTAATTTTTTATGTTAGTATTATTTCCAATTTAGTGAGTCACCATACTTTCAACATATAAATTCCTTTAAAATTACTTTTCAATGTTAGTTTTAGATTATAACTTTGTAAAAAACTAAAGATTTTGTTGAAAAATACTTGAAACATAATATATATTATAATTCGTAGCATATTCTGGTTGATTTTATACAAGTGATGTAAATTTTTATATCGAATTACGCTAAGCAAGTTACCGACAGGCACTACTGACTCTACTGACAGCCGCTATGTCTTTTACGAGTATATCTCAAAAAAGTTGTATATTTATTCAATTTATATTTTTATAAAAAATATCTGTAAAGTAAAGAAACAAATGTATAGTGCACAAGTTATAGTTTCAATATTTGTAGAATATATCAGAAATGAATGAAATGAATGAAAAAAATAGTATAAAGTACTCACAAGCCAGTTCGTAGCCGATCCAGATTTTCTGCTACGAGAGCTTTCTGCTTGCTCCAGTTCGGGTTCTGACGTGTTTTTCGTTGATCTATCACAGCTTCATCATCAACGGTGAGTACTTGAGTGGGAACTACACATATTCAAAACGTTATTTAAATAAGAAATTAGTTACAAGTTCTTAAAATAATGTCATTAAAATTAGAAAGTGTCGTTATCGAGGAGTAAGCAAAAAATATGCAAAAAATAAAAATTAATACTAATAATTAAATTTTATTTAATTACTGTAATTACTGTATTGCTGAAAATAATACTTAGTTTAAAGATAGTCCAGAATTATCTGGTAAAGAAATGCTTGTCTGTTTTCAGTATTTACATAGTGTGAATTAAATTATTTTTTAGAATTTAAATTATCTAGATTAATGTAAAGCAAAAAATAAATATTAAACGTATTTCAATATGTATGTTAACCTAAAATAAAGGTAAGTAAATTATAATTATTAGTGTTTTATGAGTTCATTATTATTATTAAAACATTTTTTTAGAAATTATACTTGTTTCAATGTGGATATTTTTATAGGATATTTATGTTAAGGATTCGATCCAAATAAAAAGTAGGTACCTACGTATTATTTCTTAAAAAATATGAAGATAATACTTTAATAATAATCGTGTGCAAGATAAATAAATACTCTGAAGATTATTTAAAATAGAACATTCCACTGATTGCCCATTATCGGCTTGGAGCTCTTTGCAAGAGGCTGTCAAGGTATTCCTGTTATTGGCAGCTTGATAAGTAGATAAAATATATTTACTATCAGATTAAATACAGAAACGTATTAACCACATGCTAAGAATAAAATATAAATTGCGTTTTCTAAATAATATATGTTTTTGTTTTGGTTAATAATGAAAGTCTGATTCCTTTTAGCAAAGAATTAATCACAATTAGGTTTATGTACGATTGTGAAATCTTAAATATATTTTTGCAATAAATTCCTATAACCATATATTTATAATAAATAGGTCAACTGGATATTGCAGCGTCCTCTTGTTTGACTGATATTGGTTAGAACTTGTATGAGTTTATCACACGTGACTATTTATACTGTATATATCTTATATACATTTTGTGTATGTATTCTGTTTGGCTTCTCCCTGAATGTTATTACTTAAATAACATAGAATTTGTAACATAAATATGAATAATTTTTATACATTCGGTAAGCTTTATTAGAATTTATGTACTAAATGTTAATATTTTCCAAGAACACTGAAATAGCTTTTTTTGGAGGAATAATAATAATATAACTATATACAATATAAATAATAATAATATAAAAAATTTATAGATATATGTATATTATGTATAAATCGTTACATAATTCTATAACAATCAAAATGTAACAGGTATTTTGAACCATATTTATTTTGTTTGAAAATAAATATCACTTTAGTGAAGTGTCACCATATTGTCATAAGGTTTCATTAGTGACGTTTCTCCTTCGACTTGAACTAAGGCTTGCTGGCTGTTTATTAGCTTCCCGTACTGGGACCGGGATTATAAATTATAGAAACATAAGTACATATAAAATATATGAAAGAACTTCTTTCTGAGATTACGATTTACATTTCTAAAACACTGACATTATTTTTGTTAACTTATATAAGTGTGTTTGTTGTAATAACAGTATTCAATACATTAATACAAAATACCTAATAGTAAAATCGTCTAAATTGTTAATATGCACATATTATTTATCTTTTTTACGAGTATTCTCCATCTTTGGAGAATGTTTTATATTTAAGTAAATTCTCAGCAGGAGCCGTGGGTAATTACGTCACTTTAGTAGGTTTATGTGTTGCTGTTGTAATAAATACTCTACGGCGAAGATGTTGTTATAAGTGTATGGGTAGAAAATATTATACATGTGTTTCATTAATATTAAATCAGAATGTCGTGAATTGATTGATTTTATAATATAATTAAAAGCTTCTACACTTGATTTTTTGGATATGTAAATTTTATGTCTGATTTTTTGTAGCTCCTATATTTATAGATAAGATATCACCATTACAGATATTCTAATTATTATATATATATATTCTTTAGTACGGTCTTTTAGTGATAGTGTAACTTTGAACACATTGACGTCATCATCACACAATATGTTTGAGTTGTCGGAGCTATGGTTTATTGCTATATGATACAATAACTGGGTTATGTTGTCGGCTTTTGTCTATTACTTGCCACAAGGCGGAATATGTCTATAAAATAGTTTATAACAATTAATAATATTTTGCAATACTTACCGATTGAAATGCTTTTATTTTTATAATAATCCTTATTCAATGGAGAGAATGCAAATAATTTGGACTCCGTATCGAACTCCTGCGATGAATCAGATTTGGTATTTCTAAACATTGGTTTGTAGTTCTTATCAGATTCCCTTGTCTTATATTGCATATACGATTTATCAGAGTTTCTTTGGTAAAAGGGTTCTTGCATTCTTTCATTACTAGGTTGCTTGTGTGTGGAGTCAGCGAGGATGCCACCCATGTAGCCAGATTGGGACCTCGGTATCCAATGTGGAACGTAACCATAGTAGTAGGGGGATGGTTCCGTTTCTTGTACTGGCTCACTGTCTGCGAGATCGATTTCCTAAAAAAAAATATAT
The DNA here is from genome assembly GCA_959347355.1 of Napeogenes inachia. Classification (NCBI taxonomy): domain Eukaryota; kingdom Metazoa; phylum Arthropoda; class Insecta; order Lepidoptera; family Nymphalidae; genus Napeogenes; species Napeogenes inachia. The sequence goes on along the minus strand of OY365800.1, from coordinate 11,748,365 downwards.
ATATTTGAATTCAATCAAACCAACTTACACGTGGCAACAAGCTCACTTCCTGTGGAACTCTATGATTTAAAAAATAATGTTTGGACTAAAATGTATCACATTTATTTTTGTACCTGTTTATGTAATAGTATTGCTTAATATATATATATATTCTGCAAATATATTCATAACAATATTGTGAAATGTCAAACTTATTAATGTACAATTATATATTTTTTGCTGATTCTTAATGAAATAAGTAACTCGATGTATATTTTAAATATAAGTATACAATTATTTCAATTTGAAATGTCTATGTTCTTGTCGTATCATTAAACGCATCACACGTAAATTAAACCTGAGGCGTGGCTTGAAAAATTTATTTTTAAACCTTTAAACAAAATAGCGATGAATTGTGATAGGTGCGTGAATTTATTCTGTAACCTAATTTAAAGCGAGACAAAGGACGTACGTCCAGCGTATCCGGGAGTAGAGTCAACCATTGATTTACATATAACTCAATGATAGTCAGCATGCAAATAGCAACTAGGTCGTGTTTCTAAGCGATTGCAGATGTCGATGTCATTTCATGGACAGGTAATATCATTGATAATTAAAGCTCAATCGAATTTATTTATTGTACGAATGATTCCAGTGCATACATTTACTTTAAAAAAACCATAGGAATCTATTTTAAGACTGTATGTGGATGTAATCAATTTTCAAAGCTCTGCTAGTTGACTATTTAAATTAACCTAATTCTATTAATACTATAAAAAATCTTGAGAAGTGAGATCTAAATAAGTACTAAGTGCATACCATCCCTAAGTAATCATTTACATTGGAGTCCGCGGGGGGTCCGATGCAAATGATGACTACGGTGCCACGTTTTACATAATTTAATTAAAAGGCAAAGGTCACAGAGATCTGTTATCTATGGCTTTAATGTAACGAGTGCGAAACTTATTAATTCCAGTGTATATAAGAAAAACATTTATCATTATCTAGTGGAAAAGTGTTAATATTTTTTTTAGCCTGTTAAAGAAAGTCTTGATAATTTTTAATTTTATTTCTTTCTTAATACATATTGTAATATGTAGGTACAAATATTATTTTCATAAGACTCCAAAATAATGAAGGCTTGAAATCAGATGGACCAATCTTATTTTTTTTATTTCCACAATATTATATAAACGCTACAAAATAACTTTTAATGATGACTGACCTGAAAATGGTGATTCAGATTTTTATTGCAATTTCGATGTTTCAGCAGTAATTCTGACCCGGTTTTACCTTTTTTGTTATAAATAAAAATTCCAACAGATTAAAAAGTCAAAGGAAATGAATAACTACAACTTGAAGTTGTTGTCTGTTTGACTGCTTTTGTTGATATTTAAAAGTTGCACCTACGTTTTGTTGATATTTAAAAGTTTGTCGCTTGGCAGCGTCATACAAATATTTGTATAAAAAAAAAAACAGGCAGAACAGAAGTTTCGAAAATAACTTCACTTTTACCTTTAGGAATTAATTTAAAAGTTTATTTATTATGGAAAATATGATGATTATTAAATATTTCATAAATATCTACTTCAAAACCATGCTGTATTTTAAGACCTAATATACCCTTATATATCCTGAGATAGAGATAGACAAATAAACTTTCAGGCTCATATTTCACGTAAATTACTAATTAAATATATAACATGTTGTTAGATTTTAATATCAGTATATAATAACGAGTACGCAAAGGGAGAGAGAATCCATTTGTATATAAATCTATCATCGTTAGCGGCAGCTTTTATGTCATACAAAATAGATTATAGAAGCACTCTGGAAAATATCAGGTGTAGGTAATCTTCGCTGTTTCCAAGTGGGGAATCAAATTAATTGTTTGCACAAAGTAAAAAATTTTCTCAAATATTTCTGGTGCCTCGCTCATACTACTTGATTATTCAAAAACCTGACTCTCGTTACGCTACAAGTAATATATTAATTGTCAGTTACACTTTATGCTGAATCTGTTTTCTACCTAACAGTTTAATTCTATTGAGAACAAATACAATAACACTTAAACAAAGATGTTAATAAAAAAAATATTTTAGAATAAAAAATATAGTCCATCAGGATTTTGGAAATATTTTTTAATAAAACCTTATTTATATTGTAATGTAGGTACATAGTCCCAATATACTTTACATTTTATTCTCATGAAAATAACATAATAACTCAACGTATAATATAAATGTACTTTGCAGTTGAATCTCACAGGTTTCTGCAATCCTTAACGCAATCTGTATTATTTACAGTTATGTACAAAGATTTCCCAGTGGTACATAAAGAGCGGTACATTTCAAAGTGCTTATTGAGTTAACTCAGTTTAAATTATTAATATAGATAGATGAGTTGATGGGTCCTTGAACACGTACTTATGCGGTAATCTTTCCATTAAATTGCATATGATTGCGCGAGGGTCCCGGGACCTCGTCTAACAATTCATCTCACGCTTAAATTGCAACTCGCAATGCATTCAGTGACAATACCAATCGTTACCAATAGTCAGATAAGTTGAATGAGATAATTTATCCGTCAGTCACTAAGGTGGCAATAAGAGCAATGGAAAAGCACTAGACATTGCTACAAATGCTGAAAATTGATTGATTCAGTCGACATTCAGCGAGACTAGTGGAATTATATTTTTATAATTAGTTTTCGATACTAAAGTATTTGTAAGAGTAATGGATATAAATTACTGTTACTTTTAAGATGACGTAAATTTATAGTACATTAAATATGTTTAATAAAAAGTTGCAAATTAAGGTATTTTAAGAAAACTACATAATATTTAAGATGGCATTCTGTGATAAGAATCCAACCACCGTCGCGGAAAAGCGTAGATTAAATTACGTTTCATAATTGGGTAGAAAATCTTTATTTTATATCATGGTTATATTTAATATATAATTAAAAAAAAACTGTAAAATAGACTATTGCTTTCTTTCACAAAAACAATATATAACAAAAACCTTAACACAAAAGGGTATTAATATTGTTCTATATTAAGTTTTTAACTAGATAAATTGTTTTAGATTTGCCGACGAATTTATAAAATATAAATTTTATTTCTGTATAATACAGTGGTGACATATAAATGGTATTTCTGTATAATTCAGGGGTGAAATATACATACTCTTTCTGTATAAGGCTTAGATTTTCTGTAACTGTCTTAATTGGATTGCTGATGAGAGAATCGGTATTCACATTTTCATTTTCAAAAGTGGTCCGTCTTAAACAATAATATCTCCGTGAAATATAAAAGTAATTATGGAAATTAATACCCATATAACAGCTTTTCCGTTACTAAATTTAGACAAATAAAGCCACAAATCGAACGCTCTTGTTACCACGAAATTAACACGATCGAAGTGTTCGAGAATAACTAGTGAATAAAGGTGAGAGTATTAAACCACACAAACCACAAAAGCCAGAAAGGCCACAAAAATCAAACCAGTTATTAAGTGATATATGTTAGAGGTTTTCACTTTAAAACAACTGGATATCGATTCGTTTCTTTATATTTTTCATAACATCTTGTAAATCAACTGCTATCAACAACTGACAAGCCTGACCGCAATATTATAATTACTAAACATTAGTTGCTCCAACAGCGTAAAACAAAACAATAAAAATAGTTTAGATATTTGGGTGCAATTGAATAATACTGTAAAGTGACAAAATGTGCAGAAGTAAGTTAAGTTACGCTAATTGACAATGAATGTTGTTTCGTGTTCCACTCAATGTAAATGGGCCTTAATTCATTTAAATAATTCTCTACACGTGGATTGCACTATTTTCCATACTAATACTATTTTCATACTAATAGTATTATGAAAATAGATTATTCATAAAGAGGCAGATCTTTCATGTTCCTCTTTTTACATACGTTTAATAGATTAAACATTTATTTAGTTTTCTACTTTAAAGGACTTTAAGAAATTGTTCTTCAAAAAGTGTATATATTAATTAAATTACTGTTGTAATACGAGACTACCACATACGATATTTAGTAAATTACTCTAATTATCATACATGTTAATCATAAAACACGTAAAGATATACTACCAGCTAATTATTTAATATTGGGTACATTTATTATTCTAAATTGAGATAATATCTGAAAAATATAGATCATTTTACATAGATCTAATTATTTTTGCTATAAGAATAATAAGATAGAAGAAGACATTTATTTATTTAATTTTAATTTATTTTTGACGAACAGACATACAGACGGACACCGAAGTCTTAGTAATAGGGTTCCATAGGGTAGACCCTAAAAACAATCCTTTTTAAGAATAAGTAAGTTTTTACCATAGCATATAATCAAATTAATAAAATTTACATTTTGTAAATACCTACATATATATATATATATATATATATATATATATACTTGTGCAATAAATCAAGGGACATTCAACAATTGTCGCGTCTGACTGACAAGTGAATGATTGACCAATGAGTTGGCAGGATCAGACAACAATATGTATCAATTGCACATAATTGATTAGCTAATTAATGCATGCATGCATGTGAGCATACTGCACAATAATTGACAGTGCATTATCACGTGTTACCTTGAATACGTTGCATAGTTATACGAGTAATACGCTTTTTTATTGAATTATTAGGCTGTAGTATTTTGAAGGTTGATTGTCAATGGTTCTATAAACATTTCACTTTTGTTGTTGTTTGTTAATCTGTTATTAAGTGGTCAAAAAACATTGTTAAGTTTAAAATATTAATACTTTTTAACCCCCGACCCACAATGAGGGGTGTTATAAGTTTGACGATGTGTGTCTGTGTAATTGTATGTCTGTCTGGGACCTCGTAGTAGCCAAAAGAGTGAATGGATTTGCTTGCGGTTTTTTTTAATCGAAAGTCTGTTTCCTTGAAATAGTTCTTAGATATATCTGGTCAATATATAAGCAGTTGTCTCAAATATATTAAGCTTTTATTGTAGGTGAATTTTTCTTATGATATATTGATAGTAAAAATGTGAAAAAGTGAAAAATTGTGTGTTCGTTGGTTCATTTGGTATAATATAAAATGCAGAAAAAAAATACAATTTAAAAACCCCCGATACAAAAAGACTTCTAAAATAGATAAAAATAATATTATTATGTATTCAGTGAAGTACTTATACTACGTAATATTAAATTTCATCCATTACAATCTGTTCTATTGTAACTATATGACAGAATATTACAGATTTTCCCAATTCTCTCTAAGCTTTAAGGCAAACAACCAAGCAAAAAAGGCAAGCAAAGTGACCTTGTTTGCGTTACGAAAGCAAAACAGTAAATTTTCGCGATTTTTGCTCGTTTTTGAGTATCATCAAATTTCATTTCGATTAAGGCTACTACCACAACTACTATTTTTCCAAAATATGGAAGACTTAGATATTTCACTCAAACATCGACATAAAAAAATTGGCTAAAAGTTTCTACAACGTTCAAAAAAACAGGGCGTGACAATTATATCAAATGTCCTGTATCATGTTTTTTCAGTACAAATGGATGTTTTTTCCTGTTACACCTTTATTATAAGTATAAATTATGTAAGTTTGTTTTTCTGCAATTAATTTCAATAAAATAGGTTGTAACATGAAACGACCAAACGGAAAATTTCTGGGCATGAAATAAAAAGTTCAATAATAAATAACGCTACGGAATTTTCCGAAATATTTTGTGTAAATAATAAATTTGATAAATAAAATAAATATAAATCAGTTATCATATTTAATAGACCTTACCTGCAATTCCTATTTATTTTATTTATTTGGTCTGTTTACAGTATATGTATACAGTATAGTGTCTGTATACAGTAACGGGATACACATAAACAAATTAAAAGTATTTGTATGGAAAATAAGTACATGCATTTTTTGGAAGTGTAGTTATAAATACAAATACCATTGCAGAACATGTTATATCATTTAGCCAAAGTAATCGTTCTCTTAATAATTATAAGTTCTTAAAAAAAACAAAAACAATTCTAAATAAAGTCGTAAACCTATAAATAAAAATAAAAATCACGGAACAAAAGTATAAGCATTGTAATATCTACTAAAATTTAATAGCACTTACAACATCTAGAGGGTCAATTTCGGGTGAATCCGGCGATTGAATGGGGCTTAGGTTGTCATCGTAGCCCTCGTAGCGGGGTAATAGCATCCGTGGAAGGATATATTGGGACAGATAGCGTGGTGGGATCGGATTGGTTTCTATCTCTCGCTTCGGGCCCTGCACCGCTGGTGCGTCGTCAGTCGGCACTGCAAACAAAATGCTATATTACACTGAGATTCAATTCAGGGAAATTTATTAAGTACTAAACAAAAGATATTAGCATATTTTTGTAAGCGTAGGTTTCTCTATATATATGTTTGAGTGAGTCTCTAGATGACTTAGATTCACAAGTGGAGACAGCGGCGATGAGATAAATTCATTTTTTTTATATCAGCAACGTCTGCGGGGACCGTTAGTACTGTATATATATATAATTCGTTTTTCGGAAACAACTCTTTGGCACTTTTGGTAATGTATTCAACTATAATCATTTACATAACAACCATTAATTATGCTTCCAATGTAACGCAGTTATTAATAGTATTAATTACATTTTATGGAAATATGAAATTAATTATACGGTATCCGATAAATACAAAAGGAATCAAATTATACACAAAGGCTCGATTAATATAGTAACATACAAATAATTTGTTTGAAGCAAAAAAAACCGAGCAACGAGTCAAGCGCAAGTCAAGAAGGGATGAAAAAAAACCTATATTTCTTTTATTGCTATTAATAAAGATCTTTCTAGATTTATTTACAAAATAAATTGATTCACATGAAGTTTTAACCTTTAGTGCATTGGTTTATTTAAAAGATATAAATAATGTAAGATAAAAATAAATAATATATCGGAAATCTCATCTGAAGCATATGATGTGCAAATAAACGTAAATACTTCGACATCATTAGGAACATTATATTTTCAATGTCAAAAGATCTAGACGCTACGAGTAGGTCTCACAGTTGTAGTTCTATCTCGTTTGTCCTAGTTACGTTTCAATTTCTATATAAAATATAATAATTTGTTGATTATTTTGCGATATTGAAATTATACCTATTTATACTTATTTACTTATTATACCTATTCATATTTTAATAAATATGTTTTTCTAAAATTAAACATCAAATAGAAAGGAAGTTTTTGTTCGCAATACGCAAAGGTTTTCCTCGTTTCAATTCTATTTCTTTCCTTTTAATATTAATTTACATTTTAAGATAGGTGTCCTGTAAATTTATAGCTGGCGGCAGTTCATGTCTTTTCTTGATGGCGACAAATCTCCTAAATTGTGATCTTTCAAGTCCGGGATTGAAGTAATACTTTTACCATTCTATTTTGTATACATTATGTAACTCCATATCTTGAGTCTTAAATTGCGCATGCTATTCACGTCAATCAGGATATGCATAGTGTATTGAAACTTTATTAAGCCGAGAACCGTCAGGTCGTATTGATGTTTTCTATAGAGCAATCAAGTAGTCAAGTCTCTTGTAAAGTTATCAAGATGACTGATCCTGAATTCAGTCGTTGTAGATGCAGGTTAATAGAGGCAGCTACAAATAAACCTCATTCTTAATACATTCTGAAGTTGATGAAGTTATCAATTTGTATATTGAGAAGATTTCGGAAACGCAGAACAAGTATTCCAATCACATTAATAAGCTACAGGAAAACTCAAACTTTATACAGAAGTTGTCTTCTGGTCGGTCAGGTATTCAAAGTCATATAATTAATTTATGATTAATAAGTGATAACTATGTTTAAGGGTAAGTAATGGCTACGAGTGATGGTATTAAAATTTTATAAAACACAACAATTTTAAGAGTCATCCATTTGGTATTGATCTGGAAACATCGCCGAGGACAATTCTTTCCACATTTTAGTGGTTTATGGTAGAAAGTTTTTGAGAACCGCATTGTTGAGGAATGCCATCCATTTAGGTAATATGGTTGCTCCAAAGGTTTTAACAGAAAACACAACTTTCTTTCGAAATGTACCAATGTTTTCTAGGGACAGTTCCGCACATCTAGTATATACTGGATTCCCAGTGTCATTAGCATAGCAATGAATGTTTGTTATGCTTTTTGTTTGTTATGTTGAATATTTCCAACCTTACATTGATATACAGAACCATAAGTATTTGGACACCAGCGATCCTAGATTTCTCAAACATGATGAAAGCCAAATTGACGGTCATTGTTTGATAGGTAATTTTTCAGGGTAAGTCAAGAGCTGACGCTTTATAAAAATAGTCTATTAATTTGGCCATAGGGAAATAACGATAAGGGGCCTGTAGTTAGCTGGGTCCATATTGTCGCCGTTTTTAAGGAATTGGATGGCCAAGAGTTTTCTTATATGAGGTCAGAATGTCCAAGGGAAGCAGAGTTTCTTGTGTAGATTTTTGCCGGAAAACAAAATTCGGCAATAAGCTTTGGCGACGGTTCATAGTCACGCTTAAAGCAAACACAGTGCCAAGAAGATCAACTTTGTCTAATGCCGTGTGAGCCAGGTAGATATTACTCATGTGAAATGAGAGAAGACTGAAAAAGTTATCAAGAACTGCTTTCGAGTGAGCTCAGAACTTTAGTTTTCTTCGATTTGTCGTTTGAAGAAGCTGGAGGCAGATGTATTTCATAAGTAAGTGACTACCCACTAAGGTGTTGTTATGACTACTCGAACACAGATTTTTTTTTACACGTTGCTCGTAAATTTACTTTATTGGACGTAACATGTAGAGCTATGCAATCTTCCCTTTGATGGTTTAAAATGTATATATATATATGTTTTGCCATACAGTGATTAAGTACATCAGCCGCACTATTCACCCTTTTTTGTAGTTGAAAACTCTTTCTTTGGAGATAGAGTATTTTTTAAACTAGTAGAGTAGAGTAGTATATATAATAAAAATATTCAAATTAATAATCTTTGTAAAAACTGCAACTAATTTTATAAATTAAATAATAGCTTATCTAAATAAGTTACAAATAAATTGTCATACATTATTTATTTTTATGAGAACTTTAAAAATATATTATTTTATAATGTATAGTAATATTTAATTTTGAACTTTTATTCTCTGAACTAATTTAGAGGTCGTTGTATCAGGTTCTTACATATTTCTATACTGATAGTTAATAAGTAAAAGTACCCTCATAGTAAGTTGCAACAGTTTAAACATAATAGGTTTTACTTCCACCTGCACTTATCTTAATATTTTGAGGTCGACGCAACCCGTCAATGGGTTCTGATAAAAACTGATAAAAATAACCGTCAGTCTGTCATCAACCCTTTTTGGGAATTCATGCTGGTCGGATTGCAACCATTTTTCGAATAAGTGGTATAGATACTTGTAGTTTGACCCAAAACCAGCCCTTACCCTTCAGTAGATTAATTTAAGATAATTCAGGACTACAACTTTTACAGACAATTTTTTTTTTCTTTAAATTATATAAAACTAATTATATTTTTAATAAAAGGCTAATAGGCTTAAATGTTTCATTTGAATTGTTCATAGCTTATTTCAGTAGCTGTAAAATAAAAAAATGGTTCTCTATAATTATGCTACCTTAGAACAATGACTAAGGCATACTTTTGGTATGATGCTTAGTAAATGTTCTGAGCATTCTTTTCTACAAAAAAAATGCACCAGCCAATATTGTGAACGTATTTTAATCTGTTTCAGCAAGTTATCGGAATTTATAGAAAAATGCATTCGAGTTTCTGAGAAATCGCTTTCAAATGCTATTGGAAAAATCCAATAACATGTAAAATAAAATGTTAATATTCACTAAAACATTTAAAATCAATAAATGATTTTTAACTTTCTAAGGTAGATGACTTTGGGTAAGAAAATAATTCGGTAAGTAATAGTAAATATTATTAAATGCTGGTTTTTATATTTAAATTCCGAATATTTTAATAGTTTTTATAATTTACTATATAAACTTCTAGCAAATATTTATTATATTGTTTTTAAGATATATGAGATTTCAGCACTTAGATAAAAAGAAATATAACGTACAAGTAAAATTATCATTGTGCTAGTTAAGCACAAAATACCAGGACGCGCCGGGAATACTTCATAAGATATTTTCTCAGGGATTGTTTGCCGGCTTATAGCATTATAGTTATGGCATGTTTAAGATATTACTACTTGAATTAACTAAACAATGTTTTCATACTCTTTTTCTTTAGTTACATAACGTCTTCACCTTCTTTGATATCGTGTAACAATTTTTCACAAGAGTTTTTCCGTAACGTACTTCTTAATAAGAAATGAACTAGAGTAACTCTAAGTCTCTCTTTAATTTATTACATTATTTTGTTTCTAGTTTTATTTATAAATGAAATATGCATAAGTTATTTTTAGTAACATTTATAAAAAGATCTTCGTCTCGAGTATTTTTTTAAATAAGATCCATAAAAAAGCTTATTGAAATGAACCAATATTTTTTATATCAGTTTTAAAGTTTCGATTTTAGTATTACAGTTGAAAATATAAACATAGTTCTAAAATTAATTAAAAGGAAAACGACTAAAAAATGAAGGTTGTAAATCAGGACCAGCCAAAATGAATAACATTTTGTTTTGCAATTTAAAGGTTCAATGTAATAAAATTTTGAGAGGTCAATATATTTTCTTTAAAAATGATTGAAGCTTTAATGGAAGCTCTAAAACTTAGGAATGAAATTGAAGAAATGGAGAACGTTTACAAACAAGAAAGGTTTTATTTGGCTTCTCTGTTACAAAGAGATATATTACCTGATGCTGAATGCCAGTTGTTAATAATAATATATTATGGCTATTTATACAAGATGAGAAATGGAACTTAATTATCGAATTATACTTTTGCGAATAAAGTTATGTCGAAGTAGTTTTATTGTAGTGAGGGTAGTTTTATCGAGTGTTGAGGTTTTGGTTGAGATTCTTCTATTTTTTTTTTTAATATTTTTTAAGAACGATTTGATTATTTTAGATATATTTCTCACATATGTTAACTATGGATATATTTATAGTCATAGTTATAAACAATTTCTTGTATGTTTGTTTTTTTATTTGGCAAAATCTACCACAGAAATTCTTATGAGATTTGGTGTGTTAAAATAATCAAATAACAAATAACAATAACCTTAAGAAACAAATAGGATGCTTTTTATTTTGGCAAATTATCTCAATTTCACTGGCAAACCCAAAAATAGTATAATAATACTACAAAACCACTGGACCGATTTTGATAAAGTTGTTAGTTTGTTACCTGAGAAAACTCTCAGATATAAAACTTCGTATATGTTTATATAAGAAAGGTGTAATCTACAGAAAAATTGTAAATTTTCACTTTTTCTCTAGAATACACCTTTTTAAAACACTTATTTTAAACTTTGCCGTCCTACTCTATGGCTCAATAAATATTACTTAAATCGATTACTTGTTATTAAATATAAGTAGTTAAGGTAATTAAAATATTTTATTTGTGTAAAAAGTTTTTAACGCGTATTTCAAAGTGGTCACTAATACTGTTTTGTCAGATTGTTTGTGTTCAGCTTTATCCATCTGGCGCCGTACTCGTTTGAGTGCAGCTAGTATTTAATAATAATAATAATATCAGGACAAACTGTACACATTGATCTAACCCCTAGGTAAGCAAATTATTTGCTTGTGGTAAGGGTTTCAGACAACGTTACAATACATAAATACTATTGAATAAATGACTAAACCCAGAAATACAGACAACTATGCTCATCACATATATGCCTGTCCCTGTCGGGAACCGAACCCGAGCCATTTGCGTCGCTATACGTTAGGCGTCTGCGCTAACCACTCGACCAATGGATCGGTTAAAATAAATAATATTAATATAATATTTGAAACATAAAATTTATATTTATTGGTTTATAAGTTTATTGTACTTATTGAAGACCTTGTATGGACACACCTTTTAATATGTTAATATCGGTAACGCTTAAAACAACATAACTGAAAATATAATAAAACTTTGTATTCATTGACTTCATAAATCTTTGTATTCATTGACTTCATAAATCTTTGTATTCATTGGGTGTAGCGACATGATATTTGTATAAAATGGTCTTGTTTTAAAGTTCACTTATAATGACTAATGATCATTTAGAGACAAAATAAGCTTATAAAAATGATTATAAACCATGACATTGAATGTCATGTAGACATATTACTATTACTGAATGTCGTGACGGATGAGATAGAAAAAGTTTATGAAAACATAGTAACTGCCCACTGTCATGACTTTCATGAAAATATTTAAGTGTCTATAAATATTACACATTTTATGAACAAGAAATTTGGACTGCAAAGTGATCTCAACATCATGAGCAGTCAGGAATCCAATCTCGTGACACTTAAATTATATTTTAAAATCGTAAATATTTTCTTAAATAAAAAACGATCAAAAAAATACTGATACTAATTATTTTCAAAAGTATCTTATTTTATCTTAAATATCTTCCCTCTTTTATTTATTATTACTACTTTGATAAACAAGTCATATATACGTGAAACATAACATCGAACTGTTTTTTTTTCAGATTCAAATATACATAAAAAGTTATTTGTGTTTTGATACTGTATGGATTTGTCACAACAAACACCAAGGTAAAAGTTTTAAATTGCTTTTTGAAAAAAATATGCCTATATAAACCAGATCACGATAAAAGTTTTTGTTAAAAACCTAAAACTAGGCGAAAAATATTGAGTTTGTACTTGAGTGATAAATACCCATAGTATCTACCAATCATATCATATCTACCAACATTAAAATGTTGAAGTTTGAATTGATCGATAGTCTTAAGACAAAATGTAAAATACTATTAAATCTATTTGATATATACAACAATGCTATTTAGAGATTTATGAGAAAAAATACTAGAATGGTCTACGGATAATAAATTATTCAAACTTACTGCTTAGCCTATAATAAAAATATTTATTTCTGCTGCGGTATTCAATTAAAAAAATATGGTTCTCTATATTACGCCATAGACATTTTTATGTATCAGGGTTTTTATACTTTCAGCTATCAATCATATGAACTAGCGGTGGTTCAGATGCAATCTTGTCAGATATTTACATCAACAACTCTTATAACAGCCGCTTTCCTTTCAAAGTGCCCACGTAACGGTTAAGATAGTATCTTTAAAAAACTTAAGAGGCTATTACGATATGCAAATTGCTATGCTAGAGTTCGCGAAACGCGAATAAAACGTTTTTCGATAAGACAATATTTGTAAATCTACCCCCATTAGCGGCCACGGTACTCCTTGCACTACACCCCTCTATAAGATATATAGGTAGTTTAGTTTTCGTGCCTAACGCGTTAATTAAATGAAATGAAGTTAAGCAACGAAATAATTATAAAGCCCAAGTAGTGCGAATTTAGCAATAGCTACTTGTCTGTCAAAGGTTTCATTATTGAATTCATAAATGTGTATTTAATTTCAGGTAGGTATATAATATAGACATAGTGTTTATGACTGTTTATAATACTATTATATTCTAGTATATCCTAATCTACCTTTATTAATTCTTTGATGTCTTTTATCTTTCTATATCAGAAATGTTAAGCAAAAGATTTTAAAATCATAAAATTTTAATGGGATTCTTTCTTGAGAAAGTTATCGTTTATGTGAAAATGAAGCTTTCATTATGTTACCATTATACAAAACTTAGAAGATTGATTTATATTAGTTTCTTAGCTTACTTAGGTATATTTGCAGATGAAAAAACTGCTCAAAAGATGTATTGTTTAGTTTTGATATCACGTTAATAAATTGGTAAAAGTTGTCAACTAATTTAGGTAACCAAGTATTTTTTTAATATTTAGGTCGAAAAGAAGTACGACAAACAGAAACCGCTCTGAACTCTTAGGTATTTCGTGAGCTAGGTGACGAAATTAGAAAATTGGTTTTTGTCATGAATTATAAAAGAGCTGTTAATGTGTTAATGAATATTGAATAATGTTAATTGAATATATATTATTGAATAAAAGAAACTGTTTATTTTTATATGTATTTAAATAGTAATTAATTTATTGAACGAGATAAATGCATTTATTAGTATTATAATTTAAATCCTGCTTGTTTTACATGAAGTAAACAAAGTAAATTGAATCTCAAAGAAATGGTTTACAGATTTTTTGATTACATAAAGTACTATATACTTTATGTAAGCAAAAAATTCGGAGGATGCAGAGCTGTTTATTATGTTAAGATTTTTTCGTGCGGGGTTTTTTTTATATAAATAATACAATTATCTATGTAAAGTTGTTGTTAATAACAAAAGTCAGTCTATTTACCTGACGTGATATTATTAACTATTAGAGATTCAAAACTGTTATAGTCTCGTCTAGTATAGTTTAAACCTATGTTTAGGTCGTTTGACACGTTTTGTCTGAAATAGCTACGGAAAATGAATTATTTAATTCAAAAGAACACTTGTTCGTATTTGTCAACATATTATTAATTATCTAATAAATATTTTTTTATATTTGAATGTTATTTTCTTGATTATTTATTAAAAAAAAAGAAAAATTATATAAGTATTATCATTTTATTTAACTTCGAACCTACTACTAAATATCTAAACTGATAAGTAAAGTAAAGTAAAATAACCCCAAACAATGGCACAACAATGGTTTCAACAGTTACCTAGTAAAAATATATTATAAATGGCTAAAGTAACAAAAAACATGGATGATAATGTTAACCTAAGTTGTAAAACTTGTGCGAGTCACTTAATAAATTACAAAAATACAAACGTAACAGGTGTCAATCGCGCGCTCCTAGTTGGCAAATATTATGAGGCTGTCGCAAAAGTGGTAAAAAATAATCGCTCAGCTAAATTAACATATTAAGTTGGTATAAATAGTGTGTATGTCAACTTACCAAGAGGGCGGGCCAAGGCGCACGCGAGCACGGCCGCAACCAGGGCAAGTAGCGTACGCATCCCGTAGAGGTATGGAGTACACTGTTAGTATGTTTACTGGTTTTGCAGTGAGTCCTGTCGCGCACTTGCGCACCGATCGATACCCGCCCACATGATAAACTTTATCTATCTACCAAAAGAACTTAACTCGGAACGATTTTTTAAATTCTACTCTAACACCATAAAATACAATCCAGTTTATGACATGTTACTTTTTATCATTCAACGCGAAACAGGATAGTGCATCCGATCTACACTAAATTGTGAATTTTCAACCTTCTGTATATAAAAATAGAGCTCAGTATTTAAACTTTGATATATAAAACTGTTGATAGTTTGAACGAAATTTTACTCGTTAGATGAAAAGACATGTCCGTGGGTAATAGAAAAAATAAAATTGTCTTAAATGACTGCAAGTTTTTTTAATTGTGATTATAATTGATTTCTAATAAATGATTATGTACTCTCGTTTTATAAGTATTTTTAATTGGCAATCATAAAACTTTAAAAATGATTTGATTCAAAGGATTTTAATATCCGTTTTTTTACAAGCAAAACTTAATCTAAGCTTAAAAAAATCTTTTGAAGTGTATGAGTACGAGGCTTACCTTGCCTTAGGAGATTACGTTACAGCATCTGACAGATCTTTTATATTGTGCTGGCATTATAGTATGCAAATGCTCTGAAACACGTGATATCTCTATTCATCACAGATTAAGGATCACATAACAGAGCTTAAGATATATAGTTTTTCTTACACTTTGAAATACTATAGTTTAACATTTAAATATCGTTACTGCATCCTATTCCACTAGTATTATTGAATCCGAAAATTTTAAAGGTTTTGTATAAATGGTGCTCACGAGAAGACGAGATTCGAGTGACACCTACCGCTTTCTTTTATCGTTATTTTAATAATATACATACCAGAGGTAAGGAAAAATGTTTAATGAAAACTTTTTTATGCAATAAAAAAATATGTTCGTTTCTAATTTGAATTCTTATTCATTCTTTAATTCATTTGTTCTTTTGAATAAATAAAATAATACCTACTTTATAGCTTAAATGATATTTAATAAACTGTAAGTTCTTTTTGTCTCACTTCATTTCTTTTAAATAAAAGCGCTTACCTACGCTTTGTTCAGCACTATTCTATCTAACTTTAATTAAAAAATGACTCTGAGATATAAATAGCCTGAAAAAGGCTTCAGGCAGGTAAGAAACACTGAAAGTACTAAATTAATCTCGGGTTGAAAAAACGCTTTTGAAAGGTTTTCCGTTGCTTCTTAAGGATCTTACGTTTATAAGATTATTTATTGTATAAATAGATACTCAGGATTTTATTAAGTACATACTAAAACAATTACATTTGTATGTAAAGATTTGAATAAAGGCTTGATGAGGATAAAATAGTTGGACTAAGGTTGGCACAAAATAAATGAGAAAAACATTTTTAGCATTTTACGTTATAGAATTATTTTAACTTCAAATTAAAGGAACATTTAACTGAGTACAAAAAATGTTTTTAAATTGTATGTTTTTTAATAACTTTTATTCATTTATATGTCTACTATTTAGATATAACTCAATGTTTTTAGAAACAATAATAATAATAGTAGTTGTAATAATAACATAATACTTAGGATAGAAATAAAATATACATTTTAATTATCAAATTATATTAATTAAATTTTAAAATGAAATATAAATTAACAGTATCTCTAAAATTTCATTAATTAATTCAATATAAAAGATTATATCAATGATTATTGTTAATTTTTAACTCTAACTATAATTACAGGTAAATGTTAGATTTTTCATTGTCAAAATCACGTGTAACTTCTTTAAGACAACTGGTCGTAGCTACATTCGTTGATTAATCTTTTAACCTGCGTCTACGACAGTACTACTACGTAGAGTATGAACTCTGAAACACACACACACACAAACACACACACACATATATATATATATATACGTGTATATATACGTGTTTTTATTTAGCACCAGGTTGATAAGTTTTAAAAAAATATTTATAGGTTGATAAGTTAAGTTTGTAATTCTTGGCCATTGCTTATTCAATGCCCCGTTTCCTGCATAATAAAAAGACGAAGAATATAAATATGAGTTGAGTTATCTATGAAATATATATTGATATTGATATATGCATACATGTAACAATTTTGCTTAGATTTAAAATGGACATCTTGAAATCTAACAATCTTTGATCACTATCAAACAAGATATACCTAAGCCTTCAGTTTACTGCGTCTAAAGTCGTCCTACTGCACCGCCATCTTGAAGCAAAATTAGATTTGAATGCAATTTATATATTGAATTAGCTGGCTCAGATATAACGCTTAAATAAATTGTGAATCCAGAATCGAAATCACTTTGTAGATCTTTCCATCACTTATCCCTGCTTGACTTCCTTTCATAGACTCAGAAAATATGTTATTATTAAAGTAAATAAATATTGCACCTGACGATGTAAGTGTTGGTGAGTCGCTTTTTTCAAATGGTTCTTCAATGTCTATGTGGCCGGATGTCTATGGGTAAAATATAAAAAAATATGGATACACACCTTTTGAAAAATAGTTTTAGACAATAACAAGAACTGAGGGCCTGGCACACAGACGAACATGAAGGGTGTTATTACCCCCCCAAATTGCACTTTGTAAATAATAATAATTTTATAAACGCAAATTGCACTTTGTAATATTTTATAAACGCAAATTTTTTCTCAATGAATTTATTTTAAAAGATCCCGAACATTTCATTTAATAATTCTTGATCCGAAGAATTTCCATTATCAAAATGTTAATAAAATAGTTTCAGCAATTACTGTTATTTTTTTTAACTTATTGCGTGTTATATGCCTGTCCTTGCTCATTTATATTTTAACTTGAACCCAAAGGTTGCCTTGAAAAAAATCTGTTATCGATAATGCCCGTTATTGCACCTGATGGAACTTTAGGTGAGTCTTACATTTATTAATATTCTGAAAGGTTCTCGTTTTCTATTTATAGCTTAATAGGTCTCTATGGTGTCTATCTTTTATATCTTTTATTGTGTCTATCTTCTATTTTGTCGTGTAAATAGCTGAAAAAACGACTTTAATGAAAGTAAAAAGTTAGGAATATATAATCATTGAATTAGGGAGTTAAATTTACACTATAATAATTTATAGATTGTTGTACTATTTAATGTAAGCAATTATGATTTACTATTTTTAGACAAACTTCTTTTGAGATAAACCAGTGAAAGTGTAGAAGAAATCGACATTAATTACGTAAGGCTGATCTACTGTTTAAGTCTTTCAAAAATAAAATCAAGATTTCAATCGGTTCACCAGTTTTTACGTGTTTTTTGATAGGAATAGATGGGAAACTTGCGAATAGTCCACTTGGAGGCAATTAATGCGGTCCAATGTCAATCTAAGCAGCTTGTTCAGCAAGAGACTACTTGACTGACCGAGTCACATTTCAATTTGAGGGACTAGGAATAAGGCTGAAAAAGAATCTCTCGCAAGGCGATCGAGAAGAAGACGAATCTAATGACAATGATTTGTGGGTAGAAGGAAAAATAATATTTTTTTGATAAATTTTTCGATTTAACATTTTTTTTTGAGGATTTGTGGGTAGAAGGAAAAATAATCTTTTTTTTTACATATTTTTCGATTTAACATTTTTTTGAGGATTTCTTTTTATTCCAATAAGTTGGGACACTAAAGGATC
This sequence comes from Napeogenes inachia, assembly GCA_959347355.1. Classification (NCBI taxonomy): domain Eukaryota; kingdom Metazoa; phylum Arthropoda; class Insecta; order Lepidoptera; family Nymphalidae; genus Napeogenes; species Napeogenes inachia. The sequence continues at coordinate 11,729,565 of OY365800.1, read as the reverse complement.
ACATATGTAGGTACAATTTTAACTCTCAATTCTTGTTAAATAGCCACTATGATATACAATATTTTTCTATATATTTTTCTCTAACTTTCATATTTAATTATTAGAATTATTGAGTTTTCCTATATGTTTGATCAATAATCAATAAAAATTGTATCCTTCATCCTACATTTTAGGTGAGTTACAGAAAAAGTAGGATTTTCAGGCGTGTATCTAAGCTTTGGAAATAGTTAAGAAGTTGAAATTTACAATAGGGGTTTTCTATATGTTTGTCAAGCCAAAATATTAAAGTAGTGTCCTACCTAGGGTCCCACCTAGTACAAATTAGAGAGGAGTGGTAAAAGTTGAAAATCGGTTAAAATTGGTTAATAATGCAGTTAGAAATATACTTATACAGGATGGGGAATCAAATCATTTGGCATCAACATTACTTTTACAATTTATATAAACGTTCTGAGTTAGGCAACTCACACATATAAGATATAACGTATGTGTGATGTCAATTATGGCCATAGTTTCGTGATTAGGGTGTTAAATTAATCGCTTATCATTGTCGCTACATTACTACTACAAATAAACCCTTAAACATTAAATTTACGTTATGATGTCTTTAATAACATCTATCTTATTCATGTGTAAAAATTCGTGTAAAAAGTAGTGGTCTTGCATTATTATATTCTTAAACCTAATCTTATGCTGAACAAAAAATTACGCAGTTTCTGCGTACTTAAATTAAATTATATAATGATATAATCTATTGTATAGCGCCAAAGCCACTGTCAAAAAAGCTAAGCTAATATTATAAAGGTAGGTAATTACAATTTGTGTTTTGTTTGTTTAAATTCTGATAATCACCGGTTCTATAAATAAAAAGTTTATGTGATCGAGTCTCTGTTTTAATCAGTGGTCATTAATTAAGAAATGTTAATCAATAATTATGAAAAGAAATTAATAACTGTCGATAAATTATTTCCTGCAAAGTAATGGTACTGAAGCGGACGGCGCAAAATAGACGCAGGTAATCACCGCCGCGCGGAAGACAATTTCCAGGCACATGCAGCGATATTATTTATATTTAATATTTATTTAGGAGTTATTGAATACTGTGAAAATATTATAAATAGTAGAAGATATTTTTTAAATTATATAATTAATGATAGTAATTAATCATTTTCGTAAGTACCTACCTCTTATCAAGTTTTAATAATCTTATTTTGTGTGATAAACCTTATCAAAAAAAAAAATGTTTTGTTTTATTAATTCGCAAACGGCCATATGGAAATCATGTGATTGGATGAAACCCTTCAAAACAGACGACAGAACACAGTTCGATAATACTAATATATATATATCTATTTATATCGGTGGAATTCATATATTAATTGTTTTCGAATTTACGGTTTTACTTGCTGAATTTTAACCTTTTCTCCACACTGGATTGAACTTAAAAACTAAGCACGGCTTAGGTTTGGATAACATTACGCGGCGATTCCATAGTTAATTTAATATGGCGGATTAGAATGTATATTTGATTTTTATTTTAAATGTATATCAAATGAAAGGTTATACAAAGCTGAACACGGTAATCAGTATAAAGTTATTGTAAGTGCACCATACCGGAAGTAAATACATGGCGAGTCTTATTACACATGGGTCTCATAGAAAATAAATTAGCGAGATAATGACAAGCTGGTAGCTGACTTTTTTGACATGGGTATCACATAAAATGGTTTAAAGGGAACGTAAAAAAAAATAACGTAAAAACTAAACTGTTTACACACGATGAACCGAATTACAAAATAGTTTTGGCAACATAATAGTGGACTATTTGTCACTAACAGTATTAATTAAAAATAGTATTACCTACTTTTAAAAAATCTTGTAGTCATTCTGTTAGCAGTTAGTCTGTACCAACATGACTCTAATAAAGATCAAAGGGTTTTTAATTTGAAAAAAGAGACGTTACATCTAAAAAGACAATTGTAATTAAAAATCTACTTCAAGAAAAGAATCTAAATTCAACGCAGAAATACATTAATTAAATAAAAATACTGAGATTATTTTGTATTTGTGTTTCCACTCTAAATGTACCTATTTACATGTTTTTTTATAAATTCTCCAGTTTCAGAAGAATATTTGTATTTTTCGAGTTTTCTTACCACTGGAATATAAATATATACAGTAAAGACTGTTAATATTAATATTGTTGTTATTACAAAAATCTTTAATCATCAATCTATTTTAACACTTTTTTGACGTGACAACGTCTTAAATTAGGTTGCGGCTGAGAGTCACTTATGAAAAAGTGTAACGCCCGGTAACGTTACGATGAGTCACCGAACGAGAGAGAGGCCCGCCGAATGCCTTGCGTCTCTCTCCCACTCAACTTTAAATACGTTGATACTTAAATTAAAGTAATTAATTTACAGTAATAAACAAATTTGTTTATTACTGTTTATTATATGATAGTTTAAATGTATTATTTCGCAAGACACATTACAGCAGAAACACTTCCTTTCATTTCATATTTCTCCTATCATCGTCCTATCCTCAACAAAATCACTCAAATAAGAATTAGTTAAGTTTAAGTTTACATGTACAATGTTTTAGTTAACAAAATATATTTCTATAGTTAAAATTTGTGCATTTCTTATTTTTTTATGCAATTCCTTGTTCCTATTGTGCAATTTAATAATATTCATATCAATAAATATTCTGCCGAGAAAAAGACATTGTCACGTAAAATCTTCGCCCGTAAAACCGACTTTACAGGCAACCATATTTTTTTTAACCTCAACTCTTTTATTCTACAGTAATTATTAACTTTTAAGTGACTTAACCAATGAAAGATTAATAATTACCGTAAATAAAAGAGTGAAATATTAATTTGTTATTATTATTTATTTTGTACCCAATACTTTCTTAAATTTGTGTTTTTATTTTTATAAAAAAATATTAAATAAAAACAAAAAATTCTGGGTGAAAGAATGAAAGTTTAAATCGTTTCATTTAACGGAATAAAAAATGCTCGATGTAACAAATTTAACTTTCACTCGTCAGTCGTCATTGGCGGGAAGTCATAGATTTAAAAAAGAAATACCTAGTAATAAACTTACAAACCAGATTGTTCTGGTTTTTTTTTTGTAAAACTTTTATGAAAAAATATTCTAACATAAATGTTTTATTAGTTGGTTAAAGCAACAAAATACATATTTTAATACTCTATGTAAGTTATAATTTATTATTAAATCATGATTTTTGAATACTGCTTTAATGAACATAAATCTTAAGATACAGTTATGAAACGTCAGACTCTAGTTGTACGGTTCCAGAAAATTCTTTATAATTGATCATTCTTGAATTTTTAATAATATATAATCTAACTGTCCTCCGGATTTAAATAGTAGCAAGCCTACGGTATACATATATACTGTGGTAATGATTCCACGTCAGGTGTAACAAACGTAAACTTCCTCGAAAATAATTATTTAAATAGAAATCCATTTAAACTCTTACCCATTAGTAAAATTTCAATCAAAGAAAACGTAAATACTAATTTCATTTACCTACCTTATATATTTATTTTTTTGCAAATTGACTACGTGACGTAGTCTTGTAGAAAGATTACGTGACACGAACTATAGTTCAACAGGTAGAGAAGATGGTTGGGGATTATCTAACACCTGGGACCCACTTTTGAAAAATATAAAATCCCATGTCTGTGACCGCACTGTAGGACCTCAAGATACTGTTAGTGCGTTTTGTGTGTATCCTGAACTGTACGCCCGGAAGCTTAGAAACCGTTGGAGGTAGATGACTAATTAACTGACTTACTGATAGACACCTCCATCTCGTCTTACCGTGAACACGATTGCTGCAAAGCATTCGAAACGTCGGGTTAGATTTAAAAAGTAAATTTAAAATTTAATTCAATATACGCGAGTTATATCCGTAAAAATAGTTTTATTTCAAAGTTATTATACTATTATAAATAGAGCAGGGAGGTCAGCCTACAATGTGACCATCGAAAAAAAAACAAAGCAAATGAGGCTATATGTCTCTCTTTCTTGTCGATTAGATAAAGATAAATATCGTTCTGTCATCTTGTATAATGTCGTCTCTTTAATTTTTGTTAGACACTGACACTCATAGGCCTGCCTATGGCTTCTATTCTATGCTATCTATTCTATATTTATTCCATATCTATTCTATGCTATCTATTCCAGCCATCTATTCTATGCCATCTGTTCCGTGCCATCTATTCCGTGCCTATTCCGTTCCTTTTCAACTTTAGAGCTGGAGTGTCCAGTTTTTCGGTATGTAATCTTATACAAACACTTATGGCAGCATTTTGTTAGATTACACGGAAACGATTTTTGTCAATGTTTTGTTTTCTAGATGGGTCTTCCAAGGATAGTTTGGATTTACAATTGAACTTAAAAGATGATGTAGCGTACAAATTCCAGGTTTTATTTATATTTTTGGGGTAAGTTAAACCTTGCTCGTAACGTTAATTATACAAATGATATAGTACAAACGAAAATTGCAAGACATTAAAGCTCTCTGTAGCTATTTTAGGCATAATCGTTTGTGTGTACGTTAGGTTTACGTTCCCGGCAGACCACGTTGGTACAATTTAGTAATATAATAATCTGTTTTGACCCCATTTGGCGTCTGTTTTCTATTAATAATATTTATTTAACTATTACAACTGAAAATTTGTCAGACTCACGGACGGAATAGAAATAGATCATATATTTTTTATGATATTTAAGATAATTAATAAAAAAAATGCGTTAATTAATTTATATATATTTATTAACTCTGGTTAATCACTTATATATTAAAATTTCAAACATTCATGTACTTAATTCACTTATCACTTAAAAATAATATATTAACATGTCGAATATGAATCGTCACAGATTAAATAAAAACATTTGGAAAAGGCACAACACCTTTACACGTCACCTTACAATCAATATGTACAATTTTATACAGATATAGAACATTGATAAGTTATAGACAGTCAATTTAATTTATATTAATGTCAATATTTATTTTACAAGAGATATGTCAGAAATCATCAGATTTATTGTTATCTATGTTGGTTTTTAAGCTGTCGTGTGTTGTATCTTCATTATCACAGTTCACAGTACACACTTGACTGCGGGCGTCTTCGTTGATGAACTTATCCTTGGATACCTGAACGTCTTGAGGGTCGGAACAAGTCTTTGAGGGTTCCTCGTGGGAAAGGGAAAGTTCAAACTGTGATACTAGCTGACCAAGAACTTTCTTTAAATGATCATACGATTCCTTGTCACTATTTACAACGGGAGGGTTGTTTACAATCTCACAGTTTTCATTGTCGCACCCGATTTCGTATTCTCGTTTAAGGGATTTAAGTTCTCCAACAGTAACTATAAGGTTTGGATTCTCTTGCAACGCCTCTGTTAAGTACGAGCCTTCTTGTGAAAAAAGAAAAACCGCGGGGATATCAATATCATCTTTACCGTCTCCGGACATCGCGAAGAGAGCTGTGGTTTCATGCGATGAATCTTTGATGTTATCCAAAATAATTGCAAGGGTTCCACCAGCTTCTTGAATATGGCGGACCTTCTGTGCGAACGTACATTGACCTCGTGTGGCAATACCAAACTTTTGAGCAACCTCGTCTTTATTTACTAATGGAGTGCAGGCATCTATGGGGCTGACTGCAATCGGTGTTCCAATAAACCTATCAGCGTCAGATATGTCTTTGCCGAAGTGCCCCGGTCCCCCCGGGAGTATCTTATCGTTTATTTTAACACCAGCCGCCAAAACACCGTTTTCGGAATCGCTAAGAGTATTCCATTTAAACATTTCTCTCATAAATGTGAGTCCCTCTTCAGCATCTTTTGGTGATTTGGCCTGAAATCAGATAGCATGAGCCTAACATTCCAACTATGCAAAAGTACATACATATGAGTTAATTAGGTGATACTTACAGTATTGATTGTATACAACAATTGCACCCTGCCATCTGGTAGTGTAAGTACAGATATGCCCATATCCGACAAGGCATGTATCTGTCTAGGATCGTTTAAAGGTCTAAGTCTCGCTGGAGGGCGGGCGGCTCTCGAACCTAGCATCTGTCGCATCGGCTTACGGACCTTTTCGGCTACTAGGGATGCTGTATTCGGACATGTCCTGAAAACAGTTTAATTATATAGAACTTGAATGTACTGGTAAAAATACTATAAGCTATCGTAACAACACTAACTTCCTATATTTATCCTCGTCTTCATCAATATTTATGCTTAAGTAAGATCCGTTTTTGCCGTCTGTGGCTAGGGACAGCGGCAAGAAATGGGCTTCGGTGGTCAAAACATAGTCTTCTAATTTAATTGGTAAGTCTTTATCCTCTCCAAACAGCATGTATAAGTACTTAAAAGTCTCGGCCAGTACAAATGAATCCATTCTATCTTCATGCACCCTGGTTCTCACGTCATTGACCGCCGCATACCCACAAGGTACTCTGGTGTGTTGCTGAAGGGCTTTAAGGACCGTTTTCCCAACTTTTAAGTAGTGGTCGTCGCCCGTGGCTCGGTGGAGGAAGTACGTGGATTCAAGAAACTCTGGACGGAGCGGGTGCTGGCCCCAATGGACCTGGGAATCGGATATTAAATTATTTGTAAATATAATGTCCTATCTTAAAATCCGATAGATCAAATTATAATGAAACTTCTTTATTGAAACCCAGTTATTAAATCAATAATCACAGATCGAAGAGATGATGTTAGATTCTGAGGGAGCTAGATTATTTCTTTTTACACTATATTAGATCTCTAAGATAATAATAGTTATCCTAATCAATTATGCCACACGGTGAGTATCCTTCTTAATCCCTCGAAACCTGAACATCCATACGGTTGGTAATTTAAATAGCATGTAAGTGATGAAACTTAACTAGCTGGCTGGCTCAAACTAGGTCGTAGGTAGAAAATCTGGAATTTCAATCCCCTCCCCTCCATTTCCCCGTGACAGCTTCAACCTTGTGCTGGTACACAATTTGCAACTGTTCATATGTCCCCAGTTACCTGAAAATCGGAAGTGAAAGCCTCAGGTATGAAAGTGTGTCTCTGCATCACTTGATACAGCATCTCGTGTGTCTCAACGGCGGGGCGCACGTCTCCCAGCAGCACCTGAAGTCCCGGCCAGAACGCCAGCAGCGCGTCCATAAAGTTACGGGATTGGAGGTGGGGCCTATGAATAAATATACATCAATAGAAGAGGCTACTAAAAAGATAAATAAAACACCCCATGTCTAGTACGCCTCGAAACTACTTCAAGAGTTATCTCTTTCGCTATTACTGAATGCGTATGTATGACTTTTGTTACTTCAGCTTCAATACATAAGACAATAGAGTTTTAGAAATAAAAATTACTAAAATATTTTAAAATATCACAAAATGTTTCAAACTTTGATAGAAGTGGAAAAATGACTGTTTAAGATTTTAACCATACCTATGCATATGAACTGCCAGCATAATGGGACCTCGACTTATATACTTCATGATAGCATTGTAATGTCTTGTGAATCTGGCTAAGTATTTTTCATCTCCCAAGAGTATGTACGCTTTGAGGCAGTATTCATAGTAGGAGTCTATTCCGGCGCCAACACCTGAATCTTTCCTCACCCAATCTCCATTGTGAATGTTTATTACTGTACCCATTAAGTCGGATGTCCTGTGAAATTATATATATCTTAATTTTGTCGTATTGCAGTTAAATTTATATAATTGTTAAATACTTGAATATTTATTTATTAAATGTTTATTTATTGACTGTTTGCCCACTGCCTCAGGCAATATCGGAGAATGCCTTGATAGATAAAACGCTAGCAGAATCAAATTATTTTTATAGGAGCGTGACGTGAGCTTTACTTCTTAAGCATCATATTTTATGACGTATAAGATGTGTAACAAATTTTACTTCTAGCATCATAAGGTTACCAATATAAATGGTTTTAGATTTCTTTTCAAAGGCAATATTGTAAATATACATGTTATTACCAGAATTTAGTTTATTACTGAATTAACTGTATTTCCGGCAAAAGATGTTTTCAAGTATTTAATCAAGCCTATTATTAATAATACAATTCTGAGACTTAAAAGACTGAAATATATTTTGCCATCGAAATGTTGCTTGAATTAATCAATAAGTAATAAATAATTATAATAAATGTAAACCTTTATGAAGATAAGGAATCTGATATCTATAAATATTTTGGAGATAAATTTTAGTAAGATTGCATCGTCTTAGCAATTTTTTTATCTATCAAGTTGTTTTGTATATTTGACACTACCTAATCAGGAAAAGAATTGAATATTAAAAAAATATACTGTTTGAATAACTACAATCCATTATCTAACATGTATTGCCGAAAAAATAAAATATTTATTAAAAAGGTCTTTAGCATATCATTTTATCAAAGATATATTCAACATATCAAACAAAAGACAAATTTAATGAACAAATAAAAAAACAAAAATAAACACACAACCCTAGCCCCACCTATGTCTGATTTTCCACAGGCGATCCATAGCTTTATGGGCCTTCTCTTCGAAAACAGGGTTGCCAACAAGGCGCGATAGGGCTGCCATCTCCAGTATCATAGTACCGGCGCAGGCGGTGCACGTCTCACGAGAGTCCGACAGACCTCGGAGTCCATGTCTGAGGTTTACCTGAAAATACTTTGGATATATATCCTAGTACTAATCAACTGATTGATTGGTTAGATACAGGTGACTTATTGGCATTTTTGTTTTAATAATTGGTTATATGATGTTTGACTGAGACTGAGACATAAACTGAGAGAGAAAATAGAATGGCCAGGCGTTTCTTTTTGTATTTTATGATTTGTCAATATCAATATCTACTATTTTTGAAGATTCAGATATTGATTAACTCTTGTCTTTACCATTTACATCTGGATAGTCAATCAATATTTTGGTAAAATAAAAAATAACATCCACAAATAAATTAAAAATAGATAAGATATAATAAAAATAGTATTCCAGTCTATTAAATTTCGACTTACACGTCCATGGGGTATTCCAGTGGAGGTGTTGAAGGCTGGTAGCAACCTCTTGCCCAGGTCTTCAGCCATTGTGAGAAGCTCCCTGTCATACCACTGGAGAACCGGTACTTCACTTTTCAACGCTGTTGCCAATACGTGAGCAGATAACAGACCCCTGATGGACAGGTTAATAGATATTTATACTTAAAATACATTCTATATTTACTTGAAAGGTTTTTAAAAAAAAAATTACTATTAACTTACCCGAGCATTCGTATATTAGTTTCAAAAACTGAAACAATAATGTCATGGTCGAATTTAACATCTTTGATGACCAGCTTTATAGCTCGACTGAACTCGGAGAAGTCTCCCAGTATGGCCAACATGTCTAAGCTGTCCACGAGCGTCAGGGAGAAGCTGAAACGATTAATTAATTAATGAAATTATTAATTATTACGAAATTAAATTGAAACCTTTAAAAAATTTACAATTCGCGTCAGTCATAAAACTTTATTGCATATCTTGAATATCTGCTTTTATGCGTAAAATGTGTCTGTCCATTGCTATAAAATGAATTCCTGAACATATTTTTATTTAACAGATTTTGAAAATATCTTTAAACATGTATAGCCATGTTATGCTTATTTAAATTTATATAAATATAGAATGTAAAAAACCGACACGGGCAGGGATTCGAACCCGCGACTACTGGGAAACCGTCCCGTCGCTCTACCAACTGAGCTACCGTATCGCTGTCCGCCTCGGTGAATTAAGCATTCTATATGTGATCGTCTTTATCGGGACGGTGGTGACATCTATTAGGTTTCTTTCGAAAATCCTAACCAATGCTTCTAACTTTGCAGTATAGATAAACACTGAAAAGATGCCACTACCGAAATCAATTTTTGAAAATATCTTTAAACATGTATAGCCATGTTATGCTTATTTAAATTTATATAAATATAGAATGTAAAAAACCGACACGGGCAGGGATTCGAACCCGCGACTACTGGGAAACCGTCCCGTCGCTCTACCAACTAAGCTACCGTATCGCTGTCCGCCTCGGTGAATTAAGCATTCTATATGTGATCGTCTTTATCGGGACGGTGGTGACATCTATTAGGTTTCTTTCGAAAATCCTAACCAATGCTTCTAACTTTGCAGTATAGATAAACACTGAAAAGATGCCACTACCGAAATCAATTTTTGAAAATATCTTTAAACATGTATAGCCATGTTATGCTTATTTAAATTTATATAAATATAGAATGTAAAAAACCGACACGGGCAGGGATTCGAACCCGCGACTACTGGGAAACCGTCCCGTCGCTCTACCAACTGAGCTACCGTATCGCTGTCCGCCTCGGTGAATTAAGCATTCTATATGTGATCGTCTTTATCGGGACGGTGGTGACATCTATTAGGTTTCTTTCGAAAATCTATACTGCAAAGTTAGAAGCATTGGTTAGGATTTTCGAAAGAAACCTAATAGATGTCACCACCGTCCCGATAAAGACGATCACATATAGAATGCTTAATTCACCGAGGCGGACAGCGATACGGTAGCTCAGTTGGTAGAGCGACGGGACGGTTTCCCAGTAGTCGCGGGTTCGAATCCCTGCCCGTGTCGGTTTTTTACATTCTATATTTATATAAATTTAAATAAGCATAACATGGCTATACATGTTTAAAGATATTTTCAAAAATTGATTTCGGTAGTGGCATCTTTTCAGTGTTTATCTATACTGCAAAGTTAGAAGCATTGGTTAGGATTTTCGAAAGAAACCTAATAGATGTCACCACCGTCCCGATAAAGACGATCACATATAGAATGCTTAATTCACCGAGGCGGACAGCGATACGGTAGCTCAGTTGGTAGAGCGACGGGACGGTTTCCCAGTAGTCGCGGGTTCGAATCCCTGCCCGTGTCGGTTTTTTACATTCTATATTTATATATATTTAACAGATGTTTAGACTCGACTCTAAATGATTTGATGTAGACATGAATAGTCTGTTCTCCGATGTCAAATCAAATACTTTATAGTTAGTTCCTATTTAATAAGTTATTAACTGAAAAAATATATTTTTTAAATATATTATTGATTGTAATTATAAATAATGTAATCGATATAAATGTTTTGTAGCTGTATAAAATTTTTCCATGCATCATAATTTTCCTAACTTATTCACACAATCGATTAAAGTTTTTTTAGCCACATTCTAGCCTCTCACACATATTTCATCTGCTCTGGCATAAAACCGAATTGGTTCAGGCATCAGACACTCCATTCTTGCCTCTATTACTTTCTCCCAAACTTTCACAGCATGTGACTAAGTGTTATCCATTGGTAGTTGTTACATTCCTGTACTACCTTTTTCTTAATGATAGGCATAAGTTTACTGACAACCACACCATTCCTACGGAATCAACTCTTTGACACAATTGCTATTCGACTTTTATTTGTATTGTTAATTCATCTACAATCATCTTACTAAATCCTATTTAAAAAGTATATTTTTTAATTCTCATCACAATTCTTCCACTGGATTCATTAAATTTTAAAAATTTATTCACCTACACATACACTTTTATAAATCTTCCAAAATAATACCCCTTTTTCCAAATACTTGCAGGTTTTAAAAATGATATTGAAACACTTTCTACTTACACAGAAAAATTTTAATATCATACAATAATTATCAAATGTAAAATTTAAAAAAATATACAGAATTGTCAATTATATCAAACATGTAATATTATTCAAATGATCTACATGTTTACTGATTAGTTAATTTGTAATATCATTCAACTAAATGTAGATCTATAGATAAAAATAATAATAATTAAAATATTATCATACAATACACATTATATATCCAGATGATTGTTTCAGCTCAAAATAGTTCCATGTAAATGCCTATGAATAGATAAATCAGTTTCCACCAATAAGACATGAAATTAATTTAAATTTAATTATGTTATAAATCTATGTAAATTATATACAAATTATGTGAAAATAACATTATCTTCATTAAGTGAATGTTGATAAACATTATATACCTATAGTATTTTAGATATATCTGATTGTAAAACAATTTTCGCCATGCAGTTTTTATTCTATTACTTTACTAATACATAAATTATTACATTAAAAGTAAAATTCACTTAGCAGCATCAGTACATTTAATTATATGTCTATCTATTTTTTTTTTATATTTCGCATTTAGTCACAGATAAACTAAAGGACAGTAGCTAATGTTACTTACTTTCCAAGGACATCATCCATGTCTCCACGGCTAGGTGTGATGCCCCTCCACCGTCCTTTGCAACTGAGAGGCATGAGCTCGTCCGCTGGGTAGGCATTGTTCATGTATGCATCATATGCATGGTAGAACATACGTCTTGACTCCTCCCTACAATCAAATGTATTAAATTGTATTTCAAACATATAAGTAAATTTAATGTCTTAATTATCACCTACTTATAAATATGTAATAATGTTGAAATTATAATGTAGTATAGTATATGCTCATTGTCTACATTAAATTTTACATTTATATTAAATAAATCTTGAATAACATACACATTACAGGGAATATTACAAAGTGAGGGTGTGGGAATTTATAAATTGAGGTGAGTGTGGTTGAACTTTACTATGCAGTTTCAGTTTTGACACGAGGTAACTGTTAAGATAACTGCCCTGCTATTAACTCATGATTGGCAAAGAATAGACAGAGTAATTATAAAAATATGACAAATAAAAAACAAAGAAAATTTTAAGTTTAAATAAAGTACCTTGCCATTATAATCTACATAAGTATCACCCAAGATTTTCTATTTATATTTTTATACCATTATTAAAATTGTATTCTTTGCTACCTGCTTACTTATGTATATTTTGAAATCGTACAAGGTTACGGATTTGTCCCATTTCGGGAGCCCAAGTTATAATGGGTATAGTTATTTTATATAATATTGTTTTTACCTTAGACTTAGCCTTTCTGCTTTAGTCATATGCGAAGATTCCTCTTCAGTACTTACACATATTAATGTTAAAATAAAAAGTAACAGAGTACGATAACATAACATTATTAACACCATATCACAATATTTTTTTCAAATGACTAGCACTTTTTAACAAAAAGATAAAGAGACCCCAATTGTGGCTGTAATTAAAAATTGCAAAATATAACGTCGCAATGGTAAAAAAAAAATATGTGTTACATTGCTAAAAGATAAGAAAGAATAAAACAAACGATTCACCCAGCCACTTGTAACAATATTTTTGCCTTTGATATGCAACTGAAACAGATTAAAAACATACAATGATAGAACGTCAGCAATCGCCATGCGTGTCAAAATATATCATAGAGAATCGTAATAGGTGTTCATTTTCAGTTGGTTTATTATATTAATATATACTCTGTGGTCTAGTTTGTATCATTAAAAGTGAATGGTTGTCTAACGTCAATCTATTTTTGGTATTTCTCTCAATAGAATACAATATGCCACTGTCTTACTCAGGTAGCGCAACTCGGTAGTTTGTAGATTTGTACAACTATTAAAAATGGTTTTCAGTAGTAGTGTAATTTTTATTAGGATTTTTTTTTTTTTTGTCTGTCTAACTTGATCTTGGATGATAGCCCGGTCAATATAGACATTTTGAAGTAATAAAAAATCCCGGAAAGCCAAATATTGGTGGAGAGCTGGGGTTTAGCATTACAAATAAAGTTTCAAAAATCCGCATCGATCTTGTGTGTGCTACAAAAGTTATTAGACCTTCCGACCATCGCTCAGTACTTCAAGGGGCTTTCCCAAAAGTACTTTGAACGTGCTGAGCGACACGTAAACCCACTGGTGGCTGACGCCGCTGAGTATTGACCACGTAAGACTACTTTAGTCAGAAAAAGAAGACCCAAGTCGGTACTCGTTGACCCCGACGACGCATCATGCATCACAGTAGGTAATAACGTACGCTTAGGCATAAGTGACACCACACAACATACAGACACACACCGTCTATACCGGTATAGACGAGGTCCCAACTGAGTAAGTGCTCCGTTGCTCCGGCGTTCTGCCGTCGGAGGACGATAGTGTCCAAATATCCTTAGCTTCCCTCCTGACTAACGACGCCCCGAACCGAGGTCCGAGTCTCAATCTGAGCCGCCCTCGGGACGTCGTTCCCCATGGGGGCCCATCTGCCCCCCCCTTTTTAAAGGTGGGTCTCCTGACCCACCCACTCCCCCGGTGACACTGTAATAGCCAACAGGGCTAACAGACAAAAAATAATAATAAATAAATACAAAATTGATTCGGGGTCAAAAGTCAAATTTGGTGGTTTTTTTGGTTTTTCTCGAAAACGGTAAGTTATTGTTTTAATTTCTTTTAATATTTTAATCAGATTCATACTCTTGAAAGCCTACTAGTCTGGTCTTCTTTGATTTCTTCTTCTTCTACCTCTTGCTGGATGTTTCTAATGCGGCTGAATCATTGGTCTCTTCATTAAAATCACAGGAATCTTCCTCTATTGTACTCAACTGGGCATTTGAGGAAAAACTGGCCTTGGCAATTGTTACACGCTGGGGAACACAGCACCCCGATCTTACAGCCACATTTGGCACTGCAACCTTTTTTTGCAATTGCAAAAAAAAAGTGTTGAGGAGTTTTTCTAGTGCAGGTAGGAATACATTTTTAAAACTTTATTTGTAATGATAAGCCCCAGCTGTCCACCAATATTTGGGTTTCCGGGATTTTTTGTTATTTAACCACTACTTTTACGTCTAATTGACCGGATTACGACATAAGATTATTAATTGCTGACTAGACTGTCAAACGTTTTTATCGATTTTTTTATATTTTTATGTACATTAATTACTATTATATATTTACGTATATTTGATTGTATACTGTCATAATTTCGTTGAATTTATTTCTTAAAGATTCACGTGGGTTTATATTATAGATTGCTCGAACTGCCCTTTTCAGCAGTACAAATATAGTAAATAACAATATTTAATGCATTGCCCCACTATACGACACACTATATGACATTATTGATAATGAATACATTAATATTATTAGGTACAGTGACTTAGCGTGGTCTAATCTGGACGTGGACGAAGTTGCAACAGCGAAGCCCTTTGTTTTCAGCTCCAGTTCTCAAAATCTGTTCAATAGATCTATTCTAGTTAAGGTGTATTTAAGAATAAATTACACCTTCGACATACTTATATTACTAAATAAATATTAGTTTGCAGAGGGTACATACTGAACAGCAAACCGCAAAGTTAACATAATAGATGTACATTAGGATACATTTTTTTTAATTCATTTTTATTATGTATTAAATGACATGGTTGTTATTTAAAATATCAAATATTTTAAATTATTTATTTCATATAAGAACCCAAAATTGAAGTGGTATTGTGTAAGCACACCTAATCTTGTGTAAGTTTTTTGGTTCATTGTTATCAAAAAACTGTTCAGAATTTTTGGAATATATTTTTTTCAAATTGTATAAGTTGAAACACGGATAAAATCCATGTGATAATAAGTATTGATGCAGTCTCAGCTTATAAAGCGCACTAACTATTCACTTTCGCCATGAAGGCACCTCCAACGGGATTGGCAGCAAAACTTCGATACAGATTTTAGTTGTCAGCCGAAGATTGAGGCAGTTCGTTTTGTGACCTCAGACACCCTAGTCCTTTGCCCAGCCAGCTAGGAGACGTCCGTCGACAAGATAAAAAATTCTCGTCTCTCCTCCAGCCTGGTACGCCCTCTGAAACGAGTACAACCAGTCCTGATGACAGGTATTTAAGTCTCACAGAAATACGAGCAATGTGCAATCCAAAAAAAAAATTAGATTGAAGTTTATAAAATAGTAAATGGCAGTTGAATCTTTCTTTGATGGGTGGCTGACCACTAATTGGGCCCCAACAACCTACGGTAGGCCTAAGTCAAACCGTTGCTTCCCTTTACCATCCTCGAAAAGGAGCAAGTTACAACAGAAACTAACTCGCCGCTAAACCGGTCCGAATTATACGACTTCATCGTACAACTTGCAGGAACACGAGTATGCTTTGCAGCACCAATTTGTTGATTGGCTGCAACTACATAAGGCCACCATCCTTGCCGGCAGCTCCCTGTTATGGGAGACCACCACCAAGATAGCCTACTACTTTTTTAGTTTAGTATGTAATTTAGAAATAGATTACTTGGTACTTGTTTCTTACAAAGTGATTGTGTATAACATAATAATATATCACTTTTTTTGTATTAAAAAAGTTAAGGCCGGTATTTACGCGTCATATATTCAAGTGAAAACCTTTATATTTACATATAGACCAGCTGTCAATAATATTGATTTTTGAATCTTCAATTACAGGCACTAAAAGTATGTGTTCCTAATTGAAAAATAAATTCTAAACAGTGGTAAAATTGACGATTTTTGGATCTTAATATCTAAATAAATGTTTGAGGTATGTTTATTAAATACATACGTTAACAGCAGACAGCACAGTGACGAGCAAGCAAATCGTCAGTACTGTCAACTTGAACTTTGCCTTAACGTTAGACCGCGTATAGATTTTTCAACGGTAAAAATACTAAATATGTTGCATCTTCAAGTTAATATGAAAATATTACTTTGATTTTGAAAAAATCATTTCATATTCTTTTAATTTTTTAGATTGTGTCAAGGTGATGTTCCTGGCTTGTCTTACTTTGTCTACCACCAACAGGACGAGCACATACTTCACAAGATTCTGGTTATGAGTTTTTGAGTTCAGTGATCATCAGTTACCAAAAATGAAAATCAGCATTCTGAGAGCCGTGATAAAGCTTGGCTCGTGCGGCAGCCTTTTGAATCTTTCGCGACGGCTCCCACTCAAGCAGCATGTATAAGTAAAGATAACCCGAATACCTACAAGAGTTTATTCTACCGGATATAGTAGGGGCTGGTTAACTTCCGGACCGCCTACCCTAAAAACCGAGGAAATTTATTTAAAATATAATTTGTATTTTTTTTTTGTATTAAGCTCTGGAAAAGAGATTCGGTACAGATATTACCTCCGCTTCCTGTGGCTACGTGATAACGGGAAAATGGTACAGTACAATAACGGCTCAGGAGCTCAGTAGGGGCTAGAGCCTATGCATAATGATCAATAGAATTATAAATAAGTCAAAATAGTTTTCAAACCTGACAAAATCGCGGCATTCGACAGGGTCTAATACAATGGACTTGTGTAAAAGTTATATCAGTTTAGAGTGTTGGACAGACTTGCACTCTTCATACAGGAATACATACTACCTATCGACTCGGTCCTTTCACTTAAAAGAATTAAAAGAAGTCAACTGTCAATTCACTTGCCCATTTTCTATTCTATCTACTCTAGTGAGTTTCTACGCTAGATAGATTGTCTTGTCATATGCTAGTATCGCCTTCGCTCTATTTAATGTTTTTCAGGTGCTTCATAACAAAAAAAAAAAGCCGAGGCATCAAAGCGCTGGTGTTTGTCCATAATATCGACCCCCACAGAATTTTAGATCTTCCAACGTTCGCACTGGTTTTACAAGAGCTTTCGAAAGGCTACTTTGAAGAATGCGGTTCGTCCACAACCGCTCCTGACGAATCAGGATATCTATATGCCACGCAAGTTCCTGTTCCTGAAGTTTGAAAGAGAAGACTTAAGTCGTATTTCTACCTTCTCTTCCTTTCTGCCTAAATCAGACCCTAACACTTTTACATTCAACCTTGTCTCTTTTTGTCTCCGAAATGTGACAAAAATCTTGAGCTTAACGCGTTAACACATACAGAGTTATATTATTATTTGATTAAATAATATAAGATGTATTAATTTATAATTAATAATTATAACTATTACTAAATTAATTATTATTTAATAATATTATTATTTTTGCTTGACATTTACTGTGCAAACAAAAATTTGTCATCAACGATTCCTTATACTTGTAATTTTTATTAATGGTTAAAATTAATAATGTAAATATATAAAAGAAGTTATACTGATTATCGACTATTTTAATAGATTAACAAAGTTCTTTACTATTTTTTATGAAACTTCATTAGGTATACCGTATACACTACATGAACTGCTGACAAAATGGGACATTTAAAAACCTCACAAAAATAAAAAGCTACTTAAGAGATCTTAAGAATATCCACTATTCTCAATATTTTTTTCATTTTTCGATCAAATGGAAATCAACAAATGTAGTAAGCGTGAAAATATGGTAATTGATCATTGTCGGTTAATAAAAGATAAGTGTGGGAATACCTACAAATGCGTTTAGAAACAAGGGAGGAGAATAGCTGGAGGAATCTTCTTTGGAAGATCTTTCTTTGAAATATATATATCAAAACTTTATTGTTCAATAAAAACTATACAAATAGTTGACTTAATGCTAAAGCCTTCAACATAGAAAATAAAACTGCAAGGAGTACATCCCCTTGCAGTTTTATTTCTAGAATTTTAGATTACTTAGATTTCTAGACAAAAAAAAGAAAAAAGTTTAAAACTATCTTACACATATATAAGTAGGTACTTTTCATACAATATACTATAATAAATACATAAACTACTTGTAGAATAAAATATAAGATAAATATAAAAGGTATATTATTAAGTTATATACCAACTCGTTGAAGTAGGAAAATTATGTACTGGTTTTCTCGAGAAGTTATTTACACCTGCTTATTAGGAGCGCGTTGAAGAAGATTAGGGAGGCCGTTATAAACTTTTAATGGGTTGTACTGTGAAGGAGTAAAACAGAAAAGCAGTATGGATTATAGGAACATTCCTATACTCCATAATCGTCGTCCAACCCTAGTTTAGGTATATACATTATACCTAAACTAAAGTTGGACGACGACTGAAGATTTAACTTGTGAGTTGTCTGAAGATTCATCTTTTGATTTCAGGTACCGAGGAAAAAATGAATTATGTAAGATGAAAGTTTTAATTATTGTAATCTTTTCACGTATAGACATTTCTTACATTAACTCTGTCTTTGTGGCTTTGGACTTTTGCCCTAGGCGTAAAGAATGATCTGATTATGTGGATTGTGAAAATATAACTAATACTTCAGTCCGAATATAATGGTTCTTTCCTATGAAATTAAAGTTTTATATCTTTAAATACAGTTCGTTTATAATTGTGTTTGTCACTGAACTTCTAAACGGCTTCTAAATATTTATTAAATTTTTGTATGTAGGTAGGTATTTAAGAAGGGCCATGGATGGGTTTGATTCATTATTGGATTTGGTAAGGAGTGATCTAATTATTTTAATGATTATTTCATATTTCATATATACATTTGAACCTTATATAATAATTATATGTTGTTTGTTGTCGTTTTTGTAAGCCATCACGTTATTATAACTCGTCGAATGAAGTAAAACATTTTACATCATTTCCTATTATCAAGAACAAACCATGATGAGTGGTTATTGGAAATGTTTAAATACTATCGTCTTTGTTGTCATCACCAATGGAGCAACAATATAACAACTTCCATACCATTCAAATAATTACTATGAAAATGAGTTTTTTTTTAAATTCGTAAAATTTTCGCGTTTGACCTGCCAGATACATCAGCATTTTATCTCGTACACCGTTCAAATGATCGTCATGATACAGTAAGCATATGTGCTTCTATCGGTATGTTATGCATATAATTTTCAGCAATGTTATGTTTGACACGACAACGTATTCTGGGCACCAATGGGTTGGTTTTGATAAAATTATTTGGGGGTCCCTCGATAGTTTTCATTTAAATGTAAACACTATTTTCGGAAACGTCTGCCGAGCCCGATTGTTAATTATGTTTATATTTTATAAATCTAAATTAGCCACCATTTTTTTTATTGTAATGGAAGTTCGTAAATGGCTTTAATTGCTTTAAATGCTATAGAAATCTTAAAATCGGAAATCTAATAACTGTTTGAAGGCCATTTTCACGCGTGATTGGTATTGATATTCTTTCTTAGAAAAAAATATCTAAATGCTTAGTATCTGGCAAGATTTTCGGCGATTTTCCAATTCTAGCGGATTTTCATTAGAAAGAAAGATGTAAAGAATTTTATTTCAAATTCTAGCATTTTAAGAGCGTCATCTGCGGTGTGTGGACGAGCGTTGTCGTAAAGGCCTGTCCTTTCGCCAGACTCCTATGATATTAATGTAACGTTTACCTTATGTAATATTTATATCATACTATGAACCTTTAAGTATGGACGTGGAGTCTCACAGACTACTCGATGTTTTCGTTTTCTTAGTTTTACCAACTTCCTACTCCCTGGGATTGAGCAGCTTAGTAGCTTTTGTTTTATTTATAAAACTACCAACGAGGAAGGAGGTTGAACCTTTCGATGAATATCACACAAGTAAAGACCATCAAAATATTAACCGAAGCCTGTCAGACTACACGGCTATTGTTGCCCTATAATATATTTTATAAGGGCGATTATGTTTATTTTAGATTTTATACTACTAAATGTTAAAACACAATAAACCCGATAGTTCTACATCAAAGCGATCGTCTACGAGTTATGTTCAGGGCCTTGCGAGAAAAACTTTTCGTGCAGGATCAACTCCGGATTAGACTGACAATATCCGGATCCGATGAACTTCGGATCAGACTGACAATAAAGGTAATATTGAACATTTATTATATACAAGTCCGGACTGATACAAAATCATGAAAGTGACAATGATTAAGATCAAGATTAGGACCAGGATGAAAACACGAGTTATTGGTTTGCTTGCCCATGGTGATGCTGTAGGTATTGTGTCTTAAAGTTAGGTACCATGAATACTTGTTAATATTTTAAATTATATGCATAAATCAAAAGCTGCGGAGAGAGATATCGTAAAACAAATAGCACGCAAGCTCGTGGTTTACAAAGACGTGTTATAAATATACAATTCTAAAGAGAGCTGAGGTTGACCATGTCTTGAATTTTAGATAACGACATGCTTACAGAAGATGTCAAGAAACCAATCAAGGATCCAGAAGAGAATTTAGAATCTGTCCCTCATAAAAACATTGATGATTATTGACTACCCATGTTTGTGTTGGGTGCAACAAACCTGTTCGTCTCCCAAGTTCTAAACTTTTGGTGCACTGACTGCTAATAAATTTATGTTTTTAGGCAGCTGTAATTTTTTTAATATTTGTTATCTGAAGTAGATAGTTTGTGTTTTTGGTTTCTTATATATTATATTTTAACTAAAAAAGATTTTTTCTGTTATACGAATAAGATTGGCTGTTTTTAATAACTAAAAATGTAATCTAAGTAGGTTTAGACTGAAAAGTGCCATAATTAATAGTTTTTAAAGTTTATATGTAAAGTTTTATGTAAGCACATAATTTTGTTGCTAATTAATATAACTTTAATATTCAATCAGTTTTACAACGGTTCTATATCAAATTCCCCAAAAAATGTATATGGATATAGAGGCCTCTGAGACTTCACGTCCACAGTAGTGTTAAGAAAAAATGACGAACATACTTAAAGGTTAAGTAATATTGAAGTCATTTATTGATAAACTAGACTAAATGCTTGACATGAAATTTTAACATCTTTAGATCTATTGAGAAAAACTGGTATCAATGTCCATGGATACTTTTTAAAAATGTAATAAAATATTCTTATACTAACTTTTCTATTTTTTATTACTTATTTAACGAATTTTGATATCTTAGAAATCATGGATGTAAGCTATCAAGTAGGTTTTGTTAATGCATTAAAATGTCAATGCAATAATTAAATTGTCTATATTGCCATGTTTTCATTCCGAATAATACCAGAGCTAAAGGAAAATAATTATTTTTGGGGTCACTCTGATTGAGTTTAAGTGAATGTCTTAC
Source organism: Napeogenes inachia (assembly GCA_959347355.1). NCBI lineage: Eukaryota > Metazoa > Arthropoda > Insecta > Lepidoptera > Nymphalidae > Napeogenes > Napeogenes inachia. Next base: position 11,707,615 of record OY365800.1, on the reverse strand, counting down.
TTAAAAAGTTTATGTACCAATGTAGGTACCAATATTGGTACCAATATTGTAGCAAAAACATTTATTTCTATACCAATATAGCTTTTCTGATTTCCATTACATGATGTGAAGATGAATACCTATTTTTTACGTCAGTATGGCGTCCCCTTTACATAAAGGATTGGTGAGCACATCTCGCATACAATTTATTTGTGTCAAACGGTGTTTACCGCGAACTAGTTACTTTAATCAGTTGAAGGATACTAATGTATAATATAGACTAATAAAATCAATAGTCCGAAGGTACACGTACCTACTTATACTTATCTACCTAGGTTATAACTTAAAACAGTATCTAGATATGTAAGTACTTAACTCATACGAACAACCTTTTAAGAAATAACATAATGATGAGTCTGTTTTTGATTATGTAGGTAGGTATCCCTAATTACTCCGTGATCAGTACATACAACTTAAAATAATTGATTTAAATTATTTTGTTTATTTGTTTATAGTAAGAGGTATATTTTGATGAAATCTGGTATGCTGACTGTCAACATATACTACTGCAACTTTTTAGTTATGCAACTTTGTAATGTTCAAAGGAAAATAAACTGAGCTATAAGTACAATAAAGCCAAAAAAAATTAATTGGTTTGAATATAAGTGATGATATATTAGAAGATTAGAGTCTCAAGGAGAGAGCAAAGTTACCCTCCCATTTCCATTCAATATTTTTTTACAAATTAGTTAAATCACAATTACAAACTTTGGACTTATTTAATTTTTCGATTGCTAAAGATGTATTTTATTTAAAAGGTAAATAATTTTTTATTAGATTTCAAAGATAGGTAATTAAGGGGATGATATTTATCCTTGAACAGATATTACCTATAAAGGAATCGATGACATTAACTTATATAATTAAAAACAAAGTACTCTATATCTAGGTATAGCTAGACCAACAGAGATCTAACGATGTATAGGTAAAGCTTTTAGCTCACACAAATTCCTACGTGTCAAAATTGATTTTAATATCTTATACTGAGAAAAGGTCAACAACTTTTTATCTAAATCAAAATTAAATCAGTCATATATCTAGGTAGGGTAAAGTACCCAGTAGTCAGCCCCGCACCAGTACTCGGCCTTTTTAAGCTTTATTTCGATATAAATAGTGTGTTTTTTTCTTAAACCATTGAAATAACTTTTGATCCAATCTATGCTTTCTTATTGAATAATATGCATATCTACGAACCAATAGCATGACAGGTTGATCAGCTATACTCGTTCATTTCTCTGACGAAAGCGAAATAACTGATCGTGTCACTTAGACCATTTTTTTCTTAAGAAAACGTACTTCAGGTTTTGGTAAGTTCATTTATCAATTTGTTGTAATTTATGGTAGATTTTCATGTTACGTTATTAAATATATTTTTTTCTGTGATTACATAAGGGATTAGAGGCATTTTATATGTTAATTACGTTTAAATTTAGTGGGACGACTACTGGATTTCCATTTTTTAAGGTTGACCCAGAAGTCAGCCGCATGGGGCCGACTACTGGTTTTTTACGAATTTCTTGGATTTTGTTGTAATTAACACATAGAATAGTCCTTGTTCTTTGCGTTCGATTGAATATAACTCATAGATGAAAAAACATTCATTTTACTAGTAGTCAGCCGTGTTTAAATGTAAATACATTTTGAGAGGCCGACTAATGGACTGTTAACTCCAATAGTCGGCCGTTAGTTTTATTGTGTGATATTGAACTTTAATGCTATTAAATAAGGATGAAATTAAAATCTTTTAGTCTAGAATTTCATTGTGTTGAAACATCCAATCCACCAGTACAAAGAATAGCAGTTGACACAGGCTGTGGCCGCGATCCAAAAGGGGATGAAGATTAGAGAAGCCAGTGGAATTTTTAGCGTACCACGAGGCACTCTACAAGATCGCCTGCATTTAAGGGTTCCAGAAGCACCTCGTAAAATGGGACTCAGTACTTACAAAAGAAAAGAGACTGCCTTGAAAGACTGGGTCATAGCTTTAGCTAATTGTGGTTTTCCTTTAAAATGTAATGATCTTCTTAATACCGTCCACAATATCATTTCCCAAGAAAACAGACCTAACCCATTTGGGAATAATAGGCCAGGGAGGAAATGGTACCAGTCATTTCTTAGGCGAAATCCGGAGTTAAGTGAGCGGATACCTGAAAATATATCTAAAGGTCGAGCAGCAGTAACCGAAGAAGGTATTCGGAAGTGGTTTGCAAAACTACTGAAGCACTTAGACGATGTAAACGCGACTGACATTTTGACTAATCCAGACCGAATATTTAATGGCGACGAAACCAGTTTCTACATATGCCCCAAAACTGGAAAAGTTATTGCACCCAGAGGATATAAAAAAATATCTTAAAGGCAAGGAAAAGGAGGCTGTTGCTGTTCTTCTATTTATATCGGCTTCTGGAAAGATTTTGCCTCCTTGTGTAATCTTTCCAAGACCAAAGATGTTATAAATAGTATGCCTGCGGGATGGATGTTAGGAAAGTCAGAGACCGGGTAGATGAAGTCAGATATATTTTACGATTATATTGTCAAAGGCTTTAACAAATGGGTGGAAGAACAAAACATTTCAAAACCAGTTCTCGTTTTTGTTGATGGACATAAAAGCCACTTAACACAGGGACTCCGTGAACATTGTAATGAAAATGGTATCATCCCTAACGCACTCCCTTTAAATGCGACACATTTAATTCAGCCTGAAGACGTAAGTGTATTCAAACCCTTAAAGTCTGAATGGAAAAATATAGTCCATGAAAGGGCAACTCGACTTGAAAAAATATTGGTTGTGACAATTGTCCTGCCTGATATCATTTAAGAGTACTGTATTTGCTGATGATATCTATGAAAAATGTATATAATAAAGAATTTGTATGTCCAACATGCAAGAATAAGTAAAAGGCTGACTATAGGGTAAGAGATGGCTGACTTGTGGAGAAATGAGGCTGACTACCGGGCAAAATTGCCATATTTCGTTTAATGTTGATTTTTTCTATAACTCTTACATAATTATGCAATTTTGTTGATCTCTTTTAAAAATATAATAAACAATCTTTGTGTTTAAAAAAAAATTATTTATTTAAAGTGTTTAGTTTTTCAAATACAGCTGAATGAAGTTAAAATTCTCACTAAAAGGCTGACTACTGGGTGTTTTACCCTACCTGCTATTTAATTTTGTTTAATTTATTACTTTCCTTCTCATACTTATCCAGTTGCGTCTTTTATTGTTTTCACAAAGATCAACATAGAAATATTTTCGTTCTCTTTTACTCCCGCTAAACATCTATATTTGTCAGAGAGAGATAGCATCGAATACATGTACAGGGATTCGATAGTTATAATAATTTATAATACACGTAGGGCCCACGCCCCAGGTTTTGCTTTTGGTATCTTGTTATAATAACATTTATTTGTATATATAATAATTAAGCTTCGATTTCGTCTTAATCGCATAGCATAATATACATTTTTTGTCGGGATAATAAGGTACCTACTTAAGCACGCAGCTACCTTATTTATTATATTTTAAATTGTATTATTACGTTATTATTTGAAACTTATAAAGTAACTAAAACAATATTTGGAAGATATTCATAACTAGTTCTAGTTTTATGAAAGTAGGTATTATGGCTATTATATAATTTTTGAGGATGCGAGATTGCGCGCCCTTTTTCTTAAGCAATACTTAAGTTGTTGTACTATAATTCCCATTACTTAGATTTCACAGAACCAGATTGAAAATCAAATTTATAATTACTTGGATATACTTCAAATAAATAATTTATATTAATATTTTATTATGAGAAGAAAATAGCCAGGTTTTTAATTTTGACTCTAAGTCACGTGACTGACTTACTCATCGCTGATGGCCGCCATATTGCGTTTGAGCTGTGGCAGGGGATCATGTCGCACACTCCCTGATTTGTAAATTTCTAAAATTTAATAAATTTAATAGGAATTAAATGTGGTTATCAGTGACATTAAATAAAAAGTTTTCTCAGTTTGTGCTAGTATTAAGTTTGTACTAAGACATCGAAAACGCTATTTTAATAAAACAAAATAGCCCTGGGTTATACCATTGAAATAACCCAAGTTACTAGTGAACGTCGTACGGCTACCAGAAGTGTCAGCCACGGAACGCCGTAGATTGTATCAGGTCAAGTTTTACATTATTTTTCTTTATTAAAGCAAATCTTTAGTGGTCATTTAATATATTATTATGATCGTAATCTTAATACCGGCATCAATTGTTTACTTTTGGCTAAACACCAGTAAATTTCAATTTAAATCGGTTTGTGTCATAAAGTAACTTTTAAAGAATTTTGTTAATGTTTAATAAAATATTATTTGTTCCTTATTACATAGCTTGTAAATAATTAGGTTAATGCGAGTTCTTAGTTTTTGGAGCGAAAGTTTTGTAACCTTGGCTCTGTAAGCTATCTTAAAATGATATATAAAGTCAAATTCTTGTGTGACCTCCTTTTCTCTGGACACCAAGTGTGATGATGAAGTGACCTTTGAAGTCGTATGCAAAGACGTGTACACGTAGACCTACAAAGTTGTATCGGTGAAACCGCCATTTTGATTGCTAGCGCCTTGCCAGGGGTGAGGGGACGGCGGGAGGGGGCGGTCTTCACTATAAAAAAATGTGACGCTCAGTCATTTGGCATTAATTCATGACCATCATAATATTGAAAACATAACCTCAATGAATGATTTTATTTTGACAGGATTGACAAAAGGAATGTAGCTTGGTGTCAACATGAATGGGGGAGTGAATGGTACAATGGAGGAGCACAAGGAGTTGTCTCAAGCAGACTCTCCGGAACACTCTATGGACACCAACGAAGAGACCAGTCTAGACATAAAACAATGCGAAAGCAGTGGTCTTGAAACAAATGATCATGAAACAAATGATCATGAAACAAATGATCATGAAACAAATGATCATGCGGACAACAATACAGAAGCTTTAGAGAATACGGATATTTTGCTGGCAGAGGACACAAATAGTAACTGCATAATGGACCACAAACCAGATAAAGGCCTTATAGAAACTGAGGTGCCTGAACAGGAAAATAGTTGTAACAATTCTTTAGAAAAACACTGTAGTAATAGCAATGAATCATATACTGATACTCTAAATAATCATCCAAAGTCAGAAGACACAGCAGACGATGCATCAGAACCCTTGCTGGAAATAGACAATAGTAAAGATCATAGAATGGTATCCAGTAATGGGGTAAGTTAATATGTTAATAATGTTCCATACTTTTATAATCATATATGAGAATGGTCAATAACAAATTTTGTTTATAACAAGCATACTCCTATTAATAATAATGTTACTTGTTTACTTGTAAATTAATGAAATAAAGACTAATCTACCAAATGATAAAATAGAACATTTACAGTATAGAACTGTGTATGTACATTTTCCAAATAATTTTATAATTGATTAAATAATGGATTTATTTGATTATTTTTGAAACACTCTTCTGAAACACTGTTTATATTTTTAAACACATCTGTGGTTATAAATAATTACACTTTGAATAATAATATAAATGGTAGTTGTAAACTGTATTTAATATAAATCTTTACATCACATAAAGTTATTGAGGTCTCTATCAATTACATAAAAAATGCTGAGTATGAACCACATACAAGATGAAATAAATATTGTTAAAAATAGTAGTTACTTAATTGTTATTCATATTATGTTTCATTAAAAAAAATAATTCACAAATTTGATATTTATGTTACATATGCTAGAGAAAAGAGGGGAAAAATTAAAAATTCATAGAAATACTACTACTTTTCAGATCATTTACGATTTGAAATGAGAAAAAGATTTTAAGATTACAGATATTAAAATAGGTCAATCTAAATTATTTTTATTTATTCCTATGACAAATACCTGGTTCCTTTTTAACGAATTTTACTAGTTTTACATTGTCATCTGGTGTGGTAGTTTTGTTCTAAGATGTGATTATTTTTATCAGCATTTTTAATGTAATTTTTATAAGTCGAAATGAACCTCAAGAGATTCTGACATTTTACATGTAAGGAACATAAGAACCTCAAGATATCCAATATTTTTGCTGTTGGTCTGATATTTTGTATATGTATATTTTAATATGTTTATTTCATCGGACTATTTCGTTGAAATATCTCGCAAAATTTTGTTAAAGCTCTATAAATAAAATATTTGATACATATAAGAATTACAGAAATATGTTAAACCATTGTAAAGAATTTCATATTTTGACTGAGCATGATTTTTATTGTGTGAAGTAAATAAACTATTCTCGTCCAATATCTACTACTTAAAAAATAAATTATTTAAATTTTAATCCCTTTCTCGAGTTATCTGTACAAATAACATCTCTGTGATATTTTTTGGAGAGTTCCTACACAAGGTTCTCGGACTGTAGATGTATTATTAATTTCAGTTCACTCAATTTACATGAATTAATTCTAAAGAAGTCCATATATATAGATAAATAAGAGAGATAACTTTTCTACGAAGGTTAAAAACGTATTTACTGTTATGTTAAATAATGCAAGAATAAAAACAATACGATTGCTTCGCTGCGAAGTTCTTAGGTTTTAAATTTTTTTTTTAAATCGAGATTCAGACAAAAATCTTGATTTTCAAAAGTACTTTTAACTTGGACATTTGGATTCAAAAGCGTGTTTTCGGGATACACGAGATTTGTATTCTCTTTCTAAAGTTTTTAGCTACATACATACATAGGAGATGTTTTAATTATACTTAATAATGCCTTTTGAAATTCAGTAGATTGGATTCATCACTATGCCTTTTATTTCCTCAGCTCTCTTGACATGAATTGCAAATAAATGTACAATTGTCTTTTATAAAAATTTATACGACCTCGTTGTGGCCGAATAAATTTAATTTAGCATGAGATATGAGAAATATGCTGGATTAAGTTGGTTTTCAAAAGTTTTTAATTTGTTACTTTTAGTTTGTTCAAGGCCCTACTGTTGTTTTCGTAGTTTCAATATGATGGCTAGACTTGATTTGAATGCAAGACTTGTCATTAGTATAAAAAAAATCTTAAATTAATAAAATACAGCTGCATAAACTCCTTGATATGATAATATAAAAAAATATTATAGCTACATAAACTTCTATTAAAGCTGCATAAACTCCTTGTACTAAAGTTAGTACTGCAATTCGATTTTGCTAGGAGTAAATAAACTATATAATCGAGTTGTTATGAGTATTTTGAAAAGTTACGAAATTTCTTCACTTATTTACTTAACTAACCAATTTTATGATGGAAAATAAAATGAAAAAAAACCTGACTTCTAATTTGTAATGAATAGAAGTTACGGAAAAAAAATGACAGACGTCCATACAAACTTTCACCCCTTAATCCTATTGTAAATAGATTTTTTTATATCCTGTGTTAGGGAGCATCTGCATCCTATAAAAAACCCTCATTCATTATAATCTTTTATTTAAATTTTCTGATAGTTCTTGATCAACTAATGGTTTATAATAATATATCCATGGTTCCAGGGCTAGTTGGTATAAGAGGCATTTTTGTTATATATATCATATATTACTATCAAGCCTCTGCTTGTAATTTGTTATTGACTAACAAGAATGATTGTGCACCCTTAGCGTTTTAATATATTATGATTAAATTTTTGTAGGTATCTGATGAAGGTGAATCAGAAGATGATTTATCAGAGGATGATTCTTCCGAAACTTCATTAGAACCCCGAGCAGAAGAAACTGTTAGCATACATTCGGAGTCGGATACAGAAATGCAAGATGACTCTTCTCAAGACATTCAAAATAGGTTAAAAAACAACGCAGTTTTATTACAAAATGATAGGTCTGATACTGTTAATGGTAACTCAAACGACTGCTCGAGCTCAGAGGTTCATGAAATAACTAGTGATAATGAAGACTGTGTAATAGAAGAGGAACAAAAGCCAGTTGTGGATAACAAAGTAACGCAATTACGACGAAGTAGCAGAACCATTAAGAGAAAAAGGTATGATGATGAAATAGGAATCGGTGGTAAAGAGTCTGATATAGAAGATCTTGTTATGGAAGATTGCTATAAGCGTAAAACGAAACCAATATTCATAAACGATACTAAAGCATTGGTTGAGATGGTGACTAAGCAAATGAAATCCGGTATACAAAAGAAAGAACCTACAGTCGTAATAATTGATACAAACTCTACTGGAAAAGTACACCCAGTCAAAAAAAATACCATATCATCTATTAGTTCTTCTCTAGCCGCTCAAAGTTTATATCAAAGCATTGTAGCTCGCGGTACTTCTGTCACTCCTGTCAGCAGCAAAAATAATTCATCAAGTCAAAGTTCCTCTAACCCACAACCGTTAATACTGCCTTCCCTTACAGACGATATGTTCGTTGTGGAGGCGCCTTCTTTTATAGTACCATATGTATATGAGAAGCCTTCAATAAAACCATTTAGAGAATTTGTAAATAATTTAGGAAATGAATTACAAGAGCAAAGAGCCAAAGAAGAAAAGGAGCAAAAGGAGAAAGAAAAGGAAGATAAAGAAAAGCTTGATAAAGAGAAACAAGAAAAAAATGAAAGTGATGAAGTAGAAGAATCAGAAGAGGAGCAAGAAGTTGTAAATAAAAATGAAGAGAAGGAAATTGAAGAGAAAAAGAAAACAAAGAAGCAAGAAAGGAGAGGTTAGTCTAATAATCAAATTATGTATTATATTATTAGAAAATAGTATTATTTTTTTTGTGTTCAAAAATTTTAGTAAGATAGTTAGATAGCTTTTGTTTATTGGTACATTTCTTTTCTTCTAGAACGGCGCCGGGTCGGAAATGATGACGATGCATCTTGGGATGGAGAAACCTCCACAGATACAGAAGAAGAAATAGGAAGTGATGAAGAAGACAAAACTATCGTTATTAAAGACAAAGCCGATTCTATCGAAGAAATAAAAGATGTTACTGGATTGACTGTAGAGAAAGTTGTTACTGGAAAATCCGATAATTATTTTGATCTTTCCCTTGGTAAATTTTTTATGAATATAGGTCTTAACCTTGTTCAAGAGTTTGTCCAGAATGATTTGCTTAAACAGCAAAATAGAAAGCTTTATAGAGAGAAGAAAGGTGGACATAGTACAAAAATAACAGAATCATCTATAATGTCGCTTACGAAGAACTTAGAGTTCAGTAAAGAAAACAATGCGCCATACAGGTTTAAACAACATAAGTGTGAGTTTTGCAGTTTTAAATCAGAGTCACTTCTGGCTATGGCTCATCATTTGGAAACGCCACATATGAAGAATAGTGTTTATAAGTGCAACTTTTGTGTGTTTGAAAGTAAGAGCCCTCATGATATCTTATATCATTTGGAAGCAGAACATAATACCCGAGGCAAGTTGGAAAGGGCTCCCTCTCACCATCAGTGTGCAAACTGTCCTTTTGAAGATAATGGAAAAGGGAAACTTGCTCGCCATCTTATATCATGCGCTAAAAAGTTTAAGCCAGAATTTAATTTATCTCCACCAATTGAATGGGAGCCTCCAGCAAAAATACCAAAGGTAATACATAAATTATAAATTTAACATTGTATAACATTATATAAATTATCCAAAAATAATATTTATTTCAGATTGCCCGGGCCCGCAATCCAATGATGGGGTCATACACAAGTTCGTTCCACCGAGGGCAGGTGGGCAATAATCTGGGCAGGCCACCTATCAGTAACGTTATGGCGGCATCCGGTTACCGTCCTCGTGGCCGATCACCCATGACAATCCCACCTCGGTCTAACCCCATCCAGGGAATTCCTATTCTCCGTAGTGGGGTCATGGTCAGGCATAGTAATCCAACTGGTCTGAACTTCCCAGTAAGTAAAACTTGCTTATGAATTTAGAATAGTAAATAACAATAGAAAATAAATACATAAATGATGTGTTTACAGATAATTAAGAATATCCAATATAATGTGTATGACAATATAGTATTCTGATAAAAAACACATCTAAAAGTTATTGAGAGTTTTGCAGTTAGTGCAAAAAAAACATTTATTATTATTTGTACATAGATTTTATTATAATTTTAATTTTATTATAAGAATAAAAATATTTTATTATAAGAAAAAAACACTTTGTAAATATTAACACATTTTTTTAAATTACAGAATAATGGAAAGAACATGTTAGTTTCTAAATCTCTTCACCAGCCATCTATATCTATCACACCATTGCCACGGCAACCCCAGCCCCAACCACAGCCACAGCCATCACAACAGAATAAGAACACATGTGTTATTTGTGAAATATGTGATGGTTATATTAAAGACTTAGAGCAATTGAGGAACCACATGCAATGGATACACAAAGTGAAGATTCATCCTAAAATGATATATAACCGGCCTCCTCTCAATTGCCAGAAGTGTCAATTTAGGTAAAATATATACTTTATAGAATTGAAAGATATATTTTAAAATAAACAATTAGAGCAACAATAACGTTAATAAGCGTTAAAACGTTAATAACGTTATTTATTATAATGTAGATTAATTAAGAAAATTATTGTTAAAAAAAATGTATTTTTTTTCAGATTTTTCACAGACCAAGGCCTAGAGCGACATCTTTTAGGATCTCATGGTCTTGTCACAAGTTCTATGCAGGAAGCCGCTAATAAAGGAAAAGATGCTGGCAGATGTCCAGTTTGTGGCAGGGTATAATAAATTTTAAATATACTTTACTTTGAAAGCGGTTCAGATTTTAGGTTCTTCATTCATCACAATATAGATTCAATAAAATATACCATTTGTTAACATTTCTCACAAACAAATCATTTATTAATAAATTACTATAACAAATAATGTAATTTCAGGTGTATCAATGGAAGCTTCTGAACCACGTGGCGAGAGACCATCATCTTACATTAAAACCGGCTCACCTCTCTTACAAATGTACCGTCTGCACCGCCACGTTCGGGATGTACAAACAATTTGAGAACCACGTGTATTCCGCTCATAGTGTTGTCGCGAAACGTGTCATGGATAAAGGGAAACCAGCTCCCTCTACGAAAGTTGGCCAATCTCTTCTGAAACCTTTAAAGATTAACGACGAAATTACTATTATACCGCAACCTGCCAAACCTATCACGCCACCAATTAAAGAAAAATAGGTAAATATTAACATTAAATATCAATTTAACTTATATCATACTATGGTTGCTATTTTTTGTAGTTTGTCTGCTCTGTTTCTAGCAGTGCTGCTTAAATTATTTCCATGCAACATTGTTTTTTAGAAAGAATAACATTTTTAATACAAATACTTTTTTTTAAAGTCATTAGTGCAAAATGCTGTCAAGTTAAAAATATTACATTTTATTGCCTCCTAATTGTAATAAATAAACATTTACTTAATTAATAAATAACTAATTGTATGAATGTTAATAGCATTGCGATTTTAAAGTAATTCAGTGCGAATGTACATAATTATAATTAAACTAAGTAAATTCTTTACTAAATCTTTTATAATCAGTTGCTTGCGATTTCGTTAGAAAAATAAAAGAAACGATAGATATATAAAAAGATACAATTAATTAATACAAAAAACATGAAGTGGTGTTAACTTTTTTCGAGTAACACGTTATATTATAAATTATTGAGTCAAATAAGGCGAAAAAAATATTTATATAAATATATAATTCATTTACTGTGTTTTCGACTATCTTACTTTACTTTAATAATGTGTTTTAATTTGTCATATTTCAAGTAAATATGTAAGTAAATAAGCGACTATTACATTTTTGTTTACTGCTAAAACATTTTGCTTGAAAAAAAATGCTTGTTGCATTGCAATTTCCATCTTTACTTCAATTTAAGTAAACATAAACTGTTGTTCGCGATTTCGTATCGCCCTCTGAAATTCCATGTTAGATAAATTTATTTATCGAACTCAGTGATCAAATAGACCTTTAAATAAAATTGGCCATTATATTTTTAAATTGGTCTATTTATAAAGATTTATGATTTACTTTATAAACGAAAATCAGTTCACGGGCCGATGTAAAAATCTAATAAACACAAAGACAATTTTTGCTATTATATAATCCTGTATGTTGATATTTTGTCAATTATGTTATCTAGTTTGTTTATATTTTTATGTTTGATTTAACGAAACTTAAAACTGGGAATAAATTTTTTTACAAATGATTTATAACAAAGTAAATTTATTTAAATAATCTATGTGTTGTGTTCATTCAGAATACATACCAGCATTTGCTAGCGACATCTTACGGTAATTTAGAAAGTTTGCTCCATAGCGAAAGTTGTATATTAGCCTATATATTGCGGTAGATAACAAGTTACCAATTGCAAAGAACCTTATAATTATGAATGAGGCTTGATTAAACATTTTGATTGACTGACTGACGCGTCACTGTAAGTAGGATATACAATAATTATAATATGTTGTTTCAGAAGCCATGAGAATAAAACGCCGAGAGCTTGCCGATGCCTTGTCACTTGATATACTTGGAGATTCAACGTTTTAGTGTACTCTTAGTGCACATTCCAATGCTTATTGTACACGCAAATATTATTTATGAAAGATAAAAATACACTACTTGAGGTAGATTGGTTGTAAATGTCTTAGATATCATAAGTGTAGATTGTTAATCTGCTACTTTCTTAGTATTACCGTTTGGCTACCAATTATGAAAAATATATTCATAAATAATTACATTAGTTATATATATATAAATATTTATAAACGATTGTTTCGTTTGACAAATCACTGAAATTGTAAAGTGATTTGAAATTATGGTATAGAGACTGATATTGGAGCAGGAACCAGGAAATTAAACATTGCCGTATAAAATCCCGTAGATTAAGGTATCTATTACAAAACTATAATAGATATACAGATAGCGTTTAGAGCACTATATTATGTCACTGCCCGGCTTTAAGCCAGTGATATATTGAGCAAATAAAAAATATGTAAAAATTTACTATATATTGAACATTGCTTAGGCAGTGTTTCATACATCAAATGTAGTAAACTCATCTAATTGTAGTCTCTTTACGTCACTGCTTATATTTATCTTTCAAATTATAGTCTAATTTGTAGTGAATGTTTTCGTTGAACCGATGATGACACCTAACACTGTTAATATAAAAATTTAATAACATTATCCTCAAAAAGTAGTAGCTAAAATATAATTTAACCACAAAAGAAATGTTATAAAAAAAAATTTAATGACGTGTAAAGAGATTGTAATTAGTCAAACTCTAATTATATACTAGTTGGAAGACTTTGACTTCCGACTTTCCCCACAATTTTTACCTCAATGATTAAGTAAAAAGTAGGAAATATTCCTAATAAAAATAATTGTATTAATTAAAAATTATTGTTGAACGAGTAACGATCTTGGTGTTATATAATCAATATTATGAATGCTTAAAATAAGCCAAGTTACAACTATTCATTTATAAAAGTCCTCGATGAAATCGGGAGCTTGAGACATACTCTCTTTATTTCACATTTTACTAGATTATGTACTAGCTTTATTAACGACTAAATAATGTATGGTACTGCGCTAGAAACATAACGCATATACATTCTCAGTAATTTCTTTTTTCCTTATTATCGACGATCTGACTGACTGTTTTGGCATGTATTACTTAATATGTTGGGTACATACGTATATATGAATAGTATTTACACATTAGTTTTCAGCTGAAACTCGAAATGTTATTTGATATTCAAGTTGATGTATAAAAAGATCCTAATAAGGGATGTTCGCTAGCTAATAAACAACTGCCTATCAATGAAGGTATTTATGAAGTGTTAAATCAGGCCGAAATGTTAATTTGTTATTAAGTATGAAGTATACAATAATTACGACTATTAATTAATATAGTTTGATACGTAGTTCCGTTTGTACTTATGTGTTTATTGGACACTATCTTGAGTAATACAATAATAAAAAATAATATTATGCATATAATGAATATGTCTATACCAACACTCTTATGTACTACACTAGCTCTTAAACTTATAAAATCAATTTATAATTATTATACGGTCTCAGAAAAAAATATCATTTTGAAAATAAGTTTTATATTCACCTATTTAAAAAAATATATAAAAAACTTAATTTAGGTGATATTAGATTTTTATCTGTTTTCAATTAAATACTTTGTGCTTGAATTTTCTTATTTAAATGCTTGGTAAGATAACATTTTCGGTCTCATCTGGAGTATTTTAAGTTATTTTTGTTTTTAGCTGAAACTGACAATTAGAACTGCTGACAGTCCTCTTGATATATCACAAAAACTATATATCGTTTATATTATTTGATATAATTAGATAAATGTTGTAATTTATTAAATTATAATAAAGCTTATAGAATGCTTGCACTCTAATAATAAGAACGACCTTTATTTGTAAGAATCTGGTACACTTTAAAAAAAAAACAGTGAACCCCTAGAGTGAAACAGAGTTAGAAATGGAAATTATGTTATTAAGCAATATAAAAAGACTCGGCTAAACAAAAATAGTTGATAAACAATCAGTTATCTGAAGATTGTAAAGATATTATGATTATAAAATTAATGCCATAACAGATTTTTCTTTCGATAAGTTGTTGATTTCATTGATATTACAACTATGTTGTAACTGCCTCGGGTACAAATAAGTTACGGTATTCTTGAACATTACATAGGCTGTGTACTGATATGAAGGGTATAATATATTTATGATTATAAATTAATACGAATTATGTGTTAATTATGTTTTTCGTTTAGAAAATATTATGATGATAATAGTTAAAAAAAAATATGATTACCACTGTCTGGTTTCAGGATATATTATTTATAAATACAAATAATATAACAAATTAGTAAATATTAATGACATTGTATGTTACATGTATCGAGTTCTTCAATTTACGATGATTGTTCACTGTTTACGTATTATTATAATATTAATAAATATTCAATTGTAATATGCCGAGAATGATTTGATTGAAAATTAGAGATATTTTATTACAGATAACTAATATTGTGTTATGACTACCGTCTATGGTTTGATCGGACGTGAATGATTATTGGATATTAAGATGACACCGATAGTATTTTGAAAATTAAAAGTTTATTTTGCCTATAATTGAATCTATGGTTTTTTTTGTTATTCAATTTTCGAATTTAATTAATGGAGCATAATAATAATCTGTATCTGATGTTCTATTTTTATTCTAGATAATAAATATCTTCATGTATGATATTTAAAGCGATTGTTTGAATCGAATGTTTAAATTTGTATCATCGGCCCGTCTAATACCTAAATTGTAACACATAATAAGCACCATTCCTACACAACTCTGTAGATTACCGAAGGTGGTTTATATTTATTATTTAAAATAGATTGTTTTCAATTAGTTTAAAGTCTAAAGATGTTTTTTTTTTAACTAAAGTAAGTAGAAACGGCGCCGCTGCCGAAGACTCGGTTGTTAAGAGATATTATGTGCGCCGTGTGAAAGATTTTGTAACATTTTGTTATATTGTAAATATTTGGTATCGTTTAAGTATTTGTAATAAAGATACCTTACCACGATAAGTGTTTTAATAAAATAATGTTCCTAATACTTAATTTTTTTGGATCTAGATAAGATAAGTACTTATAAATTTAAAATTATTTTATATTGAATAGAATCGATATAAAAAAATATTATCACTGATATGTGGTAAAACCACATGGCATAGACTATTGAAGAATCTATACAATAAAAATTCGATTTGATTTATAGTTTGAGATGATTCATCTTAGCGTCAATCAGTACTTGTTCTTCTAAACGTTTGATGTCACGCTATCGTTTTCTATTGATACTTCGTAATTTAACTTTCTCTGATTCATGATCATACAGTATTACTGATTCAAATCGATTTCACAAATTGATTTGTTTTAAAAATATGTCAATTTTAGTTTACCCTCCAAAACATTTGTACATTCATGAAAGTATGATACTCTGCTGCAATCGCTCAAAGGTCAGAAAATATATTAAGAGAATAAAACATAAGTCAGTTAAAATATATGTACCTACTTTTGTATACAGAATAGCATAAAGCAGAAGATGTAAATATATTGGTTAAGTTTTAAACAATTTAACGACTTCGTAATAATGATTATTAGCTTAATGCAGGACATTCTGAATATCGATAATAATTATTGTATTCTTAATAGCTTTACTTTTACAGAAATTATTACAAAAAGAAATATTACAGCTACACTGAGAGCCAACAAGCTAAGCAATTAGTACTAGCTCAAGAAAAACGATATAGTTACATTTCTTAACTGCCCGAAGAGTAAGAAATTATATAGAAAAAAAAATATGGTTGCCTGTAAAGTCGGTTTTACGGGCGAAGATTTACGTGACCACGTCTTTTTCTCGGTAGAATATTTATTGATATGAATATTATTAAATTGCACAATATTTTAATAATTTGAGTGATTTTGTTGAGGAAAGGACGATGAAGACGTTGTCACGTAAAATCATTTTATATATTATTTATTTTATATTATATTATTGATGTTATTATTTTTTACAAAATTTATTTACAGACTTTTTCGATACATCAATTAGTTGCGGAGATATCGATCATTGAAGTTATTGTTTGCTACCAGTATTTTATATATTTATTTTTTTCAGTTATAAAAAATACTATTTCCAATTGTGTCTACCAAGTATGGTCACATGTACTGGCCTACATATTAAATAATAATAAGTACAGATAATGTTATGTGACGTCACTTCTGATTTTATATATTTTTAATTTTAAAGAATTAATTTGAAAATCAAAACACTTATTCAGATCGAAGGTTCAAATTTTTGCTAAATAAATTTGAAATTAATTAAAATTTGTAATTGTAAATAATGAAGTTGAAAATTAAAACATTTACTTAAATTAGATGTTAAAATTCTTGCTCAACACTTTTTAAATCAAGTTTTCTTATATCTGCCACTTTTTCTTAATATTTGTAATTTTAAAGAATCAATTTGAAAATCAAAACATTGCTCGGCGGACCGATCATGTTTGAGTGGGAGAGAGACGCAAGGCATTCTATGTGTGTGTGACTCATCGTTACGTTACCGGGCGTTACACTTTTTCATAAGTGACTCCCAGCTTAACCTAATTTAAGACGTTGTCACGTCAAAAACGTAATGTACCTACTGATGATTTCAACTGAACATGACAGGCATAAGCAAATGGCCGTGTTACTCAAGGCCTAAAAGAGATGGTTGAAGATAACAGGTATAAGAAAGGCTGATAAGAAAGATCAAGCGTTATCATAGAATTCGAGATATCAATCTGTTGGTATAATATAAATACACGTAATGCCAGTTATGTTGCTGAATGGTTTTATCATCAACTTACTATTCGGTGACTATCTCTTAACTTTTTAACTATATCTTACAGGAAATCTTGTCATAACGATTAGATTTCCTGTAAGATATATAGGTATTTAAAAAGTTCCTGAAGCTTGATAGTAATAACAGTAAACGTAAATTGTAACTTAACATACTTAAGTAACATGCTATAATTACATGACATGCTTTTGCGGGAAGTATTACTTAAAATAGTAATCGCAAAAAGAAAAGTTTGCTAACTTTGTTTAGATAGCGAGGTATTCTTGAAACTTGCATATTTATATAATATAATTTTAATAACTACGTTTGTTTTTACAATGTTATCGAGAGTATCGTATGAGAATTAGCCCAATTATTTATAAAGAGTCTAATTCTTCCATTAGGTACCAGTGGAGATGAGTGTAAGATGCATGTATTCGATTTTTGTATGAAACTAAAACCATAAAGATAATGTTTTAGTTTGTTGATAATTCATAAGTTACTAGAGAGACCATCAGAATCAGATACTAACCAATTTTTATATTGTTAAATTTTTTAGTCCGATCGAATTCGGATTGGTTGCGTTGCGGAAGTGCTCTCAGTAAAGTTCTTATAGGTATCATTTGTATCTAAATGTTCGTTATATATACATTAATTAAATTAAATAATTATTAAATAATTATAAAATTAAATAATTGAATGTTATATAAACGTAAACAAAAGATTTACTGTACAACCATTTTCAATAGATTTTTTATTGATTTGCCATATGCTTTACCCAAGAAAAATTTTGGTTTGTTTGTACATAACGATATGAAATAAAATTATAAAACCAAGTTTGTAGGTCAAACAAGCCTTAACGAGATATTGCGATAGAGAATTTTATTTTTACGCCATGTTCTTTACCTTTCGGTTATTTTGCACTTTGACTACATCAGGTTTTCCGTCTTACGATACTTAGCCTGATTTATGGAAAAAAAAAAAAAAACTATGTGTCATATTTAGATATTTTCATATTTATTTATTTCGACCAATCCGCGGAACGCAAAGTATCGTGTTCACTTAGGGCTTATTTATTATTTCGATATTTATTTTTAATTGGTCCAACTTACAAGTAACACATTTTACATAGAGTAGGGAAACCAGGCTGGCTTCCCTACTCTATGTATAATAAACTCTATGGCACCGGCGAGGCCAGTACTCGTATAACAAGACGTAGATATTGGAAACGAATTAATATTTTATGTTACCGCTGGCGTTTTTAAGTAGGACATCGTAATTCGATTTTGTATAATGCGGCGTCTATTGTTTTTGTGTTTCATTTTACACGACATTGAATGCCGAAGAATGTGGATTACAAGCGGAAATAAAATACTATTTATAAATAATAATTATAAAAAGAAAAGACTTTTGTCTAGTGATTGGTAGTAAACTGGTTGAAAGGGTTTTATCGATATCGATTGGTTATAACTTATTTAACTAGGTCAAATATAAATCTTTGTATAATTTCTATTGTAACATCCTTATTGATGATTTCATCACTTATAAATTAGAATAATAACTTTTACGTTTAAAGTGTCACATAAAAATGGATGAACGATTCTGACTCCAAATCTCAAAGTCAAAAAAACTTACATTTACATATAGGGTTGCTAACTTTTTTTGACGAAATAAAAGTATCTGGTAGAAAAAAAAAGGATTTTTTAAATTTAATGTTTTTTTGCCTTAAAAACGTATTTTTGTGTGCTGTTAGCACAAGATAATATTTTTATTATTATTAGATGGTTCAAAGATTTAATTTTTCTTTTTGTCTCTTTAAGTCGGAAATAAAATATCCTTACATACTTTATTTCTATGCAAAAGTATAAAGTATAATGACTAAAAATAAAGTAGAATACTTTATTATAAAGTATGGTTGGCAACCTTACCTACATACTATTTAATATAAAAAAAAAACATGCACCACATCCAAGTTTCAGTGCTTTTACAATTCTAAGGATATGGTCTAGATCCTAGAAGCTAGCAAGAGTTACTAGAGATATATAAACTGGGAAGTTTATATATCTTAAACAAAAATTTCTTTGTGCAAAGATATACAATTTAATTGCACTGCAGTTACGAGTAATACTTATATTAATTTAGTATTGACAATAACATTTTGTGTTTGCTCTGATGCCATTGTTAAAAACAGCAACTAGACAGGCAACTAGACACCAAAAACGACAAAAATATTTGTTTAGGACGTTCGTTAACGAATTTGAACATAAAGGAATAATCCTTGTAATGTTACCAACAATCATCTCATGTTTAAAAATATCTATAAACATGTATAGCCATGTTAAGCTTATTTAAATTTATATAAATATACAAAGAAAAATAAACCCATACGGGCAGGGATTCGAACACGCGACCTCTGGGAAACCGTCCTATCGCTCTACCAATTGAGCTAGCGTATCGCTGTCCGTCTTGGTGAATTTATTTATTTATACGTGATCGTCTTTATCGGGACGGTGATGACATCATAAGGTTTCTTTCGAAAATTCTATCCAATGTTTCTAACTTTGCAGTATAGATATAACATTGAAAAGATGACACTACCGAAATGAAGAATCATCTCAATATGAGCAATTTTGTAACATGTCTTCTACATCGTCAAACTATTATCCTCTATATGTCAGATGCAATCACTGAATATTCTCGAATTAAACTAGAACACTACAAAATTCCTACTCAAATTCAGGCCTACAAAGCTTCAACTCATCCCTATAATTTTCCGCAACTCCTCAAAGTTTCCATATAATGTTTCTCTTCTATACCCGAGTCTGCAAATTTCTCATTTAGTCGCATTAGGGACAGCGAATATACAATGATATTTTTGACAATATATTGTTGGCTACAATGGAGATACCAAAGTATAACGACTTTTGGCAGGAGTACCACAATTAGCACGAAAACATTTTTATTTTTTTTCTTTATCCATTTTATTTTGTTACACCACTACAATTCAACCAATATTAATTAGTAGTTAATCCATAAAATATTTAATACTTTTACGAAGTATTTAAAAGTTTTAAATCAATAGGGGTCAATCAATGTCAACACAGGACACCTTGAGAGTCTAAATGTCATAATAAATAATTGATTATATGATGAAAAACTATGAAATATAGAACATCTTCAGTTCTATTTATTATTGAGAATATTACAACATAATTAAGGAAGGACGCCTTGTATTTATGTGAACTTTTATATTCACCGTGTCATATAAAACTTTTACTTCCATGAATGACATCAATAAACTAAATGTTTTTTAACCTTCCCAAATCGTTATAATCGTAAAAAAATTGTAGTAAATAATGAAAAAAATATATAATTATTGTAGGTGGAAACGAACGTAAGTATCGTTAAAATATTTTACGGACCCATGCCCTATAGTGAGCCTTACTTTAATTACAAGATTTTATTGGACCCAGCTTAAAGATGTAGTCATGTGAAAAACAAAGATGTGTTTGATTTCGGTTCCCGATTGTGTTCGGAACTTTACAAGATGAAATATTACTCTAACAAAGTTTAACCGTCAAACTTACTAAACGATACAGAATACGAGTTTGAAATCAACCTGAGTTGTCTTACTACAAACTAAATATATGTGATTACAATTATTAGCAAAAAATGATTAGTAATGATCATTAATTTCATCCGTCGGGATTATAAGAAACCATTTAAACCGTCCGGTTTTATATTATGAAGTGAAAGATCTTCACTAAGTCATGTACAGCACATGCATACATCTTATTTCTTGTGTGATCTTTTGTTTTGTTCTGATAAAACAGGACGCTTTCAATTCTTGTTATCATAGTAGGTATAAATTCTATTACTAGTTATACGCTTTCGAAGATGGAATATTAATATTGAGGTGGTTCTCCTTGCATGTTATAAATTAAGTAATTATCAACATAAATTACAATCAAAACATCCGATATTGTAAACTCACTTTGGGAAATGTATAAAAAATGTACATTGTAGTGAATAACAGTATAGTGCAACATAATTTATTAAGTACTATAATTAATTATAGTTATCACGCTTACATGCTTCTTGGGATTGGGGGTGGTGAGTGGTAGGTGGTAGAGACAGTGGCAGTCGTTTTGAAGATGTGGCTGTGGTTGGTGGTGTGTCATGTTGCGCTGGTGGTAGGGAGTACGACGTTGGACGTGCGACTTTTGAACTCGCGACTGGCCAGCTCTCAGGTATTAAATTATTTAGTTGCGATAAAAAATAAACATAATTTACTTACCATGAAAACTTTTTATTGCTTTTATATTTAAAGAATGAAACAAACATTATTGTCACAAGAATTTTATATTTATTTATGCATTATTAGAATATTGTGTATCATTAGTAATTACTTTTATAAAAGTGTATCAATTTCAGTATAGTTTTGAATATTATTATAAGTATGCTGTTTAAACATTTTAATAATTTCTATAAATAACCACCTATTTTACTTGAAAGTTGATAAAAATGGTCAAGAAACATAATTGTAGCTACTCCCAGTTAGATTTGGAATTTAATTTGTACTATTTTACTGAAATACTGTAAAAGTATAAAGATGTACTGCATTTCTAATAATACTTCCTTGTAATTTTGATACTTGTGGTTTTAAAAGATATTATATTATTAGATTATATATTGGATTCTAAGCTCAATAAACGAGTTGGAAGTTTCCACTCATGTCAGATCTTATGAAGAAGAAGTCATGTTACGTTCCATAAAGTGTTAGGATATTTTATTAAATGTGGACATTATGGGAGAATATATTATATGAAAATGAAATTATATTACGTGAAAATTAAGTTAATTATCTATGTAATTGCAAACATCTTTTTAATCTCAAGTAGTTTTATATTAGGTATATCATTAACGAAAGTCGGAGGACTCAAACGAATATTAGAATAGAACCTAATATTAACATATTTTTTTTATATATATCCACCTTTTTCCAGACTTAAATACAAAGATAGACGTCTCATACCAAATTTAATGAATAAAATTATATGAATTTCTATTAATGTAAGGTAATAAGTTTTATATGTTTGGAGGTTGTAATTAAATATATAACGATATCATGTTCGAGTCAATATAAATAATTTATAGTAGAAATGTCGAGCTACCTTGCGTGAAAAGAAATCGAGAGTTGTTATTTTAGTGCGTAAATTTTTAATTTAAATAAATAAAAATAATACAACATTCAAACAATGCTGGATATTTAGTAAATATGTCCTATGAGTTCCGTAACCTGCTGTCTTGATGAAACGTAAAAAACATTGTGGCATAAACTACGTAACATTATTCAGAGTCGAAGCTTTTACCTTATTACCTGATGACGTCTTCATGATAATAAAAAAAGTAATCTAGGTTCTTATTATTTCCCATAAGTTCAATTATAACGGAACAAGCAATGTATATAAAATGAAAGTGAGGTCTTTTTATATGTGTTATATCATGTTAGTTGTCACGATACTATTTGCTTTACTAAAATGCTGCCAACGAACTTTACTAGCATTTTTTATATATATATATATATTAACTTTTCAGTAAAGACAGTATTCAATCAAAGATTTTACAGCTAAAAATAATGATCATCTATTATGATATTTCATACGTTAAAAAGTTTTACTGGCGCTAATTTACCATAATTATTAATATTTCAGTTTTTAATAATTTCAGTCGTTTACGAGCATTTTTTATAGTTTTTACTGAGTACTGTCGACAAATTGATATATTTAGATGACCATAAAGCGAATGTTATGCGAATGAGAATAATGGCTATGCGAGTTAATTCAACTTTACTAATGTCTAATTACTTTATGAATTACTACCGCGATATTATCTTAGCATGTAGTGATGTGCGTGTGCTTTAACAAATTAATTAGTGATGTTTGCGAGGAATCTCGCATTGTTAAACGACAAAAAAATAAATATTGCCGGCAGTTATATATCTTCCGATTATAGTTGATGCTTTTATAATTATAAGTTTACTATAATTTAATTGTAAGTTGCGAATATTTGCTTTCGTTGGTATTGATTTATTTATTTTCTTTTTCAGTTCGACTGTTTTGATTATCCTTCAGCTCTGCAATTAAGATCTTTCGATACAGGTACATACATATGTGTAGTAATATTTAATAATAGTGTCATATTTGGGCTCAGTATTCATGTGATAATTATTTGATTTAGCAATAAGTTGTTTTAATTCTGAATTATAGTCCATCCTTTGTACTTGATTGTAGGCTGGCGTTTACCGAAGAAATTTTCAAGAGTTTTTCAAACAAGCACTCCTAAATACACCTTCAATTCTTTACCCGAATTTTCACGACGTTTCGATATAATCACATCAAATAATGAGAATGATATGATCAAGGAACATGCAAAGCTAGTCCAGGACATTAATAGTCTCAGACAAGTGATGTTTGTCGCTCCCTTGACAGACGATACCAAAGATTATGAGGACTCCATTTTCCACGAAATCTTAGAAACGTCATCTACCACTACAAGTCGACCAAAGATCCCTAAACCAACCAGACCAAAGACTGGGTTTCCGATATTGCTTCTAGGAGGTTCCAGCAACAAGCACTCAATGAAGAGTTACCCTTCCAAACTTCAAAAGCAATCAATAAGTTTAATTGGGTCTTCTGTTTCTCCTGTGGTAAGACATCCTTATCCCTTTGTAATGGCCGCATCTTCACGTCAACCCGTCAGGATCTGTATGTCAAACCAAAGCTACACGACAACACATCGTCCAAGCTTATGGGAGCGTATTGTCAAATCAATAATACCTAGATAGTTGTAAAATTACCGATACCTCATAGTTGTAGAACTAATACTACCTAAAGAGTTGTATAATCAATGCTACTCTATGAAAGTGTAGTGTAAAATCTAGAGGTATGTATCAACGACGTTTTGTCTAATGTTAGTAATTAATTGTAAATAGTTTTCTCGTTTTTGTTAGTGCACTGCTGGGGTTAATGAACTCTAGCGTGCTAAAAGTTCGCTGATCCAAAAAGTTAGATGTAAATATACCATAATTGTGATTAAAAGTGTTATGTATTAGATGTGTAATAAAATATTATTAATAACTGTTCTTTACTATTTGACTTATTTGCAGGAATGTAAGTTGGTTGTGATTATTATAGTTACAAATTACAATATCTCTATCTTTTGACTTATCTTATTTTTAACTTGACGTATCTTATCTTTAACTTATTTTCAATAAATAATGAATATACTTATAAGTATATTGATTCTCTATTGATTCATTATTTCATTGAAAGATGAACTTTACGCATTCTACTACGACGCACAATGACCGCATAATCACACAATTGTTTAATAATTACGTTACATTGTGTTTTTAGTAATGAAACAAAAGTGTGTACACTCTTTATAACGTGATAGAGATTAACGTTCTCATTATACTTTTTAAAACATTCTTAAAAACGATCTTGTCTTTAATAACCGTATCTGTAATTCTTCTTCTTAAACGAAAATTGTCTTTTAAGAATTAAGCCTGAAATACGTTGTATCTTCAAACATTTCATAGTACAACATGATCGAAAAAAACGTATATACTATGATAACATTATGTAGAGCTAAATTTTATTTCTAAAATGTATCTTATCAATACTATATTATATATAAATGTATATCATAAAAGAACATATATGGGTTTTTGCTGAAAACATATAATAATAACAGCTGCATTATCAGTATAATTTTTAAGATTATTGTTGTTCCTTATTTAAAATGATTTCACAATTAAAATGATACAACATATATAAATCCAATTACTAGTTGTGACATAATTAACTCCGTTCGTATTATTGTACCGATTGAATAACTGTTTTCGTGAGAGAATAGTGAGTTACAGAATCGACGACACGATAATCATTATGTGAAAGTATGTTTTTGTGATGATTCTTTCATAGCTCATTAACAATAGAAAGACGTAAGATACCTACAAAGATAGATTATCCTTAATGTAGTAATAGTATAAACATCTAAATACTGTTAGGAATTGTCAAAGAATTTTGATTGTTGAATTTAATAATCTTCGATTTTCAATACATTTTATAGAATTTCATAGAATCGGCATTGTTAGATACAATCGTAATAATTTCCATTTCCATTGAACATTGTTGACATAATTAAAACCACTCATTATTTTTGGGTAACTAATTGGCAAAAATACAAAATGTATTTTAAAATTGGTATTTTTTAGACAACTTGACTATAACATTCCTATTTCGTTTTGTGAAATGCAATCCTTTGAATAGGATCAAAATCATTAATGAATCGATATTTTTCGTAAATTAATTTAGCATTCATTTTGTTATTAAATTATTTACTTTAAAAATAATAAGGTTTTATTATCCGTGAAAGAAATCAAGAAAATAAATGAAAACTCAAACTCTCTTTTATTCTATACTCTTTATTTTTATTTTATCAAAACTCTTAATATAATAATCGTCTATTCGATAAATGTACTAGGAATTTCTAAACGTTATTTATTATCCTACAAAAAACAAATTATATGTTAAATAAAAAACATATATTTAGCAAAGAATGATTAAAAATACTATAATCTAATTAATTAAGTAACAGGTTTATACTTAAAGTTATTAGAACGCTACATGCATGTTTTCTTATAAATGAGGGCATATTGGTAAGTTAACATCAAAGAGTACATTAAGTTCGATCAAAGACGCCATCAACAGAAACCCAGCGTATACCAAGGCACACGTGATACCAATTTTCCAATCTAACTGAAATTTATTAAGAGCTAGAGAACCGTATAGAGTCAACAGTGTGGAAAGGAGAGAGATGGCACTATATGATAGTCCGCTGGAGTTTATCTTCACCTGTAATTACGATAAAATATAAATATTATTAGTATTAAAATACATACATACATACATACATATATACATACATACATACATATATACATACCCAGTGGTTGTCGGGGAAGGAAGGGTAGAATAGAGACTTCACGAGCCAGGGCAGTCCGAGACAGAGGAGGATGTCAAAGGTATTGGATCCTATAGAGTTGCTAATACCCATATTTCCATGTCCTAAGAACATATTTGAAGTATTAATAAGAACTCAAATAGAAATATAATCTATATTTCAATTTAATTTAATCCATAGAGGGTAGATTATTTATTACAGGTCTGGCCATTAATATACTTTCACTTCTTCAAATAATATTTAATAAATAAAACAGACCATTGTAATTAATCTTTAAAATATTTTTTTAATTAACATGAAGTCTGTAAAATATTTTTTATCAAAAACATTTTAAATAAAGACAACTCAATATAAAGAAATACTAGCAGATTTTATTAGTCGGTGTTATTTTATACCTTGATTAGTGACCAGAACGCTGGAGACGGCTTCTGGAAGACTTGTTCCAGCTGCTAGAATGGTCAGCCCTGTTATGCTGTCCGGAACGTTGAGAGTATCACCTGTAATTGATCTCTCTTTTATTATAAATGTACTTTTTGCTATTTAAGTAAAAACTGATTTTCGCGTGTCTTCATGCGTGACTTGACTTGGCAGCCAAAATACTAATTTGTTGTGAATTGATTGAATGAAAAAATCTACCTATGCTCGCAATGATCGAAAACTATTTACCTCAATTGAAAAATAATATTTTAATCAAATTATAGTTTATATGTAAGCTAATAAATTTACTGGTTATTAAAAATATATATTATAGTCTATGTGAAATAAAAAAATAAAAACGAAACTGAAAATAAAGGATACATTTATATACTTTAGGGTATATATAGGGTTATTTGGTATAGGTTTGAAACTAAATGGACCTATTAATAAATAATTAATATTGTTAAAATAAATAGAATACGAAAATCAGTATCAGACGAAAGATGTTACAATCATATCATATCATTTAAATCTGACATGTAACAATTTAATTGAAAAATACACAAGAACATACATTTTTTTTATTTTTATAAAAACATTCACTCATTCGGTTATTGTCATTTTATTAAAAGTGTTTTTGTGTAAGTAATTTTCGCATCGACTCGATTATGTTCCATTTAGCGATCTTCGTCACATAGGTGCTGATGTGCGCAGGCGCAGGGAAAATATAGGTCAGAATAATAAAGTGCGTATTACCGTTCACACTTTAACATGTAATGGCTTACAAGAATTGAAGCCGATTATATTAATAGGTGACAATACATTCGAACGTTTTTATGCGTTCAAAATTTCATTTCTTATTTTCGAAGAAATGGAATAACATATTTCACTCCCCATCAAAATTTTTGTTGTGTTAGTAAAATATTAAACTTGTAAAAATATATCAGTTACTAATTGACGGTGTACAAACAAAATACTAGATTGTCAGTTAATTCTAACTACCTATATATTACAAATGTTTACCGATACAATTAAATTTTGAAACTAATGTTTATGATATAACGGACGAAACTGCAAAATTATGAAAATTCTATCCACGAGTAGGCTTAATGGGGGTTTTAAGTGAATTCAATGTAATTTTTATTTTTCAAGGAATTTCCAAGAAATAAATATATGAGCCGTAAGTGAAAGTTAAAGTTAATAATATATACATATAATAATGTTTGAAAAAATGTAGATTTTTTTTTATAAAATTTTACTCTAACAAAATCATAGTGGGTCAGCAAATTACCATTTTGAATTAATTATTGAACATCTTACCAACAATTGTTATAATCCACGCCACCAAGTAAGACACTCCTCCTATCCAAGAAACACACATAATGAAGGTGAGAGGATAGAGGCGGGTGTGCTTACGGCAGTCCGGAATTGTCAACCACAGCATCAAGCTGATCGGCCACGTCAGCATCCAAAGGAACTTCTGCATGCCCGTCGTCTTTTCTCCTGGCCAGGACCAGAGGGAACTAAGACTTGTGTCTAAAATATGATAATATTGTTGTAATAAATATATTAGAATCTATCATTCTGATATGCCGTGAACAAAAACTCTTGAGATTTTATGATGAACAATATTTACCGGAATCGGTAGAATTATGACGTTTTGTAATTTCTATCCCATTCTCCAAGTCGTTGATGCGTTGGTTTACATGTATCATGGGCTGAGAGGTTTCTAGAGGACAGAATTTTTCTGAAACACAAGATAACATTTTAACAACATAAAACAATAATATTGCCTTTCTTGTAATAAATAGAAATATTGGATACTCTCTATTTATTACAAGAAACGCAATATTATTTTTTTAGTTAATGTTCATGTAGCAACAAACTTGCTATCTTTTCTTACCTTTGGGTATAAGTGGACTAATTTCAGTATATTTCTTCGATTTTTTATTGAAATAACAGCAACCGCTCCTGGCGAAGGATCCGAGACTACCATTGTAAACCATTGCTATGTAAAGAAGAAAGTTACATTCATTAAGCTTACTGCTAAGGTCTCCTTAGCAGTCTCCTTAACTACAATATTGTAGCCTGCCTTGTTATAAATAGATTGAAGAATACATTCAAACTATTGTTGAACTGAATAAACAATTCATTTAGAATCTAGATCTAGAATCTAGAAAAATTAATTTCATCTAGATTTCTCTTTGTTTAACCATTTGCAAGACTTAAGTCAAATTTAGCACTAACCATATTTTTATCTTTAAGCATTTATAATTGAAACATTTTACCAACTTCATATTATATCATATATGTATCATGCATATCAGTTATCGTTTCTTTTGTATATACAAGTCATCCAAGAGCAAACTAAAGTTAAACTTAAGACCGATTAGAGGCCCTTTGATTTATTTTGAAAAAAATATAACTAAAACATATTCATTTAGGTATTTAAAATAATCTGCGTTTAGAACGATTTCTATCCAACCATTGTATGATTACTAAGGTTGTTCAATTGTTAAGAAAATTGATTTACCATTCAAAATTTCATATAAATTGAATAAAATATTTTATATTTGACTAGATACCACCTAAAAGTTCATATGAATTTTAAAGTCATAAGATAACAAGTTCAATAAGTAAAGTAAAACTATTAAATCCATTATTATTAAGAAAGAAATAAAATCAATGAACATGCTATAATATAAATTACATAACGTTTTTAGGTTTAGTAATATATATTTAGTGTAAGTGATCTATAATTAGTAGTTTATATTTAGTGTAAGTGATCTATAAGAATCCAGTAAACTTAAGTATAAATTATTTAGGATGAAAAATAACTACGGCGGAATTCTTAAATGTTTTCTTTGAAGGACCTTTCCTAGCTGTTGAAGCGTAGAACGTTATTGTCAGATGTGATCAAATTTACGGAGACCAAAAATGAAACGGATGTAACTGTTTAAGAAACGATCCAATTTGTCTAAATTGGCTTCAGAGATGTTAGAGTAGCATACATCAGCATAGTCCATGAGTGTGAAGATTACAGATTTCACTAATAGAGTTCGGTTCTAATGAGTATTATTTTATCTTGTGTCGATAAAGTGAATGAATGTGTGTTGTTTTTCACACACTTCAACTATTCTTGTGTATATTGTGGTTCTCCCAGTTCCAATCCACAGTGAAGGGCAAGACATAATTCTTATACATTATATTAAACTGAAGAGATTCAATACTAGGTTGTTCTAGAAGACAAATTAACTAAATTGCCTGAGTACTATTGCTTAAGAACTTAGGATCCACACCTGTTCTAAGTATCCTAATGGGATGACATTTACAGATCAATAGAAAACCTTTTCCGCAAACCGTTGAATGAAAATTGGTTTCTTCGCTTTGAAAAATCAACATATAATTAAAAAAAATAAAAATATTGTATAAAATAAAATAGGCATAAGAACGTGTTGAGCCAGACAAAACTTAAAACTTACCAAGTATGTAAAATGTGTACATAAGCACCAGGAGTAGCGCCTCGTACCAGAACACCTTATCGTCAAGCAGCGTCAGTATCAAGGCTACCACCGCCACAGCGTACATCATACAGTCCCGTGATACTGACCACCAGTCCAGATCAATTACCTATGTAGTTGAAAAAGTAATCTTTAATAAATAAAAACGAATACCATTTAGTATTTATTTGGTGTGAGAATTTATGTTCTAATTGTAAATATTTTTTGAATGAAAAATATTTAAAAAGAATGTGTTGCGTTTTAATATTTTTTTTTGACTAAATTAAAACATTTTACACATCTATTACAATATGTAGTTTGTTTATTTGTGTAGTTTTATATCATAGAATATTAAATTGAACTCAGTTAACTAAGGATCGTGATCCATGTAGACCATATTCGCGTTTTCAGATGAGGATTAAAATCATATTTTATTGAAATTATTTCATATTATAACTAATCTGAATTTCCTAATTGCAAACTTTTGAATTTCCATAAACTCATTATATCTATGATTTCTAAGAAGGAAAATAGTTTTGTAATTCTGATTTTACGTTGATATTTGATGATTTTATTAATCAAGAGTGCTCTCTTTATAAAAGATAAATATAAATTACCCTGCCAGCAACCAAAGCACAGCAAGCCGGCACAGCGAGTACATTAAACACCGCAGAGCCAACTATAGCTCCAACACCTAAATCCCCTTCGGTAACAAACGTGCCAACACAGTTAATGAACAGCTCTGGACTAGAACTTGCCGCTGCCATGAATGTTGCGCCGGCCACATCTGATGCCATGTCCAAACCTGACCAAAGGAGACGACAATTTCAGTGCTATATGATTGTTGCAATAACTTATGAAATGAAACTTGTTTACACGCATATTGAATAAATTAAATATTGAACATATAAACCGATTTTTATGAAATTCTATGTGTATGTTCAAGGCAACTTGAGAATGGTTTGGATTGTTTGAAAATATCTATAAACATGTATAGCCATGTTCAGCTTTTTTAAATGTATATAAATATGAAATGAAAAAAAAACCGATACGGGCGGGGATTCGATCCCGCGACCTCTGGTCGACGGTTTCCCAGAATCGCGGGTTCGAATCTCTGTTTATTTTTTATTCTATATTTTTATAAATGGTTTAGATTCATAATTTGGTCCACTGAATGTTTTTTTTAAATTATATTTTTAGGTCTGAGTAGTTGGTGATTTTGGAATGTTTAACATTGGTTCATGTTTAGGTTAAGAAATAAAAAAAGTTATGTCAGTTTATATGAATCACGCAAATCTTCATCTATATAATATGTATTAAATCTGTAGAGGTGTAATCTCTATACATTGAAAATATTACAAAATAAATAGCCAGGATGTGAAGGGATAACTAAGAAATTTATCTATATACATACAGTAAAACTGTAACTGGTCGCTGTCTGTACATAGAAAATATTTTCTAAATCTCTTAATGGGGGCCTTTATATAAGCAAGAGAACCCAAAACAATGCTTTTTTTTATTCGTCTGCACGATAGTCTCAGAAACGTATTAAACGGTTTAGATGCATTTTTCGGGAATATGTTGTAATGAGCATCACTAAAAATATTATATTTATTAACAATCTGGTAACAAATAAAGAAGTTAATAATCTCTTATTTTCGTACCATTGCAACTTACCTGCGATTAAATATAAAAAAATATACTAGAAATACTCCTACAGATATGCAAAAACTACTAAACTAAACTTTGAAGGTTTATAGTTTTAGGTATGTGTGTGTGTGTTTATAGTATATACAAAGGGTACGTTTTATCGATGTCGAAATCTACGCGTACGAAGTCGCAGGCACAGCTAGTATTAAATAATATTCTATTTTAATTACTAGCTGTGCCTGCGACTTCGTACGCGTAGATTTCGATTTCGATAAAACGTACCCTTCTTACTTAACAATGCATGTAAATACTATAAACCTTCAAACTGGTAAGCAGCAATGGTACGACCATAAGAGATTATTAACTTCTTTATTTTTTAACCGATTGTTAAAAAAAAACAAAATGTAAAGTGAATCCCATGACAATGTATTCCCGAAAACTGCATCCAAATCTATTATCATGCACCAACATACAGACATACAGACGAATAGACAATATGAAGAAAGATTGTTTTGGGTCCCTTACTTATTTTAAGGTCCCCATGTATGAATTTTTGAAAACATATATTTTTCGTGTTGTACGCACAACTAAAAGACAAACAGATAAACAGACAAAGATTTTAAAAATGCTGAAAATGGATTCTATTAGTTATTACTTCACATGCTGGTATATTTTTTTAAATATTTTCAATGTATAAAGACTACTCCTCTACAGATTTATTACATGTATAGAATAAGATTTGCATGGTACCTATTACGTGAATAACATAAATTGACATAACTTTTTAATTTCTTAACCGATTTAGATGAAATAAAAACAACTAAATGTTAAGTGAATACTGTAATAATATATTTCTGAAAATCGCATTCAAATTGGTTAAGCCGATTCTTAGATTAGTGTGCACAAACATACAGACATAAAGACAAACAGACATACTGAAAAACCTTTGTTTTGGGTTCTCTTCTTTTGGTTTTCTTGCTCTTATAAAAGCCCCATATGATGTTTTTTTTAAATATGTTCCTTGTACAGAACCTGAGCAGTGACATTTTTATTTTAAGTTTGAGTTTTGAAGTGTGTATAAAAAACTATACATTTTCCGATTTTAGTGCGGAATCGAAGTGAGTATATTTCTTATACATTTTTTATCAAATATAGTACAAAAACATATTCACACGCTATCGATTGATCGAATTATGATAAATGTACATGTAATGACGTTAGATATTGTAATAACTTTTTAATAATATTTTTTATCGAAACGTTCTAAATTGTTATAGCTTATATATATATAAAAAAGTTTGAAATTTTCAAATTAAAGACGCGTGTGCTGGACAACGTCTGTCGGGTCCGCTGGTACTACTACAAATAAAATCAGAGATCATTTGTTTACCACGTCTAAAATGTTTCGAGGTAAAATATTTGTCATATTCAAAATAATTTTAACCCTTTTTCTATCTTAAATAACTTTATAGAAAAATATAATTTTGTAAATATATAACTAATAAAACTGTTAAATTAATTAAAAACTATTCTTTTTAAAAAGCTTTTTAATATTAGACTTTTTTTGAATGGTGTTTCCTAACGAAAATGTCCAGTGCCCCATGGTGAGCCAGTCAGTTATCCTAAGCACCTGTCCTAAGTATTTTCGAGATCTTATTATTTTATCTTGACATCGCCTCTCAGAATCTGATTTTGTCAATCATATTTGTACATTATTATAATTAATTCATAAAAGAAGTACAGCAGCAATTGAATCGGTGATAGCTTTTTAATCTGGAAAAAGTGGTCTTGAACTGTAATTGAACTTGATTGGAAAAGTGGTATTGAAAAGAATTCATAAGCTTGAAGATTCAATGGACGGTCACTGTCCTGCACTACGTCTACTGTCATTACCATTCATCCTACATATAACTTCACTGATTGATTCTTATTATTGGTTTAATGTAGTATCCATTGTAAACGTTTTATATCTTATAAAGCATTGGCACGAAGTAGTTTTCGAACAAGTGTTTTAGTCATTTTTTATTATTATTGGTGTTATAAAATTTTGGTACTAGATTTAGATCTAATCAGATCTAAATTATGTTTTTATATATAAACATTCTACAAATAAATTTAACGAAGTAATGTTATTTTTTTGTGGGTCTATGAGAGATTAAAATATGAATGTTCCCTCGGGAGACTACAGTTTCCTAAGATAAAGCTATTCTATAGCAGCAGTTGTCACAAACTGTTTTCTGATGATCTACACAATACTATATATTTTTTTACATAAACACTTAACTTTTCTTACATTTACTATGTCACTAATATAATTATGATATATAATAAATATATAAACGCCTACACTCAGATTCAAGGTCTGAATCAAAACTTTGTATTGTAGTGTTTTTTACCAAAATAGATTTGGGGTTTTAGTTGTGTACTATTTTTATTTTTTGTATTATTTGAATACTTACCTGTTCCGAACCTCTTCGACCCTCTCAAATCAATTTAATTAAAAATTAAAATATTTACAAGGTCGTTACAATTCTTTTTAATGTTTTTATTCATATAGAAGTTCATTATTTATTTCATTTGTTTGATGATATTGTCTTAATCATTATTTGTGGGTTATAAAAGTAATCGGGCTTAATATTATATTGCACTTTTATATCATTTTTATCTATTTTCTAGACTTACGTTCGCATATTATCTCGATCGCAGGCACGAAGTATTGTTCGCAGACGGTACCGAGCAACAGGAAACAGTACACAGCCAACACGCAATGAATTAGAATATATCCCTGGGAAATTATATGCAGGTTTTAAAAACAATGGAACATACAAACAGAAAGCATGTTAATATGTATAATAGTCAAATTAAAATTTTATTTATACTAAAAAGTTTGCACCTATAAAATATGCAAATAGATGCATATGCATATTCATTTTAAAACACATTGAATCATTTCTTGTTATACTTTTGTTTGATAATTTAAATTCAAAAGTACTTTTTATTATATTGACTTTCAGTAACTTACTAAAAAAACTAGTAATTAAAAAAACTGAAAAAAAAATACAATATTATAATATATAAAATGTTAATATTTCGCAAAGTGTATTAATAAAAGCATAAAAGTAATATCCTGTAATGAATATTAAGTAGCTTTAAATGTTTTTATTAAACCAAAATTATTTAAACAATTCCTAAATTGGCAGCCGCATGGTATAATAATAAATTGTATGCAAATAACATAAATTAATAAGATATAGTGTAAATTGCATTAAATTGCAGAGTGTTGCAACCACTCACATGCTGTCTTTGAAATCTGGTGAAGCCGTCTCTTGGGAACTCAAGTATCGCTGCTGGAGTGCAGTTACCTTCCTTTTCAATTACAGCTAGAAGGTGTCGTGATGAAAATGCGAGGTCTTCTTTACCTGAAAAAAGAATGCAACATGAAAATAATTGTAAAAAATATTTATCTCAAAAACTGTAAATGACTCTACCTGTACTGATATCGTTGTTGATTTCGACATTCTCTATGTTGTTTTTGTAAAGAAAATAAATTGATGGTATACCAAAAAAAAGTATCACTCTGATAACAAAAGACACTCTGTATTTACACTCGCTAGTCCTTATCAACATGTTGCTGGCCATTAAAAAATTAAAAAAAACCTTATTGGAGATTTAAAAAAAACAAATAATAAAACTTTTTGAATTTAAGTTTTTGTCAAATAAAGAATTCAAATAATTCGCCGTATATGCAATTCAATGTCATTGGCAATTAATATAATAACTAGAGGAGTTGAAGAAGACGAGTATTTCGGAAGAAAATTCAAAGAGAACTATATTTTACAAACAGGACAAGAAACTGTTTATCAATAAGGTGTATCGATTAGGAGTAGTTTATCGAAGTTATCAGTTGTTTGGTAAATAAAACAAAATCTCAGGTAGGTGATATCTTATGGGTATATTCCGTTTGATATTAATACGTTTTCGAAATACACATATGAGGCAACGTGGATTAGTGATATCGTAGAAACGTTGAAATAAATATAAACAACCAAATAAATGTTTGACACTATTTGAACAGACAGATAGATAGACTAACAATTTACGATGTTATAAAATTATTATTAACTATTATTAGATTTATATATATCAATAGAAGTTTCGAATATTAAGTATAAAGTTATAAGTGATGTTGATGCAAAGTTAATTTTTTAACATAGCAAAGTTGCAAAGTTAACATTTCAAAAAAAATTATTTTTATCTTTGTAAAAACGTAAGTTTAGTATTATTTTTAATGATCTAAGAATCGATACAATAACATTTAATTGAAAATTAAATTAAATATGTATGTTAAATTAAATTAAATTGCGAACGGGCTTAATTTCAAATAAGTTGTAAGAAAATTAATACCATTTTAAAATGTATATATATATTTAATCATATGTACATTTAATTTCAGATTTACTGATTTTCATAGAAGTAACAGGCAGGTGCACTTTGAAAACGTATTTCCACTTCCTATCAAGAAGAATTTAGTCAAGCATTAAATTAGTTTGAATAAAATAAAAATAACCAAAAGTAAAATATCGAAATATACGATTCAGAATTTGAAAATAGTAATAGAGATGCAATACATATTTTTAATCCTCCCAGAAGTGGAATTTTAAACACCTCACCTGCATACTAAAACTCAAAAATTTTACTCCCTTCCAGATCTCCTA
Organism: Napeogenes inachia; assembly: GCA_959347355.1. Classification (NCBI taxonomy): domain Eukaryota; kingdom Metazoa; phylum Arthropoda; class Insecta; order Lepidoptera; family Nymphalidae; genus Napeogenes; species Napeogenes inachia. Next base: position 11,670,854 of record OY365800.1, on the reverse strand, counting down.
TTAAGCAATTAAGTGATACTTATTTTCATTAATACCCTCATATACAGATAGCATATAAATTACTCGTGCCAAACTTTTATTATTATTCTTTGATAAATAAAAATCCTTGGTGGCTCGTGTTAATAAAACTCATCTAGTACGTTAGTAACTACGCAGTAGTAGTACGCAGTTCCATTATAATCCATTATCTATTTGTTATAAAACTTATAACCAATTCAAGGTTTAACTTCGGCAATGTTATCTTGTAAAAACATTCCAATAAAACTTTAGTTAATCAAGAGATTAAGGACCACAAGTAGGTAAAATTCCACTGAACTGAATTCCACTTGAAATTGTTTTAGACCTGGCTCACACGTGCCAAGATAATATTTATTATCGATTTCGTGTTAATTGCTATAAAAATATAATCTAAGATGGGCTTATATCATTTTAATACATCGTGTCTATCGCTACTTTTCATTTCATTAGATTTTTTTTCATCATCATTCTCATGTAGCGTTATTATTTCAGGAAGATAATTAAACTAAGGTATAAAAACTAAAACGTTTTTGTGCCTCACTTCTTACTTACGGACGAACACTACTATATTCTTATGTGAAAAAGTTACTTTAAATATATTTTAATTCTTACATATCAATTTATTCGTATATTTTCCACCAAGCCACGTCAGTTATCAGAAACTGTTGATTAAAAAAAAAACATGTTTAAAACAAATTTATTTTGAAGTATTTGGGAGGTAAGAGAAGGTTAAAATGGACGATAAAGGTAATCTCTAATCAAATTAAATTTATTTAATAAGATAACTTGAATTTAAAGTTACGTAACATGTTCAAACACATTCACATATCTAATTTTAGGGCTACCAGGTGTGCATAACATTTTCGATTAAAGTGACCTGCTGGGATTTATATAACATGTGGATAGTAATTTTCCTAGTAATATTCTGTCAATATAGTAAGTAAATAACAATTAATATACACTATATCACAGAAAGTGCCAGGTTATATTGTTAAACTGGCTGGTGATGAAACTAGGTAAAGCGTCCCATTTAACACGTTCACTGGATATAACTTACAAATGAACAGAATATTCCAATATTCCTGGTAACAGAAGTAGTAATATTAAAAAAAGTAATAAAAACTAACGCCAAAAATCTTTTGTTTATTTTATTGATAAAATAATTCAAAGTAAACAGTAAAGTATCAAAATACAAATTCATTATTTTTTTATCGTTCAAAAGGTTAATTATAGAAATTATATTTAGTAATTTGTATCTAGGTTTTTGTGATGAATTTGAACCATTATATATATTCCATACCTTCTACAGCACTTAAATAGTTTTTTTTTATGTTTAGATCCAAGCTGAAACAAAAAGAAACGGTCAAAGCGAAACCTGTCTATTGAATTGGTGAACTCAAGTGATGTTGGAGTTATTAAATATATATAGAATCCCTATTTGTCATGTCATACCTTGGGACAACTTGAATATTTTTTTTATCCTTGATGATTATGACGAACATTGATAAGATAAATACTTATAAATAGAAAAAATGTTTGATTAAAAAATATATAATTTGCTTTTACCAATACAAGTGCTGTGTATATGTTATAAATTAATATGAAATCCTACTACGTAATTGTTTTCTAATATCTTAGACTAGGCTTTAGTGTAAACCTAGCTTAATACTCGACTCCCAATAATACTAAGTGCGTCGTAGCAACGGATAAACCATCTGGTTTTTGTATTGTACATTAATAAATGACAATGGGACCACAATGTTCTAACACTTAATTATGAAAAAGAAAAGGATTTTAGTAAATTTGGTTCAAAAAAATGATTATAACATGCCAAGAGTTAATTTTTATTTTACTTGTAATATTAACATTCAAAATGTTTAATTTAAAACAAATAAATGTATTATGTTATATAAATGTACATATATGTAATAAATCTTTTTCATCTCGCTATTTAATCGTGCCAGTGGGTGATTTTACTTGAACACAAGAACTAATAACAATAACACAATATTTACGAAGATATGAGCATACAAAACAAATATACACACAGATATTATATGAAGTGTTGCACTGTCGTTAGCAGTTTTAATAAACATTTGAAACAATCGTAGTATGCAATGGCAGGTCTTAGAAAAGACCGAAATATATTTTTATATTTCAACCCATAAAATATTATAGAGTTTTATATATACATGTTAATTACCTATATCTATGGAATTAAGAAGTATGAAACTTTATTTGTTCTCTTTGCGAAATTACGTGTCCTTTTATCACCTTGAGTCACAGACCAACAGTACTTCACGTACTTCAATATCATGCAATTAAAATTAATTGTCTGGTCGCGTGGCGAGGAAGAGGCGCGTTGGAGGAAGAGCATCAAATGAACTCTTAACCGACGGATTAGTAAAATCACGGCCGGTGTCCATGTCAAAGATCAAGTTACCCATGCTGGTGGCTCCTTTATTAGTTTTAAGAGTGCCGCTGCTAATTCACCGTCATCTATTCTATGTTTCATATTTTTGTTACAATCATCTAAAGAATAATCACATACGAGTATATTTAATAATGCGTCTTAGAGCTTCTAAGTAATCAATAAGAAATATGATTTTATGATTGACATCAACAAATACCTTCGAGCAGTCATTTTATTTTGTACCTTGTCTGATCGTTTTATTATACAACTGTTACTTTTATTCAAGTTCTTAAGCAATTCAAAACAGTTCATACAATATACAAAGTATACAATTCCGTTAACTGATCCAATTAATTCAATAGGTAAAATAAAGTAGCAATCAATGACAATTCTTATAGTAGGTGCGCTGAGGCAGGGTCCGTGTGCGGAGTCACTCCAGCACTGCGGTCGAGCGCGCCCGACGTACGTGTATTGTATAAAAATAAATAATTGGCTCCTGTATTCTTCTTTTGACGAGCTCTCCGCCATATCCCATTATGTGCCGCCGAGCGCTGGCCGCGGCATTTGGACGCCACTGACGACGCTTTCGGTCGTATCCTCGCTATCCCTCCGCCATCGAGATGAATGCCTCCGAACGAGGTACGTTTACTTTATGTCGTGGATACTCGTCCCCAGCCGGGGCTGTGAAGTGTACACCGCACCCACAAGGTTATACAAAGAAACAGGTCGGAAGTGCGTCCAATCCTGTGAATGGCTAGGTCACACTATTGCGATGCTAATGGGCAGGGAGAAGATTATATCAGCGGTCCGAGTGCCTGTTATTCAAAGTGAATGTAGTGTGTGGCGACCGTGAGGCCAGCTCACGGCCAGTAAGTATGGAAGAGTGAAGAAGCGTCATGGCTAACAATGCTACAGGTATGTGCGGTTTCTAATTATCAATCTTCGATAGATGTAGCCCAGTTATGATAAGGAATTGTTAAACGAAGTTAAGGTATGTTGTTCCTCATAAATTTAAAAATCACGGGTGTGGCTTTTGCTGGACAATAGCTGAATTAGTGCCGATTATGGCACAACGGGTTAATGTTTGTTACATAGCCCCTCCCTCCCACCACTAAAGTTGACACAAAGAATATAATAAAGTTTCATATAAGTTATGTCACGTGTATATTTTTGGTACCCTAAAAGTGACGAGTGACATTGTTACCTGTTGGGTATTTTTAGCTTGACAAATTGCTGTTCGAATAAGAGCTGTCCAATTTGTGTCTTCACATTCGTTTAATATGGACTCATAAAGCTAGGAGAATGATTGTGAAGTTCATACTAATTTAAATGTTATTCAATGGCAACTGAATATTAAGATAATAATTTTTCGGCGCATTTTTAAATGTTTTATTATAAAAAATTGTTTATATCTTAATAACATTATTTTCTAAACTTTTACATACATTCACAACTTTATTTGTCAGTTATTCTTTTTAAAGTAAAAGTATATCGGCTGTAGGTAAGTTTAAAAGTATTAAGTTTAAATACATACTAACCATTCTTAACAACATTGGATTATGAAATTAGCTGATCATTATATTGAGCTTAGGGTCACAATGTTGGGTCATATCAATAAATAATTTGCTGATGCGTATAGTCTCACCAAAAAAAACTAGAAAATGAATATTATGATATTCTAACACCTAAGGCCTAACTTCAAATTTAATTGTTTATCTTTATATATATATTTTGTTTGTCTTTGATAATTGAGATTTAATCTGCTTTCAATAATTGTTATTGTGTGATCTGTGGGCAGCTCTGGTCATATATATTTTATACTATAAATTGCCGCGGCACCGTGCCTAAAGTTAGAAGAAGGGGAGGCGAAGATCGCCACCTCATCCGGCTACCAATTGATAAATTGTTAGGGCTGTCGGGCTCAGGTTTTCTTATAATGTTTTTAATTAATTATCTTAAGGGTTATCTTCTGGTTATACGTACTAAATTTATTTGTTAAGCTGGCACATGGTCAATATTTTTTTTTATGTCATGAATTATTTTTAAACAAAACATATTTAACTTTTATGGTAAAAGAGAAAAAGATATGTAACTCCAAAAGCATTCATGTTGCGAAATATGTATTGATTATATTTATGAATATGTATCTAATTGTTATAAAATAATTATCTCTACATTTTAAACCGACTTGAAAGTTGAAGGTGATCCACAATATCGATAAATATTAATTAATTTGATAAAAATTAAATAATGTTTATTGGATTATAATAAATATTATTACGACAAGACATATATACATTTAAAATTAAAGGTTTTTAGTTTTGGTACGATTTATATTTAATGTTATGTTAGATAATGAAAACCTTAGATTTATGACTGCCCTTTAACTAAAATAAAACATATAAGAATGTTATGTTCGTTCTGTCACATGTATCAAATCTTATGGAATTAAAATAGGTCACAAAATATCCCCTACAATGGTTTAGCCATTAAGATTTCATGAAAATAGCAGCCAATAGAGAGAACCTAATATTAAAGACGACTTAATGCGGACTTCCTGTCTTCTTTCATCTGTCAATTTCCTCCGCGATGCAGTCGATGATATCTCAACGATGTCAAGCACGCACCGTTTGACATTATGTCGAAACATAAGGGTAGCGACACACGGTACTCGTTATGTCAAAATTATTCTTAGCTACAGAATGAAATCAAATATTATACAACGATACTAATGATTATTTACTTGTCTTTTCAAGCAAAACATTATGAATATATATATTTTTTGTCAGTTGTAAAACGAAATGACACGAAAATAGGATAAACGAAGCTTTATGTGTTCAGAAGACGTTATTTTCTAAAACCAGTTAATGCGGTTAAGTTGTCGTTCGTTTAAGACAATTTGCCTGTTGACTTTGCTATTCGTCGGAGCGTTTTAGTGAGGAAGTCACATTGTTTGTTTGTCATCAACGATGCGTTCCTTTAACAGTACGTATACTTGTCTTTATCAATACATCCTTTAAATACTGCCTTATTTTTACAATATCTATGACATAATATCAACTTTCTTATAAATTATTAAGTTATACTTCATGATAACAAACAAAATAATTGGATGAAATTATTATTAGGACATCCAATTTTTAAATATAATATAGTAAAAAGATGTTTATGTTTTTTTTGATGACAAGACTATAAAATTGTAAAAATCATATATGAAACCTCGTGTAGATGTCAGGGAAGTGTACATATTTTTTTACAAGTGCAAATGTACTTATAAAACTCTTCATTTTATATAAGACAACGTAGTTTAAAACATATCTATGATCAAATGTTTAACAACTCACCCGAAATCCCTTACATTCCTGCAAATTTTGACCATACAATTACAAATATTAAGAAATTATATAAACTATCAACAAACGAAGAAACTATCATCCCTTGATAATAAACTCTTTTTATATACAAAAACGGCTGACATGCGATTCGTAACGCTTCATTATGTTTATAATTTTTATTTATTAACTATGTATTTAGTAATTCCTTAAATGTCAAAAAGAAATCTAAAACATAGTATAATAAATAATGAAAACATATAATTTTTTTTTTCGTCATACATTGGCATGTAAATGTATGGTTTTTTATTGTACATATAATGAAACAAATACTGTTTGTTACGCTTCGTCTAATTAGCTGTATCTTTTTGAACTTCCTTTTACATGAACCACTTCCTGAACCAAGCGGCAAAACTTTGAGCACAAAATGATTAAAATTATGAAAACAATGAATATTTATAGAAGTATCGAAACACAATGAATATGTTGAAAGGATTATAATCTCTAAAATAAATTCATATAACTATTTCAATAATTGTGATTTATGATATTTAATATTGAAACGCACTAATATTGTAATATTGTATAGTTTAGTAAGATATCTCTAAATTGTCTAAATCTTATTCTCATACTGAAACAAACTACAGGTAAATTACTTAATTATTGGCTCTTCTTGCAGAAAAATTAATGTGCAGTATTTAATGTGTTCTGGAACTTAATTGGTTGAATTTAGGTCATTTAATAGGTGAGGTAAGGTGGCAGGTATTTCATTTGGTTAATTATATTTCTAAAGAAAAACCCATTATCTAACTCAGGTTTGACCGCTTTCTCATAAGTAGGTGTTGATAAATATTGACTTTTGATGATGATGATGATCATTACGAAGTCACGGTGGAGGTTTTTTTTCAAGAGTTGTGGATTTTATTTCTATACGGCATCAAAGCTCCAAAGCAACAAAAAATCGAGACAAACGAGTTCTCTATACCGTGGAGTAGTAATAAATTTCCAAAGAAAATATATGAAAATATTCTCAAAGATGTCTGGAAGATTATATCATACATGACATCAGATAATTTGATACGCAGAGATATATATGTATTAAACAAAATAATAGGAATCTTATGAATTAATTATTATATACGTTTTACGACATGAAGTCACCGTCAAAGTCATATAATAGTTATTAATTTGAGTCCCAGTCTAGGCAAAAAACATTTATTGATTTTAATACTAGGTATATCCATTGTGTGATAATCCTATTATTTAAAAGATTTCCTTATGATTAACACTCAATTCTTGTACCTACATCTTGAATGTTATTATGGTTGATTGGTACATACAATTTCATTGAATGTAAAAAATCATTTAATCTGAACAAATAATACTCATAATATGTAGAGTTTGCTCGTTAATAAGTTGCCACTTTTTACATATCTTTTAAATTTAAGGACATATCTACAGATTTCTAAAAACATAAATATATTACGTCTGACTTGACCTATTTAGGTGATGTTCATTATATTATAAAGAATTTGTCTGCGGCTTAGTATTTTAAAACATGTATAATAAAAATAATATATTTCATGACGTCAATGAATACTACTTTGATGACATTTAAAACATTTACCCGAAAAATAAATGATTCCCAAATATGTACAAAGTCGGTATGTAAGTTTGATTTCTTCATACATAAAACTTTTTTAACTGCTTTCTTTTTAATAAAACATAGATAAATTTCAATAAATACAACTTTGAAAATTTCATTTACGTTCTATAAAAAAAATATTACAAAAAAATTAACTAAAATTGCGTTTTGTAGTTGTTGTTCGTTTGAAATTTGATCGTAAGACTCGAAAATAATAATAATAAATGTTATTAAGAATATATATTTTTGTTATTATTCGTTCATAAAACATTTATCGTTTCAGCTATAATTTTATTTTATTAGATTTAAGAAATGAATTATTTCTACGTTAAAAATCTAAATTACTTCGCGTGTTACAATTCAAGTTACGTAACTTACTAAAGATAAAATCGTAAATGCAGTAAATGTTATCTTAATCGATATCTAAAATTGAATTATACTACTAAATGTAAAAATACTTTTTATTCATATTTCAATAGTATCGTAAAATAAAGATACTACTGAAACAATTAAATTAAAATTAAAAAAACAATTAAATTAAATATAAAGCAATTAAATAAAATTTCTAATCTACATATGTATTCTTTAAAATGCAAAAGACATCGCATGGTTGAATTGAATACGATTTCAGTTCCTAGTTGTGATATTCAGTTTTTATGAATATGTAAAAGAAATGGTAATTGATGTAATCTAATCATATGCGCACACGCATGTTACGTGCGTCTATTGTACTGAACTCTATTTTTTTTCTAGTTTCTTTTCGTTCGTTCTTACACATGTGACAACGACATATTTATATAACATTAAAATTTTGGAATCGAGTTTCAAGGTTTACATAAATTACATTTCCTCTTATTTTAGTGTTATTATTTTAATTTTATTGTACTAAAAGTTCTTAATTCCATTAGAATTATAATATAGTCGTTCAGTTTGAATGAGTAGTACACAATAATAGTAGTAGTTATAATAATTTAACTTCATTTAAAATAGACACTTTTGTAAAAACGTATACAAAAAATGTTTACAAAATAAGTCAATGTGTACAAAATAACCTGAGAGTTGGAAGGATGGTTTGCATGGATGCTTGAACGGTTTTACGCAAAAAATATAGAGCAGATTGCGATGAAACTTCCAATTTATTATATCTCATACATAAGAACAATACACAGGTTCATCTATTAAATCCTTAGACTTACACAAGGATTATTATTAATAAGATTTTTCAGACACATAAATGTTCAAAGTTATTCCTAGTAATGGCAGAGTCGCTGGCAAAAGCTAGTAATACAACATAGATTATACTGAATCTGTTTTCCATGTACAGTAGATACTTGAAAAAGCAGATTGTTACTATTTTATTGATTCCAAACTGATCACGGTCACGGCTGGGTTAGCAACACAATCTGAACTTAATAAAGTCATTATAAACCATGATTACCTTCAAATATACTACTAAATATAATACATCACATGTATTATCCATAAAACAAATTACATGCTGATGAATTGCTTAGGCCTCTCCGTTTTAATTGCTGGTTTTGTAGTATATACGTCTTAAGTTAGTTCGTTTTGCTCAGTTTAATTTGGAATAAAGTGCCTGTAAATTGATATTAACTACTATATTTAAACTAGATGACTCATTTATTCTAATGGTTAGCAATAATAACCATTACGTTACAGACGGCTACCTCCGCAATTGCACGCCACCAGCCATCGACGACTTCCCCGCGGGAATTTTCACAGAGTTGCAGCGACAGCATGGAGCCATTGTTCTTCACGCATTTATCTCCATATATCTTTTCTTGGCACTTGCTGTTGTTTGTGAAAAGTTCTTCGTACCCGCCGTAGACAGGATATGTACTGGTGAGTTTGTTAGTTTGAAAGAATAAAATTTATTAAAAATACTAATATTTTAAGTCGGGTGAAACAAAATGATATGATTTTATGACGGTTTTGTTTCAGCATTAAATATGACAAATGATGTTGCTGGGGCGACATTCATGGCAGCCGCTACTTCAGCGCCAGAATTGTTTGTGAATGTGATTGGTACTTTTATCACTGAGGGTGATATCGGAGTCGGGACAATTGTTGGATCTGCAGTTTTCAACATTCTTGCAGTCGCTGCTTGTTGCGGAATAGGAGCTGGAATGGTATAGCCATAGATATACAAACAAAGAATCGTTGTTTATAAAAAAAACTGTCAAATTCAGTCAGTTGGTACTACTAACTGAAATCACAGCAGCTGATGATTATATCTCTGTTTTAGGTGGTACCTTTGGATTGGTGGCCATTAACAAGAGATTGTCTCGCTTACGGTATAACCGTTTCTATTTTGATTTGTATCATGCATGACGAATACGTGCAGTGGTATGAGGCCTTTTTCTTGGTCTTATTGTATGGAGTTTACATTTGCATAATGTACTACGATAAATCAATTCAAAATTTTGCCAAAGGTAAGTTTCAGTGTACATGTATTATACACTAAATATATATTTATATTGTAAATTTTTAAATATGTTATCTTATTACAGGTAGCTGGGTATGTGTTTCAAATATGTTAAAGAAAGACAATGAAAAGCAAGAACCTTTATCTCTTGAGAACGGTCAGTATTAATAAATTACGGTTTTAGTTAATTCTCTTGGTTTTCTATACATTTATGGATGTGCTTACAGAAAATAAAGAAACCAAAACAGCGTCCTCAATTAAGAATGAATTATCAATAGACCATCACCAACATAATGGTAATATCAAAAATGTAAATCTTTATTCAGATGCGAACGAAAAGAAAATTGTTGTAGATACTGATCCACAAGTAGAAATAGATAAAACTGATGATGCAAATGAAGAGCACAAAGTTTGTGATATGGAAATCGCAAGCCAAGAAGAAATTAACCGTGAATTAAATGTAGAAGAAGGAAATAAAGATACTTCAGATGAATATGTACATTCTTTATGGAAATGGCCATCTGGAAGAAGCAATCTCACAAAGGTACACAGAAGTTTTTATTTACACGTTTTAGATATTTACCTAACTTACTTCATCTTAATTCTATTTTCAGATTACATGGATAATTACATGGCCTATTCATCTCGTGTATTTCTTTACCATTCCGGATTGTGAAAAACCACGGTTTAAGAATTGGTTTCCTCTAACTTTTATGATGTGCATAGTGTGGATAGGATCACTATCTTATATTGTCGCGTGGATGATAACAATAATTGGTATATATCGAACATGTTATGTTTCAATCAAATGTTTCTGTATAATATTTTTAACTGTCTTGTAATCGCAGGTGACACCTTAATGATACCGGACTCTGTTATGGGAATAACATTTTTAGCAGCTGGTACATCAGTACCGGAAGCTGTTTCTAGTGTTATAGTTGCAAAACAAGGTAGTATACCCCTGTTTAAGATATACAAAATTTTATATTTGAAATTAATTGTTTTATATTGTGTTTTTCAGGACATGGTTCGATGGGTATCAGCAATTCGATAGGATCAAATACATTTGACATTCTTTTATGCCTTGGACTGCCATGGCTTATAAAGGCTTCTTTAACCCCAGCTGAGCCCGGCCATTATTGGGTTAGATAGATTTTAAAATTACCACTTATTCTTTTATTGCGAAATTATACAACAAATTGAATATATTGCGCGAGTGTGAAAATTAATTTTGCTAAGCGATTTGGGCCCATTGTTTGTTTATGAACAATCAACATTGATTAATATATAATGCTCCTTAACACACTTTTTTAAAATTATTTTTCTATCTGTAAGAATACTATAATCTGCACATTATTTATATATTATTAAAATGTGATTTTCATAATCAGACGATCTAATATTAATTATACAACTTAGTATGCTTGGCGTTGTAATTATTATTTTCGTGCTTTAACTTTTATCTGTTCATTAGGTGAAGATTAATTCGATGGGTCTTGAGTATTCTGCAATATCTCTGCTGTCGACTCTGCTGCTGCTTTATCTTACGTTTTGGTTCAACAAGTTCAAGTTAGACGCGGCCGTGGGTAGGGCTTGTCTGGCCATGTACGCCATGTTTTTAGTGCTAGCTACACTTATTGAGTTAAATGTTTTCTTCCCTGTAAATGTTCGCACTTGTAGGAGAAGCGAATTAAAATCTTAGGTAACAGAAATTGGTTCTTTTTAAGCAAAAGAGTACGTCAATAATCGAAGAAGCACCTGCTTCTTGTTCAATGCTTACAGACCAAATAATTGCTATTTAATTACTTTTTAGTACTGAAAAGTATAATATGTTTAGAATAGAATATTTTGATTTATAAAATAATTTTATATAAAGACAAATACATTAAGAAATAAATGTTAGTTTATCACAGAACGAAAATCTGTGAAAAAAAATATATATAATTAGTAGGTAACTGCTTTAGTTTTCTTTTCGAGAATATAATATTTATTATTGAGAATTCAAGTTGAAACAATAATCGAAATTCGTAACCAAAGAGGGTCCAATCTGTATAATTATGTTAATTTTGGTACTAATATTAATATAGAAGATCCCCGGATGTAGTAAGAATTGCCTAATTACCAATAACCACTTAATTTTATTATAAAGTGTTAACAAAATGTGTCAGTACATCATGGTACAGAATTATACCTAGAATTCTATTGTCTTTAAATATTTTTTGGTGTTAATTTAAGCGCTTGTTATCCGAATTGTAAAGCATTATAATTAATTTTATATTTAAATAGTTTGACGTAGATATTTACAAATTTGATTCAATCTATTTTCGTTACAATTGTAGACTTTGAGGTTAAATAGATTTCTAAGTAAAAAATAGTTGGTGCAAATAATTTGTAAATAATCTCATACGACGTATTGTATCAGCTGTTAAGAATTATAATATACATAGATTTTGATTTCCTGTGTTTCTTTTTAATATTTTACATATTTCTTGCTTATTAAATCGTAAACAATACCATAGAATCATCTTTATTTTTATTAATAGTGTTTTTCTTAAGATAGGCCTGTTAATGATCCAACGGTCCACCAAGTGGTAAGTGATGGTAGCGTTGACACTTTTGAGAAATAGAGAAGAATTAAGGAAGTTGGAAAAGTTGAGAAAAGGGTGGATGTTAGGGCTTTCGGCTCTCTGTCCTTCTCCGTACGAAGCAATCATTACTTCATTGACGGCCATTTTTTGTGAGAAGGTGGCATTACCCCGTAGGACCAACCTGTGTGAGCTACAAATGAGTCAGCTACAAAATTTTTTTTTAGTAGAATATTTTAAAAATCGTAATAAATACTAGTCTCCTAAACTACGAAGTATGAAAAGATGGTCTATTCTTCCTAAAAAAAATATGAAAAAGTGCCTAATAACCAAGTTTGAAATGGCATCACATTCAGATTATAACGAAGTTATTTCTTATTTAAATAAAAGATAATTCCATTATTTTAAACTATATATTTTCTGCGGATATGCCTGTGAATGAAAATACAAAATTTTCGTCGCGTTTAAGTAGTCGAGGTGAAGTAGTCAGGTGTTCTTGTCTCTGTCGTCAATCGAGGGACGTACCTGTTGGTGTCGCTGATAGTAATTTAAAAATAATAGATCTATCTTAAGAATGTATAGCTATCTTTGTAGAACATCGTCATCTATCTTATTCCTGTCATTAAAAAAAATGCACTATTATATATATAATGTATTTTAAAGGTTTATCTCTACATCTACTAAATCAGTAGAAAAGTGTACATTTTATAATTTAATCTAAAAGTAGAAAAGAAAAGAATAATAGAAAAAGTGTTTTTATTATTTTAGTCTGGCTGTTTGTATGTACAAATTGACCTGAAAGCTATTTTACTAGTTTTTAACGGTCTTTAATATATTAAGTTTTCCATTCCAAAGCTTTCCTGCTAAAATCGCTATTATAAATATGATAAATAAATGCTTTTAATAATATATGAATATGATATTTTATCGATTTATTTTATAATAAAAATGAATGAATTTGTTACGAGTAGTTGAACTATGAAGTTCAAGATCTAATTATTTTCCAAGGTCAACTGTACGTTGAATGCTCGCGGGGCCGCAATGCTGATAATCTATGTCCATGAACACAAAAGAATTTAAATGTCTTGTATAAATATTTTTTATAATTTATGTACCTCATTACAATTGAAAAGTCTGAATGTAATAATACACACTGTTATAAGCTGACTGATTTTTTAACTGATAAAAAATATGCGTAATAAAACTGAATGTCGGTGCGAAGTCAAATGCATCAACAAATTTAGAAAAAAAAAACTAATTGAATGATTAGTTTTAAAGAAGAATAACAGTTGAGTACTTCCAAAGGCAAAGTTACACTTTACTTCTTTATAATATTAGTTTAGGATAAGCAATTTTCGTTCGATTCGTCAATGTATTCCACATATCGGTGAGTTTTTTTCTGTTGTTTGATTGAAGATCTTTTTTTTTTTAATCTCGTGCTTTTACCAGCGGCTATACAGTACAGTATAATACAGTACAGTACAGTGGAGTACACTCTACTCTTCTTGCACAATTACCTACTTGTTCTTACAATATACATATTCTTATCAACCTAGCGATCTATTCTTTACTAAAGATAATTTATCCAGTAAGGCGGTGCTAATTTCTACTTAGCTATTTATCTTAGAGGCTCTGAGTACACCACATAACAATATAATATAATAAATGTTTATATCAAATAACAGTATAAGAACTAGTACCTAACTGAGTTAACGTTTAAGTAAGTAGTTGTACACTTACTTACCTAAACCTGAATCTGCAAGGTTTATACTTAAGTTTGTACTTCCTCTTGTTCAATTTCATCAACTTCATCTGACCGTACTCGTTAAAAAGTAAGTCATCACCGTCTTCACAAAATTATAAGAGAAAGGAAAGCCTTAAGATGATCTACTATATAACTTACCACAAAAAGTTGAGGAACTGTGAAGACGGGTACTGGGAGAAACTTATTCACCTACACAAATTAATAATGACGGAATGTCTCGTTTAAACAATCAGGACGATAGCCTTAACTGATGATACGAATTACAATGACTTATGAAGTAAAATTAATGGCATGATCAGTTTTAAAAGCCACGGTCGAATAACCAGAGGTTTACTGGATTATACATTTTTATCTAAGTATGAAGTAAATATGTTAAGAACTTTTTTCAGAAGTAAAGTGTTATCACTTTTCTGAGCTTTACAAATCTGGAGGTAATGAAAAATGAATGCTTCTCTGACCCACTTACTTTATCCTAAAAAGCCCGTGGGAGCATTAACATTTTGCGTTCGAAAATTCTTTGTATTGCTAAAAAGTTTGACTGATCTTGTGTCTTGGGATAAAGATAAAGTGTCAACAGGTTATCAGAACGAAATATTAAAAAAGTTATTTTCTTTAACATTCCTTATATAAATAGATTACCAAATTTTATAAGATTTTCATTATATGTATTGTAATATTCACATGTCTTTCTAATCAAATTGTATATCTCAAATTATTGTTTTCATCTTATTTAATAAAAGTTATAATGTAAAATATAAATGCAATTATACTCGACTTAGACTCATTAAAAAAACATTTATTTAAATGTGCAATCGTGAAAATCTAAGCAAATACGAGAAATGAATTCAATTCAAAATGAAGTTCGAAGGCTTAAAGTGAGTGAAATGAAGGGATTGTATTGTATATTCATTATTATTATCTTGTATATCGACGAGAAGCATTGAGCTTCAACTCTTGATTTATTATACACGACAATCTTAGTGGGTTTTTTTTTCTTTCACCTTGCTATATTTTTTGATTCCTCATGGGGTTTTTGCAATTTGTTATTCTAACCCTACCTGATTTGTTAGGATAATAGAGGAAATGTTAGTATATTTTCGACAGTACGATATGAAAACGTAACAGATACTACTTTTAAAAGACTTAACAAGGCCAACGGCATATTTTTCCTATATAAAAGGCAAACGCTGCAATATTTTAGTGCATTCATTTCTTTAACACCCTCTTCCAATTCAAATTCAATAATTACCAGAAAATATTTGAGCTAACGGTGAATCGATCGTAGCTTAAGCGTTAAGAAAATATACACCTACAATATGGTAATGGTAATAAAAAAGAGTAACAATCTTAGACATTTAATAACTCTTGACAGTTCATTTATTATCTACTTGGAATCTTAATATGACTGAAACATAATCTTAGTAAATAAAATTGTTGTTGCTGTTTCTGCGAGGTAATAGATTGACCTCGCCACTGGTTTCGTCCTTCTGAAACAGAGTGCATTGAGTTAAGAATGAGTTAGAACGAAAAGAAGATAATTTATTTATTTATTTATTTCTATCTTTTCCACTTTGAATCCACACAAGATATCACTTGTGTACGTCAAGTGTTAGCAGGGCTTATTTTGACACCATACTTATCGAAATACGCTCTTCTGTAAAGACACTCCCGAGCTTAAAATTAAAGTTACGAGGGTTCCAAGCGCGCCCCGGTATAAGATCCACACAGCAAACACAGCAGGGTTTTTCTTTTATTGTGATCACTATTTCACAAATGTCAATATTAAGCAAGTAATTAAGAAACTAGAACCAACGCAGTCATAATCCCAATTTTAATAATATATTTTTAAACAATTTACGTGGACTCCTATTAGGGATCGCTCTAACAGCCCTCTTCTGCAGTATAAATATAATATTACAAGACATGATACTCTGAAAATAACTAAAGTCAACTAATCTAGCGGTCTAGTCAACTAGTCAACCTGAGTATTCCTTGAACAGCGAATGCGGCAGAACCAAGTTTCTTCCATAAATCACAATTATGAGGGCCCACCTCATTGTAATTTTGCATCTAAGGTATATTGCATATACTCAAAAAACATTAGAAGTAATCAAAATTAAATTCAATTCAATCATTTATTTGTACATTGGGTTTGACATTTTAACCGTTTGGTAGAGTGAATTTTATATCGTTTAGTTCTTTTTTTTTTGGAGTATGGAATTTTAATGGAATAATGTTAGTCTTTTTTGTTTTTGACATATCGTGAGACTTGAATAAGATGTACGATACCAGTATACGGTTTTTTTGGGTATCATCAATATATAGAATAAATATATGTCAATAGGTGCACGTTCTGTAAACACACTACAATAATTCCATTTTAAACTTCAAACCACTTTTAAACTTCAAACCACAGTAAACCAGTTATATCCTACATAATATGCATTGATACAATTTATAATGACATGAGGGTTACCGCGAAAACAGCGCCGGACCGTAAGTGGTTCAATTCTCTAGCGTGCAGCTCAATGTCATGTTGAGTAAGACGCGGCCGACGACAATGTGCATTCTGAGCCGGCAACCAGCGGTGTATCACCGGTGTTAGGAGATCACGATGAACCTGGTTACAAGAAATATATTCTATAGCCATTAAGCCAAAACAACTATTAATATTTTTAATAATTCTCACCATCGATGGATCATTAAATCGCGTGAAGTATGACACGACAGATCCAGTAATAACACACACCAACATACCGACGAGCGTGTAATACAAGTAACTCAATCTATACAGGAAGAATGTGCCTGACCTGTGAAAAGTAACAGGGTTAATTTCTATAAAATATTGTTTTCTTTTAACTTATTTTAAATATGATATAACTTTTAAAATAATATACTTCCATTAATAATGGAATTTATTGGCCTTTTGGTGACTTGTAAATAATATTAGACATATTTTAAGTATATATTTAAAAGTTGATGAAGAATCTGATTACTTAACAAGTCCTTTGTAGAAATTTGGTTCGTATATTGTCATGTGAAAATTCTATCATCTACATTTAATACCGTTAGATTTAAATGATTTTGTGTCTAAGATCTCAAGTTTATACCTGCAAGAGGAAGTCATTATGACTGTTCATTATAATGAACCGTACCTGTCAAACTCTACAGTTGTATGTGGTGGTGACATAGTAGGTAAAGTGTAGTTAGCAGAGCAACCAGATATATCTATAGGCTTTGGCGTTACGACGATCTCTCCCCGCAGCATCGCAGCCTGTGTGCCCAGCGAGATCCAGCCCACTAACAGAGTAGACGAAATACCACCAACTAACGCACCCTAGAAGATCAAATTACCTACATAACTTATAATGATGAGAGTCGGTTTGTTTGATAAAATTTTTAAAATAGGTTGTGCGTTGCTTCACGTATAAAATTGATGTGCTTAAAATTGATTTGTTTTCCCGCAGTTGATAGTATCTATCATTTTTGTTGACTCAGATAATAAGCTATCAATATTATTTAAATTTATATTCTTCTATAATTGATTTGTATGATGAAATAAATTGACACAGGCCCATACATTACAAAAATAAATACAAAGCAACAACTTACAAAAATCAACCTTCAAGCATCAGGCCAAAAACACAAAGCAACAACTACCTCAAAAAAAAAACAAATTATTTTCCCCTATTACTGTTTTCTATTTATAGATACTAGATATTATAATTACCGTAGCATTAATCCATGGCAGGAAAAGTCCCATAGTGAATAAGCCAAGTAGACTGCCAGCGGTGATGCCTGCTAAACTTTTACCAGCTTGGATCAGCGCTCCCATATGCTCAACCAGGAAAACAAGAGCAACGCAAATACCACCTTAAAAAGATAATCAATTTAAGTGTTATTTTTTATACCTTATATTTTTTATATGCATAATAAAATGAACGTAAGACCTTTACTAACTAATATGTTGAATCTTAACGTACCAATGACAACTACAATTATTTTCATTATAAAACTTGCAGTTCTTTCAGATATCGGCTTGTTGTACGCAGGTCTGATTAGGTCTTCAAATATGACTCCGCACATTGAATTTAATCCCGTGGACATTGAACTAAAATAAAGTATTTTGTACAAAAAAATTATAAGTAATTCAAGACTGACATGTTTGTTTTTGGAATGGATGTGTAATGGGACAGCACTTTCATAGTATAACGGATTAATCTTTAGGTTATCTCTTAATAAATACCATAAATTGCCTTCCATGATATCAGTCACTTGAGTATCAGTTACAAATCTAGTAATATAGTTCTCACCGAGACTATACCTCAATGCGGCGCTGAAGACACCGCTCATGAAGATTCCTGGCAACGCTGGTATCGATCCTGTTATGGTCATTACGAAGTATGGCAACAATTGGTCACTCTTACGAATAGCGCCTGTTGTTAAGGGATCACATGTAGCAAAGGTAGCGTAAATCACAAGCCCCGTGTAACAGCAGAGTGATACAATGATGAAAATACCGGCTGCCATTATGAAGATAGTTCTGGAAATATGAAATATATTATACTGGTGTTTGTTTATTACACTACATAATTTATAGAAACTCACATTCTAGCTCTTTTTAAGGACGACAATGCCAAACACCGTTGAATCATGGCTTGGTTGACAGAACAGGATGCTAGCCAACTGAAGTAGTTTCCGAATACGGTAGTCCAGAAAGTATGACGGATTGTAGGGTCCACATCCATTCTATGAAAATAAAATCAAAAGATATCAGCAAAAAACATAAAAAGATTTTTCCATTTATTAAAATTTATTTATTTAATTTATTTAATTGTACTTCAGCTTCTTCTTAACAAGATACAAAATTCATAAAATAAACTTTAAAAAAGTATAGTAATGTGATTGTAGGTTAGCATTGTACACGGTCCCTTTTGTCCAGGTAGGAACAAAACCACGTGATCATACCCAAAACTACGTGCTCATACCCAAAGTGTCCCTTCTGCATATAAATTATATGTTAAATGTTTCAAGCATTTATTTTATTCGGAGGACAGCAATGGGGAATGCAACAATGGCCAGCCATACCGGTCTTTTTTGAGAAAACGTCCATAAGTGCAGAAAAAAGTTTGATTCTTATATAACAATTTTTAGTAATTTTAGTCATTAGACTAAAGTAAGCTTCGAAGAAATTTTCACACCGGATGAAAGGCTCGGCTTAGTTCTTGCCACATACCAAGTACTAATTTCATTTCTGAGCTGCATCATTCCAGTATCAGCTTCTCACAGCCAACCAACAGCTCACAGTTAAGAAGTGTTCGAATTCTTGGTGACTTCGTGCTCTGTGAAAGTTTAGTTACTTTGGATAAAAGCATGTCTATGCGCCTTCTACAGAATTTGTCACGGTGTTGTGTAGAAACATTGGGTCTTATTTCTGCCGGAAATTTCCATTTTTGCTATCGCACTGCATGCCTGCTATATTGTCTCTACCAGCACCAAGATTCGGAATAACCATTCTTCAGCGATGTTGTCATACAGATACAAAGTACCGCTTTATATCGATATGACATGGAACCTTCAAAAGAGTCTATCCCCTTTCTTCGTTCCTTAAATATTGGTGACGTTCTTGTATTCACTTGTGATTACTTACCACTAGATGATCCCAATAATCGATTTCACTATGTTTAAAATAATTGTTCTAAGGAAATCTAAAGATAATGGCTAGACAAATATATTATTTAAATAAACATTTAATTACATAAAAAAATCGAGTCGTTCGCCTTCTTTATTGATCTTGATCACCTCTGCTACACCTCCGAGGCGCCATGTCCCATACACAAGTACAAACAAAACCCCAAAATACATTAATACTGTTTGTAAAGCGTCCGTCCATACCACAGCTTTAAGGCCACCCTGGAAATTTAAGTGAATAATAAAGTCTACTATTTAAATGACTGCTTGCTTGATAAAAATGGTATGACTGTTTTTATTATAAAAACATAAATAATTAAAAACTTTAAATATTGATATTTATGCCAAAATGAACAGATATTTTGTTTACTACTTATGCTGAAAGGTCTGCCAACTTTTTATAATGTAAACAAATGTTGTATAAAATCAATTAAACAAGATACAGACAGTTTTATGAACATTAAAATTAAACAGCCATAGATAGTTCCTTTTATCTCAGGGTACTTTTACTATTAGCTTAATCCGTGAAAAAAAATGGTGGTACTTGATACATTACCGGAAGGTACTCTAAGCCATTGAGCAATCTAGGAATAGTCAAATCGTAAACTGTTTTATATTTGCACAATGCCTCTACACAATGTCAATGACAGTTCCGTTTAGAGTACAATAGGTTTATTTAAATGATGATAGTGATTTAGATCCATCGACCTCATTTTGATTCGAGAGGATACCATCATCGATAAGGTACTTACGCATACTTTGCGTCTAAAACATACTTACAAGTGTTGTGTAGAAGATGCAAACAACGCATACGATTGGGGTTATCATATGTAAATTCACTCCGGTTACTAAAAAAAGATATCTTTTTAATAATAACATGTGGACCATGACAAAAAATACTATTTAGTACTACTATTTATGGATTCGATTTCCTTAAAACAAAGGTAATTTAAGATGGGGTTGGTAACATGCTTGTTATTCCATTTCATTCAAACAGGACTTTTAAATAAAGAATTAAGGGAGGAACGTACCTTGGCTAAATGCTAGGGCTGGCACATAAATGACGATCGGTATGTACAACAACATTTTAATAATAAATATTATTGACCCTAAAAGGCGAACCTTTTGATTGAATCTTAAACGAAGATACTGAAATAAAGGACATATATGATATTTATATATATGAAATTCATTTGCTGTTCCTTAGTTTCGCTGAAACTTAGAAACGGTTTGACCGATTTCGATGATTGTCTGTGTGTTTAAGGGTCTGTTTGGATGCGTCACATCCACAATTAGACCCGATAGAAGGGTTCCTGCAAATTCTGGATATTTCTTGTACCTTATGATTTTCAATTTTTCAAAAAATATAATAGTCTATACAATATTTACATATATTTATAAATATATCTAAAAGATGTATCTTTTATAAGGTTTTTCCTACTTTATTTACGTTGTCGTAGGTATGTTTAAATATTTCAACTATTTGTTAACATAACGATTAATATATGTGTTGCCTTTCATCTTCTATACACATATATTGAAATATTTATTTATATTAAGTAAGTCATGCTTATTGGCTGAACCGATATGTTTTTGGAGACCTGCCCCTTCACTTAAAACTTTACTCACAATCCACAATCCAAGTCTTTTATAATTTTTTAAGGCAGGAAAAATGCTCTTTAGATAGCAATAATAAAGTAATAGGATTAAATTGCTGGATGAAATTAGTGTGCTCAATATTAATATTTCTGTTTATATATAAATAAAAACAATACAGTAATGGATAACATTTTGTCTGCATTAATATATTATGCATATATTTCTTATGTTCTACTGTGTGGGTTCTATTGTCGTGCAGAATTTTAACAGCATCCTTCATTATGACAACAACTTAGCGTATCTTATGATTCATGTCGGATTAAATTTCCAGACTCTAAAATTACTCTAATCTAAAAATATAAATAGAACTGTGTGTGTGTGTGTGTGTGAGAATAGTACAGGATATAATAAATATTATTACATGGTAAATAATTACTCTTCATTAATTGACATTAAGAACATAAATTAAAATCTAGATGAACTATATATTTTTGTATAAACCAGAATGCTGATACATGGTGTGGTATGCTCTTGTACAAGTGTAAGTATTATGATTCATTTATGTTCACATTTACCTCATAAGTAGATGTAATTTGCAAGTTGTAGAATACAGGAAGGTAGACGATAGCGATCGTTAGAGATACGACCCACTCCGACAATACTATGGTCCAAAGTTGAGTTCCATATGTGTACATTTCAGCTGGTAGACCCAGTAGTGATATACCGGATACGTAGCTAAAATATAAATAATCACATAATCATTGTTAGTATATATTTTAGTTTTATCATGTGGAAATTGTATTGGTAATAAATTGAAATATATTATTAATTTAGATGTACGTGATTCCTCTTTATATACTTAATACACTTTATCATTAAAGTAGCATTATAGCAAATTCTCTTTCTAGGTTGAAAACAAAAATTCTTGCAGTTAGATTATTTATCCGTATTTGGTGGGGCCAAATTTTGTATTGGTAATTTTAAAATCAATCATTTTACATCACACAGGAATAAACCCATATCATATCATCAACATGGACTGTATCCTATCCAGTTAATTTGACCTTCTTCTTTCTTCTCTTAGGGGATTAGGTGGTTATATATAAATTATTTTGTTTTGTTCTATGTTTTTTCTCCAATTACGGTGATTGATCATGGTATTGTAACATTTACTTTAATTTAAGTAATTTCTCTTAAGTATGTATTTATTTTGACCCCAATTGAAGTAGTTATAAATCGTGTCCTGTCTATCTTCGTTCTTCCTGTGGGCAATCTCAACTCATTCGTTCTAGTTTTTAAACGGCACAGCAACCTCAATATTTTTCCAATATAAAAAAATCCTCAAATTTTCTTAAAATTCTTACCCTTTTTTTCTGTTGTAAATTATTTTGAAAAGTAATCAAAATAATAAATTTGTAAATTACAAAAAAATACACAAATATTTTTAATATTCCATAGGACTGGCAGAAAAAGGAATTTCAAACAAAACAAAATGTCAGTATATGGAAGAGGCTCGTTGTGAGGACGTCAGCCTTCTTTCAAACTACATAATATATAAATAAATAGTAAAAGTTCATAAGATTTTGATTGTTTTTACCTTTTCAAATATATTAAATTTATATTCGATACAAAGAAGTTGTACATATTTAAAAAGTTAACTATTTGTTTCTTCTAGTTGTCGTCAAAGTAAATAGTCATTAATAAGTAGACTACTAAAGAGTAGACTACTAATAAGTACATTACTAATAAGTACATTACTAATAAGTAGACTACTAATAAGTAGACGATTAAAAATAGATTACAAATAATTGCACTACTAATAAGTAGACTTCTAATAAGTAGCCTACTAGAAGTAAAAAGTTTCATTAATTCAACCGTTGAACTACTTAGTTGAACTAGTGAAGTTCCCACTTTTTGCCACTTCCTACTCCCACGTTTCTACCGTTTTATATTACGCTTATAGTTTATAAGAAAAGCGTTTTTGATATCAATATCGAATTCTCAATAACACCTCACATTGGTTAACGTTTTTCTGGAGGAGGGCAAGGCGTTCTCCCTCCGAAGTTTATTTTTAGATTTATATGCCACCTTACCCCTGATAGATGGAGTACTGTTACCATTTTATGAGTTGATTGCTCTCCACTTAATGTGACATTTATATAGAAGGAACAGGTTAAATTGGATTACTGGATTACTTGGCTCTATCCTCGTACAAAGTCATATACGAAGTTAGTCATAGCAGTAAAGAAGCAAAACTGAACATAATTCGTGATAGTTTCCTTTGGAGGTCCTTGGGAGGAGGGATGGATTGTTTATTATCATTTTCAGTTAAGAAGCTTGATAGGGCGTTGGCATTACAAAAATATTTAAAAGACATATACAAGGAGCTTCAGAATGATCTACATTTCGTACATATGTTTGAGAACAAGTTTGCTTGGTGATATTCAAAAAGAGACCTACAGTATATGGCAAAAGTGATCAGATTTATTTGAAGAAAGTAGAAGTGAAAGAGATCATCCCATTAATTCTGAAAAAAAGAAAGAAAACAAAACAAAATGTTCATTCACCTTAATTTAAGGAACTGTACAAATGTGTACAGTCGACAAGATCATTAAACCTATTTCTTTTAATTCTCCAGTCCATACGAGAAATCAAACAAATAGCAAAAAGGAGAAATGTATTATTGATGAAATAGTTATCGTCCATACTTGACACTAAATAATGGCAAAACACATCAAAACAGGCAAATATAAACACAACGCCTATGGTTAGAAGTTCTGGTCCTACTAGCAACCCCTAGTTCGCTTTGCCATATAAAGATATCATTATTATCATCGTTCATCAAGTCAAATACATATTCCAAAAATGGTTTAGAAACAATAAATCAACATTTCTGAAGAGCTAAAAATATAATCGTATAATATAAAGAAATAATGAAAATATGTATCAAGGATAATAAGTAAAGCATGTTGTTTAATATTTAAAAATAAAATTAACATATTTTTGAAAATAGAAAGAATTAAGCTCACGAAAACTTTAGCATCTAGGAGAAAAGTTACAAGGAAAATAAATGGTAAAAACAAATAAGGGTTATTGTGAACCTAGAGTAAGTTATTAGACAAAATGAAATGTAGATTATAATATTAATAGTTTTAGATATACAGCCCCTATAAGTTGACTTGGAAGTCAATCAGTTTGAATTATAATTGACCCGCGCCACTATTGTAGGGATTTGCATCTCACCGCTAGTGATGGCGATGTATCGTTATAAGGATATACGCGTCACGGTAAATTGATTTAAGGAGCCATCACTAGTCAGTACTCTTTTCCGGTATCAATTGATGCTCAGCAAAAAATATTAGTATAAATCATTGCAGTGGGAATTGTTCGAGGATTTTTATATAGTATTCATACCTAAATTTTGTATTATTTTGCTACATATAGAAAATTCATCAAACATTCGCGTAGCAATTTATTTAGCAAGCGTTAAATTATAATTTTTAAGGACATACCTTGCTATCAAAGACATGGAGATGGGAAACATTCCCATCGTTTTACCGCCCATCAGATATTCAGCTGTTGTATTCTGTTTCTTTCTTGCGCAGAATGCGAAGTAAATACCAATGATGGCAGAAAGGAACAACATGGCTCCAAAGACCAGGTAGTCCAGCCAGTCGAAGTACACGAGAGTCATTTTTAAGGTGTTCGCGTCCGTCCAGTAGCACACCACAATTTCATCTCTGTCAAAAGAAACAGTGTCGCAAGAAGAATTGCTAGTAGTGCTATATTTATCCAGCGGAGGATCTCGGACGGACCTATTAGAGGGATGAGGACCACTAATTGAGTATTTAGCGGTCCGTCGCGTCTCGTCACGACCTTAAATCAGACCTTCGAGAAAGTATTATTTAGACCTTCTTCTTGGGTTTATTCTTTAAAATAATAATATAACTTTTTAAGTATCTAATTCGTGTATAATTGGATTTATATTATTAACTTGAAATTTAAAAATACGTTTCGAATGCTTTTGCACTTATCATAATCATATGAAGAGGTATCTGTCATAAAATCAATTAATAAGTCATTTACCTCCAAAATATTTAACTCTTTTTCTATATTCTCCTAGGCTGGAAGATTTATTTAATATTGTAAAAGAACTGTCTAGTTTATATTTAACGCTGTATAAAAAATGTACAAGAAAAGGTGTAGATAAAATGTGTTAAAAAAGAAAATTAAAAAAAATATATATTACAATAACAACTAAAAGAAATATAAATTTAATATATCTTTTAATCAAAATATACTAAGCAAAATATAAACAGATATCAAATTATTATGATTCGCATATATTATATAGTATTTTTAATTCAAAAAAAAATGTCAGATAAAATTATAAAATATATATCTTTGAATTTTCAAAAACAACTTCAGATTAAAGGCAAAATTTTAAAATATACCAACATAAAAATATAAAATTATACTTAAATTTAATCTAAAAAATAATTATTTAATGAAACTTTCAAAATTAAAAGAATTGCAAAAGGAGCAAAGAATAAACATTTTAATCTACCCAAAGAAGAATGGAATTTAAAAAAGAAAAAAATTAAAAAAAAAAATATTTAAACTATAAAAGTACCTTATTACTGAAGAAGCGTTGACTTGTCCAATTTTAGGAAACAATAGAGTCACTTTAAAATAAAATAAATATTATATTAAAAGTAAGAATAAAAACCACATTTTACAATGACAAGATCAAAACTATGACTGTAACAAAATGTGTCTGATATATTGCTGCATCGCGTACTCAGCAGTGCTGACTGTGCAGTAATAACAAACCCAACACTTGCATTTCTATTTTAGGAATATAAAATTTGTTTATATTACTTTAGATTATAAAAAATGCATTATTTTTTTTCAACTTACAAAAATATATGTACAAATGTTTATCTATGTACTTACATACTCGCCTATTTATCTAGTATAGTCAGTACATATGTATGTACTAGTAAACGTACTTTCATACCCATATCCTTGAAATAACCCTGAAAAACCTTATAATTCTTAAGGTCAAATAATCATGATAATTTGTATTACATTTTGTAATAATTATTTAAAAAAAAATTCTTACTAATAATTTACTGCTGAGCTAACGTTTAAAATGTGTTATTGGAGGGTGACCTACTGCCCTGCTATAAGTACTGACAGATCAGAAAATACAAACGTGATTTTCAATAAAATAAAAAATGAGGAAGTAAGTATTTTGAAAGAAGCATTAAATGATGATAGAAAATAATTAGAAAATAGCATTAAGTGGTGATGATAGAAGAGAAGAGAAGTAATAGTTTGTTGTGATTTGATCACAATGCAAAACTCGTAGACGCTAAGTATGAATATAGATGGTTATTAGAGAAGTTTGTGACGTAAGTAGAGAAGAATGGAGAGCCTGAAAATATTGGAAAGGAGTAAGATTCCAATAAGATGACGAACGATGCAAAAGTGTAGTCTAAATTGACATGTTGGGCCGACCTCCAACAGTTGGATGATGATGGTGATGTTAAAACTTTCAACTCGTAACAGGATATGTTACTATGAGTAAACTGAAGAATATTGAACTTTGTCTTTTATATGAAAATAAAATCTTGAAAAAAATATTTCGGGAATAAGAATGTTAATGTCTGTGTTTATACGTTTATGCAAAGAATTTAGCCCTGAGTCATCCTTGACTTTTTGGGGCGAGGAATGGAGAGACTGCGTGGTCATTTTCTTATAGAAAAAATGTCCGGTGCATTATTATGATTATTTATTATTATGGTAGACTATATAGAATGTATGGCTATGGTGAAAAAGAAGATTTATACGATATACGGTTTTCTTTTACGTCTGATTGTGTCCTACGTTAATATGAAGACTAGTGATCGGCTTCACACCCCATAAAAATATTTTCTACCGTTTGCTATACATCCATTTCATTTGTAAAAGTAAATCCCATCAATATGAAAAAAATATGTATATTTTTTAATAATTTTTAATATGTTAGATTTCAGAAATAATAGTAACCATTCTCGTTTTCTATTGCTGCAATGATTCTTCGCTGTCTTTTGCTACAGTCCACCTGCTTATTACACAATCATTCTTCTACATATGTATATAACTTCACTCGTCAGTAATCAAATTCTGAACTGTCAGATTTCCCTTGTTGCTTCAGAACGTTTCATGATTAATTGTATGTTGCTGTACATTTTCTGACATTGAAAGACTATTGAAGAAAGATGCCACTACCGTAATGTTTATCTATACTGCAAACTTAGAAGTTCTGGTTAGGATTTTCGATAGAAGCCTTATAGATGTCACCACCATCCCGATAAAGACGATCACATATAGGATGCTTAATTCACTTAGGCGGCCAGCGATACTGTAGCTGAATTGGTAGAGCGAAGAGACGGTTCTCCAGAGGTCGCGGGTTCGAATCCCTACCCGTATCGGTTTATTTTTCATTCTATATTATATACATTTAAATAAGCTTAACATGGCTATACATGTCTGAAGATACTTTCAAATAATATGAATTTTGTGGAACTGACATAATTTAGTTACAGATTTTTATCTGACCTGTTGAATTGAAAACAAATAATCAGACTTTTCCATTTATATTAAGACAATTATAGAAACAAAAAAATCAGATAATTTAAAGCTTTATTAGTGAATACACAATTGTTATGGTAATATCTATTAAAATATAGTTGTTTGCAGATGTAGCGCTGAACTTTCGCTGAAATTTGCAACAAAAAATAACATAATGATAACGATGGCTTACGCTCTTCTGCTAAAGAATATAAAAACTACAACATACTATTGATAATTTTAATTTATTAAAGTATTAAATACATACTGTATTTTATTTTCCAGTTAATGAACAATTTAAACGGGTAAAAATCAGACAAACTATACATAAATTACAATAATGTTATAAAATGATTACTATTTACGGATATACAATACCTTTTATTGGCTTATTATTTACCTTCACACACTAAGTAATAAATGTAATTATAAGAAAACGATTTTAAATAAGTGAATATGTATTGACTTATATATTTATGTATGATGAGTAATAAGTTTGTATAAGAATAGTAAAAAAAGAAATAAATAATAATTATTTTGTAAGGCAAAAGATTTAGGATCACTACTTCCTAGAACAAGAGTACAGTTGTGTCTCCTACATCTTGAATACAATGTCATTACAAACTAATAAAGAAACAACGAAACGCCAACTAGATACTTAAATTTTACACTTCCCACCGCTTTTAGACAGAGTATAATAATAAAACAGAAAATTACTTTAATTATTAATAATCATTAACAATAACGTTTACTTTACTGTAAATTAAACAATTAATAATTATCTGAAACAATGAAAAAAAATCAACAAAAGCGAATGGTAATAAAAACATATCAGCGCTGTTTAAATATTTATATCATTGTTGTTATTATTATTTTATCATAGTAAGAATTAGCTTGATTATATCTAATATTATAATACACTTGGGCCTGTTTCGAAACAAGTTAAGTAGGTATTACGATTTAACATGGGAACTCCCGTAGACAATTTTCTTTTTGCTATATTTTTTTTTCAGGTTTACTTTTTTTAAGTTCTGTTTTTTTAGCAACCATCTCTAATAAAAGTTCTAATTGCCTGATAAAAATAATGAATATCTGTTCAGAGATTTCGAGCTGGCGCGGTCGTAAACCAGCGAAATGAACGGTTAAGAGGTTCGCTTACGCCAAGCTCAATAATGCAATATATTCATAATATATAGGTGCTAAGATACTGGTCCCGGCCGGCTGCTGTTTAAAAAAAGAACTCTGAAATCCGACAGCAGCGACATCTACAGGGCTTAATTGTTAGTATAAACCAAATATAAGCCCATTTAAACCAAGAAAAAAAAATCTTTGAAATCGGTCCTGGCGTTTACTACAAATTCCATGACGAACAAACGTTCAGAAGAATGATATATTACAAGTTAAAAAGATAATCAAATTAATCTGTAAATACGTCGAGTTGTTAAAAATCTGATTGTCAGTTTAAGACCAATTTTATTCAACTACTTGCATATCTTGCAATATATTGTATTAATACAAATATCAGCGTTATTTATGCACACGTGCCAAACTTTTGAGCTATTAACCCAGATTTTTCATATTTCCGTGACATATACAAAACTATTATCGATACAAATTAAGTAAATTCTAGGACAATACATCAATTCACTCACATACATACAAATATACTTAAACACACTCACACACTGTACATCTTTTTAACATTTTATTTTTTAAATATATATATATTTTACTTTTTTGTTTTCATGTTTATTTTAAATAATTTATTTATCTGTAAGTATACCAGCTAATGTAAAAAATATATCTTTCTTTGCAAGAGATCTTTAAAGGTTTGGACCTAGCGCCCTTCATACAAGTTGTCTTGTTTTCATACGACTTAGCAAAGGCGCTAGAGTTACCATAATTGAGACTGACTTTTTTTTAATGTGCTTGTATTGTTATGCTTAATAAATGTACATACTTTTACTACGCAAATAAATTATTATTATTAATATTGTTATAATATTATCTAGAACTTACATAGTTTTCTTCCCCACTGATTTCAAAGCACAGTCAAAACAAAAGTCTAAGAAAAATTCCCACCGTCTATGACACGCCACGCCAATTTTCCGAAAGAGGATGGTACCACCCACCAGTCGTAAATGAACTACACTTCAATAACCAATAATAAATAAAAGATATTTGGTACACAAATGAAAGATTAATACATGCTCTAAATGTAATTTTAATCTTAAAATAATAAATTAGGAATAATTAGTTAATAATACTATTAACATTAAATAAATAATCTATCTTTCGCAATTCAATATGTATAATTACAATCATTTTAAATAATACACCTAAGTGATATTATTATTTATACATCTATGATATTAATTTTTAGTTATTACTAGTAATTTAATAAAAAAATTTAGTTATTACGAGTTTAATAAATATAATAAAATAAAGATGTACAAAGGAAGCAATAGTAATATGTAATTTTAATTAATATCTACTATTATCAGCGTCATTGCGCTGATAATTTATATTTTCTTTATTCAATATAAAATTAATAATATTATCTTTAATTATATATTCTTCTTTACAGATAATCAATGCACAGTTAAAACTGATGAGTCCAGAAAGCTAATATTTAGACTTATTTTATAAAGATACAAATTTAGTTACAAAGTTATGAAAGATTTCCTGAAAATGCTGAAAAAAATATATTTTTTAAGACAGTATGACAAACAAGCGGACAGTCTACGTGACGTTATGTAGTGCTGTTTAATATAGATATTTGCAAATAAAAACCTAGAAAGGGTAGGAGAAAGGTGATTTATTGAACTACCGACTATATTTGTCCTTACGAAGTTTTCAAAAACGAACTAATTTGATACCATTAAAATGTTTTTGGAAAACAATTTTATAAAAAAGATAAACAATCTTATCTGAAAGTATACAATTGCTTTAAATGCTATCAAAATCTGTGCGGCCGTTTTATAATTAGAAAATTATCATTTCAAATTAAAATATATGTTTATTAATAATATTAAAACTATACCCAGCGTAATTTATTTACAGATGCTGATTCATTATTGATTTACTACTTTTAAATTTATATTTATAAGTTATATTTTTTTTTTGATAAAAATAATATTTAATACATTCATTTCTAAATGTATGTCCGTGTGTAATTATTAGGAAATATTAAAATATCAATGTCGTTAGCGGTGCTATTAATACACATTGCCTACACAGAAAGGCTAAAACATGTAAGTTAAAACTTATTTTTCAGCAGCCATCTTTACCAAAGGATAGCTTACTGTATTATATAGCTTTAACAATAACCATAAAACCTGTTCATACAAACAACCAAACTTTTAAACTCATGATAATATAAGAATTAAAGAAATAAAAATTCAGTAGATAATAACGTGCTTTATTAGTGATTACGCAATTGTTCTGGCTTAGATATTGATATACACTTGTTTGCGAATTTTGCGCTAAAATTGCGGAAAAAATATATAATAATTAATGATAATGATGACTTACGCCCATTAATGTGATATAACACACACACATGCGTAATTAAAACTAGATTATTATTAATGATTTAGTTTATATTATAAATAAAAAAATATTATTTGCCAATTAATTAACATACATATAAATAACAGTTTGAAATAAAGAAATATTTATATAATGTATTATGCTATACATAACTATTCACTTATATATAACTTAAGTTATTAAAACTAAAAAGGGTAAATTATATAAGAATAATACATAATTTTAATATTATATTATAAATTGAATATTAAAATTATTAAACAAAAATAGTATTTAAATAAATATACAATTAAACTCCAACAAGACTAGAACTACTTACTACGATATCCTGCTTAAATATAATATCGTAAAATTACTTTATTTTTAATAAGATATACATTCTTAAAGATATAAGAAATAATATTAAATAATCGTAAAACAGCAAAAACAATGTGGTGATAAAAATAAATCGGCGCCGTTTATATATATAACAATTCAACTTATTAATTTGAATAATATGATAAGCCTTTGTTAGGGACCGTTATTATATGAAATCAATTTATTACATAAAAATCAATTTTATACTAAATTAATCACTATATATCTCAATACGGGATATATAATTAGAACTTATAATCCAATTAATCTGTCAAATTATCGAAAAAAGGGATAATTTTATAACCAAATCTAATAAATTGTATTACTATTAATATCAGCGTAATTTATGTACAAACGCTGTTTTTTCTTACTTAGCTATTTTTAAGTCTTGGTCATCTAAGATTTAAAATTGTAATTGATATATATTAAGCTTAACATTTAAAACATACGCTATCGAATATTACGATAAGGTACATTTTTGTTATATATACATATATTTATATTTACCACCATATAGGTCGGTATACGATAATAATATATAAATAATCTTTCATTTTAAGTTATTACTAAATTCATTTAATTATTTTAAAAACATTTTATTTACAAACGCGGCATCATAATTTAATAATAAAAAGATATTTTTCTTTAAAAATCATTTTTTTATACTTCATAAAATAATGATCCCGGTTAATAAATAAAATACTGTAATAACAACATTATTTCGCAATTTCAAAATCCCTTTAAATTAAATACCATAATAGTATTATAATGAATTACACAAATAAATTGCAAATAATCTTATGAACATCACACAAACTACACTTGCTTCAAATGTTATCAAAATCTGTGCAGCCGTTTTATAATAAATCAATATACATCAAAGTCATTTAAAATTTTATGTTATTAGTAATGTTAAAACTAATATCAGCGTAATTTATTTACAGACGCTGATTTATTTCCTTACACTAATGAGCCGCTCTTTTCTTTTGCCAATACATAGAAACTAGTATTAACTACATTCTATGAATTCTAGAATTTGACAAAATTCTGAGAATATATTTTTAAAAACAACTAGATAAATAATTCAAAATGGACGAGAATCAATAGATATGTACATAATTTTGGATGAAATAATATCCTTAAAATAATTAACTGTCTGTGAGTCATAAAAATATATATTCTTTAATTCTATTATTATATATATTACTATTACTCTAAACATAAAAATGTACAAGCGCGGCATCAAATTACTAGGATGATTATATTTTGAATAAAAAAAATATTTAAAAATGAAATGAATATTTAAGATATATTTATATATTTAATAGCATAGTTGAATCTGTTTTGGCGCCGATTTTGTTATTCTATCACCAGAGACGGATTTACAAATATTAAAGGTTAACATATTTCATATGTTAATATGACGGTTGTTAGGAACCGCACTTTGGTAGTTTTAAAAAACATTCCACTTTTAAAATTATAACATTTAATAACTCTTCTTTGGAATATTAGCTGTCTTTGAAGATTTTCATCTTTTCTTTTTATAGCCTGGACCAAGGTCTTCTAATATATTTAGAGATCGGTTGGTACTATAACTAGTAATGACCGTCCGTCTGTCTCAAATCAAATTAGATCTAAGTGTACGTAGGTTACGGTAAATATTATTTGGTTACTATATATAGAATATAATGGACAAGCAACCAAACTATATATATTTTCTTATATGTTAATCTTAATAATAAAAATGCAAAAATACTAGTGTTTAAAAGGCGCCAGCGGTAGTGCTCTCATATTAATACTATTTTTACGAAATGATCTCAACAACCAAGTAAAGTGAGTTCACTCAGAACTCATGTCAACATGACTTATCTGTAATTAATTAATTAATTAACACGTAAGCTTGCGTATTTATTATAAAAATATTTTTTTTATATTTCCTTGTTATTTTATTATTAAAAACCAATCAATGGTACGTTAGTGAATCAAGCTGTAGCTCGATATCTAATTTTAAGCCAGAATCTATTAAGTAATTAATGCAAGCCGTTGGAAGCGGTATTCCTTGAATTTTACAATTTCTTATATAACTAGCTTCCGTAATTAGTAATCAAAGGTATCAATAACGTACAACTTTTCCTTCATTATTGCCGCATCCACGCTTCGCTCTGGCTCAAAGTGGCTATGACTGATGGTTAAACAATTTAATATCATTAATTAAATATGGCTATTACACGATCTCTATTGAAATAATTAAATATTACATAAATTATATCTGCACCAAAAACTGCAAATAATTTGAGGTACATTTTACTAATAAAATGTCGTAGCTGCAAAGTGAGGGCATATTGATACTAATTCTTAAATTATACTAAAACTTATCATTCCAATACTCTACATAGTATACTCTATAAATATGCTTTTGAGCAGCAAACTGATACGAATAACAATTTAACGATTTATCACAATATAATTTTTACTAAAATCAAAATCGCGTCTATTATGTAACATATCTAGAAACTATATCTGTAACGAGAATAGTGTATTCTTAACCAATGTGCTTAAATTATACTATACATGAATTTATAGTTTAAAATAAAATCAACTTAATTTAAGTGTACAGAAATTAACGTGAACGCGGCTAACTCCACTACTAACTAAGACACTCTAAATGCTCCGTAACGATTGTAACTACAGATATTAGACATTTAATACATTCCTACTTGGTGTTCTATATATCTCATAAATGATTACCTAATCACCTTTAATTCGTAACATGTGCTCGTGTGCAACTAACACCAATTTATAACCAAATTTATTTATATCATATTTGACCTATTCCATATTTACATCGTTTAAAGTATTCACATTAATTTAAATTATTTGATTTTGTTGAAATAAAGTAATCTCTTTATACACACATCTTCAAAACTCATCATCAAACTTTTAGTTAAAACATAAACTAATATCCATTAAAGTTTTATTTTAATGTACAGCTCGTGGAAATCTTAGAAAATACTAACTTGTAGCTAACTTCAAAAGTTACTTGTAGTTAGTTTCAAAGGCTACTTTGTTACTCGTAAATAATTTAAGTCTATGTCAATATCATTTATAACTAATTCATTAAATACTTACGGGGTCGTTGACCCATCACAAACAATTTTCAAAGAGCACTATTACTAAAGGAGCATCAAGAAATATCATAGATCATCAAATAGTAAAACTTTACAATTCGAAACTTATCTCCCTTTATCTTACACCATAATCTTTAATATACTTTATGTATATCCCTACAAATACAAGAACCAGTATCGTTACAAGTAAACATTATCGTGTCTTAAAGATTACAAATCAGCCGGCGATGGTAGATCGAATCGCGACCGGCGTCTGTCTCGCGTTACGGAAAGCTGTCCGGAAGAAGACCTCTGGAGAGAAGAGGAACGTGGCCTGGCTGTCTCCGACTTGGACTTCTTTACCTTACTACCACCTGTAGCAGGTTGCTTTCCTTTTAACGACGATACAGATATAACAACATCAGTGGATATTCCGTCATGTTCTGAAAAACATTGTGTTGTTATGCAGAGAACGTCCTACTTACAACTTTCTATGCCCTTACACAAACTATACTGACCTACTCGTCTGATCACTTCACCAGCATTATTCAAGAAGAATTTGGGTTTGTTGTCCTTAAGTGATTCCTGTAAAAGTAACACGATGGTCAGTACTATTATGTGACGAATCTAATATTCATTGATTAAATATGAATAGTTCACTTACCTTTGACTTACTAGATTTGGAAGCAGTATCAGTGCTTCCGCGCCACCACGGTCACTGGATCTCACAAAAGCCTCGCCCTGATTCTTTAGTAGGGGTCGAGGCCTCGGCCTCAGCGGCCTCACCTTCAGGTTTGGGAGTGCCCGGACCCGATGTAGAGGCTCCTCTGTAAAAAAAAAAATGAAAGTCGAAAGAAATGAGCTCGTGTTCCATTTCAGATTGATAAAATGTAAGTTAGATATTCTCTTTTAAATAATATTCATTTATTGATTGGTTAATTACTGTTCTATTATTCAAAGTTAAACAGCTTACAGTGAATAAGGTTGATGTAATAGACGACAGTAGACCTAATTGCTCCACAAACGAATTATTTATTAAGACCTTTAGTATTGATTACAATTTATCAAACTATAGACGACCTACTTGTGATATTTATAGTCATCGGTAGGATATAACCTTGATACGCAATTAACGACTCTTACAAATTTAATGTAAGTACTATTATAATTTTTCTACCTATTGTAATTATAGAAGAAATAATCAATATCAAATTTCTTTATTGAAAATAATCTTACAAAACATTTACAAATAACAAGTAGTTGTTTTGAGATGACAAAAAAATGTACCGAAAAGCTGATCAACTTACGTCATATCAACTCGTACAGTGTTACTGTTTTGCTGGTTACGCATTGCGAGTGTGGAGACCATTGGTGGACGCTGAGGTTTATTGGTCAGAAGCCGCTCAATTTCCACCATTACCGATGGAGTCAACTGCGGCACGATCTGTTAGTACAATTATTATATTAATCTTTATATATTAATCTCAGCTCTAAGGGATTAGTCATAGTATACCTGCAATGCGTGAATATTTTCTTTAAATTGCTCGACACTAGAAGCCCCCAGCAGCAGGCAATTAACTGATTCATTCTTGAGACACCAAGCGACCGCCAATTGACTCATAGAACAATCTGTAATAAATAATGTACATTTCTTTTCCAGCCAAAATGAAATAATGTTATGAATTGTTTAATGAACATACTCATTGAATTTGCTAGATTAGCAAGATCACGAAGCTTATCTCCATAAGTACGAGGCTCTTCTCCTGAAACCTGTTCTTTGCTACCAGAAATCCGCATCTACGAAAATATGTTATTTAGTTTGAATTTCATTCTAATTATTAAAAGATATTAGATTATTTGAATAACCTCGCTGACGTCAGGTACTGCTAAGTCTTCTTCACACCAGCTGAATGTGCTATATTTCCTGTTGAATCGTGATTTTGCAAATAGGCCTGTTAATTCCTCACGGCCAAGTCCTTTGCCCGTGGTGATCGCAGACCAAGCCATCATCCCTGGGATCAGACACATGACGCCTATGAACAAATAGAACCACCACATGGTAACCCACCCTTCCCACTGCCAAAATTTGTCATGCTACGATTGATGTCCGTTTTAATTCAATTTAAGAAACTAGTTACTATATATTCAAAATATATACACAATACTTATATTTTGCGACATATAAATTAAGTGCACAAACTAAATATAACAACAACGAGCTTGCTCGGAACTTAGGTTTTATGACAACAGCAAATAATACTTGGATATCACGACATAGATGCAACTACGACATTTATACATCGAAATGAAGCATGTGAAGTTTGGCAGAAAGATAGGTATGTGACCTCTAAATTAAGGGAACAAAAAAGATACATATAATAAAATTGTACTTACCCACGCCAATTTTGTGATATAGTTCTGGCATATACAACTCCGGTTTCTCTCTGCAGAACATATGATACTCTGTCTGTTCGACAATTGGTGTTATGCAGTTGAACTGCCTACAGTTTGTATATGCGTCCATTATCTAAACGAAAAATAATTTGACGTGTCATATAATATTTTATTTATTTATTTTTATTTACCGCCATTTTATTCCACTTTACAATAAAATTGTCCGCCAATAGACACGAACCACTGCCTGCCCGGAAATGTATTGTTAGTTAAGTATTGAAATAGAATAGGATGATAAGCCTTTGACGACATCGGAGTACTTCGTATAAAGTAGTAATGTTTATTTATTACTTTTTAATGTATGTGTTTATATTTCCCGCACATTAATTAAATTGCTTTTTTTCATAAATAACTACCACAACCAACTTGGGTATATGAGATTTAGTAGTGCACCGGGTATTTTGTAACGTTGAATAATTAAACAAGACATGTAAGACATGTGTTGGACATTTCTAGTTACAATTACTTATAACTTTTGTAACATTTACGTATTCTGATTATGCCTGTGTAACTGTAACGGTTACATAACACAATAAAGGAAAGCACAAATTTTCCTAAAAAAATACAAATCGCATTGATGTTATTTAGTGGGTAGACAAATAACATAAATAACATGCATCATACCTCGGAAGGAGACCATCGGGCCGTTCCCCAGTACATAACCCATCCTTGATTGATAACAAAGTTCATAGCACGTACAAGTTCTGTAAATAAAAAAAAACATAATGATCTTAGATCTCTCAGAAATTTCTTTAATATTGCTAAGATTTTCGCGAGTGAAACTTTTAAATAAAACGACAACTTCCTTGGATTAGAGAAACCAAAAATAAAAAAATACACCATAATAATAGTCTGAAAATCGTAAAAGGCTAAAACAATCCTGGAGAATTGAAATATCCTGACCGAAAAAACGGAGATAAAGATACGACCACACATTCAACCACAGCATCGTCATAACAAGGTACTGTCACCTCTAACTCACCTTCCATAGGGCATACGGGATCAGTTTTGTGTAATAGAACAACATCTATGTAATCAATCTGAAGTCTTTGCAGCGATGCCTTAATGCTCTCGACGATGTGTTTCCTAGACAAACCCCTTTCATCTGACCTGTTAGCATGAGGAAACCTAATAAATAGAGATATAGGTTAAGACTATAAGCCAAAAGCATTATTGTAAGCGTTAGAGTGGGTAAGCAATTTCAGCAATAAGCGAAAAATGAACGCTAGCTAGCTTATGTAGGTATAAAGTGGAAAATGAGATGAAAAATATAGTCTGACTTAAGGCTTTAATGTACCGTTATATATGACTTTGTACTTTTATAATACCTTTTTATTATACTTATTCCATTATCCTTGCAATATAGTAATAGTCTTTGTAAGTATAATATTGGAATATTGGTCTTTTTGTATTCACTTATTTATTTTGAGATTATCCATTCGATAATAGCTTTTTATAATAGCTTTTATTATTCAAACATATAGTAGATATATTAAATAATGTTGAGTTTTTAGGAACATTTATATTTTGTAAAATGTCCAAGTTAACATGTTACATTGTTTGTTTTATAATATATATTTCATTACCTTTTATTATATTTTTGTCAGTTCATACTCATATATAACTAATTTACAGTTTCACTGACAATTTATAGTATAAACAAAATATTTTATCTCAATAAAATCATATTGAGCTGGATTATTTTGATTTTGATCGTGTTTCTTTATTAATTATATTTCTTTACAAACACCTATTTTAAATTGTAAATAAAATGATACACAGATAACATAAGTATAACAACGAATTTAATATTTTACATCTATAAAGTTAATACAACATTCAATAATGTTCTAGTCTGTACTTACTTGGTGCTCCAATATATTTTGGTGGTTATAATGACACTAGTTCTCCTTACATTTCTTTTCTTTAGTATTCGCCCCAGTTCAACCTCCCCTCTAGCTAGAATTACACGTAGTTAGAAATAAAGAATATTGTATCACAAATCCTCCCTAAATAATGCCTAAACTTACCACAATGTGCTTCGGACAAGTCAAATAAATTAATGCCGTTCTCAAGAGCTGTCATAATTATGTCCTCAGCGCAATCCTCACTCAACATTGTCCATAGACCAAGCCCAATGTTGGGCACTCGAAGACCAGACTTGCCCAAATTTTTGTATCGTAGCCCTGGAGTCACGGATGATGGCATGCTGGCATGGTTGCCCATATAGGCAGACATATTCTTGGACACATGCATCTCTCCAGCTAAAATGACCTCGAATCATATTAAACAAAGAGAGTGGGATAGATCAATATTGGATGGTTGTGGCAGTTGTTCTACTCGCCTTGGTCCAGCATTTGCTGGGAGTTGGCGCTGAATTCATCCATACAGTCAAGCGAGGCTATGGGGGCGCGGCATCTGTTGGCAAACAAAACTCAATTTTGAGTTAGATTATAGATTGTTGAAATAACATTCTTATAAAAACAATATATACCTACTGTAGCCGGCGAATTCGTTCACTTCTATATTAATTGGCTTATCATCTTGTGCGATCGGAAAATTAAAGCATTTTATAGCAAAAAGATCGCTGAGAAATCTCAGCATCTTCTCACTCGTCACGGTTTTTATTTTTTTTGTTTCATTGAATGTTGCTCTAGTTTCATTTGTCTATTAACGGACTAGCTTTAGAGCAACGAAAGGTAATTTCAGTTTAGTACTTACATAACATATTCTTTTGTCTAATGTAATAAGTCTAACAGACTTTTATATATTATTTATTTATCTATATCATATTATTTTTTATTTTTAAGCATTACATTTCTTACAGTATTTTTATTACTATTTGACACCTTAGTATAATAATCCATATAGTATTTTTGTAATAATATTCGTCTAGACTCTAGAACTAGCTACAATTATAAAACTATAAAATCTATTAAAACTAATCTAAAATATCTAATCAATTCATATTATGAGATGATTGTTAGCAAACTACTGGCCTGTGAGATTTTTACAAGTGGGCAAGTTTTAATCGTTAAAGCAGAATTGGATCAAGTAAGCAGTTTTATTATCATATTAAGTAACAAAAAAATATTCAGTCATTATAGACTATTATAGACTTTTTAGTCTTGATTTGTTATACAGATAACTAAAC
This sequence comes from Napeogenes inachia, assembly GCA_959347355.1. Classification (NCBI taxonomy): domain Eukaryota; kingdom Metazoa; phylum Arthropoda; class Insecta; order Lepidoptera; family Nymphalidae; genus Napeogenes; species Napeogenes inachia. The sequence goes on along the minus strand of OY365800.1, from coordinate 11,630,118 downwards.
TATGCTGTGTAATAACAAATTATCTCTGATTTAATTACATGACTGTGCACATCGTAGGCTTTAATATTAGTTGTGTAGCACTACACTAAAATTGCCTTTCTGCCCTCACGACCCCCCTCCCTTTATAGAGTAAGCACAATGACTCTAGAAGAATTACTAGAAGCTAGGAAAAGGTTAGACAGAAATGTGAGGCAGGGTGATAAGCGACAGTGGGTTATTGGTATACTATACCTTTCTGATTATCCCTTCTGCAGGCAGCATGAGGCAAGCCAAGCGTCGTAATTATCATTCGATGGTATAGCTGTTATCGTGAAAAGCTTTGGTCGGATTGATAATGTGAAATGGTTTGCTTGCTGGCGGGAAAAGTCTATATAAGTTTAGCTTATTTTGATCAAAATAAACATTCGCTTGACAAACCATAATTTATATAATATTCGCATGTTTATTAAAAATATATAGCATATGCATATCCCAGGATCAGACCAAAGCTTTACTTTTTCAAAACATACTTAACAATTGGGGCAAAAGATACGTCGGCATCGTGGTGCCTACTCGCATGCGACGATCGCTGTGCGCGATGCAGTGCTCAGCTTACTCACCTCCGGGAGAAGACATATCGGGGCTGCAGGCTAACGAATATTAGCTAATGTAAGGGATGCACCTTGAAGGACCTCGTGCATTGCGTAACGGTATCAGCTGCACAATCGATATCATTGAATATTTAATTATAAAACAGTAGCTTGAGGGATTATCGATTGCGCAGTATGCGTCAAGGTTACGTCTTCTCACCGGGGGCGCAGCATGTCATGGACTCCAGTTACCGGTATATGGTGGGCATGGGATTGGAGTCAACGCTGACGGAGTCTGGCGGGCCCAGTGGTGTATGCGGCGTACACCTGCTGACCGTTGATTCACTGCGAGACATGATGCTCTCCTTCCCGCCCTCCCGTCCTTGCATATCAAACCGCCTCATTTTCTCCTACACTTAGCTACTGCATGTCAATCCCTTACAAACATTTTATCTGTAACGAAACGGATACTCCCACAGCTGCAGGAAAGGACATTGCAGGTTTAGATTAAACACTCAAGGACATAAACATAGATAAGCATGCATGCCCTAAACTCTATCATCTAGTCCGCTAAGTCGGTTAAGTAAAACTTTTAGTAACATCCAAGCACTGATCTATCACGGTGACTCTCGGCTCGGTGGCGGCGAGCGACGCACTCACCGAGACGTTCAAACGGTCTAATTATTAAACATTAGAAACGAATTCACCGATACAATTTAACTGCAAAATTTGCCCAACTGCGTCGTAACGCGGCTTGGAACAAAGGCTTGCGCGCGCCGCAGCCTGGCGCATGCGCGCTACCCCCCACCCACCTGACCTATTTCTAGATTAAAGCCTAGATATGAAAGCGATAGCATGACACTTTTATGGCTATATCTTTTTTTAGTAAAACGTACTAAAATTTTCCAAAAACTTATAATAACATTATAGCTATTTGGAATGTATGTTAGATAAGTGTCCTCTTAACTATATTGTCGCTTATTATGTATAATACCTAAATACGAACTCTAGTTAATTTTATAAATAGAAATATATATGAAATGAAAATATTATAAATAAATATATATATAAATTAAATCAAAACAACTTATTTTTTTTTTTATATTCATAATATATTAGGGGTTCAAGTTGGTTTGCGAATTTCATGATTGGGCCAAAGCTTCGAAAGCCCGAGCTCTGTGTTAGTTGTAATCTAAAGTGCAGTCTGTATGCAACTGCGCTTCGTGGAACATCGCGGACGGTTTGATACCGACAATTAGTTTTCCTTCGAATGTTTGTAAACATATATTATTATTATGGTTTTTAGACGTGATATTAATAATCATTTTACCTCGATAACATTGACGCTTTTAAAAACATCGTCAAGATAAGTAACTTGTAAGAAACCACTTGTTGAATGCTATATTAATTTAGAATGTATACAAAACCAAAGCGAAACTTCCTAACTATTAAGAAGTGTTATTCGTGAATTAACCTTCTCTTAATCATATTAACAATTGAGGCGCAGTTTCGTTAATTACATGGTGCGTATAAAATGTTTGGTATATTTTGATGTTGTATTGTTGGTGTTTAGAAAACTTTTTAGTTACTTTATAAAAAATAATCATTGTATTAAGTTTAGTAGTTTCATGGTCATAATTTTTATTTATAGGTACTTAAAAAAAGTCTTATGTTTTTTAGTTTTTGTAAAATTTTAATTTGTTTAATAATAAATATATTTACAGTTTTTGTTGAAAAAGCCACTGTTTTATTGCTTTATAGTTATATTAATAATTTTTTGATTTCGCATTAAATGTAAATTGATCCTGCTTGTTTTAATGTAGATGTTGCTTTTAAAACTTCGAGGGCAACATTGAAAACGGTTGTTATTAATTGTTATTAATATTTATTTGGCTAATCCAAATAAACTTAGATTATTTATAATAACTTTTTGGACAATACAGTTATAATAATATTTATATAAAAATATACCGCAAACATTTTATTTTCTTTTTAAGGAATAAGCCGCCTTTGTGCATTTTTAATTTATATATATATATAATATATATATAATTTATAAAACATATTATATATTGTAATTTACATTACATTATTGTGTACAATAAAGTGTGACAAACAAAATATATTACATAATATAAAACAGTTCTGACCAAATACAACACATATTACACATGAACGAACAACAATTTTACTGAAATTTAATTTACTTCGTATTATTATAATTAATTTGGTTTTATACTCAGTCAATTCAATTATCTATCACATCAGGTCACATCACTATATATTGACACTCAATTAAGAAAATGCGTGAAAATTATCTGTAATGACGTATTGTTATATACATCCTTGTTCCGTTCAAGCTGAAAGCAGACCTATTACAAGAAGACAGGTGCTAAATCCAGAATGACATGTCTGAACATGGTCTAATTGAAATTTTAGGCACGTGTAGACAGGATTTCGAACAATGTTAATAATTTTGAATAAACTTACGTTTCCCAAAATAGACTAGCATAGTATAATAGCTCTAATATTTAATAAACATATAAAGTTTAAACTGAATTTCAAGTAAAAGCCGGTTTTAAGCCGTGTGAAGTACCTTCCTACGTATTTCGAATTTCAGGAAACATTTATGAAGTTGGAATTTCAATTCACATATTAAGGATTATAACATTATTATTACGTTTGAATGTAATATGCTGAATTTTTTGTAAAATAATATTTTTCGATTTTGATAATGCTCTTGAGATATTTCTGGGATCCTCTCAAGATATATTGTTTTCAAAAGAATTTAGTAGGACATATTTGGCTTTTTCAGCTCGTACCCGGTTAAATATTTGTAGGTAAAAAGCCAAATATAGCAAATTTTCGATTTATAAATTACGTACATGTGTTTGGCTTTTCGGACAAAATATACGGCCTAATACTGCGCACAGTCAGGCTATTTTATTTTAGAAGATGGCAACCTTATTTTTGTTAATAAAGTTACAATAGATACCCGGAAGCACTCACTTCCTTTGTTCACGAGATTTACTTAGGGCTAAGTTTTTTTATTTAAAGCAGTCTTGTTTTCGGAATTGAAAGGGTAACCAAGTCCAAATAGTTAACTTATTGACTATTTTTTTGTATTGAAATTGAATATTTTTAAATAGTCGCAGGTTTGAGTCCAGCTCGTGTTGATGACTTTTATTTATAAATTTATTTTGAAGTTTGAAAACATCACAAACATATAAGACAAATTACAGATATACAATTTAATTATACTAATTGAAATATTAATTAATAATACCGATGTAAAATAATGGCAACATTTTAATGAAAAAACAATTAATTTAGTTAATTAAAACTACAATAAAGCTTTACATTTGTGAACTATGTTTTCTCCAGCACTCTATCGATTGATTCCCAATGGGATAGGGATTTAAAATAAAATTTATAAAAATAACTACACTTACTTGCAAGATCTGCGTCTTCATCTTGGTTGCCTCGCAACGGAGAATATCTGGTATCTTATATTTATTCATTGTTGACTGCTTATGTGATATTATTTAATTCTTTAAGATAGGTGTTTAAGTAGAATTTGTTGTTTTTATTCATATTAATAACATCATATCATATTAAGAATAATGTTTTAGTAAAGTACTAGGTTTTCCCCGTTACACGGTCTTAATTAACAAATACGGGAAAGAAGCAGTATTGTCCGCAAGAACAATATTTTTAGGGTACCGTACCCAACGGGTAAAAACGGAAACTAAGACTAAGACTTCACCGTCCGTCTGTCCGTCTATCCGTCTATCTGTATGTATCTCATAACCGTGATAGTTAGACAACTGTAATTGTCACAGATGGTGTATTTCTGTTGATGTTATAACAACAAAGTAAATGAACCTAAACTGAAAACAAAACAAAATGAATATTAGGGGGGCTCTCATACAACAAACCTGGTTTTTTATCGATATTAACTATTGCAACAGGTACACCCTTAATTTTTAGTGATATATTCCCTTATAAAATAAATAGTAACATGAATATTTACCCCCCTTATATATTCATATATCCCATACAACAAACGTTTTAACGTTTTACATGTAATGGTACGGAACACTTCATGCGTAGGTCCAACGCACTTAGCAGATTATTTTATAATGCATCTCGAATACTTTGGAATCCAAACCAATTCGAATATTTTCTGTTCTTTTATAGGGTATTAATTACTAGCGAGTGGTTGTAAATGTCAATTTGTGTTGTATCATAATCCAGCCTGCTCTGAAATGAATCAGCTTTTAAATGGAAAATCATTTTTATAATCCGATGTATATTTCCAGAGATAAGTTCGTTCAAACGAAATAACAACCATCTTAACATCTTAGTGAAGTTTTATTATCTATTCCTGTAATAATAAAAATCACTTTTCTGATCTTTATTTAAAAACTGTCGTCTGTCTGTGCTTTCATCTTAAAACTGCGTTACAGTATATGTATTTAGTTTTATTTTATGATATTTGAAAACTTTGAAATTTATTTGAGCTCCAATAGTAACAATATATAAATTATGGGTAAATAATCAATTGAAACTCCAAAAGATGGCTTATTATTTCAATAATAAATAAGGTATTACATTTATTTGATGAAATAGTAATTGCAAATACGATGCAAAATCACTTACGAGCATATTTTATTTCAGAAAACATATTTTGTTTATTAAACGATAAAATTATACACACCTTATTTACGTATATAAAAACTCTAAAAAAGAGAAAGTTTTTCTTTTTCTATTCAATAATCCTCAAAGGAAAAAGATGCGGAATGATGCGGATTACGAAATTTGTGCTAAATATAATATTTTGACTGTAAATTTTCTGTCATATTCGTACAGATTCGGCTTTTACGTAAAATTTTAATTACGATTTCATATATACGTTAAAATTCTATATTAACCGGGACTGTGATGTTGTTTGAGTAATTATTTTGCATCTCTAAATGTTATTATAGAGAAAATTATTTAATAGTAATTATTTCGTTCAGATTTAGACTAAATTCAGTAAAGTAAATTTTCAGTAAATTATTTCCTTTGTTTCTATATTTTAATAATATGAACGGATTGTAACCACTAATTAATTCTACTAAACTTGATTTTGCCATAGTTTTAATTTTAAAAAAATATAATTTAGATTCCTTAAAACAATCAAAATCTTTTATAAATTAGATTCGTTTAAACTATCACAGAAATTCGTACCGATGTTTGAAATATTATTATTAGAATAATACATAATTGTATTATTTAAAAAACGCATATATATATTTATTTATTTATATATTTGGTCTATAACTTTAACAGTAATTTAATAAGACGGATGACAACTGTCTTCTGGGATTGTACTCTCTTTGAAATCCGATTAAACAGTCAAGAACAACTGCTTGTAATTAAATCAAAATACCAAGAATTCCTCGGGTATTCAGTAATACGGTTCTAAGTCGATTATTTTAGGAAATTCTGATACTAATGCTCCTTGAATTCAAAATTCATAATGATCAGTTAAGTATTTAAGACGTGAAAAATAACAAAGAAACAGATTCTTAAAAAATCGAAAAAAAATACTATATTGATTAAGCATTATACATTTTTGAAAGATAAGTTATTTTTTATTAATATAATTTGCATTTACCCAATACATGATGTTGTTTTGAGATATTCTCCTTTTCCTGACGGACTGATATCATTAGCAGATGCTCTCCAAATCTGTGATTCTTCTCCGGTTATACAGCATGGTGTTTCACAACAGCCATCGCTATCCATAGATTCACCTACAGAACAAATATATAAAACATTTATTATTATTTTATACGTGTGTTTGTCACTGGCCTGTATCGATTTTTATGAGTTTTGTGTGTGGGAGTGTCCTGGAATTGTGTAGATGCATAATTGGATTGAAGTTGATCCTAAAATTAATTTATTTTCTTTAATCTCTATTTCATCTACACTATCTCTGCTAAACGCTTCGACGTAAGTCGTCATAAGTCCTATGTCGTTTAACTATGCGTTGTGAAAATAGGTAATAATACGAGTTGGTGTATAAAAAATATTATGCTAGCTGCAACATTCCATCTCATATAGAGGACACACAACACCCTTGATAATTAGTATACACATATTGTAACATGGAAAATATAATCTCTATATGTATTACAATGTATTCCTTTGACAACACAACAGGTTCTAGAGGACCGATTTAGATGAAATATTTTGAGAGTCCCTAGATAGTTTGTATTTACATTTAAAACAGATAGGAATGTAGTGCGATCAGACTGCAGGTTTTTAATTTTAGTAGACATTGGCTGGACCATCGCAAAAACTAATAAAATATAACCACCAGATCACTTGCCAAATAATTATAATTGTAAATAATAGATAAGTTTTCATAAAAACAATAAATGAAATTAAAAAAAAATAAAAGTTTTATGACGTAGCCATAAATTTCAGAATTGACATTCTATTTTTGAGATCTACAGATAAAACCAGAGAGAGAGAAAAGTGACGAAGCTTCTTTGAAGTAACCCTTGATATTTACATTTCCTGGTAATCTTGCGTTGCGAAATACGAACTGAAAATATAGTCATGTGGGCGTAACTTCAGGAAAATACTTGAAACTTCTAAAAATAGCTTGCTATCGATTTAATATTAGGTGGGAGTAGAAATTTTAGTTAAAATTTTGACTTTAATAACTATTTGTACTCTAGTGAATATTTTCACAAAGGTGAATTGTCCTTAAAAAACTACCAGTTATTCAAGTTAGTATAATGTATACTAATAATAATAATAAAATTACAGGACAAATTACACACATTGATCTAACGCCTAAGTAAGCAAATTATTTGCTTGTGTTTTAAGGGTGTTAGACAACGATACAAATACATAGAAATACATATTATAAATACTGAGAATATATTTAATAAACGACCAAACTCAGAAATACAGACATCACATACATTACATACATTCACTGTTGGGAATCGAACCCGAGCCCCATTGCCTCGCTAGGTATACGTTAGGCGTCTGGACTAACCACTCGGCTAACGGAGCGGTAAATACGTGTAATGATATAAATTCCTTTACAGATTCATTTTTTATATTGAAAAATTACTCTGATATTAAATATCAAATTGCGAAGATTACATTCTAAACTGACGGAATGGAATAAAAAACAAATATATATATATATTGATTACCGATGTATAAATTGTGGTCAAATTTTGGAGACGTGGCGCCCACTATTATCAATAATGACGGTATGAAGAGAAAAGAACTCACTTTGTTATTTATATGACCCCACCTCAAATAATATTTAATTTATTTCTGTAGCTGGAGAACGTGGAAAAGTTACTGTTAGACGGCTAACTTAGAAAACGACAGTATGATAAAACTTGGTTATTTTATGAGAAAGACTTGATGGACAAAGAAAAGACGGAGAGCAAAGTGATGCAACAATAAAATTGGAAAATTGAAAACATACTATGCTCAAATTTCAATTTACCCACTCAAAAGCACTATTTTCTCTAGCACTGGGAAATGTATTGAAGCCCAATAAAAACAGATATTAAAATAAACTAGCTCCGCCTGTTTAGTTCAAAAGTATTATTTACGATATCTCGTAGGTAGTAGTAACGTGATATTTTTGTATTTATTTTCAACATATATCTTTATAAAAAAAATACAAAGCGAACTATTGATAGAATTGCAGAACAAGCTGTCAAACAATTTACTAAGACCGTTTAAGGTGTGGAATTGTTCAAAAAATGTTATTTATCTTTGTTGAAAGATGTCATCTCTTATCTAAATTTAATGTTCATAACTATTGCGAAAGAGTCAGACCATCTGAGATCAAAATAATAAAAGTTATATCAATAAAGTTTTGTAAACTTTTCACTTAAACTCAACTTGAAAGCTCGAAACTCAGCTCAAAATTAGTAAGAGTTTTGAGCTAATTTGCTAAATGTTAACACCTTTGTTGGGCAGATTAATGTAGTTTAATTCAAAAAGCATTTAACTAATTAACAAGCTTAAGAAGTTGTATTATTTACAGGATAGATATAAAGAAGTTATTTTTTTTGTTGTTTAAGAACTTTGATACTGTTTCTACCGCTCAACCTGATATATCGTGTCGGTATCGTCTTGATGAATTTAGAATTCTATATGTAAATGTCTTTTTGATTTAACTTTATGAAAGAACGACATTATATTTAGAATGAAGGAAATTACATCTCAGATTTGCTTTTATTATAAGTACCTATACACAAATTACTAAAAGTTTCAGTTGCTTTCTAAAGAGTTGCTGAGTTGTTGATTACGCTAACAGATAAAATAATTATTATTTTAAGATTGTTTCATAAGACCTACGTCAATGCTTTTGATTTGTTTCTTTACAAAAACTCTTACGCTTAATCGAGAACAATAGTTATCTTACCTCTACATGAACTTAGTCGCGACAGATTTATTGAAATACCGTCATTGTCGTTGATACTTTGGCTGGAGTGGGGCTTCGTCAGTTGGGCGCTGCAGGCCTTCTTCAATGCATTCTGTTGCAAATATTCCTTATTAAAGATACATAAAACTTGATTAATTTATAATATTCAAACACAGTAATCATTTTGAATTTATATGCCAAATGAGAAAAACTTTAAAAGGAATTCTTATAACAAGCACATGGGATTTAAATAATTTTCATTTAAAAAGAGCAACTGTTGAGTTTCTGCCAACTCTCCTCAGTAGAACAGCATTTCGGGCTGGTGGTAGCTTTTTTTTTTTTTTTTTTTTTTTTTTTTTTTTAACGTCTGGAATCCTCATGGATACACACCTCCATCCTGGGGAAGATGGAAGTGGTTATGTGAGACTCTTACTCACTAAACCAGACGGTCAACACCTCTCCGTCGTAATGGAGCGCCACGGGAACGCTTGCGCACACAACCGCGTTGCTCCGACGGAAGGCCGCGTGAGCAGCCACCACCTCCATGGAGTGACGCGCCCGGTTGACTTGAGCGCGTCCCACTCCGGGGCTTGTTGAATGGCGAAGGGCTCCCCTGCCCTCCACCCAAGCCGGCCGAGCCAAATCAGGACTCCCTCAACGAAGAAGGTGTCCCGATCCGACTCAACCTCCCGGGGCCGGACCCCGTCCGAAAACGGACGTGGTCCAGCCAACGAAGCCCTCCCTAGGAAGAGCTCCGCCGCCACCTCGCCCGGACTAATCATCGTCAAGCGCTATTGTACCTGACGATGACTATTCCGGGCCATCACCCTATCAGCGCAACGGCCCCCCCCTCAGCAAGAAAGAGACCGCCACGTACCCCCCACACAACCACGTGACCGCCCCACAGTCCACTCTGCGCACAGAGAAGTACCAGGGGCGACCCCGCTGCTGTCCCCGGTAGAGAGGGCCTGCGCCCTCCCACCCTTAGTGCCCAGGCCAAAAGGCCCGAGCCCACCTCGCAGACAGACCACCCCGAAAGGCAGCCTGCCCGCCAGCCAGCCATGAACCGGGCACAAACCCCCATGGCCGACCGAGCCGAGTATTAGCCAACGGCTAATGCAAACCCGAAGGATCACATTAACCGTTGTTGCCCGGGGAGCACCGACCCGTACCGCTTCCGATGCCACCGGACGAATCCGAGGAACAAGGGAAACAGACGGGCACACGAGGAGGTTCTCGGCGACGGCCCCCCGGGCTGGTGGTAGCTTACTCACAGATTGACTGTGCTGACCAATTTAATGTAATTGACGATTCAAAAGTGCATGTAAATGCATACTTAAATAAAGATATTTTGAAATTGAATTTTGAATTTAAATTTGAATCTAATAATAAAAATGAGAATGAGATTTGTTGAATTAAAATTTTATATTTTTTTAGAAAATGCATTCAACATTTTCCAGAACAAATAAAATATAAGTAATAACATATTTTAATTAAACTAATCACGAGTTCTTTATCGGGCTTTTGATAAATTTCCATTCTTTTGTATTTTTATGTTGTTGGATTCGGATTAAGAATGTAAGGTAAAAAAGGTTTTTCAGTTTGCAATGGCGAGGTAAAAAACCGGCTTTGTTCAACAACGTTTTTTAATATCTGTTTTGCTCTTGATATTTATTGAATCATAATAAATCTTGTTGATACTAACAAGAAGTTTTTATAAATATATATATAACATTTATACATCTGTTGGTATTTGTATACCTCTTGAACAACTGAACCGTTTTTTCAAACAACGACAATAAATCTATATAAATAGATATTTAGGCAATATATAATTGTTTTTTTGGAATCCAGCTCTAAAAATTTTCATGGAAAAATCATCATGATTACAGTTTGCGTTTTTCAGGGGTCAGAATTTATATATTTATTCTACTATATATATTACTGATTAATACTAGCTGAAGGCTGGCCATATTAGCTTTATTTTTTAATGGATAGAGTATAGAATAGATACATTTTTACTAAATTAATTATATGTGATACTAAATATAAGACATTTAGGTGCATTATAATCATAGAATTATTATACTTATAATAGGGAAGCCCTAGGCAGGCATAAAAATGTCAACGTTTGCCAATATTAAAAGAGGCAAGATGAGAGACCGATACTTATCATTATCTAAGCACACATGCAAGAAAGAGAGCTAGATAGGTAGCCTCATTTGCTTTCTCTTTTTTGCGATGGACACATTTTAGGCTGTCTTCCCTACTCTATGTATAATAATTCTATGGTTATAATATATTATTCAAGATATCCAAATAATGTATTTACGCGGTAGTGCTTGGTGTCAGGTATTGAAGGACGACTATGGCGCCATCTTGCGGCTTGTCTTTGCAAGTCACACAGTCTATGATGTGACCACGAAGTATTTAGGCCACGCAACTCTTCCACTGCTTCTGCTATCTATTACAAACATATATTATTGTATACAGTATTATGATGATTTTGTTAAGCTTTATTAATCAAAAGCTTAACATTTATTAATCCATGATGCAAAATTAGAGGTGTTATTAGTCTGAAATGGTAACTCTTAAACGGATAGTTCGTTTTAGTGCAAATTTTGCCCGAAAGAGCAAAATTGTTTTATCAAAATCTTCTTAGCATTTACTAGGACGCATTGATTTTTTATATATATGTATATAAATTTAAGATATAATATTGAAAAGGTCTGTTAGTAAACGTGTAATTTGTCAACTTGGTGAAAGTAATATTCAGACAATCTATCAGTTATGTAGAGGTGATTTTCCACAGCATACTAAAATATCTTACTTGTAAAATAAATCTTAAATTAAAAAATATATATATTTTGATCTTGCAAAAAAGCACCACCACTAGAAAGCACACTAAATCAATTAAATTATATTTTATAAATAATAAACATGAACAAAATAATATGTTATTTCAATATTACATAGAGTATGACAAAATATGTAATTCAAAACACATCTAAAATCCAATTTATTCCAAGACTGATTAATAATTATATACAACAGAATGTATAATTACCTCTCGCTTGTGTTCCTCCTCCGCCTCTATCGCTCGCTGATGAAGAAGCTTTATATCCAACTTCCGCACTTCTTCCGCTTCTCGAGCTTGACATTCCTTTTCCTTAATAATTACTCATTATTTTGCAGTGTGCTTCGTTTAATATTTTTAATTATGTACTATAATTACCTTTTGCATTTGACGTTCATGTTCAATTTTCTGTTGTTCCAGTTCTTCTTCCGGTATTGGCGGTGTCTCATCACCGCCGGAGGTATGTTTCGCTCCTTGAAAATAGGAAACAGATTAAACTCAATCTAATATTAATATTAATTATATTAATTAATATAATTAAATTTATTTTATTAATTAGACATAATGAGAAAAATATATATATCAATGGAAAAAACCAAGGAATATGATTTTTAAATATTGTAATACAATATATATTTTTCAGTATTTAATTTTGTTTTATTACTTATATACAACATAAGTATTGCATTAAGTGGTAGAGATCACGACTGCGACAGAAAGCTGCTTTCTCTTTGAAAACCGATCCTCACACGAAGCTTAAGCCAGCTCTCTTGTCAGCAGATAAAGAAACAAGAGGTGTTGTCTATTAATGTATTTTTTGAGGATTACTATTTAAACTGACTTAAAGATAATTTGCGAATTAATTACAAAAGTACCAAACATGAATTAAAATTACCTAAGTGTTATTTCACATTTAGAACTATATGAATATAAAATCTTATTTACTTTATCTGTTTAGAATAATTATCAAAATACATCAATAGAAATAAGATAGCACTGGGTTTAATTGGCTAATTGATTCGGAATAATTGAAGACAGTAGTAATAGCGGTATAGATAGAGGGACGTGTGCATTATTGAATTACAAATAGAATATTATTATCATAGTATTTGATTCTGTATTCTGTATTATTATCATAGTATTTGATTCTGTATTGTTCGATCAGTAATAAATTAATATGATCTTTTATTTTTGTCCAGTTAGATCTCAGATACGTATTGGAAGACTATAAAAGAAAAAGTTATTTGGATGTTAATCGTGGAAATACAATGAATTCATACAACAGGCTTTTGGAAGTAAGCCATTTGAACATTTTTACCTGTTGATAAATGCATGAATATTTAAAATCTTTTATTGTTTGTTATTGTTAGGTGTTATCCAACGTCTTTCAGGATGCTGTGAAAACATTTACAAGACGCTTCACTAGTACTTGTTGTCATGTAACATTGAAGGTTCATATGCATGTTATAAATATGTCCATTAAACTAATACACACAAAGTACACAGAGAAAACACAGACAATCGAAAAAATCAATGAAATTTTCAGCTTATGATGCAGTGTTTATAATAAAATTATATCAATTACTAGCGGTTTTCAGTAAACATATTATTTGTATGTAATATTAACAATATTTAATTTGTATTTTCAATCTGCTTCTGTGTATATTAATGATTTTATGTTTTTATAAAAACGCAGCACGTTTTAAAATTGCAGGGTTATTTTATGGTATTACGCTATGAAATAGGCATGGTATATGTGGTATAAGTCTTCTTCTTCATTATTTTGAAATGGCTTTTGGTTGCGGCTATAGGGCACAAAATATTTTGCCTATGTCAAGTAAGATATAAATGACACGACGAAGAATGGAAAATGAGCAGGGCTATTTGTAATTTATCAGGCGATATTGTTATTAAATATACATTTTCACAAAACCTTTAATTAAAGTTTAATTTTTTTCCATCAAATAAATTTACATAAAAATGAACCAAATGGCGAAAACACAATGGTATAAGTCTCCCATATAATAAAACGGCTAGAAGGAATAAGACATTCATAATTTTATTTTAATATTGATTACAATAGCAACCGCGTAAATGTAATATTTGATAGTAATAGCAGTCCTACCTGAAGGAGGATGATAGGATATCCAAAATTGGTGAGCCAGTTTGAAGATTATCAAAACTATAACAGTGTTACAAGGTACACGGCGGCTACCGACTGAACGTGGAAACCGTGAAAATTTATTCATAGATGTTTATTTTCATAGTAACACATGCAATGGAGTAGAATGAGAATGATTGGCGTGCGTCCAGAAAATATTTGTCCTTAAATCAACGGTTTTTACGTAAGCGGGATACAAAAGTGATTTGATCTCATACCAAGTGATGGGTTGGTATAAGTCGTTTGATTGGTTAAGAACCCCTAACAACCAATTATAGTTAAAAGAGTTTAAAGCTCGGGTTATAAAGCAATATGAAGTAAAAAGTTTCCAAATGAAAAACATGCCTCAAGAACTTCTTAGGTATCATGAAAATATTTTTTATTATTTGGATTGAACAAAATCTGACGTATCATTTATTGTTTGACATTTTAAATGTAAGCTTAGGTTAACCAAGTTAACCTGAAAAAAAAGTAAATATGGACGTACCTAACTGTGTTTTCGAGCCAGTCATACAAATCGCGAGACAGACAGGACCGACAATAAATTCATGTTATTTTGGTACCAACAAAATAAAACCTTACATTTATTAGAAACGCTTAAATAAATCTGTTTCATAAAGTATTTGTATTTTAAATCCTCCTGAAACGCGGCGAATGGTGCGTCCGAACAAATAAAAGGGGTTTATTTACCGAAATGAATGAAACCGGTTTATTTATATTTGAACAGAAAGCAAATGAAAATGTTCGTGTTATTTTTTTAATCCATGTTTATCCTTTTGAAGGTCTTAAAACAGTCTAATTTTTTGCTTAGGCCATAAGAATGTCAGTCCAAATAATAGAACTTTTAAAGATAAATTCATATCAAGATAAAAAGTATTTACGTATCAAGTGAATACATTTGCAGTACCAAGCTCTCTTTTATAACATTTACTTGGAAATATTACATACCACATGGCATACTACACATATCGCAACCCATCTTTAAAGCATTATATATCATACTGTATTAGATAAATATAAATGTAGTAACGTACCTACCTAAGTATATATTCATGTTTCACATCACTATCATCACATATAATTCATAACTATAAGTACATGTGTGTGTGTGTATGAGTATAAGTTTCGTATGTGATTAGGTAATGAACCTGAAAAACTGTTTTTTTTTTACCAAATCCTTTGGGAAAGTCTTTCACGTCTC
This sequence comes from Napeogenes inachia, assembly GCA_959347355.1. Lineage (NCBI taxonomy): Eukaryota > Metazoa > Arthropoda > Insecta > Lepidoptera > Nymphalidae > Napeogenes > Napeogenes inachia. The sequence continues at coordinate 11,614,872 of OY365800.1, read as the reverse complement.
CTCTTTCACTTTAGTTTGGCTCTATAGTCGTCTATTCCAAACAAATTAAATATTCCATCAAAGTCATTAGGTAATTAAAAAGAAAATATAACCCACATGAAAGAAATAGAAAATTTAATTTATTTTAATTTAACTTAAAGCTAAATTAAATTTAATCACATCGAGCGACAAGTTACGTTACTTGAACGGGTATAAAATGAATATTCAATATTTATAATGCTGTAGAAAGTTCAAATGATTTCATAATATAAAATAATTAATCCGAGATAAAATTCGGCGATCATCGATAAATTGGGTCTAAATTAAAATGTAAATTAAATTTAAAATAAAAATTCTGTTTACGAAATTTCATAATAGCAGTACACTTCAATTTTAATCGAACCTTAAATCACGGACAGATTATTTATAATTGCATATTTTTTTGGTTTTAAACACTTTAAATAAAATAAATAAATAAATAAATGAATACTAAATAAATAAAAATAAAATTAACAATGTCACAAAATGTATTCCAACATTATCTCGAAGTACAATTAAACCTATTATAATAATTTAAATGTATATCCGCGCAACCTTTTTGCCCTTAATATTATTAAGATGGTAATTTGTTACTCATTGTTAAGTATATTAATTTATGTTGGTAAAAATATAACACACTACAGATTTTTGGTCAATTCAGTATTTAATTGTTGTACACGGTTTTACAGGTTCATTTGCTAATTTTTTGCTTAAAAATATATATAGTGTTTTAAATAATAAAAGACCGATGTTAAAAAAAAACCTTTAAAATATTATCTATGATCTTTAAATAGCTTCATTCAATATTCCAATTAACTTTATTTCACCACACTGACAACAAGATTACCTTCGAGTTGAAAAAACTACTGAACCGAAGAAAAGGAATATAGAGCTTTATTTGAAGCTAACCTTTTTTCTTACTTTGTATAAAACTTTGATCATTTGTATAATGCTATTTTAGTATCGTTTTTGGTGTACATATTATATAATCATTTATTTTACATAATTGCAAGTCCGGGCAAAGGAGCCCCAGCCCACCTATTTGTAGTGGCATAGTATGGTCAAGAGTCAATCCTTCTCCCCCAACAGTAAATTACAGTATACCCGAAACATATAGATCACCGAACCAGCGACCGCCCAGAAGGGGATCGGTAAGAAAACAATATTTTATTATATTTAATGGTATCAAATTAAGTTTTATAACGGAATTACATTATAACGGAAAGTAAGTTTGAATTTTTCGTTATAATATTCAAGATGTATTAATTTATATTTTTAAGGAATGCAATGCTGCTATTACGTACAATCTATATTTCATTAAGAGAGAGTTTTAATCAGAACCTTAAAACTTATCCTTTTGATAATGACATAGTTATCAGGTGTTAGTAAGGTATTAACAAATAAATATGAATTTTGTTTTAAGTCCGTTAATATCGTCGAAAATTTAAACAAGATAAAAGAGTAAACCAGACAATCTGGTAGAATAAATGCAATCCTTATATAATTAAAAAATGGTAAATGTTTACAAATCTAACTGTTTTCAGTAAATATTTTGAAAAAATAATTGATTCATCCATTCAGGCAAGTACCTTTTAGTTTTCGTTAGATATCTAAATTAGTAGAATTTGTTGTTACCATAGACGTTGTAACCTGAGTTAGATTATTATAATTAACCACAATATCTACTATGATACTACTTTGCAATATATACTGTGTGTATACACTGTGTATTATAATAGTTTTAAAGTACCTACCTATGTAATATTATAATACTATATAAGTTGTAGTATATTAAACTGTAAGAAAAAACTAACAAATGCACAAAAGAACACAGGAATTATTTCAATTATAGACCGGCTTCAAGCGTCCTATAGATTGAAACTGTACTAATGAATAATAAGTGACAATTTATAAATACGGTTAATCTTAAATACTGATATAGTTCAATAAAAATATTGCTCTATATATAGTATTACATTTTTATATTGCTGTAATCTAAAATATAATTAAATCTGATATACTAAAAACTGTAGATTTCCTATTTTTAAGTTATTATATTATTGTCTAATTATTTATAAATATGCATGTTAATGTTTCGCTTTTTAAGTAAAAAAATGTACCAGGTATAAATGGCATCCTTAGATCCTTTGTCCGTGACGATTTTAAAAAGAAACAAAAATGTCTATGGCTGATGCCTTGACGCTAGTTGATGAATATTGTTGCCTATAATTTTTATAAGATTGACATAAAACTAAATATTGTTAAAGTGATGTAATTTAATAGTTTATTAATTTATTAATTAGTGTTTCGGATGTCTTGCTTTGCGATATTTTTTTGCGCTAGTTTTTACTGCCGTAACCATTGTGTAGCATCGTCTATTATCATTTTACATGTGCGTGAAAGAAATGACAGAACAGGGGAGAAGATAAGTACATCGAATTGTAGCTTTTTGACAATGTGATACTGAATTAATATGAGCATTATTTTTAATACTTAAAATATACTAGTGTTGTAAAGATGACTAATAATCCGTTGTAATGAACCGATCAAGTGCAGAGTTTGTTAGCTAGGTAGGTTTTGACAGCCGGCAGGCTTGTCGTAAGTGACTTACGATTGGCTTCCTATAAAAATGAACAGTCGCAATAGTGTAAATGAAACGAATTTGGTGAATTTCTCGGCGGAACTGTCTACACTTAATCAATTAGACGCGAAAGACGGCTTGCTGAGTTTTCCCTTCGATCATATTTATGCATGCCACTCTCAGAGTTTGGATCGCAGGCAACCTCTTCAGTTAGAGAAAGAAGTTGAGGTATCTACTCACTGTGTAGTGGGTGAGGAGAAGAATATTTCTGTCCCAACTCCTGACATATCAAGATTGTCAGATCAACTTAATGTTACTGAGGGTCAAAACAGAAAGCTGAAAGAGCTATTGATATATCATTTAGATCTAATACAACAACAAAACGAACTTATAACTAAACGGGATAAACTCTATCAAGCTTTAAAACAGGAAAATGATACAGTAAGTTTATTTTTAAATCAAGCTCACAAAAATTCTTAGAGTTTGTTATATGCATGTTATGCTTAATTTATACATAGATTTAAGAACTAACATTTAGTTTTTTTAATGTAATTGGGAATTTGGCATATAATAATAATCATTTCAATAGAAATAAATCTCAAACATTCTCATCTAAAACTAATGAGCACTTAATAGAGATCAAGTGTAAACATGATTGTTGAATTTTACAATGTTTTTCACTTAAAAAGTGTTGTTATATGTAAACACAGCATCTTACTAAACCTTAGTTAATGTTAAAAGTTGTCATCACAAGTAATAACCTAGAATTAATTGTAAGGTGAAAAATTATGCATATTTATCTTTTCTATCACATTATACAATTCAGCTGTCTGCAATACTATTAATAATGTAATGAAGCTGTAAATTAAATGTATGATATTGGTTTATTATGTACAATATATTATAAATTAAACCATCCATTGTGCTGCCTATTAAAACAATATTTATACACTTTAATAAATATCAATATATGATTTAAAGTAAATTCCAGTCAACATTTTTTACTATATTTAATTAATAAATAAAATGAAGTATTTGATGCTGCGTTATTTAATATATTGTATTAAATATATATTTGTCAATTGTAGTACAAGCTGCTGCATAATTATTATAAAATAAGCAATTGCGAAAATGTTCAATGATACAATATTATAGCACTGCAAGTAGTAATAAATAGTGTCTTTTATCTATTTTGTAATTAATGTATGCCTATAATGCAAAAAAAGTGTCAATATCTTTATGTTAAAAGTAGAAAATGTTTTATTTGTATGTATATGTTAAAATTGTTTATAATTATTTATATTCAATTACAATTTGAAAAATAGATGTACTATAAGTTAATAACTTTGAAACTATATAATTTATCTTATTATTGATAAATAGGAATTGATATTGACATTTTGGAATATGATTAAAAGAAGCATAATAATAATGAAATGTATAGTTTTATAAAACGAGCTTGCTTTATCTGAATCTGTAGACTTTTAGATGATTTAAATATCTTTTAAATAAACTCATAGTACCTTTAAAATTAAAAACACATGCAGCTATCAAAAGCCACTGCCAGCTTTGCGAAAACAGTGCCATACATTAAATAAATAAACCATTGAAATGCATTTTTAACATTAATTTATTAATTTAATAAATTTTTGACTTAGCTTTGAATTAGGTCGTATTAGAAAGCCTAGGAAGCCCTCAGACATGTTTATCCTTTTCATTGTATAGATTAATATGTTATATTTGTATGCTTTCATTAAAAGTTTTTTTTAATTAATCTATTAAGTACCTAATACACCACCAATGCTAGTAAAATAGAGTTTTGCTACATGAAATACTAATTTAGGCAGTTTATTATTAGACTAGTTCAGTAGATGAGAAATACAAGTTTATAGATAGAACAACCCCAAACTAATGCTTAAACAATAACAGACATATTTTTAAATAAATATAGATTGAAAAACTCATTAACTTTGGCAGAAATCAAACTTTTAATCTCTGGGATACCGTCAGATATATTTATTTAAAGATATAAATAAGCATAACATGACTAACATGTTTAGACATTTTCAAACATTACAGATATTACAATGATTACTTTGATTATTTTATTTTTATTTTTATTATATTTATTTATGTTTTCTAAATTTTACAGCTTAAAGCGAAGCTGATCCGAATGGACAGGAGGGGGGGTTTGAGTCACCGGCACTTAGCAAACTCCTTACTTCCCCCCCCTACAGCAACTGTCACCTCCAGCATATTAACAAACGAACAGGGAGAGCCAGAGGTTTTATACTCTTCCATTTTTATTTCTTTTAAAGGTTTTTTTTAATGTTTTTTTATATTGTGCGATAACCATGTTTTGCATTTAAATATCCCATTATAACATTTTTATTTAATATATATATATATTTTTTTTAACTTTGTTTAATTATATCTTTTTTGCCTGTTATGTTTTCGTCTTCTTATTGTGTCAATATGCAGATTATGCAAATACCTGAAAAAAACTCTTTGTTAAAGAATAATAATAGTTACATTTTGTTAAAAATAAATACCTTTTTTACAGGAAACAAAGTTGCTATTCGGGATTGCGAGGACTACCATAGACCCAGGTAAGTGATGCAGTGTTTTCAGTAGTCATTCATTACACTTTTGAAACAACCAAGCTTAGTTGGCAGGTAGAAAGACCAGCAAAAAACATTCCCTTTATCGAATATGGTGATTTTTCTTTAAAGTTTAACAATCCTGATTTTTGAGTCCGTTATAATTGATATGTGAGAACAATTTTTGGGCAAAATATAGCTTAGGACCAAACCTAGACTACAGGTATTAATAATGATACTATAATACTCTATGATACTTTCACATTAACAAGAAGTTATGATTCCAAGTTAAAGAGTTATTGATTAAATTATAAGAAGACCATATTGTATATCAAATCCTAAAACAAATGGAAATTAATCTCGACATATATAAATAGGGCACAAATAAAATGTGAAAATATATTACGAATTACAAAAGGCTTTTTGTTCCTCAAACATTAAAATAAATGAAAATATGACACTTTAAATACAAAACAGAAATAAAATATTTAAAGTAAAACATATATTTCTTAAATAAATATTTTGTGCATAATGTACAAAAACACTGAATATCGAATAATAATAAAGATAGTTAGTTTTTATTACGAATAAACAACATAACAACAAATATTAAGAATTAATTTGTTTTTATATTTAGATTATCATCTGAAATAAAATATACCTACAATATTTAAAATGGACAACTTTATACATGAAAATACAAATATTTGTATAAAATACTACGTATTACTCAGTCAGTGTTTATTTTTTTAGTGTCCAATGTAATATTTGTATCACTATTTTCTTTGCAATAAAATGACTATACTGAATTACAGTACAGTACTGTGTTTCAAATTACAGTAATGAATAAATATTTAAAATTTTACACACACACTCATAACAAACTATGATCTTTATCAACCACTTTTTTTAGTTACTCCTTATCTCAGTTTAACTTACATATTATTAGAGACATTTTGATGAATAATTACTCTTACTTAGTTGACACTAAAAAGTAGATACTTTTCCTATTTTCTCCTATTCATATTCAGTCATTCATGCATTCAGATTCCCTCACACTGTTACAGTATATATATTATATATGTAATTGTATTACTTTGTAACAAAAGAACATTATTTTTTAAAAAAATTCAATTGTTTTTCAGCATCTATTCCTGAAGTACCGAAATTCATGTCCAGTGATCTGAAGACGCCATCTTTAAACTGTGACTACAAAATGATTGATAACAAACGATCCCTCGTTAAGAAAGAACCAAAGAACGAAAAGCGTTCGGACGCGTTGTACACCGTTACATCGAACAGGTATATTGATAAATAATAATTATACATTTGAGTTTACTAGATATCTAAATAAATTATAGTTTATAATTAAATAAGTAAGTACTTTAAGATATGTATTTTATTTGTTTTTTTTTGTTTCAAGTGGCAACCCTATAATCCAAAGAATCCAAAGGAATAGACGGCGTACATCTGGTTTAGGCAGTCTGAGTCGTATCCCAAAGACTCCTAAATCTAATCTTCCAGAGACGGTTACGTCAAATAAAAGTAAATCAGTCGTATATATAAGAATTTAGTAATTAGAATTATTGATATATTAATATTGTAATAACTTTCATTATTGTTTTAGGCAAAACAGATCCAGACCCAACCTACGGTCGCACGTACAGCGTGAACAAGAAATCAAAAATGATAAACACGTATAGCAAGTCCCGGAGCTCAACAATACCAAAAAAGACATTACAATATACCGGATCTTTGTCTGATAGACTCCAGCTGATAGATACCACACCCACCGGAGAGGATCCTTACCAGTTAGGTGAAGCTGACATGAGAGAACAATCCCCGATCCCAAAGCTGATGCTGCAAAAGACTAATCATGGAAGAATGAAAATATGTACTGAATCATCAGAATCAAGGCGGAAATATGACAGATCAGAATCAAAGACCAAAATTAACCGTTTCATGTCAGCCTACGACCAGGTTAAGAAGGATGAAGACGCCTCTATGCTTATCGGTGAACCAGACATCGAACTCATTAAATCTGAACCTGATATCGATTGGCGGCTGTATACCGAGAATCTTGGTGAAAATGATACTGGCCTATGCGATTTTTCTTTTGGGGAATCAGCAAGCAATCAGATGTTGCCATCGTTGGATGCCAATGAGTTCCAGGAATTGTTTACTTCGGATGCTGCACTTAATTTGGATAATCTAAATCAATTGGACTATCCGACAGAGAAGATGGTTCCCGAAAAAACTAAGAAACGTGGCGCCCGAACTACTAGTCTGGTTGGACCCGGCGAGGTAATATACTTTATACTTACAAGCATACTTATACAAACAAAATGTTCAATTCAAGTTAATAGTTCACTTTCGTTAATATTGAATAAATATGTTATTTACTAATGTTCTTCATGATACTAAAATTAATAAATTAATTTTAGGAGGAAGGAATAGATTCAAAACGTGGTAACCCTAGTCAACGTGGTCGTAAAAGGGCTTTCTCAACTACTGGTTTAGGAAAACAAGCGCCGAAAGCAGCTTCTAAACCAAAGGCTGTTAAAGGGAAAGGTAACTTATACAACTCTTAAATAATAAGTTGTCTTTCAAGTGTACCATCAAGTTCTTATAATTATTTAAAAATCTAAAACTACATTTAGTCAATTCTAACAAATATAACACATCCTTAACCACTTAATAAAACTAACTACAATCGACATTTACAATAAGAGATTTTTATATATATCCTTATAAATGAAAAATAAAAAAAAGGTTTATTGGAACAATGGCCGGAATTAGGTTAATTATTATTTGTACGACATAGATTACTTAAGGCCTTGGGCAGGCAATATTCATCTGTGTTACCGAGATTTTCTGCATCTGTAATGCCATCAAGAGCTGTTAAAACTATAAACCAATACACTACTCAATAATGAACACTCATATAAATAAACAACATTGTGTAAACTTCATAGAGAAAATGTATGCAGCTTAATTATATCAATGGTAACAAATATAAACTGTTACCATCGCAACATTAAGTGTAGTCTGTCATTAATCTTGAAAATGATATATTTTTTCTTAGTCACCACCCATTTCAATGGTGCAACTTATTATATTAGCGTAAATATAAGTCAATTATTTTGAAAATACCAAGTTTTTGTAGAATCGAATCAATGCCACTAATGATTTTGTAGGTTATTTTATAGCTTTATTCATTAAGTTTTAATCTATAATAAAATATTTGATTTATTGCTTTGCCACTATGTCATATGACTTCAGATACCTTTGCAGACTCCTAAATCATTAATTATTATTTAAATTCTTCAAGCATTTTGGAGATTTGTTCTAAAAATTATAATAAATAATAACAAACGATAAAACAAGAAATTGCTACATGCAAACATTATATATCCTGTTCTTGTGTATTATTAAAAATATTATGCCCTTTTTTGGTCCATTGTAAACTTTCAATCACAAGTTTTAAAAATAGTAAATAATAGTAAAAAATCTTAAAACCAACAGTATAATAGAGTTTCTATAAAACAATGCTAACTATTGATATTTTAAGTCCGGGAATAAACTCCAAAATTTATTTCACACTTATATTACATCTTGCCGTGCCATGAATTTCAGTTATATTAGAATTAAAGAAAAGCACATGTTCTAAATGTAATTACTTAATTTCAGCCCCGGCTCGAGGAAAAAAGTCACCAGTACCTAGCTTAATGACAGATAAGCCATATCACACATTAGTCTGTGATCCAGACCTATCCTGGTATTTGGGTCTAGATCAAGAACTAAAGCTGGAGGATGTGGATCCACCTGCAGAATCACAAGCTTCCACAGTGGAGGTACCAACTTTCTATATGTTAAGGCTTGCTATCTTTTTTCTTACTAACCCTTGTACAGAGCTTAACACTAATAACAGTAGTTTGTAGTATTTAGTATAACATTAATAGACTTAGGAGTTACAATGAACATTTTGCAATTTGGATGACTATATTAGATTTAGTATAGAAAAGATGTAGATTACGATAAAAGCTTTTAAAAAAGGTAAAGGTAGATTGCTTGAAATGTAATTAAATTAAATATATTTTACTGTTAACTAACATAGTTATAATACCCTTTTTCATACATTAACTATCTAACACTGAACGTACACCACTTCTCTTCCATACTTTTTACTGGAAAAGATAAAGTCACTGAATGGAAATCAGCAGGTTTACTTTAAAATTAGTTCTACCACAGGTACCTCGATGGAGGGAAAAGCCCTACACTAGCTGCTATACCCTAGAGGGCACAGAGAACGTCGACGACAAGGTTTTTGAGAAGAGACATCAAAAATTAGAAGCTGAAGAGAGGCGGCAGTTAAGGTTTTAATCTATTTTAAGATTACCACTAATAACATTCAATATGAAAGAATAACTTTTGCTTTTAGCGTTTTATATTTGGCAAATTTAAATATCAGATTAAAAATTGAACTATCAGATGATATAAACTTTTTAAGGATATTAATGATATCGAATATCTATTTCAGATGGCACATGAGGAGGATACGGGAACAGCGTCACGTGGAACGTCTGCGTTTGCGTCAACGGGATTCCTGGAACTCCACCGTGCACACACCCTCAGTGTACACAGTGTGGCCCCGCCCTTACGACGCGCGGTTCATTGAGATAACAAATGACCTGCCTGTCACTGGATTTGGGGAACCGATGCCGCAACTCCCGCAATCGTGAGTCCAATGTTATATAATACTAAATAATAGTATATTTATAGTGATTATATAAAACACCAATACTGTTATTTATTTTTGCATTAATATTTAATTAATTTCAGTGACTTCATGCTGCCTTGGGTACGGACATCAAAAGCCTTAAAGCGATCTAAAAGATCGAAGACGCATTCATAAGCGTTTGAAATCTTTGTCGTCTATGAAGAAATAAATAATCATCAGTGTGAGTGAACAGACACAAAGACATCACTAAATATTCTGGTTATTATGTAACTATGAAGTAGTGAATTCATCTTTTAACATTAAGGCAGTTTGAATTAGTCTTTACAGTCATATGTAGTTAATAAGTCAATTTATTTTATCAAAAATATTACATTGATAATAATTATTGATTATATTTCAATGTTCTAAGGTTGTATTATAGTTATAATTACAAACCAATGGGTATTAAGATCAAAGCTATTGGGTAGGTTCCTGCATAAATTTGGTATTAGAAATAAGGAATAACTGGTCTACCCATTAATGGGTACTATACCAGATCGTATTTAAGGTTCCCATTGTTTGGGAGAAAAATATATAATTCTAAGTATTAAATAAAATAATTTAATATAATGTACAAATATAATGTAAAATAAAATGTCACAAAGATTTTGCAAGAGCTCGTTTGAGTATAATTAGTCAGCTTTTCGAGTATATAGTGTGAGTTGAGTTTAAAATGTATATATGAAAGAATCATTATAATAACATTTCTTATTATACTAATATAGTTATAGGAAAGTCAGTTTCATCATATGTTCAAAATTATTTATAAATAAGATGTGACAACTGATTTTTATTAAGTCCGTAACACAAATCATGATTATATGGGAATAATATATATTTTCATTTTAAGCGTCAACAGTACTCAGTTAGAAGTTACTAAGATAGTTGTAGAAGTCATCTATTGATAATAAAAATAATAACATTTTAATATTAAAATATGGACTATAAAATTTGTTTTCTATATACTGTTAAGAATCCTGAGCTCTCTGAATCTTTTTTGTAGTGTAAATATGCATCTTCTAATTATATGTATAATTTGCTGGAACACTCTTTTTTGGCTTGTCTGGTATTTGTATATAATATAAGATTCCAGAGATCTGGCTATTATTTAAGAATACTTATAAAAATAATACAGATGTATGTTATTTTAATAATCATTATAAGAAGTTAAAAGTAGATTCAGATTTAACATTCCATTTATAACTCGTGAGTCCCATTACATATTATATATTATAGTGTTAATAATTAAATATATCTTTGCAACATGATTTGAAATGATACTAAAATGCTCTAAATATGTTAAGATGTTGTTTGTTTGTCTTATCTGTCAAGTTGTCTGTATGTTGAATGGATTACATCCTAAATACACGGTTATATAGTGAACAATATAAGACAACGGTATCTAAGAGTATTATCTCTATAAAGAAGTTATTTTCTTTGGTTATCTCGTATATTGTAAGCCTAATATTAATAAACATAATAATAAACATTGTACATAATTACCTATTTATTAGACAAAAATAAATGATTTAATAAAAATCGTAATGATGAAATAAGCACAATTATAATGTAAATATGTCATGATAACGTTCACATTATATAATCCTCTACAAATTTTACAGTTGATTATTTAAAATATTCGATAATTAAAGATATTTTATAGAATATTGAATATTGCACTCATAATTTATAATCATGAAGTATAAGTGATTATATTGATTACAAATAGCATCAATGTCTACTTAAAATGTAAATATTGTGTAACAAAGTAATTATTAGGATAATCTGAATCATCTTTTAATTGTAGTTAATATTAGTATTTTATACTTCCAGAGCACTTCTTGTGTGATGTGCATTTGCCAATGATTTTCCATGTTCCTTTGGAGTTTTTTTTTTAAATCACCGATTATTAATAATGTAAATATATGTAGATTTTTCTTTAAATATAAGTTTTAGGTATATAATAAATGCCAAGTGGCAATGTAATTACGAGTTTTAAGAGTTCAGTATAAATTAATGTTAGTTTTGCGGTATTGCCATGCGACAGTCACTGATGGATTCAGCGTTTGATTGTAAAGACATGTAAATTTAATTGGTGTTAGATAGTAGAATAGTTTGAATTTATGTGAAACATAGATGTCCTGTAGCAAGGACTTGGCACGTTTGAATTAACTCACTTTAACACAAACGCTATATAGGTTTAATTATTTGAACTCGTGGCTGTTGTTTCGAAGCTAGTTTATGTAGATAACAAATTAATTATACACAGCTTTCAATGGACTAGATTGCTATCAATGGTCTTTTATTATAAACATTGTCACTTATGTATTTTAAATATGTATGTGGTCTGAATAGTTGTCGCAATATCTGTATAATCTTGCTTTAATATGTAATAAGTAAATAGATATAGTCTGTCAATTCTTGTTCGTTAAGGCGGTCGAGTGACATGTTATTGAAAGTCCGGATCTCATCTGCGTTAAGGAATTGTTTAGTTATCCATCAATAGTGTTGTGATATCGGTAGGTAAGTGTTATTGGTAAGGTACCGTTCTAGAATGTTCTAATGGGTCACTCGTACCGCCCCAGGTTGCTACTGTCCATTAAGATCTCATTACTTATATTTTGGTATAATATTGGATAGTTTTATTGTTTTCATTTTCATATAAATTGCGTCGCTTGACATTTTCTCTCGATTTCAAATCGAGGTATCAAGCCAATATAAATGTAACATATTATATTTTGGATTTGATGTTGTAAATTAGATAGAGTAGGTGTTGATATGGCATTTAAATCATCTTCAATGTGGTGTTTCATTGTACAAGCTGTATTGTAATTCTATTGAATTAAGTTGTAGCTTAATATTTATCTTTCCCACTTCTATGATTACGGTTCATGTGATACTTCAGACTAAGTTGTTTAAGTACATGGAATTAAAGGCTCTTCGATACTATATAGCTGTTTTATTTTTTGTTTTTCATTAGTGAATAGTAAATGTGTTGAGGAAAAATAATTAATTATCGTGTGCACCATGTATGTGATGTATCATGTATATGTCATTATGCAGGAAAAATTGAAATGTAAGCAAAGGTTATCAGTGAATGTGATTGTGAGATACATACAGGGGTATTTGTAATTAGTTGACAACCTCTTGCCTGCAAAAGGTGGTCTACTAACCGCCGCCGCTTCATTGGGCAGGCTGCTGCCAAACACGGGGGGGGGGGGGGGGGAGGGGGCTAGTGCTAACTGTCGTCGGCTGTACTCCAGAGTCATCCGAAGTGTGGCCATGTATGGAGCACCCGTCTAGGTGGACGCCCTCAGTCCCGCCAACAAGACCCTTCCGCGACGTCCACAGAGGGTCATCCCTCCTGCGGCGAAGACCTGGGTCCGCCGGTCCCCCGGCACTGGACGGTGGACGCGATCAGGCAGGTCCTCCAGCGGTGGGTTTCAGGTCGCGAACCTTCCGTTTGGTGCAGGTGCTTTCCAGACACTGATGTTTCGGAAAATACCTACACCCAATAGCGAGACGGGAGGCCACCCCGGTCTGCCACTAATGTGGGGCGCCACAGGATACGTCGATCCAGATCGGTAAATCTCATGAAAACATATATTTTCTATTATGTATTGTATATAATTTTAATCAAATATATCTTCTTGTCTGAATCAGAAATTTCAATACCTACGTCTAAAAAATCACAAACTCTCACTTAACTCTTCTTAATTCAACTATTTGATTATCTTTCTTTATAATTAAATAAAAAATTATATTGGCTTTATTACTTGTAATTATAAATAAACATGTTAGTCTATGCAACGTAGTTGCTAGTTTTTGTAACCTTAGGGTTAGCCGGAAGAGATTACCGATAGGAATATAACCTTTTGTACGTTAGAATTTATTTCTGTGCATATCTGCGTAGTTTAAACGTTAAAATTCAACTCAGGAATATTTAAATTAGTGTAATAACTCAATATTGTATTTATGAACTTGCTACTATTTCGTGTTAGTTGCGTCGGGGGACCGTTGTACGTATGTTCACGATGATGTCTAGTTTACGAAGTTAATCATTGAGAACTTAGTAATTTCTTTATTTGCCTTGGTAACTTACTTGCATTTTGTATTCTGCCTACGGTCCCCCGACGCTATGACTTCAATAAGTACGTAATAATATTATTTTTATTCTTTTTAGAGGTCTTTTTGTATCGGGGGGTTTTTAAAAATTTTTTTTTCTGTCTTTGAAAGTTATGTTACTGGTTTCTTAATTGTACTAAATGAACCTACAGACATAAAAATCAGTTGTTTAAGTATATCTATTAATCTATGCCAAATTATAAAGAGGAAATGTTTGTTTGTTTGAATTGAATAGGCTCCGAAACTACTGGAGGGATATAAAAAATCTTTGAGCATTAGAATCCTACATTATCTCTGATGAACATAGGCTATATTTTATAATCGTCATCATCACTAATATTAAAAAGTTATAAGTTTGTTTGTTTGAATTGAATAGGCTTCGAAACTACTGGACCGATTTAATAAAATATTTTACATTTAGAATCGTAAATTATCCCTCTGATGAACATAAGCTATATTTAATACGAGAAAAAATAAGGATAGGCGTGAAAATTTCGACAATGTAATAGGTAAATTATGAATGTATTAAGTAACATGATTCAAGACTTTTTCATATAGGAATATACGAATAAATATAAACATTTAGAGTTAAAGTGATTTACAATCACTAATAATACTATAATGAAGGGATTTATATTATCACTAGCTGTTGCCCGTGACTCTTTATGATTACGATCATAAGCCATATAAATATATTTTTTATATGGACGCGGTCACGGGCAGCAGCTATCCCTAATAAAGTAGTTTAGCTGAGTAAGTCTGTCTTTTTACACTTACTTTTGGCCTACATAACAAGTCTTTTTTTCTTTTATAGCGTGGGCGAAGCCGCTGGGAACAGCTAATTATTGCATAAGAACTTTTCACTAATAAAAAGTCAATATCTTGGAGACGACTGTTTCTATTTCGACCAATCATAGCTAAGAACCATCTCGACGAACATAGCTTTCGATTAAAAAAACTGCATTCAAATCCGTCCACGCGTTCGGCCGCTACATAGCCCCAGACAGATACACAGATCGACAGGTAAAACTTATAACTCCCCTCTTTTTAGTCGGAGGTTAAAAAGGGAGAGAACAATTTTAAAAATATTATTTTAAATATTGTGTCGTGTCTAATCAAAAAGCGTCACTAATCAAGAAGCCAATTGTACAAAACATATTTTTTTCAATAAATGTAGTAATTATCTATAAATTTTGTAATTTATGTCATTAAGAACAATTTTTTTATATGAATAGATGTGAAGTATCTATTAGTTACCAAGTCCTAAAGTGATGGCTGTCTTTTTGTATATGTAAATTAAATCGTCGATTTTTTAAACAGTGATAAGACAAAAAAGGAACACGGTATTCTTTAATAAATAATCCAAAACGATTTTCATACAACAGCCAGACACTGTTACGACAAAAGTTCAAGGACAAATTTTGCCCCACGTAAAGTTCCTTATTTCTGTAAATCCGATTTGCAAAAATCGATTACAACCTTGGATTTGGAATTAATCATGAGGGATTAAAAAATATAGAACAAACTACAATCAATAATACTTAAAACTTCGTTGTTAATTATACTTAAAGCAATTATTACCTACAAGTGAATTTTCGGTGTCAAAAGACAACTACTAACTAACTAGCATATTTTATATTTTCGATGTGAAATTTTACAGCGGTTTCGCCTTCACATTATGATAATATTAACTAAAAACATTGGAAAAACTTAATGAACATACAGTACACAGCCAGGCAAATTAATGAGTTTATGTACATTAAATAAATAAAATATTCAAGCTCAATATTAACTTTATTGCACATAACATTAATTAACACTAAACCGTTTGTGACATTGTAATGGTTAGAATTGATAATATAAAAGTAAACCTGATTAAAACTAGTGGCGGACCTGTAATGGGCTAAAATTATAGGCCTATAGCGTTTATATATTCAGTGACAGGCAGTATATAAATGATTTATTTCACTAAACACTACCAACTAATCAGCATATTTGTAAGCAAGCATTGTAAGTCATCAGGCATTTGTAAGCAAAACAGCACATTTGTAAGTCCGCCTCTCGTTAAAAAATAATTTTATATCATATTAATATTTATTATTAATTATTGCTTCATGTGAACTTCATTGACCAATCAGGATGTTTTATAAGACCAGTAGTACTGCGCGACTATTTTCCATATCTTTTTTGGTGTTTACGATAAGAAGGAAATAGTACTCACGTAATACCACTCTTAATACACTTATTGTTAAGTACATAAGGCACGAGGACTTCAATCAATAATTACATTATTATATTACCAAATCTTATTGTAAATTAATATGACATTCCACATTATTTTAGTCAACATTCGTAAAATTCAAATCGCGTGAAATACATTTTTTTAAATAATTTTAATTGTTGAATCAAAGCAATATTAATTCAACTTTCAAAAAATACAATTAAGTTTTATGAATTATTGTTTTTCTCTGCTCTTATTTTTGACATATATAATTAATTTAACAATTCATCATGTATATAAGGCAACTATTTATAAAGCCAAAGTTATAAATTTCTGGCTGTTATTATATAAGCATTTAATAATAAATTCAAAATATATTATTAAATATAAAAATATTTATTCTTGTATAATTTTAATATATATTTATCATTAACAAGACGATTCAATGAAAACGCAAAGCACAATTATAATAAAATTACAAATTAAACTAAGCATTTACTTAAATAATAATAATAATTATAGTAATGTAAAATAAAATAGTCGTATTCGAAACGAATATTTATCTTATACAGGATGTTTTTTTTTATAACTGGGACAGTAAAAATATGGTTTTAGGTGTCGCTATGAATGTTTCTAATATTTTTATAAATAACTCATGTTTGAAATAAAATATAATAAATATGTTGTTTATGCAAATAAAATATTACCAGTGGTTGTTAAAACATTTCTTCTGATATTCCTATAGACTCAGATTTATACCGTCCTAGTTATAAAAGTACACACTGTTTATGAGGTTGTTATTATCAAAATTTTGCGAATTTTTAACAAAAATGTTAAGACACCGTATCAACTGGCCAACCAGAATTGAAGAAGTTTGTGTCCTTAAAGATTTTTGTAAAATTAAAAAAAACTAGCCTAAACTTAAAATCAAAATTATTTGGATTCACTGAAGACTGATGCTAAATCAGCAAAAGCAAAATATTATATTAAATTCAGACTTCAAAAAACAGTATTCTTTTAATTAACTAAATAAATTAAATTGATCGTTAAAATATAATTAATCATTAAAAAGAATTGTATAGTAAAATTGTCTTTCAGAAACGATGAAAATATATAGCTAATATGCTGCTATTTATCACAGTTTCTTTATTATACGGCCGTTTTCAGAAACCTACTACAGATAGCAGACAGATATCTATCAAAACAATATCTTTAAATATCTATCTCTGAATTGCGTCTTACAATTCGCGAAATTATCATACTTTATTGAAATGTAAAAATATCTCTATGGGTAAGTTTGTTACTTGGAAATCTTCAATATATAAGATATCGAAAACAGACAAGGTATCTGAGACCAACGGACAGTTTTTCGAATTATGATCTAAGTTATTTGACAGTACTGTTGAGTTGTGATTGGCTGTCAAGCCAACCAATCAAAAAGCTTGCACGGGATTTCACATCAACTTAGTTCTTTTTTAATAATTGTCCTTCGAGAAACCAATGGTACGAACTATATTACATAAAACGTTTCGGTCGTCAATTAATGTCTGGTGCCGTTTAATAAATATTGAACGAGTGGACTAAATTGAATCTTACCATTAAAACTTGTAAAACTCTTTAAAATGGCACATCCATTATTAAAGCAATTACTGGCTTCTAGAATTACTACTATTCTTCGTCGAACGTTCTAGATCAAAGGTGCGAAATAGATCTAACAAAGTGAGATATGTAGATTGTTGTAACTCTATAAAAATGTCTTTTTTAGTAATAGTTGTAAATTAATACTAATGCATTGTTCAAACGTGAACAATATTAAGCCTCGTCACACCAGTGTAAACTATGTAGCTGTGTCAAAATAACATGTCCAGCCATACATACGTTGATAATAAATAAAAATAATTCTATTAAATTATATCAAAAGTGAATTAAATTTGTAAGTGTATGGGATTTTCCTAGGGGAGGTAATATGGTATGAAATTTAACGCAAGTTTAAAATATTTCGCAAGCATTGTTTGTCATGTGTTTTTTTAAAACTTATATTATTATTACGAGAATATTTAAAGTGTAAAGTACCATTTCACAACACAAATATAATAATGCACCTTCACGCAAAAAGTTGAAGATATAAATACAAATGTATAATACATAATAAAATATAATAAAAATTTATATCACGAACTATGGAAAATCAACTGTAAAGGTCTAACAAAATGTATGAAATATTGAATTTCGCTCTAAAGGCCTGGAATAAACGGACGATGAAGTGAAATAATACAAAATAAAACGAAAAATAAAATATACAATGAAGCACATCATCAGCATTATACGCCGAAAATAAAATGGCGGATAAGGCACTCAGCGCTACCTTAACCATAAAGCTTGACTTCCGTTTCCACGCATTTCTTCATCAAGTCGTCGAGTTCATCAACCTTATTTTCATTTGATTCATATTTCTTTATAAAATCAGATATTTCTGCGATACACCCGTTTTCCATTTCACGTAAAACTTTTGATATTTTTTCGTTATCATTCTTCAAGACGTGTTCGGAATGAAGTTTGTATAAATGGTGTTCTCGATCGTTCTGGAAAAATAAAAATGTAAGGAGGAAAAGTTTTTATTGTGGAAATTATTTTAAAACTTTTTGTACTAACCTCGTTTGGGCTTTCAGTATATGCTGAAATTGTCGCATTCGTAGTAAAGACAAACGGCTTGAAGTACGACACGCTAGGATCAGGAGTGGCTGTAAACCAATGTACGCTGATACCACTCGAGGATAGAGATGACACCTAAAAATAAATAAAACGAGATAAGAGAGGACTTAGAAAGATAGAGTTTTTAAAATTATGAATATGTAATAAATTGTAATGAATTTTCATAATTTACCTGGCTTCCCTGTGTGGGGAAGGTATCATCACAAGCGCGGCAGATACCACTCTCTTTGTGCCTCAGAATACGGAACATGTCAGTGACATCAAAGGCCGATGTTACTGTGGCTTGTTTTAACAGCCTTTCCCCTTCCTTCTGACGTATTTCATCACCGCCAGAGGAAAATGCTTCACTGAAGTCGAATACGCCCTGATAGGAACAAACTTTGCTTTAAAAAAAATAAAATCATTTCGCTGAAACATTGCAAGTTGCTCAAATCATTTACAAGGCTTTATATATTTTTTGTATACATTTTAGTATTACGCATTAGCTTCTAGTCAATATTACTTAGACAACTATATATCGCTTAGTAGCAGAATATACAAATTGACACAATATATTAATAAGTTGCTATACTATACAGGTACTTTCGCAGGCAAATGTAATAACTAATATTTGTTTGTTAACCAAACTAAAATAAAATATATATAAAGGATAAGTAACATTTATCTAACCTTGCCATCCCAGAGACCCATAGCATCAGCTTTATCCAACAATCCCTCAGAATGTTTATCAATTTTGGTTTTGATTGTAAGTCCATTTGATATATTTCTGTATCCCGATTCAATTTTCTCTGCAGCCCAAAGTTTTCCACTGGTTTCGAGAACCCAGGCTTCCTTGCAGTCGGCAATGAGGAAGGAGTTATGGTAGAAGTGGCTGTCATCGAATTCAGAACAGGGACCACCTTGTCCGTACTTCTCTAATAGAGACGTGATTACATCCAGAGCCTCTTCAGCAGTGTTTCCCCGCTCCAGGCCCAATCTGTTTAAGAGAATTCGGAATAACAACAAGTGCCTTTATAATATATTCATATGTGCTGAGTGCGTTTTTGTTAGTAAAAAATAACTAAAATAAATTTAGTGTAATTTCTCACCGAACCAAATCCATTCCAAGGAGACGCTTCTGTCTCGCGTCACCGTCCCCTTCATTGTTGTTAGTCCACACGGCCTCATTACCTATCACTACGTTCTTATCATTAGCACCCATTTCAGCCCCCCACATCCATGCGGGCTTACTCAATATCACACTGTTCAGCGGATTTGTGCACTCATCAATTGTTATATAAGTGCACTGTAATCATAAGCGAAAACTGAGTAACACAATACTATTTTGGGTGATCAGTGAAAAAAATACTTTTTAAGACGATGTAAACTATTTTTATTATGCACATGACTTGTTTGACCTTCACAAGTCATTCATCATTAGTAGTAGATATACTTCTGTTATTGAAGTAAATTGTTACAATTAGATCTTAGTCTTAAAACATAAAATTAATAGCTTGTCTAGCTTCATAATTAAATAACAACTAATTTACGATGATATAATAACTTAACTGTGGTTAATATTCCTTTTATTAATTATTGTGACAAATGTTATATTTGACATGTTTATATAACTTTTAAACTTAAAAAAAAAATCTGTACATCCTTATTACATAATTAATGATATTGAATGATGTTTAAGATTGTTACATTAACAAAAACATATTTTGACTTTCATTGGATAAAGTTACTTTTTTACAAACAAATTAAATACCACAATTAATTAAAACTAAATGGAACACTATGTATATTGTTTTATACAATGTTGGTATGTTCTGGTTGTCAAGAGTTATCTATTAAAAAATAATTAAAGTTGATGCAGGATAAAGTTTAAGAAATATATTGGGTAAGTTTGGTCATGACTAGATTTCTCTTAGTCATTTCAAAACATATTTTCCCACCTAGAGTAAGGTAAAATCATAGCAAACAGGAAAATTAGATCATCAAAGGAGAAATTTATTTAGTATTACCCACTTTGCATATTCTTACATCAATTTCAATTTCCTTAAATATATTGTCTTTTGGATTTCTAAAGGTTGTAAAATATTTCAACAATGTGATCATAAACTATCTGAGATATTAAAAAACAAAGAATTCCACAAAATATTACATATTTAAAGTTTTTTTTTTGTGCATATATTTTAAGGTACTAATAACAATTAGCTAATATATAAGGTACTAATATTAAGTACTTTAAAATAGTGATTTTGAATTTTAACTGATTTAAATAATAAAAATATTTTTAAGAAATTAAGCACTACACAGGTAAACTCAGCCCAAGAATAAACTATCAACTTAAAGATATGTATTAAAGTTTATTATAAATTTAGTTATATATAAAAGCAATTCAATAAACCGTCAGGTTTGTTATAAATGTTGATTTAAAACAGTAGGAAATATGTTTTTTTAAGAGTACCAATTAGAACAATATATAAAAAGAAATGTATAAATATTTACAAATAAAGCCGACACAATGAATGTTTAGAATTCATGTTATAAAAGTACTGCAAACTACTTTTGAACCAAGTTAAACATAAATAATTAAAGTTTATTTTATTAAGATAATATATATGGCCTTAAAATTTTAATTTTGATAGGTGTCAAAAATGCAAAGTTTATAGAATATGTTATAAACGTTGATAAAATACGATATTATTGTGCTTGTTAATCAATAGTGCTAATGAAAATAAATTAGAAGTGTGAAAGGAAATAGTTGGCCTAGTGTGTTTATTGCATAGACTTAATTAATTTTACCTTCAATTTAGAATCACGAATCCGATCCTGTGACAGTATAACTTCTTGGACTTCGTTCTGTGGACGGTCAGAATTTTTCCCAAATATCACCACATTGCTTTTTGTCAGCGGTGATAAAACAACAAAAGTATCGCATGATCTTGGTTTTTGCATAATTGGTACCATCGCGTTTATGAAAGAAACTTTAGAAACTTCTTTGCCGGTTATTTATTTATTTTCGTGAACTCAGAAGTCAAAATGTAATTATAATGCCAATTGCCAAATAATAAATTGTCAATGTGACTAATACATGACACTAACTCCTCATATGACAGCAAAAATGAAAATGAAGCGATAGCTATGGCCATCTGTCTGACAACTTGTCAGAGACAAGGGACAACCGTGACAATTGACAACGAAACCAGTGCTGCCAGCAATATTTATTTCCTAATGACATAATTTAAATTATAAAAAATATTTTTCTTTTTTCTGTGTCGTGCTTAAAACCTAACTATAAATTAATTTTACGGTTTTTGATTGATAAAATTTCTTAAAATTATTATTATTTAGTCGGAATTGATATACCATTTAACCCAAATCGATTTATAATTGCATAAAAAATTAACATACTTATCTCTCAACAAGTTGTCTTATACTTTATTATTAATTACGAACTTAAAAAGTGGAAGATCACAATTTTAATAACCTCTGTTATACCTTGTTCAATTAAAGTAAATTTAATTCCCAAAATTTTAATTGAAATACAGCAAAGAAAATACAATGCTTTTGCTGCAAAATTATCTTTGAAAATTTTATGATTTGAATGCTTATTTTCTGCTTATGCTTAAAACAGGTATTACAAATTACTTCTGAAATATCGTTCAGGAACTATGGTATCAGATTCACTGGTGTTGGCTTCATTTACCTGAATTTGGTCTAAGTCCATGTCATTAAAGTTACGAAGTCTAAAAATTTTGGGTGATTTTATTCCTTAGGCGGTTTCAATTTGTAGGAAAGATGAATTTAATCAAAAAGTTAATGGATATAATTGGAAGAGGCAATGAAAAGTTCAAAAAGTGAAAGAATAAAATTTGTAAAGAAACGTGTTGAAGGGAGAGGACAAATGTTAACATTAGAAAAATTAATTAAAGAATGCAGGCGTGCGATGACCATTTCTTAATAAGCACTTACGAAAATCTCCAATCAAAATGGTATGGCCATAAAAGATGTAATTTTTTTTATCATTTTACCAATGACCAGAAGTAATTAATGCTATAGAAAGAACTGTAGATATTACAGAAGATATACTAAAATTCTCAAAATTAGTAGGCGAGAATGTACCTATTTTCAATTAAAAGATATTCTGCTTTAGGGTTATCTGAAGGAGACATACTAATAATAAAAAAAAAAAACAAATTCAATTAGGACAGCGAAGGTAAATGGCTACACCTTCTCAGAATGATTCGTGCCGTCTTTGCGAATAAAATTAAATCCTAGGTTTGATAAGTTATATGGAAGACATGAATATTAATATTATTATTAAACAAAAATAGATCAGGAAGATCGCAGGTAGGTAAATACTTTGAGCACTTAAATGAACTGGGTTAAAAATATTTAAAACATCCAAAAATGATAATTAAGGGAAAATTGTCACTAATATAACCGTAAAAAAGAAAACCCGGCAATAAAGACAGTAAAAAATGATTTTGTCTTTAGAAGCAAATGATTTTGTCTTTAGAAGACATTAGGTACCAATATTTACCTGCTAGCAGTAGACTTTGATAACTACTAAATAAAAAGCGGTCCAACTTCCGAGAATTTCAACTTGCCGTTGCAAGGTATGAGCCGTATTTTAAAAGTTTTCGAAATGGTTCAATTTTCCAGATAGAACCGCTGAGGAAGCATACGGCGAAGATGTTTGTTAACTTCGTTAAAACTCCGTCATTTTAATATTAAATAATTGTTGCATTGCAGAAAGCGATTCCTAAATAGACTATAGTCTCTTGAGAGTAACGAAGTGTTGTGAGGATCCTTACAAAAAACTTATTAATGACAGGCGACGTATATTATCATGGACTTATGTCCATCTAATTATTTAGATAAACATAAATATGTCATAAATTATAAAATAAATTAGGAATTCTGAACGAATTTATATCACTTACATCACTTATATTACTTCGCTATATATCTTATAATCCCAACTAATTATTACTAACTAAGTTTGGGATAGATTAAATTGAAATATACCTACAGCTCATTACATGTCAAAAAATTTAATATTATAATTCAGATTTACCATCAATTCGCCTTACGAGGTTCTAGTCGGTGGTAGGTATGGTCTCGTATTCTTTGAATTATAATGTACATAGTGTCGCAGTATTTGTAAAAGTATAAACATATTTAATTAAATGAAATGTATCATTGCTTCGTTTGTAGATTTTAGACCTGAAATGCTAAAATGGGATTTTTATACTAAGATGGTTTATCATTTGAACATTTCTATCCTAAGATTGTTTTAAAATAACTGGGAACGGAATTTTGGGGAGCTAGTAAATGTCATAGGTTCTGAATGTTCGATCACAGCCTACATGAGGAAATTTCTCTTGATTATAATATGTCATGTTAGCAAAGGTATTAATTGCCTATTTACACCCTTAAGTAATAAAATGTATAAATCTCTACATTCACTACAGCCGGGTAAATAAACATTCAATATTTACGTATGTAGTCACGTAAATTAATCGGAATTCTGCCCGAATAGTTTCAAACACATTTTGGTTTCCTATTTTGCGGCGTTCTTTTTTGATGTCGTACCTAAAGTTGGTTTAACAAACATATATTTTGTTGTCTACAGGTAATATTCTACAGCATAAATAATACTTATTTGGAAATTGGACTAGATGTTTTCTCTAAGTTAAGAAGTATACAGATAAACAGGTAATTGTTAAGAATTATCATTACGATGGATATCCAAACATCATACAGCATTACCTTTGATTATCGTATGGTATACCTACATAAAAAAAAAAGATATGGGGGTTACTTATTTTGTAACCATGATATTATAACTTAAAAATAGAATATGTTATAATTATATTATATGATCACTTTAAACCATTTTAATGAAGTTGCAGTATAACACGGTACCGGAACGAATTCTCCCGCGTTATATGAAAATACATTAAGGGGGATTATTGTATTTAATATTGTTATGTTTTTCATAGAGATGCAGTTAGTGGGTTATTAAGTGTAATTAATTATTGGTATCCACTATACAAATACACACTGAGAATTAACTACTCTGCTGATAATATCTCGGAAGCCTAGATCAGTCAGTACAGATCAGTAGTGTCAGTGCAGTATCTAACACCAACGATTATGTAATAGGTAAATACAGTTATTTACATATTATATAATTGTTTGCGTTAGATACTAAGAGAACTCAGTACATCTGAAAAAATGCATTAGGTTGACAATTTAACATTATGAAACCTTAAATTTTTACTATAATTTAACATTTATTTAGAAAATGAGGATTCTTATGTTAATTCAAAGATGACTCTCGAGATATGATTTCTTAGGTTATTCAGTTAATCAATAGTTAATTATGCCTATTAATTAGTGCTCATTAACCTCACATCTTAAACTCCTACATACCATTCAATTAAATATTTACAGAGTTAGACATAATTGCACTTGTAAACGTGAATTTTATTTGAGATTTCTGGTCGTAATATTTAAAACATGGAGAACGAAGTTCCGTTGTTCTTGTTATCACGTAAACGCATCAAAACAATCAATCCTGCGTTTAGATATGATGTGACCTTGAGTTAAATTAGTAATAGGTATATACCTATAACGTTGGGTTCCAAAATTCGTAATGCAAATTAAAAAATATTTTTTTTTATA
This sequence comes from Napeogenes inachia, assembly GCA_959347355.1. NCBI lineage: Eukaryota > Metazoa > Arthropoda > Insecta > Lepidoptera > Nymphalidae > Napeogenes > Napeogenes inachia. The sequence goes on along the minus strand of OY365800.1, from coordinate 11,589,154 downwards.
TTTTAAAATATACAAATTCCGCTGCCTTATGTGTGTGTGGAACTATAACATAAAAGTTAAGGCAATAGATTGCATTAAAATTTTGTATTCAATTTTGGTTTGTGTCAAAAAAATTACATATGTAGGTAGGTACCTACTCTTTATAACGTAGTTCCGAAGAAGTTGCGTACAACAGTTTGTATTTTAAATATTTTATACAATTAAATTAACCTTTTACAATGATCTGCGCAAGAAATTCACATGTCAATTACTTTACACGATCAACTAAAATAAAGCAACATTTTACTTATATTTATAAGTAAGCAACTGTAACTAAAACTAAAAGCTTCTCCAGTCGCCAATCAAAGTCTCGTCAATATCCGTTTAGACCAGAGGTTCCCAAACTTTTTTCGTCCATCGCCCACTTTGAAAGTCAGTTATTTTGTAACGCCCCCCAATGTTTTTCATCTTAAAAACTTGAATAACAGATTAGATTCGTTTCCTTTCTGGTAAAATAAGTCATCTTACCAGAAAGAGCAATAATAATGCAACCTTACAATATTAATAGTATTTTTGATTAAAAAATTACATTTTATATTGAGCAATAGTAATACAACTTTTCATAATAAAAAGCATCTTTTATAAAAAAATAACAACAGTTAAGATTGATCAATAGTAATACCACTTTTCACAATTAAAAGTTTTCGTCTTCATCTTCCTGGTTTTCATCCTGACGTATATCAAGGTCTGTCTTCCTGATCAACCTACTCCACTTTGCACGATCTTCGACATCCATCCAGCACTTCCTTGTACATCCGGGAGATCTCACTCCAGGAACAGATATATCAAGGCTTTTCCATCCGACATATCTCATAAACGGGCGCGCAATGTGGCCATACCATCTCAGGCGTCCATCTTGGACTACTTCGAATGAATGTTTTACGTATGTGATCAGACCGCGTAACGCCGCACATCCAATTCAACATCATTTCCTCCCTCGTCATTCGGTCAGTCATTTCCGTGACTTGAATTTCCTGTGTATGTCGAGATGGTACTGGCAAACATTCGCTGCCGTATATAAGAACCGGTCGGATGACGCTCCTTTTTATCAGCCCCTTGATTTTAGGTGATATTCTGCGATTACAGACTACACCAGTCTAGGCAGCGCTTATCCTGCCGTGGGAATCGTAATCGATGCCTCCAGGCTCGTGCATAACAGATCCAGGTTACCTGAACTTTTCCAACTTAACGGCTCGCTCTGGACCTGTATGGATAGTAGTTGAGTCTGGGCTCCTGCAAGCCATGTACTCGGTCTTCGATATATTTATTTTAAGACCACCGTTCTCAGGCTCACCCCTCCATAGGTTTAACTTACGCTCCAGCTCCGTTCGGTCCGTTCTTTCTGCAATCCTTTATCTGCTGTACATTAACGATCAGCTGAAGCCCGTATGGGTATCAGATGAGAGCATAGTTGTAGAAAGATATCTGCCAAGTTCTCTAACTAGTAAAGATTAAGTACAGTCTGAAAGAGAAGCCATGGTGCAACGTTTGAATGACAAACTCCAGGCAGTTTCCGCATTGTGCTTTCACCTTGGCTCCCACTTTTCAGAATGTATCCTTGGAATATAGTGACCGGCTTCAGTTATTAGGCTTGGAGAATTTCAAATTCGGTCGTGTGTGTAGAGTACTGTGGTCACATATATACTGGTGCCGTAAAGTCTCATCTTGCGGTTCTGAAATCAAATGAGAGGCGAGCAAAGACGCTTATAGGTGACCCTGAATAAGTTAAAGCCAACCTCCACAGCCTTGAACACTGGCTTAGAAAGACTATCCTCTTAGTATTCTATAGGATACATTTTGGTGAGTGCGCGCAGGAATTACACGACTTAACTTCCCCATCCCTCTTCCTTCCTTCATCACCGGACGTTTCGACGCATGGTGGTTATCCATCCCTACTGTGTGGACATTCTTTCTGCCCAAAAGAAGCACTTTACTTGGATCTGAGCCGAGAGTGAATAAGAACGGACCAAGGGCTGAGCCCTGGTGAACCACTACTGTTATCTGGAAGGGTTTGGTGTCGCAAACGAAGGTCCTAACCATAGGAGTCATGGTACATATCTCTGATAGTCTCAAAATAAGGATGGATGGATTTCTTTTAATCACAATGTCCACCAGATACACCGACGAGGCACACAGCTAAAAGCCTATTGCAAATTTGAAAAGGTTACGCGCAGAGCTCTTTTTTTTCTGTATACTTCCATCAAAGTTCTGAAGCGTCTATAGTACTCGATCTTGGCTGAAATTCACATTGAGACTCAGAGACAGTGCACTTTTGGCGGAGCCTGAGGTCACTCATGTGCACGAAGATCTTCATGGCTCATGACTCATAAGCTTAATGCCCTTATAATTACCATAGTCTTGAACACTGCCTTTTCCCTTGTAAATAGGTGTAATAAAACTATGTTGCCACTGCTTAGGCATTTTTCCAGTGTTCAAAATGTGTTTCAAAAGGTCAGTAAGCGTTTCGTTTCGGTCTTATCGTTTAGCTCTGTTGGTGTGCTCGTACCAACAGAGCTAAACGATATTCAAGCTTCCGATCCGAAGATCGTCAGGTCCTACCATTTTTCCGTTCTTCATACGTCGAAGGCAATCACGAGTTTCGTCAAAGGTTATTAGGGTAAGTCCGAGTTTAGATGGTAGGTCGGGAGGAAGCCCGCACGGATGCTCACTGACTGCTGCATAACGACAAATCAGCGTGCCCTGAATTTCTGACGCAAAGACATTTTGCGATATCTCGCGTCGCTTCATCTCGAGCTCGTGCCATTTTAATTATATATTATAAGGTTAATTTAATTTATTGTCAGGTTTTATTTATACAATAAACTAGAATATTAATGGTTTATAAATAATTTTAAACTTGTATAACTATTGAAAGAGTATTCTTTGTATTAAATATAGATGAAAAATAAATCGATACGGGCAAAAATACGAATTTGCGACTTGTGCGAAACTGTACCTAGAAGGGATGTGTTTCGGTAACCATGTATTTTTTAATAAATGGATGTTGTGTAGTAGAAGGATATTAGTTTTAGTGAATTTTCAAATATGAATAAGATAAAGTTACAAATCATCTATCGCCCCCCTAAATGATACCAGCGCCCCCCAAATCTTTCTCGGTCTCTTACCGCCCCCCTCTAGGGTTCCAGCGCCCACAAGGGGGCGTTATCGCCCACTTTGGGAAAGACTGGTTTAGGCGTTTCGGAATCCAGTCTGCACAAAATGGCAAACATTTCCTAAAAAAGGATTTATATTATTTTATTGTAAATTTAAGCGCCTCTTCTTTTTTTTTAAGTCTTAAGTTATTAAAGGGTACTTTTATTTATCTATTAGAATAAAATTATATTTATTTAAAATAATGTTGTCGAACGTTATTTTATTAGTTACCTGGTTATTGTTTTGGTCATTTGGTAATTATTTTAATGTTCTTTATGTTAAGGTAATAATAAGGTAATAAAATAGCTAATTAATCTAGAACAGAGTTTCTCTCACAAATTCCTTTAATATCTATTCAATTTCTTTTAGTCATAAGATACTATTTATTTTGAATTAGGAAGCAGTATTTTCGTTGCTTATGATACTTGTTAATAGATAATACAATTAAAATGAAATAAAACCATTTGTCCATAGTATTTATTTATTTATAACATATTTTTTAAATTTTTTTTTCATATATGATAGTGAGGACAAGAAGAACATAAAAATAATTAATACCAAGAAAGCGAACAATAGTCAACAAAGCCATTATTTCTGTTTTTCCAATACTTTTTTAATGAAAAGCTACGATATTTAGACTTTTTGGCAAAAAGTTTACGGATCCATTTGTCGAGGAGATTGAATTAACGTTTCCGGAGCGACCTTCAAGGCTTAATTATTTACCAAAGGAATTCTTAACGACTAATACAGTACTACATTTATAATTAATAAGTTAAGTTGACGGTTTGAATTTTCACTAATGAAACAAGTAATTAGGTACTGTTGGTAGAAAATAATTACATGCTCAAATGGAAGTAAGATTTGTTATGAGATATTTACACACACACATATGGATCTTATCAAAGTATTTAATATATAAAAATATACATTTTGGTATACAAACACAATTTACAATAATAATCTCGCTACTACAGTTAACAATCTATATTTACATATAAGTTAATATTATATCTTAATTGCAACTAAATATCATTGACTGGATCGTAACGCTTACTGTAAAATGATTAAAATATTTTAAATAAAAATCTCACAAAATGTTGAGAATACATGTAATTTAGCAGGTGTACTTGTGAATTTGAAAAAAGCCTTTGTAAAGTTCTCTATTTTTGTTAGGGCGTCTCCAATGTCAGCGAAGGAGGCATCTGGCTATTTTTTGACTTACTGATAGACAAAAGCCAATTTATATTTGTTTGCATTAACTCTGTAGATATTTTTTTTTTTAGGTCACCCTAGGGAAGTAGGTACGTTTGGTCCAACACTCTTTTTATCATTTTTTCAGATGTTATTACTTTTGCAGATGAAATTGTTTTTAATACTCTTTGATGCTTTTATCTGAGACAACTTTAAAAATACAAACTAAAAAGACCCTGAAAATATACTCGCCTTTGTAACAGTTTTATTATAATATATATTATATAATGTATATATATTATACTTATTGTATTTATGGTATTAAAGTTTGAAATACTTTACAATCATATTTTTTAAGAGAGCTAAACATTACAGTAATAATTTTTATTATACCGTAAAAATAATTTAGAAATATACAAGTTCACATTATAATCCATTGAAAGATATAAAAACCATATATGTATATAAATAATAAAAGGATTTATAATGAAATTATATCATAATGTCTAATATTATACTACTACTATATAGTGTCTAATAGTGTCTTCGTCTCGGATACTTCTCTATATAGAAATAGAGACATCTTGTCGTAATCAGCATCGCTGCAGGTCCTCGTTTCACAATAATTCTAATATTTAATTCAGTTTCCTCGACTTAAGAACTTTTATTAATAATCATATTTGATCTTAGTTAGTTATTCTTATTATAATTATAATACAGCACTATTCTTGCTAATTACCACAATTATCTCAATTGAAATATGAACAAATAAAAATAGATTGTCATACATAATATTTTTACCTCCTAACAACGTGTATGAATGAGAAATAATGTGTTGGATTTCCTTAAAATTACACATTCATAGAGGTTTTATTAAAAACAATGACTGTAGTCATTACGTCAGTCGTTACTCTTTACGAGGATTTCATCTAGTAATATTATATATTATAACGCATATATAAATACTATTATTATTTACTTAACCTAATTATTGTTATAATTCAAATGTTATTATTATTAAATTAACTAGATTATGACTATAACACGGTTTATTAAATTAAATCTAATTTGAATATCTTGAGTTATATAATATTACGATATGAAATCTTTATAAAAATTCTCAGACCAGATTCTCTGGCCGCTCCTACAAGAGCTGACCGGGATAATACCACCCTCTCATGGGAGATCAACAGATCAGAATGCTGCAGTTTACCTACACCTACATATTATATTTATGTATTAATTGCTGGGTAATAAACTGCAAAGCGTTAATTTTATATTTATAAATATTATTATTAATTATGAAGTCGTAACGTACCTACATGACGAAATTGTTTTTTTACTATAATATCGATTAAAATATGATATCTTAATGTCTTTGATATTTGTTATTCATAATTTTAAATACTTTTTTTTGTAAAAAGTAGTCTTTTGAGAGTCTAGTTCGAGTTATATAATATTTTTCTAATGTGTCATTTATATGTAAGGATATAAGTATTCCAAAGTGAAATAAAATTTCTACATACCCATCTATAGAAAATTATAACCTTACAAAACTTACACAAAACGGTTGAGAGTTAAATATAAAAACTTTTATATATAGAGTATAGTGTAATTGTTACAGTACAGAAGTTCGGATGAAGAGAAAATAAAAGAAGATGGGCTATCCTTAAAAGGAAACATACATGCGACACTTAAATAAAATATCCGTCTTTAAGCAAGATGGAACAGTGTTCGTTGAAAAATATTGTAAAAGAGCGGCTTGAGTATCACTTGAAGTTGCATCTACAATATGCCAATATTAGAACATATTTTACTTAAAATTTGATGATTGATACCAATTTAAAACCAATTAAATTGGTTCATCTTTTGTTATTCTCGAAATATTTTAAATTCCAGTGAAAACGAAATCTCTGCTAAATACACACCGCGTACACAGCTTACTGTCAGATGATTAGACATTATGATTTAGGATATTCGATAAATTGTATTTAAAAACATTGTTGTTATTATTATAATATTTGGATATGATTTATACTTAATTATATAAATATTTTTAAATGGCATCTCCAAAAAGTGAATGGTGGAAAAATAAAAAAAGTGAAAGTTGATGTAACGAAAGAAAAAGTCGGAGGGATGATTTATTTTTTTGGTTTTTTTACTTTTCAATTATTGGTTCTTGAATTGTTAATATGATAAAAACGTGGAGTAATAAAAATAAGTGATTATAATAAAATGTTAAATTTCATACGAAACCTGAATAGATCTTTTATTACTTACACAGATTTAAATAACTCAGTATTAACTTATCCTGTTTGGTTAATAACGTTTTACGATCAGTAATATCAGGGTAAGAAAAGTGCTTTCAAATTATTTTTGGTCTTTTAAGTAGTAGTTTTGAAAGCATTTGAAAAGACGTCGACTGCAGTTAGTGAATATACGTTAGTTATATTTAATACATATATAGAAATATATATATATATATATATATATATATATATATATATATATATATATATATATATATATATTATATTTAATAAAATAAGGATCCATGTGAAAGTTTCGATAATGTAATAAATTAAAATGTATTAAGTAATATGATTCAAGACTTTTTCATATGGGTAGGTAGATAGGAAGGTTTCATATATATGTATATTAATAAATATAAACATTTAGAGTTAAAATGATTTACGATCACTAATAACACTATGATGAAGGGATTTATATTATCACTAGTTGTTGCCCGTGATTCGTTATGACTACGATCATAAGCCATATAAATATATTTTTACAGTCTACGTGGACGCAGTCACGGGCAACAGCTATTCCTAATAAAGTACTTTACCTGAGTAAGTAAGTGTAAAAACCATTTGGCCTTCAAAACAAGGCTTTTATTCCTATATATCGCGGGCGAAGCCACTGGGAACAGCTAATTATTTCATAAGAACCTCTCCCCTGCACGAATAAAACGTCAATATCTTGGAGATGACTATTTCTATTTCAATCAAACATAAATAAGAACCATCTCGACGAGCTTAGCTTACGATTTAAAAAAACCGCAATCAAATTCGTCCACGCGTTTGGCCTCAAAATTTGTCACAGACAGATACACAGATCGACAGGTCAAACTTATAACACCTCTCTTTTTAGTCGGGGGTTAACAAAAGAATATGTTTTTTTAAAATTTCATTACCATTAATCCCTTCGTCTGTTTTTTATATAAAACCATTTTAAATATATATCCTGAAGATTTTTTAAAAATCTAAATAATATTAAGAGTTATTGTCTGAAATGCATGCTGGAAAGAAAAGAATTAGTTATGTAACTATGACCATTTAATAAAGTTTTACTCTGTGTGGAAAAGATAATAATGTGCACTCTGCTATCGGATGCTGCAACGAACATGTTTAATTATTTTGCTAACTATCTTACTCGGTCCTGTAACATAGTGTTATTATATATTCATATTCATTCATTAAATAGGTCACGATGTCTAGTTTTATCAAATTTTATTGAAACATAATATATTATTTACAATTTCAATGTTAAGGTGAAATTTTACTAAGCTTTCAGAATATTTATTAGTTGAGAGTAATTTTATAAAATGTAGCAATTTTTATTCTCTTTATTAACAAACTGCTGGATGAGATCTTTTATTTACTGCTATTTTTAATTTGGCAAATGAAAAAAAGAACGGTGTTCACTTTTCAAAGACTTGAAGTTTTATCAGAATCTTGTCTCGGATCGGATATAACAAAGGAAGTTACCGACCATCTTTACTGTCACTGAATGTGTCTAACCTCTGTGTGTGTAAAGATGAAAGTGTATAACTAGATGTGTATCACGGACTTAAATACCACCTTTGGACATTCTTATTATAACCATTTAGATATTAATATAGGTGTATGTGTTTCAGTAGGTATCGATGTCCTATCTAGGAGATAATCCTGTTGTATCTTCAGAGATACAATATACTAAGAATAAAAAAAATAATAATCTTACATTTATCAAAACTGTAAGGAACTCTAATAATAATAATAAACCATTTTTTTATAGAATGCGATGCAAATAATCTTACATATCATCAGTTTTGAAGAATATTTTTTGTTATGCAATTTCACATATTACCAGATGATATAGGTAAGTTTAAATTTCGAATTTCTACCGTATAAAAAATTAATTGAATTCAAGACTTTTATTTTTATATTGATTTTGATAAACCGATAAACTTGATAAACCGAAATCTATAAACATCATCATCATCAAATAAATCTAGAAACAAAAGATATAAAACTATTAGAATTATATTCAGAATTAATTTAAGTCTAAAAAGTCTTAAACAAAAAATCTTTTTAATAGAACGATTTACATACTTGTTTTTTTATAATATTTTATGTTTACCTTTCTCACTTTAATAATAAAAGAAGAATTATCCTGATTGATAGCTAAAGTTGCTTGATATGGTTGACTGGAACATATATTTACGTCCAGATTGTTACAAACTAAATTATGTAAAAACAAATTGTTAATCTTTTAATAAATATCATACTATATAATATTTAAAATATCTTTCTAACTTTCAAGAAATTCGATAATTTGTTTCACAGTGGTAATGTAAATATAGTTTATTATTTTAAGACAAGTCGGTATATCTCGAGAGTGAGGGATATAGATTTATGAATAAATTCTAGAAACACACACACACACACACACATACACACACACATTTACTAAGTTTTAGACTATTGCATTTAAATTCGCAGTTTAAAAACGGGAGTTAGCGTGTACGAAATAGGTGTGCATATTCTATGTATGTTGGATGCAAGATCTTCTCTTCTTTAAGCACATAGATGTCGATAACTTGCTACAGTCCACATCACAATATCAACTGTTTCAAATCAATGCACACTCTAACATATATACTGACGAGATCTAGGAAGGCCGGTGAAGGCTTCGACGCTACAATGGAACGATTCTAATCTGTAACTCTTGAATGGTTGTAGGTCATTGTTTCGTCTGACACGACTTGAGATGATACATGCAATGTTTCCTTCTGCAGAGCAGTGAGTAACTATTGTCAGGCAGAATGGACTGCTTTGATCTTGAACTGTAATATGATTTAGAGCCCAACATAATCAATACGTTTTAGCAATTAATTTATAAAATGTATGTATTATCAAAAAATATGTAGAAAAAAAATACACTTGAAATATAATTTCAATTGGTTTACGTTTTTTATTAGTCAAATTACCCAAACTTTTAATAACAAAAAAAAACAATATATTTTATTGTTACAAACTCCTCTATCTTGTAGAGAAAAAACATTTATCGGTAAAATCGGTGCAGTTCGTTCCAAAGATGGTCGTTTTCAGACAGGGAGACTTATTTTTAAGAAAGTTAAATAAAGTCCTAGTATCGTGCCTATAACAGAAGCACTTGCGAAAGTATAAAGAGACACTTTAATTAAATTAAATTAAATTTAAATTTAATTTATTTATTTAATAAAGTCGTCGAATTCAGTAATTAATACATATGGATTTTTTTATATTTTACGATTTTACAATTGAGAGTACGAAAACATTTTGTATTTTTGGTAAGGGTCATATTCGATTTAAGTTATTTAGGTACATTATGTATATTTAGTGTTCTTAAAGTATTCTTAAACAATAAAGAACATTGTTCCTTAAGTTTTGATTCTATTTAATTTTAAATTACATTTCGTGGTTATTTTATATTAATACTATTAAATTTAATTAAATTAAATTAAAACAAAAGGTTTAATATAATTTATGCGAAGTTGTAGATTTTTCTAATATCTTTTTATTATACTCAACACAATATTTTTTAAATATTTATGTCATAAAAAATGATGCGCCTATACACTGTCCTTCCAATTTTTACATCCGTTCTCGTTGTCAGTCAAACTTTGTTGAAAATCTACTGCATTCATCATAAAGCTAGGTGTCATTTGATTCCGCAATTGTATTTTGTACAATTATTTTGGGGGACTTTATTATGTGTTTTGCTTTAATACCATTTATCCAGGGCAAGCTATCACCGAAACGTTATTATTTGAAAAAAAAGATGACGTATATGATAGATATACACTAAATCATTAGATAAAGGATAATTTAGTTCCGAGTTAGGACACACAAAAACAACATAAATCATTCCAGAAAGCTCGTAAAAGTTTTAATCCAATTTTTCATCAGCGCATTGCATCGATTTTAATAAGCATTTTGTATTCTGATAGTTGGTTGATATTACATCCGTTCAATAAAAAATAAAGTTAAAACATATTTCTAGTAAACATAATTAAATAAATATGTGTGTATAATGACGTCGAATCCAGATTGTTCAGACGACGAAGCTTCTTAGCAATCCATGGATTCACCGTGCGGGTGCCGGGCCCATCGCGTCGCAAGGAGAGGAGTGCAAGCAGTGCCTGGGACTTGCGACCCAGGAGTAGGTTTAAGGGGCCCCTTTATTATGCGCAAAAACGCTCACCTTCACCCTCCACACTCCTCTCCCTACCTAACCAAATTTGGAAAGAACCTACTAATCTCTTAAAATATACGAAATACCAATGTCATGTTATTAGCCGTAACATTCCAGTAAAATCCTTACAAATGTTTTTCCTATAAGTGTAATATATTATTTAAATGGATCAAATTTTACAACTTCAATTAAATTTAAGTTTCAACATTCATTCATATTTTGGGTCTTCTTACCATTATTTTTTTCTTCATTCTTTTATTGTGGTTTTAATATAATTATTAAACCGGAAACTTGTATTTATACATATCATAAATAATTGGTATTATATTAATATGATTATAAATTTTGAGTATTTTAATGTCTGAAAATTTCTGCTATATAAAGATCTTCCTTCTTAGGATTATAAAATTCGTTTTGATGTGCTTTTTTTCTAAATATCATTTTGTCTCATTTAAGAATAGTAATAAATTCTACTTTAAGTGAAATACTTTGATAAGCTTGATGGGAAATTTGAAACATTTTAAACTTAATTAAGGCTTATTTAGAAAATTGTATCTTTCAGTTTGAAAGATCATAATAGGAAACTATTTGTCGTTTCTTTCAACTTTATTATTGGACACTTCAGCAAATTTCTAAACTCAGAAATCCTTTGCTCACTATTTAAATCTGTACTTACATAAATAAAACAAAATTGAATTCATCCGTTTATTAATATCACTGATAAGCAGCTTATTCAATAAATAAATAAAGTAAATCGTTAACAATAAATACATATTTAATATATATATTGCTTATTACATATTATAATATTTATATTCAATATCCTATAATGTTTCAATTCATTATGTTATAACTCCTAAGTTATTTAGATAGGGAATAAAATATTCTATAGCAATTCATACATTTTGAAGATAGAACAATACAGTTTTTATTAAGACGTTAAAAGACGTTCATTGTCTATTATTAAGCCATGGTTTTTTGCAAACTGCAAATAAATGCTTAGTCGCAGTTTTTGCAGAATTTAAATAGTTTAACTTCATTTACAAGAATATTTCCCTCTTATATTAAATGTTGAATGCTTTGTAGCAATCTTTTTCCTGAGAAGGCAAGAGGTGTCTTCGTAGCACTGCTACGAACTAGCTTCAGTCTTATTAATATTTGACAGTAGTCGTGTCTTGTGAGTTGTGACTAAGATTGTGCTGTTCTTAATAATATTATTATATAACATGTAACATTGTGCCATAAAATAATAAATATTAAAATATAAAAAAAATATGTTTAGTTTTACAAAGATATTATGAACTTTAAAAAGTTTTGAATTTGTATAGTATAGGAAAAATATCGTAAATTAAAAATAGATATATTTTATATTTTATGGAAAAAATCTGTTGCAGTGTTTTTAGGTTTAAACGTATGTCAGAGGGACGAGATTAAAATGAATCTTCTGGAGATAGATTTCTTAAGGCTCGAAGTCAATTGTAATAGGACGTTCATATTGTTTGTGGTTTTTTATTCTACCTTATAGGATGAACCTAAATTGTTGCTATTGATGTTTTTGTATTATAACGAGGTCAATAATGAAATAGCCGAGTTACTTTGATTTACTCTTGGTTGGAAAAAAGTGACAATATCACTGTAACTTTTTGAATATGTCATGTATACGAGGGATTATAAATATTTAAATTAAAATTATTTAGATTTGGTTTCTTACCCTTATCATTAACATGTCGTTTGATTGATACAGCGTATGACTTAATTATTTTTAATATTAATTCATTGTTTGTTTTAAGAACGTTGAACCTTTTATATGTAGATTTATCTAAATTGAGAATAGATGCTTAGTCTTGGCACTAAATAAGGAAGTTTTCTTAACATTACGTAGTAAATTGGAAATTTAAATCAGTAAAATTACATAAAATATATATTATACGTACACAGGATATATTTGATGTTAATAAAAAATATATATATATTAACATTACGATAGGCACGGAATATAAATATCATATAACGCATAGATTACATGTTTATGCTTATTTTATTAATGTTATTTTTTATAAGATTAAAATAAAATCGATACTGTTATGTAATAACTCGGTCTCGATAAATCCAATCCATTTCTAATTATCTTGTATTTGTAATTATCTGGTAGGTAGAATTATTGAAATGGTCAATTTTATTACACTCCATGTTAAACTATTTGCTGTTAAAATTTAGTTCTACCGCGCAATATGTATGACTTGTAATTTGGATACCTTTTTTGTATTTACTAGGTTTCAAAGAACAAAGTTGTTTGAATATTTTTATAGTATGCTTGTCACGATTACATGGTTTTACGATCAAACGAACTTGGTACAGTAGAAATAGGGAGAATCAATAGATACCAAATATTTATACGTCAATTTACCTTTTCTTTCCCAACACTACTATTACGTATTTTTTATTTCTTTATTTGGTTGCTAGCTAAAGGACCATTCGATAATAGCTGGTGTTGTTAGAAATAAAAATATATATGCAAATATTATATATAATACTAATATATACTTGTAACAGTTTTTCGGTATTTTTATTTTATTGCAATGTTTTAATTTATTATAGTAAAAATAAATTATATGTTAACCTTATTCCTATAAGGAATACATCAGAATATCTCAGAGTTGTTAACACGTTGTTATCGAAATTAGTTGTAACAGGTTTTCGTAAGATAGTTGCGACAGAATATTTAAGATTTATTATATAATACATATGTGTTTAGTATACACCAGTCTGAATTGACAGACTCCTTTAAGTAAATTTGTAACTACTGACACAATTACGAAAATTAATGTACCGTCTGGGGAGTTGTGGTTAATAAAGCCTCTAAGTATTTTGAAGGAATTTCATAGTAAATTGTCATTAAGATTGACGTCTCTACCAAGTATTCCCATAGTTACTTTGATTTAAATATTAGTTTGTTGATAATATTTGTAAAGCAACAAAAAATGAACAATTGGATTAATAACTTAACAATAAAATACGTATTTTACATTTAAAGATATAAAATATTTTGTTTTGCTAATTTTTAGTCCTTTAAAATTCATGATGCCCAAGGATTTCAACAAAATGGATGTTAAAAAAACCTCCTGTTCGTTGCATTATATTACTAGCTAAATTGGTTTAAAATACATACTTCTTAATACTTATCTATTTCTGGTAGAAGTTAAATTATAGTCGGTAAACGAATGTGCTGGCAAAAAGAAAATATTGTTTTAACTATTTGAATATGGATCATACAAAGTAATGCTTTTGTCAAATATTAAATTAAGACCAAAACAAAAACAACATGGTTAAGCCGAAGTTCATATAACGGAGTAGGATAATAATAATAATAATCGATCATCATCTCAAGAGGCTCTCACTAAACATCTGGATCAAGGGTCGGATGCAAAGAGCAGCAGTTTTGGGTACGGCGCGCATTGTGAGGAAGTTTCTTTCGCTGTCGCCCTGATCACCGACGGAATGGTCGTAAGGCCCATGTCGGCGGAATACTATTTTTTATATTTATATTTATAATGTTGTTTTTTATGTTATATATATAAATGTAAATTATAAGATAAAAATTAAATAAATGATAATAAAAATAATATCAGGATAAATTACACACATTGATCTAACCCCTAAGTTAGCAAATTATTTGTGTTAACGGTGCTAGACAACGATACAAATACATAGAAATACACATAAAAATACTGAGTATATATTTAATAAACGACCAAACCCAGAAACAAAGACATCTATGCTCATCACATAAATGCCTGTCTCTGCCGGGAATCGAACCCAAGCCCCATTGCGCCGTGACACGTTAGGCGTCTGCGCTAACCACTCGACCAAAGGGGCGGACCAAGGATAAAAGGCAGGTTTTGTTAACAGAGGCATGTCGGGGTGGCTTATAAGGTTAGTAAAATTGAAAAGACGCTGCAGTACTGACGCTTTCATCAAGTACTCTATGTTTTAGAAAATATTGTGGACGACCCGCAAAAATTTGCAAACATTTAATGTAAAAAACGATTTGTATAGTACAAATATAAGATATGAAAAACAATAGTTCCAAAATTTACAATCGCTAAAAAATCGCTTTTGTAATAAAATTGCAAAATTTGTCAGCAACAGGATTTTTTTAAGCTTATAGTAAATCTTAAGCTTATTATAATACTAAGGAATATGTATGAATACGTTTTACAATTACCAACTTGTGGTAAATTTTATACACATTTTTCTATAACTAATTCCTATAGGCGTTCATCATAGCTTTTATGTTTTTTTATTTGATTGGGAAGTGCTGATAACACTACTGACACAATATGAATTATGAATTCTAGATGTCAAATTCTTCTTTAATAATAGGAGAAGAATATTTTATGAAGTAATCTTTTCAGGAATAAGATATATTAAGTAAATTAAACAGAAATAAAGGATTTCAGACGTTCCTCTGAATTGTGAATCTTCATTATTCTCGAGTCGGCTTATGATTCAAGAGATCATGTAACATATACACAGAGTTACTGAAGAGCAATTAGTGGTAAGATTAAATGCATTTTATTATGATATATTTTATGTTTTGCAGTTCATGAGGGTTCAAAAAATACTCAAATAATAGTCTACTGGACTAGTCTTTTATTGGACGTATGTATTTTTTTTACGTGTAAATAATGCTATGCTATGTGAGTATAAGTTTTACTTCGTAAGATATAGAAATAATAAGAATAAGAAATAGATAGTGATTAACCAAGGCAACTGTAGATCAAAATTATACATTATAAATGTAAATAAGTTTTATTGTAACTTATCGAAAAAACGTAACTAACGTCAAATATCATGTTTTTATTGCAATTTTCTACAAAATTTTGCTTTTGTTAAATGTAGGTTTATTTATTGCCGTTTTGATTTAAAAACATAAAATTGTATTGCAACCAAACATAACCAAGATTACGTTTGTACTCGGGGCTTACATACTTCTATGAAGAAGTCAAAAGGTTCGTAACAAAATAATCGTTAATAATCATAATATAAAGTCAAAGTTTAATAAATATTAAGATCTATAATTATTGTATTTGTAGTTTGGATCTGAGATAGATTATTTAGTTTCGAAGTTACGAATCAAACAGTTCTGTCTAAATTTAAGATCCTCGAGGTTTGTGTATCCCTAAACATTTTGTAAAATGTACGCAACATGCGGGTACATGTTTATAAGTGCTCACGTCCGAAGGTATTGTTTCACAGATTTTACTATTCACACTTCACTTTTATTCACTTGTATTTAAACCTTCCTTGGTACTATACAGCAGGGTCTCTCTCGAATATCGTCCTAACCGCAGCTTATATAGCCTTCTTTATTAACACCCTCTTCACATAAACAATAATCATAGACAAATCATCAACTTTAAAAGTAAAAATGACAACTACTTGTAAATGAACAATTGTAAGTATCGATGAAAACGGTATGAAATACTGGTTTTAATTATAAAATCTTAATGGTTCTCACTAATCTAGCTTATCAAGTATTTACCAATCAAGCCAATGTCCGTTCTCACATAACTTATGTGAGAACGGACATTGGCTATTACTTAATAACCTTAGTCAAAGAAACTGCTTTAAGCTTACGAAAATAACAATTACTTGACTTAACAATTCTAAATATTACTAATTAAGTTAGTAAAACGATGATTTAAATTAAATAAGTACACCTTATTGAATCTTCTTATTTAAGTTATATTTATAATTTATTAATTAATATGGATCAATATAGTGACCATCAAAATATTGAAACGGATCAAAACATTACGATTTTTAGAAAATAGTCGTTTAAAAATGATGTTACCTAACATGTTGAACATGTTATTGAGTACTTGTAGTAGTATAAATGATGATCACAAAGCGTAGTAGACTTTGTAATTTTCTATGATGATAAATTACAAAATAAATAGAAGGTTAACAATTTAAGCTTTAAGGTCTTAACTTAACTCCGTGATGGTTAGTCACGTGGATTTAAGGCTTACTTTGTATTAAGAGAGATTTTGGCGATGAAAGGCACTTTCTAAAGAAAGAAAATCGTAGCGCCAAGCCTCGTTTTTTGTCGCAATAAATTCTGGTTATCTCGAAAATACAGAATTAATTAACGAACGGATAAAAAACTAGTTAGATAAGATAGTTCTCGTTGAATGATTAATGTAATGAAACTTCCACGAACATTGAATAATACTTCGCTTAATATAATTGAAATACGCAAATTATCCATTGTTACATCAATATTTGATTAAAGGATACAGAAAGTGTCCATCGGAAGATTAAGTATTAAATATAATTCAAATATATTTACAAAAAAAAAAAACAAACTGTCAGTTCAAAACTTTCAAATGCTTTTAGAACTGTTCTTTTTCTACTCAGAACCATACGTACGAAATTAACGAATCAATAGAAGCTGATATTATACTTTAAAAACTTAACTAAAAAATTAAAAATAGTCTTTCAAACTTCACTTCTCTCAATCAACACAATTATATTTAACCGTGCTCTTATAGAGTTTGAAGACGTTTAATTGAGAGGTCTTTAGTACTTGTACTTGGAGTTTCTAAGTCTGAGGCTTTGAAGGACTGACTTACTTAAGCTAGAGTAGAAATAATAAAGGAGAATAATAAATACCTCCGCCAAGATAGAGATCAAGATACTTTTGGGTTATTAGTTTTGAAACTCTCCTAATGTCGTTGGATATTATTGTAGAAATATAACTTTATACATTTTTAAAATCGAATACTAATAATGTGTTCATGTTATTTTTGGTTTGATAATTTATTTATTATTATTTAGTACAGTTTTTTTTTGTAATTAAATATTTTCGAATCATAATGAATATTAAATATATATTCACAAGGCTATGTTCATGTAAATTAATCGAAAATTAGCTCAACTGGTTGGAACCCATTTAGGGTTCCGTGAACGTGACTTCAAGAAGAGGAACCTGAAAATACTCGGGAAAAAATCCGATTAATTAACATGAACATAGCCAGTTAAATATATATTTAATTAGAGCAGGTTGTTTATTACTTTGATTGTGGTTCCCAAGGTATTTCTGTAACGCGGAGAAATTAAAACAATATAAACAATTTCTGTTATTTATTAAACATGTATCGTGTTAACTAATATTACCACGGCTGAGCAGAAACAACTTTACTTACATACGAAAAACAGACATGATAGTAAACGTGTCAACTCGAAGTAGGTCTAACTCAAATTTAGTCGAGTAAAATCTTCAATCTATTAAAATGTTAAAACAATCTATCGAACCCTAAAATTTATGAATATAGTGATGACTGTTTAAATTTAGGAGTATTGTTTTTTACTTTTCTATATTAGAATGCTTTTACCTCTTGTAAAAAATAGACAAAACTTACAGTTATAACGACAACTGTATGAAATAATATAAGAAACATATATTTTTGTGTTTTAAAGAGTAAATTTGCTACGGTATGTTCCTGTATGAATAATAAAATATATAGTTTTATTATACCATATAGTTATTGTAAAATATATAGCTATCTTATTTATGCCAACTGTATTATGTGATGCTGATGCATAATAGTTGAGAAGCACTATGTAGGTAACATATAGTGCTATTTTTAGCTATTTAGCTATATAGTGTCCAACGACCGTTAACAACTTATATTTCCATAATTCTGTACTTTTCTATATCCTTTTCAGTTATACGTGTGCTTACATTCACGAATGTTTAAGGAGCTAAGACCTGAAAACGTCATTAATCAACACACAAACAGACAGACATTGAATGTATAGAAGCTAACCTTACTCAGACTCTAACTAATAATAGAGTACAGACAAAGAGCTTTCCTTGTTAAGATTTGTGATTCAGTGAGCACTAAAAGGGATTTCCGAACTGGCAAGATCACTAGTTGCTAAACCTAACCCCGCCCTAAGTTGGCCTGCAGCCGAACTGCTCTACTCCTGACATCTCTACAAAGTGTAAGAAATAATACTAATTCTAAAATTACATGAGAATATTTTATAGTAACCAAAAAGAATGTAAATAGAATTTATCCCGGAAATAATCTGAATTAATTTAAATTTAATAAACAGTTCCATATTTTGTTATTGGAACACCTTCCCTGTGTTAGTAATTATTACATACAGCTCGTGTACGCTATTGTTTGAAAGAGATAGCACTAACCTTTTATATCTGAACAGTCGTATCGAATGATGAACGAGAGAGGCATTCTTACATAGTTCTCAGTTAGGCAGGTCATACGTCAAAGAAAGCAATCGCTATAATTGCAAATAACCAATAATAGCAGCATTATACCATCAGACGGATCTTTATTTATTTACATCCAAATTCCGCTATAAGAAACGAATATATAATTTTTTTAAACAAAAATGGGCTTTAAGACTTTTCACAATTTTTTTAGCAAATCTCCTACACCATAATTCATGTTAACACTGCCGCATAAAGATAGGTAAGTAAAGACTAAATTGTTTTTTTAGGTTCTCGGAGAATTTGTGCCAAGCCATTTTTATAAATTTACTCGTATATAATCGAATTTTAAAGTTCTTGAGAAAGTTTATTTTTTATTATGAACTTATAATAAATAATCAGCAAAAAGCAATTTACTATAATTGAAGTACATTTTGTTTGTTTAGTGCTTGTAATGGATAAAGTATTCTATATTTTTAAATACAGTTTCAAAACAATGAAGGCTCCAAAGTATATAAAAGTATTTAATTGTTGCTTATAAGCATTATATAAATATAATATAGTATAATTATATTAATTGATATAATAAAGTATAATTATATTAATTGATATAATATAGTATAATTATATTAATTGATTTAACATTATAGATTAAACCTGTTACGTCATGGAGTTACTAAGCAACAGCCTTATTTACTAAGGAACTTAAAAATCTATTATGTAGTAACAGAATCATTCGATGAAAATTAAACATGAGTGTATTTTAATTAATTATGCTATCAACAAATTATACTTATTGTATAAGGTGTGGTATAGAGTATTACATAAAAAAAAATCTTGGTTCCCAAAAATATATTTAAGGTACCCGCTTATTTTTTTTTATTGTTTTGCGCACATGAACCGCATAAGGGGGAAAAATAAATTATACTAAGTATTTAATAAAACAAGTATTAAAAACTGTTGTTCTAACTATTAGATCCATAAAATTAATAGTTTTATGTTTGTGTTTAATATAGAATTACGTAGTTATCAATATTAACAATTTAAATTGTTTCTTTTCAACATAACTAAACTCTTTTAAATTTTCATACTCATATTCAAAGACCAAATCAATTTACGCAATAGAGAAATAGAAAATACTTAAAAATATTGGAAACAACATTGACTCTCCCGAAAACAAAACTTATTTATTTGCGCTTTTTTACCTTTTTCATTACATTTTTTAGGTGATTGGTTTTATTCAGAAGTTCTACATATTTTGTAAATCTATCTCGCAAAATGAAAAAAAAATTATTTGAAAGGCTTATCTTAGTTATCTTAGTCTATCCTAGGGCGGGAGCACTAGCTCCCTGAATTACAATAAGGATAACTTTATATTAATTCATATAAAACTCCAGCCGAAAAGCCGGCGCTATAAGTTGAAAGTAGAATAAAGTCTGATCTTAAAAGAAATAGGCACATCTTCTTTTTGAAAATAAATAGAGAAAATATGTTAAAATATAATTTATATAAAAGATCTCGATGTGTTGATTAATGATTATTAATATATATTTTTTAAGATAACAAAAACTTAATGCATTTTTGTGATAATTATACTTTTTTATGTTTTTTTCATATATATTATTTATTTATTATAAAATAAAGAAACATACCTATATTTAAACACATTTTAGACACAAAATATAAACACGTTAAAATTTTAACGTGTGTTAGAGTCTTGGAACATTTTAATATAATTGTTAAAAAAAAAGTAAATAAAACACATAATAATAGTAATAAGAATAAAACTGTAGTTCTACAAACATAAAATGTAACTAAAAAAAGAAAGATCAACAAACGAAATATAAAAAGTGACGTCAGCGTTTCAAACTCGACAGATTTGTTTGTAAAGTATAGACTAGTTGGTAAAAATACATTCACGCTTTGATGCAGTATGTCTATCTCTTACTATTTTTTGATAGTGTGTATATTTGCGGCCTTATTGACGATTACTGTTCAAACTTATTTGTGTTACATATAGGTTATTATGATTTTAAAAATAAATTAGGTATTTTTTTTAAATATGTTCGCCGGTTACGCATTAATTGTGATTATTTTTTCTTATTGAACTGAGTAATTAGTTAAAGGTGTTGTTGTACTATAAGTATATAAATAGAAACACGCAATTTAATATATATACATGTGTACATACACACACATACATACATAGGTACTCATACACATCACATACAAACACACATACACATCCACATACACACACATATGTACAGAGACGTACACACTCACACTTAAATTTGACGTATACATTTTAAATGTTACAATTAAACAAATTAACTTAAACGTTTGTCTGAAAGTATTGTTTTTTATGTTTAAATTTTTGTTTAATGAGCTTCTGAGTTACTGTTTTAGAGAATTCGAGATTGAGATTAGGAACTATATAATTTCACGTATACTTTTCATAAATATTAAAAAATTTTGGTATAAGTAATTTTTTATTAATTAAGCATATCTGGCTAGAATTGATAGTTTTATTTTTTTTAGATAATCATTAAGATATTATGCAATTAATGATTGCATATGTAATTTTTCATGTATTGGTACTATTTTACAATATTTAAATAGTACGTGTATTTTAAATATTACGTGGTACAATTGTTTTTAAAAATCGCAATTGTAAGGCGTATAATAGATGAGTAGTCAATAATTTATTATCGATTCATCCAAAGATTTATACAATAATAAGAGAATTTGAAATGTTTTTTTTTTTTAATTTATTATGGCAAACTTTGCAAGAATGGCTCTTAGTTAATCACATACAGTGTTAATGTGGTCTTTTCAGTTAAGTCTATTATCTATATGAATACCCTAGTAGGTCTGGTTTCTGATGACCTCTACTGTCTCGCAGTTATATTCATTAAACCTAGTATTGTGCACATTAGTATGCAAATAGTCGTGATCTTGTGAGCTGGACCCATATTGGGTTCTGTTTTGATTGCTACTAATATACATTATTTTAGTTTTATTATCATTAAGAACCAGTTCAACATCATGTGGCTAGTTTAGAATATTGTTGAAATCTAGTTGTAATTTATTGAGAGCCTCGTGCGGAACTTTCTCATATGATAACAAACAGGTGTGTTCAGCGAACTGAAGAAGTTTACCATTGTTAATTAAATTCGTTAGGCTGTTTAAGTAGGTTGAGAAATTCAGAGACCCAATTACTGAGCTCTGTGATGTGCTTTTAGAGTTTTTAGATTTTCACTACATTTTTTTTCTGTCTTCGAGGTGGTTTTTACACCAATCAAGAACGTTCCCCTATAATAATATTACCTATAACTACAGTTATATGACTATCCAGATTCTAACATTATTATTCTAACATTATTAGATATAAATTTACATTTAAAATTTTTGTTTCCGAAAAGTTTATTGCCCAACCAGTACGAAAAATTATAATATCGTTAAACAAATATTTAACTAGTAGTTTAGTTTGTTTACGTAAACACAACCTAATAAATATATATTTAGTAAACATCATGCTTTACAAAATTTTAATTACAAAAACATTATACCGTTTATTATTTTGTGGTTCAGGTACTCGTATGTAATTATTAATATTAAGTTTAACAAAAATAGTTTAGAATAATGTATTTTACCTTTAGTTTATAAATAAACATTATTTAGATTGTTTCATTCATTAATGTCACTATATTTGTAAAGCTAAACATTATTTTGTATACATAAAACTCTATCTTAACAATGCAAACTTATTAAGACGTAAAATTATATAAAATTAGTAAAATGGCTTCATATTTTACAGTATTTATAACATCTCAAATTAAAAAGTAAAGTTTTATAGCGAATCGCGATGTAAAGTCAATTGATAAATTGGCAGTGGCAGTTCAACTTCTCATGCTCTCTATCGGTCTTACTTTTGCAGTTTAGCATGTAGCAAAAAATGTTTTTTTTTAAGTTTACATAATTTATAGACCAATTTGGAGAAATTTATTTCGAGGAACTTATTTTTTTAGGAATTTATTTAGATAGTAATCTATAGAGGAAGAAACAAATTAAAAAATCATTCTGACAATGAGATTCTTTATTGTAATCACTTAAACTAAAAATTTCATAATACAAACAACATTATACTAAATATTTAAGAAAAGTAGTATTTAAACATTTGTGTAGCTTAAGTAAGCTTAATTACATGCAATGCAACATACTCGTATGTTCCGTGAATGACTTCTATTGCACAGATTTAACAAAATAAATAATGTAATTTAAATCGGAAAAAAAAAGTAAAAATTTCTTCTTTTAGCATTTAATCCTTATAAATAAAGTATGTTATATCTATTAGAATTCCAACAGCTGTCAACATGCAAAGTAATGCAAAGACTTGCCAAAGAAACTTAGCAACTAGTATTTGAGAAGTTACTGTTAGTTTCCTATTAGACCTACTTTTGAAACCAGGTTAACTAAGTGATTTGGAAACCTCTTTATATTGACTATTACATTGTCTTTGTCTAGGGCTTTAATAACGATTTAAGGTTCATTTTATTATTTGATGGCTTTCAGTTTATGATATGTATCGTGTATGTATGTATATATGTAGAATGTATATATGTAGAATGTATATATGTAGAATGTATATATGTAGAATGTATATATGTAGAATGTATATATGTAGAATGTATATATGTAGAATGTATATATGTGTGTAGTATGTTTCATAAATACCTATCTAATGAGCACTATCTTAGAAATTAAGCTTGTGTGGATAATGTTCATGTATATTTATTGCACTTCGGATAAGTATTTATGAGAGCTGTAATTTTAATTATTAGCTCAGTGCAAACTATATATTTTTTAAATTTAAAAGATTGTTTAATATATGATTATCAAATTGATGTGCTGCTATACTGGATAATTAGTACTACATTTTAACCTGCTGATATCTAACTAGAGACTATTTAAATTAATGGTAAGTGACTACTACTAAGTGATAAATTATATTATCTACATTAAAGATTTTTTTTTCACTACTTTTATCTAGATATTATTCACTATGTATATAATTTTATTCATGTTTTTTCATACAGATAAAACAAAATTCTGACATCACAGAGCAAAAATCACCGAGTCAAATTGTTAATTTCTCTCATAAAATGTCTCGTCAAAAATATTGTCATTCGAGAAACAATATTTCATCATTGTACAACGGACACAAGTAAAGTAAATAAAAATAAAAACAAAATTGGGTCCATATTCATGTCATATTTCTATACAAAGTGGAATTACTGATGAGACCATTGTTAAATTTCCATGCATCACGGAATAACTGACTAGACATTTTGATATATTATTAAACATTCACACACACACAACATCAGAAACGGAAAATATAATGATATAATATCTGAAAATATACGTTAATTTTTTTATTACATTTTAATTTATTAGAATTATTCTTTTCTCCGATATTGAACCACTTTGTTTGCTTTATAAATGTGTAATAATTGTTGTTTTAATTGATTATGTAGTATTTTATAATGATCGAATTATAAGATGAAATATCTTTGTCCAAGTTAATTGAGGCCTTATCAATGCTAATTTGTGAAAAATGTTACTAGATATTATTATCGTAACATTTTAATAATTTTAAATAAAATACTTTGTTGAAATGAAATTATTCATTAAGGAACATTGCGAGTGAAAATAATAATAATTTTACCCAAAAAAGAATTCATAAATTAATATGCGTATTTTAACTCATTCAGTCAAGGCATCTAATTTATAAAGTAGTCTATATTAATCTAAAAAGAAAAAAAATATCAATGTCTCTATGGCAAATTTCTTTATGGTCGGGGATATTACATAGTATTTTAAAACAAAGAAATTATAATAAAAAATAATTGAAATTTAAATTAACTTTAATGTTGACGAGCACGTACGATTATTGCAATTAATCGGAATTTATTATAATTGATTACTGAAATCTGTGGTACAGTTATTTTTCAGGACCATCTGCTTTGTAAATTAAATAAATGTGAACAATTTTGTAGAAATTTCTTTTAATTGAAAATTATTGTGCTGGTATACTGAAATATTTTTATAAAGTTGTAGTTGTATTGTATTGTTTATACTACTCATGTATTATTAATTATTATGTAATTATGTTATGTATAAAAAAAAAAAAAAAATGCTTAAATAAATTTCTGTCCATCAATGTCTTATAGTTGCAATTGAAATTAAAAGATATGGCATTAGAATAAGGACTTGGTACATTAAATTAGACTTAGACGTAACATTTTAATTTGAAAATACAAAACTGTAAATTCCTGTAACAAATATTTATTATACAAGTAAAAAAAGATTTATTTCTGTATTACTTTATGTACTGTATAACTACTAACTTATATATAAAAAAAAAAAAAATTTCAAATGTAATACAAAAAAAGGATTGTATAATTATAGAGTTCATAAGAACTGCTAATTTGAAATAAATCAATCTACTTTATTATTGTATTAAATTAACCAACGAGAATTTAAATCCCCGAGCTAATGTTAATATTAATTTAAAATATTAGCCGTCCTTTAGGCAAAGAAATCATTTCTCATTATTATTCTTTTTTTTTTTTAATAAAAGTGGAGTCTACAATTCTTTAAAGAAATCTCTAACATAAATGGTTAACTAAAACATTTAATGCGAACGTTATAAAAATAATGATTTAGTTTTTGAAATTTGCAAATATTGAAACGATGTCTATCAGTTTTTGTAATATTTTAGACACTTTCATTAATACAACTTTTACAACTTTAGGTACAGTACGTCACTTGATGGCAAGCAGTGCGCACGCGTTTCGACTATCTTAGAAAGTGACATACATCTTTAAAAGGACTATCATTTTCTTTTTCCTTTTTTTTCGTATAACCTTACATTTTATAAATAGGTATAATAAATGGTAGACAATAAATGTGAAATAGAAAATGTGAGTGAGGTGGAAATTGTAGCCAACTGTGAGTCAATTTTTAATCTGGCGGGTAGAACAGACGAGAATATGTCAGAAAGTGAGATGGTAGATAGTGATTTAACATGGATGGGATTGAAGAGAAAAGAAAGAGAAGATGAGCACAGTGAGGAGGATGAGTTTATTACTGTGAATAGAAGGAAGTCTAAACGTCTTATAAGAAGTGAATCGCTAGATATGAGAAAAAACATGAGGGTAGATAAAGAAAATAATGCTGAATTGCAAAAGAATGTAAGTCATGAAGTGTCTATTTTTTCTCTAGAAAAATTACCAAAGCAAATAGCTTTAGCAAAAATGTTTCGGTCGGTGAATATTGCAGGTATATTAAAAGTTAAATATAAGAGCCCAAACCGAGTTTTTATAGAATTTGAGACAAAAAACGATGCTTTAAAATTATTAGAGTACCCACAATTTAAAGAAATGGGGTGGCGATGTCAATTAACACATGAGTTATCGATTTCATATGGACTAGTAAAAGGAGTTGACCTTGACTTAAGCGAAGAAGAACTGAAAGACATTTTTAAATCAGATACAGAAATTCTGTCTGTAAAAAGACTAAAGCGTGTAAATTCGGAAGGAAAATGGATTGATTGTGAATCTGTTAAAGTTAGTTTTAAGAGCGGTGTTTTGCCTCAGTATATCTACGCTTATGATTGCCGCTTCAAAGTTGAATCTTATGTATTCCCAGTAACTCAGTGTTCGGGTTGCTGGCAATTTGGTCATTTTATTAGGTACTGTCCATACAAAAAAATTATATGTCCAAAGTGTGGAGAAAACCACGAAAATTGTGACACAAAAGATTTTAAATGTCTTAATTGCAAAGGGAATCACTTTGTTCTGGATAAAAATTGTCCATTATTTTTAAAAGAAAAAGCAATTCGAAATATCATGAGTGAGCAACAAATAACATATAAAAAAGCTTTGCAGACATTTTTGGGAAAGTACCAACAAAGGAATAATTGTGAAAATATTACTGAGAATAATTTATCTGATACTACATTGGTTAATATGCGAGATAATGTCAAAGAATTATATAGTAGTGTAGTAACTAAGTCTTTAAATCTGCATCAAGTTCAGGAAGTTATTTATGAGAAAGAAGATAATGATGTTACAACTTTAAAGGAAGGTAATAAAAGCGTAAAAAAGCAACCTGATAACAAAATAAAAAAAACAAAAAAAACAACTGATGGTACATTAAAAGATCAGTCAAAGGACGAAGAATGTGGTGTAGTTAGTGAAGCCAGTAACAAAGAAGAGAATACGAAACGAAATGAGAAACTTTTATCTAAATTTGAATTTCAGAGATTATGGCTCAAAATTAAAACTGTTTTTATATCTAATTGCAAGATGGAAGAAAAGCTTCTAGCTGTAATTAAAATTATTTGTGAAGAAATTAAAAATGTAATTGTAGATATGTTTTTAGGAGGGGGTATTTTAGAACAATTTCTTAATGGATAGTTTCAATAATGTGTCAAAGTTGAACATATTTCAATGGAATTCACAAAGCTTACGTCCGAAACTTGCAGCTTTTTCTGATCTTTTAATAAGAGAAAATATACATATTGTCTTTTTAAGTGAAACGTGGTTAGATTCACAACTTTATGTTCATGTAAGCGGGTATAATGTTTTTAGGAAGGATAGGTTCGATTCTTATGGAGGAGTTGCGTTGTTAATTCATAAGTCAATACAGTGTCACATAGTAAGCATAGATAATGGTAATGTAGACATTGAAATGGTATGCGTAAAGTTGTTAAATTGCAAAGAGTTAGATTATGTTATATCACTTTATTGTCCTTCTTCAGTTTCAACTCAAACAGCGGATTGGAATAGGGTCTTCTCATATTTCCGTAGAAAAACAATGATAGCTGGGGATTTTAATGGTCACCATACTAATTGGTCAGTGAAAACAGATGGGAGAGGTACGCAAGTGATGGATGCATGTATTGACAACAACTTTATTTTTCTTAACACAGGTGTACCTACAAGAGTTAAGTTAGTAAATAACAACTTACAACAGACGTCACCAGACGTGTCATTCGTTTCCGCTGACGTTGGAATAAATTTTAAATGGGAGGTTATCAATGAAAATTTAGGAAGTGATCATCTTATAATTAAAATCGCAGCTGCTATTTCTACTACAGTAATTAATATTAAAAAAAGAAACTTTAAGAAAGCGAACTGGACGGAATTCCGTGAAACTTTTTCAGAAAAACTAATTAATTTTAACGGAAACCCTTATAATGTCCAAGAAACGTATAACTTTTTCATAAATCTTATCCATTATGCTGCCGACAAGCACATTCCTTATATTAAATTTAATCAAAATCCCCATAACTTTAATCCCAAACATTATTGGTCCCCTAAGCTGTCTGAAATAATTGCACAACGAAGATTGGCATTGACTAACTTTCGACGAAACCCTACTCCTGGAAACTTAAGTAAATTAGAAAAGAAAATTACAGAATCTAAAAAAATGATTAAGGAAGCTAAGTTTAAAAGCTGGCAACAGTTCTGTGATTCAATTAATGAGGTTGTATCTGTTAATGCTATGTGGCGGCGTATGAGGTGGATGAAAGGTTATAAAGAACAAAGGTCATATCCCCCCATTGAAAAACAAAATGAATTGCTATTATCACTAACACCCGATTTTGTCACAAATCGTGTTCCTATTTTTAAGTCTAAAAACAATATCTTAGAATCTGAATTTACTAGTCAGGAATTTGAGGTCTGTTTAAAATTGAAGGATTCTGTTCCGGGGGAAGATAGTATTTCTTATTCCATGATCTATAATTTACCGAATGTGGGAAAAAAATTTTTACTTAACATCTACAATAACATATTGAATTTCGGTACGGTCCCTGATCAATGGCGAAACATTCAAATAGTCCCAATACCTAAGAGGAACAATAACATAAATAACGAAATAAAATTAAGGCCTATATCCTTGTTATCGTGCTTGTGTAAAACGTTTCATCTTATGATTCTAAAACGGTTGGAGTGGTATGCAGAAAAAAAATGTATACTACCACCGCAGACTGTGGGTTTTAGGAAAGCTCATTCTTGCTTAGACTCAGTTATTAGATTAGTTTCGTATATTCAGTTAGGTTTTACAAAAAATATTCCGACGGTAGCGTGTTTTTTGGATATAGAAAATGCCTACAATAATTTGTCTATTGAGGCAGTTGTAAAGACATTAGATGATATAAAGGTTGGTTCTAAATTATGTGTCTACTTATGGGCCTTTTTGAACGAAAGACATTTACAAATCAAGACAGACAGTAAGACAAGAAGTATTTCTAGATGGGCTAATAGAGGTCTGTCACAAGGTGACCCTCTCTCCCCTCTACTATTCAACTTAGTAACTTACAAATTATGTCTTCAAATGGAAAGTGTACTAATATCACAATATGCAGATGATTTTGTTATTTACATCAGTGATAGGAAAATTACAAAATGTCAGATCTCTCTCCAAACTGCGTTGGACAGATTGATAAAATTGCTAGATGAGATTGGATTGACCCTATCTCCAACCAAGTCTAATTTTTGTGTCTTTAGTAGAGGTAGACGAAGAATATTGCCTAATTTGAAGGTGTATGAACAGCAATTAGTTTCATCCGATTGTGTTAGATATTTAGGTGTATGGTTGGACAGAAGTTTATTATGGGGGAAGCATATAAATGAAGTAATTAGTAAATGCTCGAAATATTTTAATTTATTGAATCTATTAGCAGGAGGCTCGTGGGGGATACATACAAAGCATATGCGTAGATTATATATATCATTAATAAGAAGTCGACTTGATTATGGTTGTTGTTTATATGATTCCAGTGCAAAGACACATTTAACAAAATTAGATAAACTTCAAAACCAAGCACTTAGAGTCATTGGGGGATTTATAAAAAGTACCCCAATTCACGTGATGGAGAGTGAATTACATATACCACCATTACACTTAAGGAGGCAATATCTCGCTTATAAATATATCTTAAAAGTTAAGTCATGGTCTGATAATATAAGTATCAATATAATTTCAGAATTAAACTCTGTATGTCACACTACTTATTGGAGCAACAAAAAAAAACCTTTGTTAGCTATTACTAACAATGAATTAAGTCAATTGCCTATTGCTTCTTCCCAAGTTCTTAAAATGTTTACTTTAGATATGTGGTTGTCAGCATTACAAATAAGGAAAACTTGTAAATTTGATTTGTCTTGTGTAAATAATTTAAAAGATCATCATAATAAAATTGTACTTCTTAGGGAAGTAGTAGAAGAATTATATACTAATTATAATGGGTGGTGTAAAATTTTTACCGATGGCTCAAAAAGTGTGTGCGGGGAGGGTTCTGCCTTTTATTATCAAAACGTGGGTTATAGTGCTATGTTTAAAATCACTGTTGATATATCTATAATGTCCCTGGAACTCATTGCAATATATCAAGCTTTGTATTATGCCTACAAATCAAATTTAAATAAAATAGTGATTTTTACTGATAGTAAAAGCGCTATACAACACATGGCTCGATGCGTCTCTGGTTACAGAGGTGCTTCGATAGCCTACGATATTATTAGATTAATCAATTTACTCAATAGAAATGGTTATGAGATTGTTTTGCAATGGATTCCAGGCCATATAGGTTTACGGGGAAATGAGGAGGCTGATCGTCTCGCTAAATTAGCAGTTATAGAAGGGAAGGAAATTTTGTATGTGCCTGACTACTGGGAATATTTATCAAAAGTTAAGACAACATGTTTTAATAAATGGAAAGAATATTTCAATATCATATCCAAAGAAAAAGGTCTGTGGTATAAGACAATACAGGATGAGCCTACTCATTTTCCTTGGTTTGATAGGATAAGACTTAGTAAAAAATATATAAAACTAATGCTAAGACTTCGATCTGGACACTTTCCATCAGCAAAGTTTGCATTCCTAATGCGAAAAGTTGCTTCGCCAAATTGTGATGTATGTAACAAAATTGAGGATATACAACATTTGCTGATGGAGTGTGTGAAAAATGAAAGGGAAAGAGAGCTTTTGGTAATAGAGTTGAACTTAAATTTATATGATGTTGGTATTATATCATCTATATTATCAAATCCTACTTCAGAATTGGCCACAAAGTTTTGTTCCCTAGTAACGATAATTTATCCATAATTTTAAATATTTTAGTTATAGTTCTTTGTGTAATATGATTCTCCAATAGTCTGAATATTGTAACTTAATTTATTTAGCTTTATTATTGGTTATAAGAGACGATGGAGCTGACTTGTCCTTGTGGATAAAAGCTCCCTTTAAAAAATAAAGATAATAAAAAAAAAAAAAAAAACTTTAGGTAGGGTTAGGGCCAAACATTAATGTAGCTTTACCTGGGCTGGGGGTACTTCAAGTTTTCTCTCAAATTTCTTTCAACTTATTTTACCCAAGAGTTCTGAGAGAAGGTTTTTTTAAGTTAATCTACTCAAGAGAGTTCTGTGTCGAAGAATTAGTCTGATGATATTATTTATATTGGCGGTGGCTGTTCATTAACTTTGCACTGATTTTAAAAACGTTAAAAGTTCGGACTGACCTCATTCTGAGTTGGTATTTGAGTATTGGATGGACCTAGTTGATTATATTAAGTGAATATTATGCTGTTGATAACCTAGAACTATTTTTCATTTGTTACACCCTAAGAAGAAGTAGACTCTGATACATGCCAGCATTTTAATAGAGTTCTTAATATTTTTTGATGTACCTGCTAAGAGCCATGCATGATGTTTGAAGAATTTGTTACGTGGCAAATTATTTTGAGCTTTGAAACAATATATTTTATTTTTTTTAGGAAAAGCTAAACCGTTTCTTCGGAACAATATATATTTTTTTTTTCGAAAAAGCCATTTCTTCGGGGTTGTGATTAGTAAATGTAATATAAAGGTCTATAAAAGTAAGAATTTCAGTGACAGCTATTCAGTTTGAGCTATATCAAAATGACTGTAAAGACACATTTTTGCTAAAAAAATCCTTATAATTTAAAAGTTTAAACACAAACATAGGCGGTGTTGAGATTCTGAGTTGAGACACTGGTCGCTAGCTCCATAGGAACTACTAAAGTGCCGCTCTCGGCGGACATAGCACGAACTTGTTTAGCTCATTTTATCTTAAAAAAACAACCGTCACGTCGTTCTCGTCCAGGTTCCAAATTTATGAAAAAAACTTTGAGGTTGGTGAAATTTTTTTTGGTAGTTAATGTCTATAAGCATTTAGTCATAAACAGTAGAGTCATAAGCATTTAGCTCATACTCGTTCGAAGCTAAACTCTTCTGGGGTCCTTATTGATAAAACAGGATTTTTTTTTCTAAGCCCAGTAACCAATCATTTCCGGTTGTTTGTTTCGAGTGTCATGAGGGGGAAATATTTTTCATACAAATTCTTTTTTTATTCTAAATTTAGAAATTAAATCCAAGTAAACACGAACCTGGGTTTATACTCTATTGCAAGAACCCTCCCAGATCTCCATCTCCAGTAAGGAATCCACAAACTGCAAGAAGTATATTTTAAGTTTTTTTTTTTGCAGAATTGCTGGTTTTAGCAGAATTTCCCTTCTTCAAGTATTTGCAGATGGCCGTAAAAACATCTTTTTTAGTCTTACTATTGTACTTTCGCATCTTTCAAAAAAATGTTGCCTTAAAATTTGATAATATTTGTAGGTCAGTTTAGGGTATTTTTTCCAAGGAACAACTAGACCCTTGAGGAAGGAATTAATTTAAAAATCACTCAACAATAGGATACCCGATTGTAATAAGATATATAACAAAGCCATGTGGTATTTTTATAAGTGACACGATGGATACTTATGATATGTTTCTTTTAGCAATCGAATATTTGAAATATTATAATAACACTCTCCAATCAAACTTTATAAATGTCGCTGAGAATATATATGCAAAATATGTGCAAATATGTGGTTTTCAGAGGTTAATTAGAATTCGCATCGTCGAACAAAACCGTCATTCGAATCAAGAAATTGCTTCGTACATCATTTTGATAGGATTTTTAATAATTATAAATATCACAATTCACTAAGTATCTTGGAAAAGATATTTACTTTTATAATCTCTATACATGTATTTACATCAATCTCTCACTCGAGTTCTTACATTTTTAAATGACTTGCTCGTACAAATATTACTTGCTTTATTTGTAGAAGTAGGTGTGTTGGTGTGTTGCTCATTACATATAAGGTTACGAACACCAAAGCAATTATTAATAATAACTCTAATTTTGATATTGATATTTCTATAGTAAGTCTTAAAAAAATAGCAACCCTTATAGAACGAATTTAGTTTTCATTATCCTAATTTTCTAATAAAACTATTTTAAATCTTAGAAGTAGGGAAAAAACAACTTTATTGCAGACAAAAACTAACGGATAATTGTTGTATTTATTATAATTAAATTTAATTAATAATTTATTAATGGTGGGTTCGCTAGCACTTTAAAAATAGCTAGCTCTCTTGCAAATCAGCACATAAGTTAAGATATATAAGATTATATTGTGAAATTGGTAGTATTGTTCTTGATGTTTCCATTATTCTAGTATTAGACAACGTAAATAAAAAATCAAGCTTTGATTTTCTTTAAAACATTTTATTATTGACAAATAAAAGAATTTATATGGTTTCGAAAATCATAAAAGATATAAATTGCTCTGACCTGTTCTACTTTTATGGTAACATAAGAAAAAACCGGCCAAGTGCGAGTCGGACTCGCGCACGAAGGGTTCCGTACTATTATTATCTATTTAAAAAAATCAATCGGATACTTGTTGCCGTTATTAATATCGACCAAAAAAAAGTAACGTTTGTTGTATGGGAGCCCCCCTTAATATTTATATTATTTACGTTTTTAGTATCAGATTTTATTGCGGCAGCAGAAATACATCATCTGTGAAGATTTCAACTATCTAGCTATAAAAGTTCATGACATATAGACAAACAAAAAAAAATCACGTTTGTTGTATGGGAGCCCCCTTAAATAATTATATTATTCTAGTTTTTAGTATTTGTTGTTATAGCGGCAACAGAAATACATCATCTGTGAAAATTTCAACTCTCTAGCTATAACGGTTCATGAGATACAGCCTCGTGACAGACAGACGGACGGACATCGGAGTCTTAGTAATAGGGTTCCGTTTTTTACCCTTTGGGTACGGAACCCTAAAAAATATATATTCTGAAAACATAAATAGATAGCAAAACAAAATTTTAACTTCGAAGACGTTGTTTGGTTGTATTAATTATTAAAAAGGAAACTGCTTTTGATACTTTTTTGCAAATTTTACTTTATTATAAGTAAATAAACTTCATCATTTTTACAAAATCTGTGCTTACAGTACAAAAGAAAAACAACTATTATTTATACATGAAATGCCCGTAGACATAGAACATTATAAAATGTCTTAAATATAAGCCATTAATTTTTGTTTTTTATTTTCAAGTCATAGATTAACTAAATAGGTAGAAGTAAGTCAGTCAATAAGTTATTTTCTAGTTAAGAATGTAAAAGGGAAAAAAATCATATTAAAGTATATCATAAGCTAAAAATAAATAAACAATAGTTTAAAAAACTAAAAAAACACGCTTTTATTGCTAACCAAACTAAAAACTATAAAATAATTTTTAATGACAAAGAGTTTAAAATTACAGTAGTAGAAGATCGAACATTTAATCATAGTGAATCGCCTTAATATAAAATTATAATAAAATTTAAGTTATTAACAGAATAATTCAATTCTGAGTAGAAATCGTGGGGTGCATTTTACTGTGATTCATAGCTATCCTCTCATAGATAGTTGCTAATAGAATGATTGTAATATCGATATCGAGCACCCCACGCTTTTTACTCAGAATTGAATTATTCTGTTAGTAACTTAAATTTTATTATAATTTTATATTAGGGCGATTCACTATGATTAAATGTTCGATCTTCTACTACTGTAATTTTATACTCTTTGTCATTAAAAAATATTTTATAGTTTTTAGTTCGGTTAGCAATAAAAGCGTGTTTTTTTAGTTTTTTAAACTATTGTTTATTTATTTATTTATTTTTTTTTTATTTTTTTTTTTGGGAAACTTTTATCAAATTATTGCATTGTCATCGGTCCTTGATACGTGTGCAAAGTTTCAATTTAATCGGATCGCTGGAACCTGGTGA
This sequence comes from Napeogenes inachia, assembly GCA_959347355.1. Taxonomy (NCBI): domain Eukaryota; kingdom Metazoa; phylum Arthropoda; class Insecta; order Lepidoptera; family Nymphalidae; genus Napeogenes; species Napeogenes inachia. Next base: position 11,553,804 of record OY365800.1, on the reverse strand, counting down.
AAATTAAGCTCAAAGATTCCGTTACATTCATACATACATACATACATACATACATACATACATACATACAACCCAAGCTAATAAAAGCATGTTAACAATAATTCGTATAATGTATGGAAAGTAGTCACTACAGTGTTTTAGGAGCGACTGATCGAATATTTGGTATACTATACATTATATTAATATACGAGTATTGAACTTGAGTGTAAGTATAGTAGAAAATATTAGAAACTTGGTTAATTTGTTAAACAAAATGAATCGAGTGAAACTTTGGAATCTAAAAAAGCATTGAAACCAAACGATAAACACGTCTTCCTTCACTATATTAAGGTGAGTCTACACTTTACACAATCACCTAGGAGAAGGCAGTACTGTCTAATATATAATATATCCAACAGCATTGCTTTTGAAAGGATAATAAATTTCCTTTTTTTTTTGTAAAATTATGTCTGTTATTAAATACCTTAAGTAATTTGAATAATCAAACAACTGGACGAAGTTTTATTTTATGTAGTTTCTTTGAATATTAATTATATACTAAATAATTACTTTGCCATATTAAATTAATTTATTTATCTTTGTTGTGAATAATTCTGAATGTATAAGTGCACGTGCTCCAACCCCATTGATTTGATTTGTTCGGACACTCTTTCTTTGATTCTGCTGGGACAATCTTTCACTAATATCTAGACAACTAATTGAACGATTTTATAATATTTTTTACCTGAATTACAAGTAAAGACCGTAATTTGATATTAAACACATCCTGTACCTTAACCGTTTAGTCTGCACTAACATGGTATTAGTGTATTATTAAGTAGATATAAATAGTATATACAAATAATATATCATAGTAATTAAATATATATACCTTCATTAACATTGCTGGGATGGATAGTTCCATATAAAAAATAGCAAGAAATGACGCTAAAAAAGGATATACGAGTAAGCTGAAAGATAGATACATATTTGGTGTAATTACGCTGACGGTAAGACACACACACACATATAATGTTTTGCATAAATTGAATTTCCGTTACTAGCATTATACTTCTTGGAGAAAATTCTGCAGAAATGTTTCTTTTAGTATACAATGTATTGAACTTAGTAGCAATCGTATTTGCGGTAAGACGAGACATAAGTATCTGTGAGTTTGTCAGTTCATTGGCTATCTTCCTCCAAGAATTAGACTTTAAAAAAAAGGATAAGAATTAGTCCTAAATATAAAATCATATATTGATCTTCCAATTATATATTTAAATAAGGTATATAAGAAATATGCCAAGTTAAGGAATTCCGGTTAAAAATTAATAACAATCAAATAGAAATCAAATATAAGTTATCATATTAAAATAGTTAAACTGTACATTTCCATTAACATTAACAATCGTAAAATATGTATAAATATACTATATATATATATATATATATATATATATGCGTAAAATAAATATATTTTCAATATAACAAATAATATTTAGTAGCAGTGATAAGATAGCATTCTATTAAGATAAATTCTATGGTTCATATGATTTTGATCATTGAGAAGTGTGCCATTATCAAGGAGTTTAATAAAGATCTTATTCGCTTCCTTTACATTCAACTCTCGTGTTTAATTTTCTTTTTAAAAAAGCTGGTTTTATATACTTTCTACCTGAGAGGTTGGTCTCGGTATATTTATTTTTCATCATGCTCTCCATTTACTCCATTCTGTTATCTTTATTAACTACATTTATTTTAATTTCTTAAATACCATTCGAAAGTAGATTTAATTAAAAAAAAATATATAAACATATTTTTAGATTTTTGAGTATTGAGTTTTTCACATACATTGGCCACTTTGCGGTTATCTTAAGGTTTGAATAACTATATATAAGCTAATGAATCCTTTTAATATCATTCCACCTTTCAGCTTGAAGGATATATTTGATAAAAGAATCGATATGTGAAATATAAAACCAATTCTTTACAACTGACAATATTTTATTTCAATTATAACTTTGCATAAATTTGTACATTAAGGTAATACCGAGTATAAAGTTATACTCATTTAGTTTCAAAGAGTAGTTTTGCAAGAATTTCGCTTTCGTTTTCTCTCTCAAGACACAGCGCATTATTACGGCACTTATCTCCGACATCTACATAAAATATAAAGCGATCTAAGTCACTTAAAAAAGTATTATATCTTTTTGTTTTCTACCATTTCGTTTTAATTTCAGCGATGAAATTGAGTCGACAATTCATATAAAAATTTAATTATTAAAGCGATATTCTTTTTTCTTTGTCCTTCGTCTTTTCTTTAGGATAAAGAGTATAATAAAGTATAAATAATAATAATAACGATATTACGATTCGATAAGGATATAAGGATATTTAGGCTTCTTTCGAAAATCCCCTTCTCTCTTGTGATGAATGATGATTATACGTTTTTTTCCCACGAGAAGCTTGCATTAACTTGGGAAAAAAATATACCTGTGTGCATTTCAAGATATTTATTAATTTATGTGCAAAAATGCAAATAAACTATTATTTTCTTTAGCAAAACATTTCAGTTTTAAACTGACGTTAATAATACTAATAATATTCTTTATTGTACGGCCAAATCAGGAATTACAAAAAAATAAGTGGTAAAAATTTGGCGGTAATTTTTCTTTTATAATATGTTTATTATTAAAGTATTAAAATGTGCGTTATCACACTGCAATTTTATCCTTACAGTAATACAAGGGAAGGGTGGATCAATTCACATTTAGTATAAACATAGAAATTTCGTTAAACATTATTTCTATGGCAAGATATTCGAGAGTTAGCGCGTATCTAACAAAACCACAAAGCGCAGAATTAACGATATTCTTTATAACAATGTCGATGCTAAAACAAACAAAATTACAGCGATTTCGTTGAAATGAGTATTACAGGAACAACATCTAAATTCTTGTTCCATTTGCGTAATTAATTAATCTTTTCTTTTTTATTTAAGCTTTTTAGCAAACAAATTAAAATTTGAATGTAATAAATGATCTGTATGTTTTGTTTTGCGAATAGATTGTTTATTTTGTACTAAAATTTTTATTTTAATTTTTTTTTATAAATAAAAAAAAATAAAAAATATATATATTTTACGGTTGAGGTTTTATTACAGATTTCATTATAATTTATTTACGGAATGCATAACAAGGAAAGGTCCTGAATGTGATTGTTTTATTATACAACTGTAAAATGTTAGTATAACAATATATTATATTATTTTTTTTTGAACCAAAATTCTTAACTCTGTTCTTACAATAAAATATATTAGGATTTGGTGCACTAACGTATCGACGTACCAGTTTTCTACCGTTGTAAGAAAGAAAAGTTATAGAAATTAAATTTAAATATTATTACGAGTATATATTAATATATAATATCAATGTATTATAAATTAATAATTGTATTATTCCTAAATTACTTATCTTAGAAAAGATTTTCCGTAATCGTAACTCCGTTTACAAAAGTCGTAACTACAAAAATAAAACTGTAATGGTTCATATTAAATACAGCCTGTTGGTCCAGTGACCCTGACAGAAGAGATGATGACGTCATCGATATGATCATAAAAAAACTAGTTTACTTATTATTCGACTAAATAATTAATTTTAGTAATATACCACGGTTCACTAAAAATACTATATTCTTCAAAATTCATTTAATTTCTCTATTGTTAGAAACACTGAAATAAATCGAGATCGATGCAAGCACAAGTTTCACTTCATTAGGGTTCCGTAAATGGTAGAGTGTGTAAAGTATTTATATACTGCATTTATTAGTTTTTTAGGCTATATTATATAAACTAAAAAATTTGATACCGTTTCGAAGTAAGTTATTTAGTTTATGTGTGTATGAATTTAGTAAGATTTTATTAAAAACTTAATTTTTATGTTGATAAAATAAAATTAAATCGTTTTAATATTTTCTTGAATAAGAAAAAAATTTATATAATAAACGGTTTGTAGTTGTAAATTACTTTGGCGATCAATCGCACAGGAACTATATAGAAACTGTCAGGGGTAACACAATTTTATTACTTAAAATCTTTTGAAATAGTTACCGGTTATTATATTATATACACAAACTATTCGTTTAAATACGGTTTGTTTGTACAATGACTATGAATGTAGAACATTAAATATTATTCATAACTGTAAAACAAGATTGAACTAAGTATATTATTTAAACTTTAAAGTGATTGAAGAATTTAACAAGAAAAAACAGATTTTTTTTAATATCTTAACTTATTTACATACTATTATTACTTATATATTATAATTACAACTTATTTATACACTATTATTATAAATTCAGTTCCTAAATGAAATATAAAAAATATAAAAAAATAAAAAGTATTCTGCTGATTAAAACTTATAGGTACAGGAATTTTAAAATAAAATATTTTTTTTATGTCTGGTTGTACTTAAAAAGGGTTAAGGGAATGTGCTTTGAAATAGTTGCAAAAGTAAAAGATATTTAGAGTTTTGATTATTAAATAAGTTTAAGTAATATATAACTAAGCAACATATAAGAACTTCACGGACGAATATCAGTGTTTTCTTTAATTAAATATAAATCCTCAATAAAGAATGCTTCTAGTTTAAACGAATTATACAAATGAGAAGTTAAGAGAAATATATATATAAATATATGTAGTATCATACAAACCAAAAAACAAAGTTCCTTTTTGAACGCATTTTCTAAGTTTCCAACTTTCTAAACTTAAGTATTTCTTAAAATGGGAACACCAAGTAAGTTTCTACTCAGCGGTCTCAGGTTCCATCTTAAATATTGGGCACAAAATTCATTTCAAATAAGTGTGTGTCAATATTTCAGAACTAATTATATATCATAATTACCTTTCTTTCTCTATGACCCTTTTTATAACTTTCAGTCCTTGAATCTCCAAATGTCTTTTTTTTATTAACATATTTAGGTATAGTCTTATTAAACAAATGGGGAAAAATTAATAGAAAATATTTCGATAATATATTCAATTCACCAGTATAGATTATGTTTCAATGTTTCTAACTTTGCAGTATAGATAAACATTGAAAAGATGCCACTACCGAAATTAATGTTTGAAAATATCTATAAAAATGTATAGCCATGTTAAGCTTATTTAAATTTATATAAATATTTAATGAAAAATAAACCAACACGGGCAGGGATTCGAACCCGCGACTACTGAGAAACCGTCCCGTCGCTCTACCAACTGAGCTCCCGTATCGCTGTCCGTCGTATAGAGCGAGGTAATTTTTAATGGCTAGCTTACAAAGGACACCCTCCGGATTGAGGAAATAATAATATTACTTCTTTGATTATAAGGTATTTTAATGGGAGAAAGGGCTAAAACACATTACTAAATACATTAAACTAACTACTACATTCTAATGGAATCAATGTTAAACTTGTACTTTTTAGTTTTTTTCGTTTTATATGTATAGTATTTTATTAGTATTTATATTTAGTTCATTAAATTAAGAAACCACTAGTTGCTAACTAACTTAGTCCTCTGAAAGCGTACTCTAGTTTGACTTTTATAAAATATTTATTGATTTATTATTTAAGTCAATATAAAGGATACTATTACGATCAAAATTGTTTTATTTTCACGTAAAATCTAAAATTGATATAAGATATAATTATTACATAAAATAATTATGACATATATAATTATTACATAAAATAACTATGACATAAAATATTTATTACATAACATGTTTTTCACTTTTATTTTGTTGATTGATAACATTTTAAAACCATTTATATTAATTATTACAAAAACCAGTCTTTAGTCGTATTACCATCCAGAGTTCAGAAACCATTTAAATCAATGTCGACTGCAGTTAGTAACGGAATAATTTGTCTACATTTAACTACGAACACCCCGTTCATCCTGGATAACTTCGCAGTATGTTTTGTATAGTAGATAGATAGCTTATTTATTCTTTGTTATTATGTTATTAGTTCAAATGTATAAATTACCCGTATCACAAATATTATATTTATTAGCAATGTAGAGTAAAATTAATTGAATTGACTCTATGTATAGCACTAGTGATGTCTGCTGCTGTTGCTGTATTAGCAGCGACATAGTTGTTTATTCTTTCTAATACTAATAATAATATATATTTTTTATTAATATTGTAAACAATGATATGTAAAGAGATCCCAAGATATGAAGAGTTATTTATTAGTAATTTATAGGGGTGTTGGTGGTGGTAACCCGCGACCCAAAGAAGGGTGTTATAAGTTTGACCTGTGTATCTGTGTGTCTGTCTGTGGCATCCTAGCAGTCAAACGCGTGGACAGATTTAATTGCCCTTTTTTTAATCGAAAGTATTTTTCGATGAGATGGTTTTTATCTATGTTTGGTCGAAATAAAGTCAGTCGTCAATATTGGTGAAAATTGTTGGTAAAATTTTTTATAAAAACTTCTAAAAATAATAAAAATAATATTTTTATGTACTAATTTAAGTCGTTGCGTTGGGGAACCGCTTAATAAAGGAACAGATCGAAATGCTACTTGTATTTCGTTTTGTTACCAAGGCAAATAGCGAAGTAATGATATCAAATCGTATAGTCTCGTATAGTATCAAGTCGTCATTAATTATGTCCCTAAATTTAGTGAAATAGACACCACGTTTAACGGTCCCCCGACGCAACGACTTCAATAAGTACATAATAATATTATTTTTATTCTATTCTATTCTATTCTTTCTAGAGGTCTTTTTTTATCGAAGATTTTTTAAATTTTTTATTTCACTACGGAAATACTAAAGCTTCTATGATTTAATTTCAGTAATCAACACATTAGTGAATCACCTAGCCTGTCAGGAGTTCCCCATTAAATCATAGTACTTAATATACATTTATTATATTCTAAGTTCACTGACCCCCAAATAATTTATAATAATGTTTAGTATAAATATATATTTTTTTTAACACTGATATAGGTGAGAACTGCAACATGGCATTAAGCCTATGGATATTTTTTTTTATTCTGGCCTCTTGTGTGTATGTTGTTTCGCACTTGCCAAACATTCCGGACTAGTTTTCGAAATGGCTTTTAAATAGTCTGTATTTTAAAGTCGAAAGCCTAATGTAATATTAAAACTCAGTATAAGGAAATAATAAATAATATATTACGTGACATTTTTGTTATATTGTAAATAATCTACAACATAATAGTCGCTCGAACTATGAAGAGTTTATTTTAATATTATAACTATTTTTCAATTCCAATATCTCATAAGAATATGAAGAATAATATCATAATTAATTAACAAAAAAAAATATTACGATGAAATTACAATTATTGCGACAAGTCTATTTATTACTCTTGCATCGAAGAGATGTTGTAGAAATTTGCTTTTTTAAAGATTTTTATCAGGATTACTCTCCTAGAATACTTCCAGATTTTAGCCGTGACCTACCAAAGACTGAAGTAAGAATGTTTCAAATTGTCGAAGTATTACTTTTAGTATTGTTTCTATAACTTAAAATACCTACTACATTTAATTTTTTTTCAAATACTATTTAGCAACGAGTACTTATCGTATGATTAAGGTTTTGTTTAAGAAATGTAGGTATGCTTGAAAGAAAATTATTAGTTAATCAACCTCAAGTTATTTTAATTGTAAATATGAAATGACAGCTTTATTTAAGTTATAAAGAACAGCTATTTAGTTGAATCTTCAAAAGAATTTATGTAGATTTAATAATAATCATTATTAACAATTCTACAAATAAAAATAAACGCCGTCAAAGCGTTTTATTTAATAAGCGGCATTTAAATTTTGCCGCGTAAAAAAGGTTGTCGCTAACAGCTTCCTATAATGGAAACGTTTTAATAGAAATAGGTTTGCCAATAGGTATTGAATTCAGTGGACAATAGATTTAATTTATTTAAACGCTGAAGTAACAGCGCTTTTGTGTCTGTAAATTTTATTGTACATTCGATTGTATTCTGATTGATAACTAAAGTTGCATGATATAGTGATATATACATTTACGACCCAAATTAACAAAAAAATTATTATGTGTAAAGTAACTTGGTCACCTTACAATAAGTATAGTAAGTAATGTAAATATCGTTTATTAGTTTAATTAGAGTGTTAAGTACTCGAATTTTAACAGAGCTAGGACATAAATTTATGAACACTTGAAATTTACGCATATTAACCGTAGATAATTAAAATTCATAACGAACGACGTTTGCGTCAACAGTCCCAACAATCAAATTCAAAGATACCCTCCTTATGTGGGATCGGCACAACATGTCAATTTCTTCCACTCAGCTCTATCATTCGTCATCTCAGTATTCACTCCTGTTCTCAGCATATCATCTTTCACACAGTCCATCCACTCTTTCTTCGGCCTTCCTCTCCTCTTCTTTCCATCCACATTCATCTTTAACATTCTCCCCGTCACCTAACATTCATCCCTTCGCATAACATGCCTATAACACGCTAATCTGTTGCTTGACAGCTTTTCGGTTACGCTATTTTCATACTTCCCCTTACATACAACAAAACAAATAATAAAAATGAAATGAGAAATATTTAAATAATCCTTCAAAATGGGCATGATGTACTGTTATAAATTTAAAACTTCTGAATTAAAATCGGTGCAGTGGTAGTATATATTTGTGAACATGTAATCATTTTAAAGTATTACTAAAACAATTACCTTTGCAATATATAATCACATGGTAAAAAATATTTTTTATTGGTCTTGTTTTATACATAATACAGACTTGACCAACAAACTCTTGACCTTGACAGTGTCAACGTAAACAATAGAGTGGTTTGGAATGTTTCGCATAGCATGCGTAATTTTATTATCATTAAATCAATGTATTTCTAATGCATTATTATAAATAATATTAGGTACCTTTCTGCACTTTCTCTCCTTTTAAACCTTACCTGTATCAAAATTTATATTCCTAAATCGTAAATTTCCTAAAAAGGGGTATTTTTTTATGCAATATATTAATATAAAGCCTTATCCTTGAACTATGAATGCCCATAGACAATACCTTGGAAGTAAAGTGCTGTCACATTTCTCTATACTTCCTTTATGACGTGTTCGAACCGTCATCAGTACAATTTTCACTTTGCTGTACGGAATTTCTGATCACAAACCTACCCAATGTCATCCGCATTGAAATTCGTTGACATGTTTTATGCATAAGGTCGAAGTCGATCGTTCCACACTGTACTATGTTGGAGAAGATCATAATCTATGTAAATCCTTTGACTGGGAATGTAAGATATTACAAAACAAATTAATCATACATAAAGTACATAAAGTACTTAAGAAATTAATAAAAAAATCCTGATAAATATACATCCTACTAATATTAAAAAAGGCAAATGTAAGTTTGTTTGTTACGCTTTCATGCGAAAACTACTGAACCGATCATTATGAATCTTTGTACACATTCTTTTGGAATTATTAGAACTAACATAGGATACTTTTTATTCAAAAAATATTGTTTTTTTAGCAAAAAGTAAAAAAAAATAGAAAGATAAAAACATTGTTTGTTAATAAATACGTGGACGGAGTCGCGGAAAACAGCTAGGTAAAATATAAATTAAAGTTCCCGTTTGAACTTGTTTTTATTCTCAACGGTTTAACTCTAATACAAATTGAGGTGGTGCGTTTAGTAGATATAAATATTTACGATACGTCACCATCGCTAAGAGATGAGTTATTGCCTTGATAAAAGCAAAATATATATAATATTTTACTATTCTCAGGATAATAGCTCATTATAGTAGTGATACGTTTCTTTTTATGAGCAAGTTATAAAACATTACATGTCAAAAAATGTAAGTCAAGTTAAGTCATATTATTATCTATATTGAGCGATTTATTACGCTTCTACATCTATGTATTTAGAAAGCGTAGTTTCTGATGATAGCTTGCTACAGTCTACATCACAATAACAACTGTTTCAATTTCGATGCACACTCTAATATATATACTGACGAGATCTAGGAAGGCCGGTGAAGGCTTCGACGCTACAATGGAACGCCGGATTCCAAACTGTAACTCCTGAATCTATTTTGGTCATTGTTTTGTCTGCTAACTAGTGATGTACCTTGCATTATTTCCTGCAGGAGAGTAGTGAAGCACTTGTCTGCTTTGATTCTGAAATACAATACGAAATTGAATGCCAAAATTTATTGATACTTTTGAGTTATTAATTTATAGAATGCACAATTTACCCAAACAAAATAAATAACTCAAAAACATTGAATTAATTTCAATTTGATAACTTATTTTAAATTTTATATATAATCAAATATTTACTATACCTACAATTTTTTTTTAAATATTTAATACAATTTTAATAAAAGGGAAGGTTTCAGTCAGTGCGTATCGTTTTTTTTTAAGGTAGATCTTATTTGAGATGTAATAATATTAAAATACATTTCATGAAATATTTTAATGATCACAAAAAGCTATAATTGTTATGAAAAAACATTTCAGTTTCAGCACAATTTCAATAATAACATGGATTTGTAAAGTAAAATATTCCGTTGAAATGCAAATCAAAATGTTCGAAACATAAACGTACCTCCAGTCAAATATGATACATAAATGTATTTCAGATTCCAGAATTAGATTCTATAAATTATCGAGAAGCCATAATAAATAGCGTTATGTGATAAGTTTGGACATTAAACTTATTATTCGATAATTCTTTATAATTGTTTCATTATCATTACAGGTTAAAATCTTCTATTCGTGAACAGAAGGTATATTATTAAATAATTATGGCTAACAAATTTAATGATAAAGTTTGTTTCGAGTACCAAATATATGTCAAGTTAGGAATATGAAAGATCGAATTTAACCTTTTTATCTCAAATATATAATAAGACAGTAAAAATCGAGTGTTTGTACATTAAATATTTTTCCAAAAAAACTGGTAGGGACGAAAGACAAGTGACAGTTTATATATCAATTTAGAATGAAAAATAAACCGATACGGGTGGGGAATCGAACCTGCGACTACTGGGAATCCGTCTCGTCACTCTACCAACTGTGCTACGAAATTTAATAAAATAACAAATTGAATATGAACATATGCCAATTTTAAATGGAGCTGACTTTTTTTAGAACTCGCTGATTATGTTTTCGCATAAAGTATTACAGTTTGAAAATTTACAAAAAAAATCTTTAATTAAACATTACTCAAAAACAATATTTGGTAAAAAATATTTCGTATTTATATGCTTTATTATGTATATCTGAATAACGTGGCTGTCTGTGTATGTGTGATGTGTATGATGTTATTATTTTCAGTTTGATATCGTAGCAATGTAATAGGGAATAGGATACTATAGAATAAAATATAAGTCTTTTATAGATCTGGATAATTGTAGTTTCCACAGAGTACGCGAAAAGCGACGTACACGCGGGCGAGGCCGCGGGCAACAGCTAGCTACATAATAAAACAGTGATGATGGTTTATAGCTTTTTAAATCATCATGTTTGAAAGAAGTTATAAAGTATTAAGACATATGTTTTCTATAGATATCATATGTGTCGTTACTTAGAAATGTATTGAGCAAATTTTTTATTAAATTAATGCTTATGTTTCTGGAAAAAAAAATATTTATAGCCTTACAAATTGCTCTATATCACAGTGAGAGTTCTCTTAATCGGATAAACCGATTCATCTGTTTCGTAATACAAATTGGTACTAAAATATTTCATTTCGTACAATTATTTTCTGGCAATTCATTATGTTTAACTGATGTTTAACCATTTATCCAGCAGAAGCTATCATCAAAGAGTTACTTGGAATTTATTTGGGAGAAAAAAGTTTAATCGTAGATTTACACTGAATCATTCTATGAAAAGTATTTGAGCAGGGAATTAAGAGACAAAGAAAAATAACATTGACTAGAATGCTAGGACACTCGTAAAAGTTTTGATCCATTTTTTCCATAACTACGTGTCGAATTCTGATAGTCATTTGATCTATTATCATTCCATCTATTTGATTTGATAGTTATCACGTACGTGAAAACATCCATGAACGAGTAGTTTAGACTTACAACACGAATAAATCAACAAACAACCAAACTTTCATTCATATTTACAATATTAATTAATATAAGTCAAATTGTTCAGTATTTACACGATTCTTAACATTAAAGAAATTTTTTTATTGATACAAGATTGCTAATGCCTACATGGGGTGAATTTAGGCATATGTTTCCTTGACTCCTATGTTTCAAAGACTTGTGATTCAGTGAGCACTGAAAGGGATTTCCGAACTGGCAAGATCACTAGTTGCTAAATTTATCCCTGCCTTGAGTTGGCTGGCAACCGTACTGCTCCGTTTCTTATATATCTACTAAGTTTGTGAAATAATTATATAAATACTAATTCTAAAAAAAATTATATGTATTATGCTCTTCTGAATCAAAATAAATATTTACTTAATCGGGAAACCAATAAATAAACCAATAAATAACTGCATTATACTATACTTTATATGACAGCTACGTCTTTTGTTACTTTAAAGTTTTAAAATGAGCGAAATAAATTTATTTTAATATTTTTCTTTCAACTTAAAAAAAATAATCAAGGAACTATTGTTATAAAATTTGACATAATTAGTACAAATGTTATAATAAAAAAGATTGCTTACTTGTTTTTAAGTATTAAAGTATTCTATATTTATTTAAAATTTTAATAAACACAATATTTCAAAATATTTTAAACCATTAATTTCGGTTATGGCCTCTTTACTATGTTAATCTATATTGAAAAGCTCGAAACATTGGTCCGGATTTTCGAAAGAAGTCTATAACTGTCACCACCGTCGGGACATGTCGGGTAAAGATGATCAGATATAGAATACTTAATTCACCGAAACGGGTAGCGATGCGATAGTTCAATTGGTAAAGCGATGGGGTGGTTTCCCAGAGGTTGGGGGTTCGAATCGCTGCCGCATTTTTCATTCCATACTTATGTACAATTTAAAAAAGCATAACATGCGCTGTTACATATGCTATACATGACTATAAATATTTTCAAACAAATAATTATTACTAGAATAAAATGAATTTTTAAAATGTCCTAAACATATTAACATCAGTTAAATGCATAAAAGAAGCACTTAAGTAATGCAATATTCGTAAGTGGCAGATGTCGATAACAAGGAGATTTAATCTCTGAATCGAAAAATAAAGATTTAAACCTGTGCTTTGATATCGGTTTAAAGAGTCTTTGATTTATGAATTTAATAAAATTCATAAATCAACAAAAGCGGCTCGTATTAAGATACGTGTTAATAGGACTTATTATTTTATTTTATTTCAATCATTTATCGATAATAATATAATAAATAAAGTTTATAAAAATTTGCGAATATAAAAAATTGCGAATAAAGTTAATAATATAATAAACGGTATGTTTTTTTCATATTTTTTTTGTTAGGCCGGACGTAGATATAAAATACATTGATTCACTTTTTTTTTACAGATAATGCACTATCATCAAATGGGCCAATTCGAATTTTTGACCCAATTTTCTTATTCTAATAAATTTATTTTTTGACTGTACAACTGAACAATGAAATATACTTAATGCTTGTTTGAAAATATCTATAAACATGTTAAGCTCATTTAAATTTATTTAAATTAAGAATGACACATAAACCGATACTGGCAGGGATTCGGACCCGCGACTACTAGGAAACCGTCCCGTCGCTGTACCAACTGAGCTACCGGATCGCTTTTTCATTCTATATTTATATAAATTTATACTTAATGCTTTTCACATATATTTTTTTAAAGCTGGAATTCACAATTCATGTTCAAGCTTCTACACAAAAATAAGTAGGAAAGTAAAATTGTGTTTTTTTTTAAGTTTTCTGAGAATTAGTACATTTAATCTCACGAGCCACTTTAATAAACTTACTCGTATATAACCGTATTTAAAGTTCTTGTGAAAGTTTAATGCCGAACTACGGGCAGTACAAGAGTTTGGAGAGCCCTTTTCTATTAGAAGCATACAATAAATAAATATCATGATAGAATTTACTTTATAATTGAAATATTTTCTTTTTTATTAAGTAAAACATACAATATTTTATTGTTCAAAATTAAATTTTCAGCATAAGCAATTAAGGCTTCAAAGCTAATGCCTAAAAAAATATTTTCTTCTTTAATTATTAGTTATCTTCTTTATAGTTTTAGGTACTTTCCACAAATCCGATTACAATACCACTCGGGATCGAAGATATGATACAACTCATAGTATATTTAGGTGAATGTATTAATTGATTCAAGATTATACATCGAAACTGCTACGTTATGGAGAAGTATAGTGTGCAACAGCCTTATCTGCTAATAAATTTTGATTATTACTATGGAGTAGAATGCAGAATGCAGAATCAACGTAATTAGTTTGTATGGCTTTATTCGAAAAATTATGTAAGCTCTGGCCACCAATCACATTAACTACATAAAGATTTACGTCAATGATATCCTTAGTACACAAAAAATATCCAAAGTTCCGGTTCAAAAATATGTTTTTTATACCGCACTTGAAGACGCAGTAAAAGCGTATGTGCATTATTTAATTGCCTAACAGTAAGTCAAGTAAAAAAATATTCTTTATCGAAAATAAAGGTACAGTTGTTTTAATTATTAGAAAGCTTAGAATTCTTATGTTTAATAGAGCTTGAGGTACATTATCTTAACAATCTTAAAATATTTTTTTTAAGCAAGAAAGGAAAAAAAATATTGGAAACAACATTGAATCTTCCGAAAACAAAATAAGATTTATTTAAGCTTTCTTTTCTCTTTTTCGTTATACCTTTTAGGTGATTGGTATTCATTACGAAGTTATATTTTAAGCGAATTGTCTCTTAGACTGAAATAAGCATTTGAAAGGCATACCCTTGTCTTTGATTATAAGGAAATAAACAAAAAGTAAAATTAATTATATTATACTTAATAAAAACAAGCTTATCGAGTTATCGATTGCTCATTACGTGCAACCAGAGTGTTCTCTGAATTACAATACAGATTAATATAATTTATTTTTGTAAAAGTGTAATAATTAAGTTTTGTAAAAGAACCGGGCGTTACTAGAATTTTTAATTAATTTTACATCCGATCGAATTCGGTTTTACCAATGTATTTGATCTATGGAACTACCAATGTATTTGATCTATGGAAAAAAGTTTATATATGCCACGATATTTCACCAGTCGTTGTTAATTACTATTGTAGTTCATTTAACCTTGTACCCAGAACGAATACATCTCCTTGTAGAAAATTATATTTCGACTTACTATTTTATTTTCATGAAGTCTGAATTTTTTTCGCCAAAGTAACCTTTAATAAAAATGTATGTGTACTCGACGTTTGAACCATCCTAATTTACAAAAAGGATAGATCTCGTCCCTTAACCATAAAAGGTACAATAATTCTAACCAGGATAGAGATGATATTTTTAGACTAATAACTATAACAGAAGTATTATTTTGAATTCAGTGTAAATGAATTTATTTTAATCAAAAAAACAAATTAGTGAATAGGAATGTATTATAAAGAGAAGAGATAGGGTCGTCAAATGTTGGCAAACATGTTATGAATTGTTACTAATTATTTAAATATAATTATAGTTAACTTTATATCTATTTATAAAGATATTGCTGACAATCATAATTATAGTATTATTTATGTTACCTACGAATAAAAAAACAACATAAATATTACTACGTCAATATTACAACGATAATACACCACTTAGGACAATCAAATACCATGTTTTCAAGAGTTGGTCAAATAAGAAACTAAATGTAAGTACTCAAATACTGGAATCTAAGTTTCCTTGTTAAAACTTTTAATTACTTTCTGAAGTTTTAGATCAGGTATTTTAGTTTCAGGTAAAATTACATAATTTTCCTAAAATCATTAACGTAAGGAAATGTAATTTATATGTTAAGCCATTGATTGAAACCATCCACTGAGCGGCTGAAGCATTGGATGAAGTTTGAGCTACATAAAGGTGAGAGCAGAAGATTATATATTAGTGTACTTGAATTAGAATCTTATTTCAAAATTGGTATGTCGTAAATTGGTATGTCGTAAATTGTTGTACGATATTAAGTTTTAGAAATACAAAAAAAAAATTGCGTTAAATGTTTTTTATTTGCTATAATGGAACGTCATAATATATCTGCGTTATTATCAACCTGCTTGTCTATATGTTAAATCAAGTTTCATGCAAAATTAAACAAGTATCGTTTATACAAAGTTATCTCTTATGACAGGGTGGCAGAGGGATGTCATTTGTTTGCATCTCGTAAGGAATACAATTTGACTCTACCACTTTAAATTATATTGTAGTCCACATAAAGACTATCCATCAGAGTAGTACACTTAAACTTTACGTTACTGTACTTTTAAATATATTCTTGCCCGTATTTTAATCCCTGCCCGTATTGGTTTTTTTTTCATTCTATTTTTATATAAATTTAAATAAGCTTAACATGGCTATACATGTTTATAAATATTTTTAAACATAAATTTCGGTAGTTGCATCTTTTCAATCTTTATCTATACTGCAAAGTTAGAAACATTGGTTAGGATTTTCGAAAGAAACCTAATAGATGTCACCACCGTCCCGATAAAGACGATCACATATAGAATGCTTAATTCACCGAGACGGACAGCGATACGGTAGCTCAATTGGTAGAGCGACGGGACGGTTTCCCAGTAGTCGCGGGTTCAAATCCCTGCCCGTATCGGTTTTTTACATTCTATATTTATATAAATTTAAATAAGCTTAACATGGCTATACATGTTTAAAGATATTTTCAAAAATTTATCTATACTGCAAAAGTTAGAATCGTTGGTTAGGATTTTTAAAGAAGTCTAATAGATATCACCACCGTCATGATAAAGACGATCACGTCATGTAGAATGCTTAATTCACCGAGACAGATGGCAATACAGTAGCTCAATTGTTAGAGCTACGGGACGGTTTTCCAGAGTTTGCGGGTTCGAATCCCTGCCCGAGGGAATTCGAGGTTTATTTTTCATTCTATATTTTTATAAATTTATTATATATTCGTTTGGTACAAAACCAATGTCTCAGTATAGGTATAACAGAAATGCACTAAAATATATATAAAATGTTTAAACCCAAACGACTGACTGGGAATAATTTAGGGAATAATGGAAGTGAACTTCCGTTATTCCCTAAATTTTATTGGTTTTTTATTGGATTGGAATACTAAACTATTCATAGTTTAGTATTCCAATCCAATAAAAAAAACAAAATATTCACGTTATCGTAGGGATAATTAGTTTTGGGAATCACTGAAGTATATAGCTGAATTAAAATTTTGGGTAAATTTATTCATCCGAATATTAACACGATATTTTTAATGATAATGATTTTGTAATTATAAATACTTTTTAATTAACATTAAAGGCGGTTAGTAAATAATTAATCATACAATTACTTATCTATTTTAATTTACCAATATCAGTATAAGTAAGTTTTCAACATTTAATAAATATCATCTTTATTTGTATGTAACTTTACTTTTTACGGTTTTTTTTGAAGTGCCTTAAGCGTCTGTATTACTCGTAAGCTTATGAGTACACCTGTGTTAATAATATTTATAATAATGTAAAAAAAAATGCTCTTGAAATATTATTAATCATTTTAATGTTTTTTAATATCATTAACACTATAGTAGAAAAATGGTAAATATTAAATGGGAATTAATAATCCGGCCATTTACTTCATGTTGTAATAAATAATTATAAAATCTTGTATTGTCATGTAAAAATAACAAATTTGAAGTTTAATTTTTAAATTGATCGATTGAAATAGAAAATATAATAAAATTCCCAATATTTTAATACCAATCATCTAAAAGGGATGTAAAAAACAATGTTTACTTTGGCTTTGACAAGCTTTAATCTGTTTCACAACGATCGAACGATCTATGGATGTACGCACTGTTTTCACTGAACATTTTATTAACAACAAATAAAATCAGAAATTATTAGTTTCAATAGCAAATCATTTGAGAAATCCAAAAGTCATAGATGTTGGTTAGACGAGGACCAATCTTTGACTGACTTGTGAAGTCTTGCTGGAAAATCTATTTTTAAATAAAAATATGTTTAACTTTAAACTATCGCGTTTCATTATATATTATTATTTAAAAGTCAGCCTGTGACCACGGCCGGTGCAACCTGGTCGAAACGTCAGGCAAAATAAAAGGTATGTGATACCTATTCTTACGCCTTAATTCCCGATTTTTTAAATAATAAAAAAAATATGTCTTTCACAATGCCGTCCAAATTGGACGGTCCAATACGGTGTATTATATTTTGGCTGAAGTCATTATTCTTTTTTATCTCAAAAATCTTGTTTTGTTACTAAGTGGTAAGACCTTCCAAAGTCTGACTGACGGAATGATTCCCACGTGTATATTACATACATCTTTTTTCAGACGATATTTCTTTACTTTCAGCTGCGTTACGGGCGTGTCCTGAATAACTTGTAATATATATTTACTAGCTGTTGCCGCCGGCTCCGCCCGCGTGTAGGTGGTTTTTCGCGTAATCTGTGGAAACTACAATTATCCAGACCTATAATAGACTTATAGTTATATAAAAAAAAACTAGATTTAAATTTTTAAGTAACATAATTATTATTGACCCTATTGTATAATACTTTTGTTTTTAAACAACAATATAATACAATATAAAAAAATATAAAATTATGAATAAAATATATTTCCGATATATCTATATCGGACTTCTTACAAATAATATTTAAATAAATAAAGATAAATGCATTGCTGTAACCTAGAACCACACCTAGCCCAATCAGTTTTAAATTGATGAATTTTTACAAACTTTATCTTAATAGTGTAAAATAATCACGAATTTAAAAGAGTTTAGTTAATTAAAACCGTCAAAAGGGTCAAATATTTCGTTACTATACTCCTTCACCAAACTGCGATTCACCCACACAAACATCACTTAAAATATGAATATTTACAGTGAGTTTCAGCCAAGCTACACACCGGTCCAACTTAACTAAATTTTGACTCAAAACTACGAGTGTAATTAATTACATTGTACTATGAACAAATAGAAAATAAAACTAACAAATATTAAAAGACGGCTTTTTACTAATAGCTTACAACAAATTATCACATATGAAATTTATTGCCTGTATGTCACATGTGTCAGAATTCTTAGAATAAGAAATTAATGTTTATTTTACTTTATTAAAATAATAGAATACATTTTAGAAAGAACAATAAAGACGTTATTCGACATTTACAACGTAAACTATTTTTTACTGTGTATTTATTGTGTGATCCTAATAAAAAGGATTATTCTCTTAACTGTTTTACTAGTTCCGGTAACTCAACAGTAATATTTCACAAGAACTTTAAATATGGCAATGCGAGTAACTTTATTAAAGTGGCTCGTGGGAAAATGCAAGCACGATTACTCTGAATGCTCTGACTTTACTTACTTTTGTGTGTTTGAAAGAACATGTATAATATGTATAATGTGAAAGGGTTATGAATAAAAATGAAAGACAGTTGCTGATAGCTCACCGACACTAAATAGTATACTTCTGTAGATATATATATATATATACATGGACGTACCCAGATTTCGTGCTAGGTGGGGGGCAAAGCAGATTTCTTTAATATATTTTTGTAATTTTGGAGCTGTAATTTTAATTTTCTGAGCATAGTTTTACAATGAAAGAGCAAACGCTGATGATTTGTCTTTGCCGAATCTCGCTTCTATTTATTTATTTAATCTTTATTGGCCCAAAAAAAATGGTACAAAAGGCGGAGTTAATGCTAAAAAACATTCTCTGCCAGTCAACCCAGAAAAACAGTAAAATAATTAATTTATATCAGGCGCTAAAATTATACAATCAAAACTTAACAATAACTAAAACATTGCATGAAACAACAAACAAAAAAAAAAAGCAAACAAACTAACAAAACAAACAAATGAAAACATTGCTGTTATATTCAATTAATTATTTGTAGTCGTTAATCATGTAATAGATTAAACAAAAAAACATAAATATGACTTACATAAACATAGATACACACATACATAAATAAATACATATAAAGATATATAAATACATATATAAATGTATACAGATATACGTAAAATCAATTCTTTATAATAATTCTGCTATTGCCGGGACAGATATGTCAGAACAGATTTTTTGAAAGCTAATTTGCTAGGAGAACGCCTTATGTTTTCCGGGAGTCCGTTCCCGAGTTTTGTAGAGTGTACTGTGAAAGAATTTGAGAGGAAACCGGTATGATCCGAAGGAATAAAAAGATTGAGATTAGAGGGAGAGCGAAGATAAAGGTCGTGAGTACTTCCTATTAATTGAAACTTACATTTTAAATACTGAGGAGACATAGGATCGTTAAGTATAGAGAACAACTGACACAAATATCTAGAAGATCTTCGCTCGCGGATAGGTAGCCATTGAAGTTTTGAACGATACTTAGAGATATGGTCACATTTACGAAGACTGAAAATAAAACGAATGCAATTGTTAAGAAGACGATCCAATTTATTTAAGTTGCATTCGGAAATGTTAGAGCAACAAACATCAGCATAGTCAATGAGAGGGAGGATAAGTGATTGCACTAACAGAGTCTTAGTTCGAATCGGTAATAAGTTTTTATGTCGATATAATGCACGTGGTGAACCTGTCATTTTACGACTCAACTCCATAACTTGAGCATTCCAGCTTAAGGTGCTGTCAATGTGTAGGCCAAGATCTTTAACAATTTGCGTAAACGGAATGGGTATACCATTATAGCTGAGGTTTGAAAGGTCAACTGATGTCAATTTGCACAGCTGTCGTTGACTGCCTAGAATTATTGCTTGGCATTTTAACGGATTAACTTTAATACCAAACTGGAGGCACCAATCGTAGATATGTTGCAAGTCTTTGTTGATGGTAGCTATAGCTGTATTAATAGTGTTAGGCTTAGTATGTGCATAAAGTTGAAGGTCATCAGCATACAGATGATAAGAGGCTTTAAAGTCTTTTGTTATATAATTAATAAATAATGAAAATAAAAGTGGAGAGAGTATACCGCCTTGTGGCACACCTGCAGCTATCTCACACCACTCCGACATGGTATTGTCGATGCGAACAGCTTGCTGGCGACCACGAAGATAGGATGAGAACCAATTTAGTTCCTTGGAAGAAATGTTAAAGCGTGAAAGAAGTGCAATCAGGATGTTATGGTCAACTGATTTAAAAGCGTTGGAAAAATCAATGAGTACTAGCACAGTTAATTGACCACCCTCCATCGCATCTCTGACATCTTCCACAACTTTAAGGAGAGCAGTGCTTGTACTGTGGCCAGGACGAAACCCAGATTGAAAGTCCGAAAGGAGTTTGTTGTTATGGACAAAATTGGATAATTGTTTATGTACCGTTGATTCGAGGATTTTAGATAGGTAAGGTAAGATAGAAATAGGTCTCAGATTATTAGGCGCAGTAGGATTGGGAACTTTAGTAATAGGGATGACGTGTGCTTTACGCCAAGTAAAAGGAAATAAACCGGTGGATAGTGAAGTATTTATCATATGAGTTAGAGTTGGAAGAATCACGTCAATTAGGGTGACGATCATATGGCGGCTTATTTCTTCCTCACCAACAGCTTTTGATTTTATGGAGTGCACAGTTTTTTTTATTTCTTCCTCAGATACTAAAGAAAATGAGAAGGGTGTGGAGACACATAATGGCATGGAAGATATGAAGGAGATGGTGTTCCGTTTTATATTTGGTTTGAGAGATTCAACAGAAGAGAAATGACGATTTAAAACATCGGGGGAGAATAAAGTCAACTTTGGTTTGTCAGTAAGATGAACTAGGCCAAAGTTGGCAAGAAACTTCCATATCAGAGCCGTCGAAGAATTAGAAATATTTGAGTGTATAAAATGGCGTTTAGCTACTCTTACCATCTGTTCCTTATTTTTTTATAAAGACACCAGTTGACCTCACATCGATTCAGCTTAAAATTTCGGAAGGCACGATCACGTTTTCACATAGCAGCTCTTACCTGTTCAGTCATCCAAGGTGAAGGTGAGCGCTTTAATTTTACGGCTTTGACTGGGATATGTCTATCATAAATGTTTAAAATCGATCTGTTAAAATGTTCAACAATGAAGATCTAATGAAGATTTAAGACTTTTAAAGTGTTTGCTAAAAGTTTTACTAGAGAATTGTTTTTGTTTTCAATACATAGATCTATAACAACTGAAAAGTCACATTTCTCGTCCCCGACTAACCTTCTTAAATTTTAAAACGTAATTATTTTTATTTTTTAATGTAAAATACCGATTTTTATTTACAATAAAAGGTAGGGCAGAGGTATACGATGTCCAGGGGGGGCAGCATAAAAAAAACATGTAAGATCATGACTTTTATTTTAAGTTGCACCTATATCGTATTTTCTAATTAATCTCTACTTTATAACTAATTGATTTTGCCTATAAGCATTTATTCATCCAAGCAACGCAAATAAAATTATGTAGTGAACTTGGTTACCAAGTGGCATACAGGTTTTATATAAACCTCTTCTTTATCTTGTATATACAAGATAGGACGGTTGTAAGTTTATATTCATTTTATTACTATTACAAGCTACATTAGCCATGAGACACTAATGGAATAAATTAAAATACTTCTAAGAGTTGGAAGTGATTAAGTGAATATTTTGTTTTATATTGTTCATTGTATCGTACAAGAATATAACCACATTGTTTTTATATCACTATCAATGTGGGATGATCTTAAGACGATTAAAATGTTAAAACGATAATATATATACCACAAGCTACTATTTACTGTAAAACTTATTATAATTACCGATATTATACCTACTGTAAGCCGATATCAAATATAATGTAATGTAATTTCTGAAAATAACCTATTAACAATAGATTAAGTATATTTCAGTCTTTATTAGGTAGGTTAGTAATGTATTGAATGAATAGAATAGATTAGGCTTGTATTTCTATATTCTATATTAGAAAAAGTATAAACCAACCGTAGTTCCGGACATAATAAAGTATATAAATAAATACAAAGCGTAAGAGATCATTTATCTTTGGCGGCTTCTTACTCACTGTACTCCAAATAAAACCGACGTCCTTGGAGAATTGACAAGACAGTCATGCTCTCAACAATTACTGCTAGTTGAGAAAAATCTTATTTCTAAGTTGTTTCTAACCATGATTAGTTATTTTATTTTAATACAGGAATTTAATCTTTATTAAAGTGAAACTTTTATTACATGCATCGTCTCAAACTTTTTCGTCTGTGTGTTGCATGTCGCGTGACGGTCGGCCGCTGAGTTCGCGTGTGAAAGGAAAGTGAAAGGCGCTCGTATCGATGCGGTTTTTATTAGATACATTGAAAAAATCGAATGTAAGTCACTGTTCACGTATTTTAGTTACCATAAAATATTGGTTACATTTATAAACTGTGAAATTCATGATGAAGATGGAATTGATAATAGAATGATTGAAAATAATTGAAAAACGGATCAAAATGACTCAACGATTATAAAATATTGTTTTCAGTGTTTTAATATGTGTATATCATCTAAATAATTGTTAAGTATTATGTATGTCGTACTCTAAGACACAGAGTTCAATAAAAATATTAGTTGGAGACCTAGTCTACTTTTATCATTTCCCATTATCATTCCCATTTTCTAAGTATAAAATTAAGATTGATGAAGCAATTTTTATACCCTTAATGGAATATTATTCCGAAAATTTTTAGTTAAATGTCTGTAATGTGAAAAAAAGTTTCACTTTTACGGTGGTTTCATAAAACCACACAAGTTTTTTTCTTTTTATATCTAGTTAGGTTATCAGATATTTTATCTGATTTCACGATTTTGTATATTACATGCATTAATAAAAACGAACAATGTTTGTTTTATTATTCAGGGTTGAGAATAAAGAACAATATTTGTTGGTCAATGAACCCATATCGCCAAACCCGATCACAGCCTTTTTAAAATCAGTGAACATTTAATATGTATAATTTTTGGTTCACATTACATTTTACAATTATTTTAATATTATTTAACATCCATTTATAAAAACATGTGACTGTTCACACCTACGACGGTTTTTAAGTTACACGGTTGTTCCAATATTAGCTTTCCAAAATACAATAATAATTTTGTTTGTCTGCAAGCTGTTATAACATCAATAAAGTAATACAATTATAAAATACTTATTCATATTTTAAGAATAATAACATTTTCTTAATTAAAGCTTAATAATTAAAACTTTGCAAACCGACATATAACAGCATATATTATACATTTATCATTTTTTATATAAAAATACAAGATTTATATTGTTCAAATAATAAGATATATTTTTTGCCAAAACTTACCTACACTTCAAGTATTTAGAACTTCTCTGAAGTCTCCGGCGCTTCAGAATGGTCAGCTCTTTCAACCTTGCGTAGCACTGTACTGTAGCCCAAGCTCGCCTTCGTCATTTCCGTGTCTAGAGATTGCCAAAAATAGTCTAGGAGTAGGATAGACAAGACTACGTGGAGTCGGGGTTGGCAGAGTCGTTTTAAAAATAATAATAATAATTTTAAACCATTCTAAGATTTATCCTCCGACACCATTTGTATCGTGAGCATTTTTTTAGTTTTAGACCTATATCAATTTTAACCTAACTGAAACAGAAAGATTCAAATCACAAATATCACTTGTTAAGTTGTCGGCATTGACAAATTCAAATTTAAATTCAAAATATCTTTATTCAAATAGGCATTTCAATCGTCAATGATTACACTAATTGGTCAGTTTAGTCAGCCCGTGAGTAAGCTACCACCAGCTCGAAATGCTGCTCTACCGAGAAGAGCTGGCCAGAAACTCAACACTCAACAATTGCTCTTTTTAAATGAAATTTAAAAAAAGCAACCCTGCAAATGAGTCAGTGACCCAAGTTCCACACGTTTCGATCAACCAAAAACTCTTGAATGTTATAATAAGATTTATTTAATAATATACTTTTAATTTTAGATTTGAAACTAAGAAAAGGAAGATCTAAGATATCTTGTTGAATTTTATTACATATGCATACACTCAAGCCTACGACGGAGTTGTTAAGTTTTTGAAGTCAAAATTTAGGATTTACGAGTTTATTTTTATTTCTTGTGTTTATTCTTGTGTGTATTTACCGATTTCTTTAAAAACATCATGTCAGGAAATCTCTAGCTTTTAAGTCATAATTGCAGCTGAGTTTGCCTACGAGTGTTAAGAGATGGGGGTTCCTCTGGAGCTTTTTATCTAAAATTATGCCATCGAAAATTGTTGAGTAAGTCAGTTTTAACACTTCACTGCTAATTGCGGAATTTTTCACATTTAGGTTTCTAAATGTATTAATAATTGCATATGATGTAACAGACATTTTTTACTGACTTTTACGTTGAAACGAACGAAACGTTACGAAGAAATTAAATCACTGTTTTAGGAATTTCGTTAAAACCAAGTTTAAAATTAGCCACCACATTTAAGTATGAATTTATTTTAATATTACACATTTTACCCTAATAGTTCCATTAGCAGCCCTAGATTTCCTAGAAATACTAGATAAAATCGATTTCGCTTGTACGCAAACCTTCTTAAATACTTTAGAGAAATTTCTAACTTTATTCAAGAACCGCGGATCATAATTCCTTTGCCTCTCACCGTATAAATCATATAACTTGTCTCTACTTGTATATGTTCCCGTAGTTTAGGCTTAAACATATTATACCATACTTGTTACAAAAATTCAAAAACTGTATTATATAAACTATTAGGATTATTATAGGTCATATGTACGTACTTTAACCACTGTTTGGGGAACAGTATCCTTAAAAGTGAGGTTCCGGTTTTTTAAATTATTCAGCAAGTGAATTTTTGGGGCTTTTCATTTCCATTATTAATTAATAGAAAAAATTTTAGACCACAGTGGTCTGAACTGAAATTTGTCATTATCGTTTCTTAATAACACTGTAACATTATAGTGACAGAACACATTATCAATACAAGTCGCAGAAACACTAGTAATGCGAGAAGGTTCAGAAAAGAAATTCACTAAGTTAAAATATTAAAAAAAAAAACTATCACACACACATACACACGATGTTGCTTCTAACAAGCACACTATCACACACTTGTTTGTAAGACAAAGTTTAGATAAAACTTCCTCCATACCGTTTTCAAATTCATCAAAGTCACAAGAGGGGGGTCGGTACACGGATAAAATGATATGTTCATTGAGCTCAATGCAGGATAGTGCAATAATTCGCTCTATAATAATAATGATTCGCTCGCAGAGACCGCCACTATGTCTGATCGAGACTTTAGCACTACATCGTTACGAGCCAAGATAAGTGAGCCACCGTGAATAGCTAGAAATAGTGTTAAAAGAAAAGGGATACATACCCCTTTCATATGAAACCATTTTCAAAGCAAAAATCTAACGACACTATAGGAAAGCCGATCACATTTAATATTATAGTTTTGGTCAGTAGCATGATTATTGTATCAGAAATACATACCTCAAATTAACAATATTTTATTTAATTTATTGCTAAAACCTATAATTTTCCTTATAAAACGATCTGATAAAGAAAATTCAACTCAAAGAACATACTATAACATATTAAACATTCTATAAAACAATTTCTCACTTATACACGATAAAACTTATTGCACAGTCATCGACAAAGAGTTTGTATTCAATTCGCTTCTCAGGGGAAATTAGAAACATTGTTAGAAAATTATCCCTCAGCGTCCTATCATCACTTAGATCCAAATTATAATAGATATTGTTTAACTAACTACATTTATTGAGGCCGAATTTAAATACATGTATTAACATAATCGATTGTTATTAAGTTGATTGTTTAAGAAAAAATATTATCAAAGTGTTACCATCGCGAAAAAGTAAAAGTCATAACAATAAAGGTCGTTAATAGAATAACAATAACATAAATAATAATTAACCACATGTTATAACATTTTTTCTTAGGATTTGTTTCAAAGTTGTTTCTTTCGTGTTCATAGCAGAACTTCTGCTTTTTATTTTTTAGTCACTTTTTCTTTGATATTTTGTATGTAATTGTATTGTATGTAATTGTACATATTAGATTTTTGTTTTGTATGCAACCATTATCTGTGATAAACAGAGTTTCCAACATGTAATATCTGTTTTGACAATTTTTACAGTATATTTTGCCCTTGGAACATTATATGCCCACGTTATTCCAATCCCAAAAAAATCCAAACCTACAAATTTTAGTGATTTCCGCCCTATCTCTATTTTGCCCTTCCTTTCCAAAATCCTAGAAAAAATAGTTTATGAGCAGTTAAGCACATTCATTAACAAACATCAGCTGCTTAGTCCTTTACAATTTGGATTTCGTCCTGGTCATAGTACGGTTTCTGCACTTGTCAAGGTCACCGATGATATACGGTCAGCTATGGACAAAAAACAGCTTACAGTATTGACACTATTAGATTTCAGCAATGCGTTTAACGCTGTTGACTTTGATATTTTGCTGAGTCTGCTACGTACCCTTAACATATCTCCATCAGTGTTAGATTGGTTTCGGAGTTACCTCACTGGCCGGAGACAGCGCATTAGGAAGGACGATAAGTCCCTTTCGTTGTGGTGTGATGTCTCCGCTGGGGTACCTCAAGGTGGCGTATTATCTCCCTTACTTTTCGCAATTTTTATTAACTCTATCACTCAATATATATCTTCTCTCTATCACATGTATGCTGATGATGTTCAAATTTATCGCCATTCAAATCCTGAGAATCTTAACGTCTCCATTTCTGCCATTAATGATGACCTGAACTCAATTTTAAGATGGAGTAGCCTCTATGGTTTGGAAATTAATCCTGGTAAATCACAGGCTATTATTATTGGCAGCCCTGGCATAATTGCAAGGGTCGATAGACAAAACCTCCCACCAATAGTCTATGATGGGGTAATTATACCCTTTTGTGATCACGTTAAAGATCTTGGTCTATACTTGGATCAGACATTGTGTTGGTCTATGCACCTTAAGGACCTAAGCAGAAAGACTTTCGTCGCAATGAATTCGCTCCAACGTTTGAGGTATTTTCTTCCAATTCCCACCAAAATTATGTTAGCACATTCTCTTCTTCTCTCTATTCTCGATTATGCCGATGCAAGCTTCGTAAATTTAACCGAGGACCAATTAAATAAGCTTGAGCGACTTCAAAACATAGCTATACGGTTCATATTTGGCTTGCGCAAATATGACCACATATCTCAATTTCGACAGCAGCTCAATTGGCTTACTATTCGTCGTCGCCGGGACTTACATTTGCTTTCTCTGCTGTACTGCTTATTATTCCACCCAAATACACCCTCGTACCTAAAGGAAAGATTTGAACTTTTAGGGTCTTCTTCCAATTTAAGATCATCACAACTACTTATTATCAAAATGCCTGTCCACAATTCCAAATTTTATAAACACTCTTTCACCGTACTTGCGACTAAATTATGGAATGCTTTGCCTTTGTCTCTTCGGAAATCAAAAACTTTAAATTTATTTAAAAGATCTGTGAAAGAGCACTTTTTATCTCAAGATAGCTAAGACTTCAGTATAATAATTATCAGTGTATAAGTATATTATATATATCATTTATTTATAACTGTTTACTTTATATAAATTCATGTTTATAGATATAATCCCAATATGACTTATCTATTTTTTTATTTCTATTATTATTTTCCAATTCCCCCTGTATTTATTATATAATATATAGTTTAGTCTATTATAGCTTATTTATTGTATTAGTATTTAATTTATTTACAAATCTACGTATTAGTGTTTAGTTTTTTTATAAGCTTGTTTATTTTTTGTACCTACGCCACCTACCCATATTAATGACTGTTTTATATACTATAAACCCCAGGGTTGCCTGGAAGAAATCGCCGTTAGGCGATAAGGCCGCCTGTTGTACTTCCTTTGTGTTACTTGTTTGTGTTTTTCTTTTTTTTTGATATTTTGTGGTGTACAATAAAGAATATATGAATGAATATTCTCAGTAATAATATTCTCAGATGAAACCATCTTTTGATTAAGAAATGTCCAACATACCTCAGATGACCCCCACTCATAAATAATGTACCGACGTATAACTCCCGTCCTCCGCACAATACTAAATTCGACGCCGTACCTTGGCCCATGACCCTCACCTCCAGTTACTGCAATGCGACGTCCAGACTGGCGTTGCAACAATAAAAATAAATAATCAGCGTTTAAATACTTTACGGGTTACATACTCAACCTCAATCATGCTGTGATGTATACCTGTCTTACTGAGTTTTACCAGTAAAAACAGTAAGGCCTTTTGCGCCGTCTCGAGAAGGTTAGTGAACTGAGTTGGTGTGCATTGTCGTACTTAGAACTGCTAAGTCTGATAGAACTCGGCCCCTGCCACATCAGCGCAGACGAAGTATCCGAGGAACACGAGGCCGCCGCCGTGTTTAATGTAGTCTATACGAACACTTATATCGAATTTGAAGATTTCCATTCTTAATTCTCTTTATATTACAATTGATAAGCCTATAAATTAAAGATTTGTACTGAAACAAGTGAATGTTGTTTTAATTAATTTAATTCTAAGAATTGATAGCGTTATATGTCAGTGTTAGTTTTGATCAGCCAAAACTAACATTTCAGGCTGTCAATTGTCAATAAATGAGATAGTTCTACAATTATATTTAAAGTCAATATGAATTTAAATAACAACGTTTAAATATTTTTATTATTAAATATATTTACTATTGTATAAAAAGTAAATAAAAAAAAGGAAGAAATAGCATTAGAGGTCTAAGACAAAAATCTCATATCTATTTAATGTTAATGGATAGTTTGAATGTTAAAGTATTTATAAAACCTTTAGCAATGAACGTATCAATAAAAGTCATATAAGAAAAAATATCAAATTTATCACTACACTTAAAAAGTTCAAGACTCTTACATTAAAAAAATACTAATATTAAATGCATTACATAATTAAAAAAAAAACAAATAGTTTATATTATTTTAAGATTTGATTCGTTTCATTTTATGTAGCCCGTTTTTCTCCATCTAGTAGTATTGAGTGCCAAACGAATTTTTTTATGTATGAAGTCTGATTCTGTATTTCTCCTAAGATTTTTTGAGTGATCTTTAAAAGCCTCTCATCCATCATATACTTTGGAGCCATTACCAAGTTCTGCACTTCCTGTTTACATGGGATTCCTTCTATAGAATTATCTCCAACAACTGGTTTCAGTACAGCCGGGTATACTTTAGAGTAACCGTTGTTATGGTTATTCAAAACCTTCGCCAACCAATCGCATGAGAGGTTGTTACCATCCAAGTATACTGTTAAATCTTGCTCATGATGTATCCAGCTCTCATCTATTAGTATATTCATATCATTATAGCGCAAAGAAAGTACCCTCAAATACTTGAGATCCATAAATAGCTTGGAGTCTAACTGTCCTATTTGATTGAATGATAGATCTAAATTTATAAGAGTATTTAAACCATGAAAGCAACCATAATCTAAAGCTTGTAGGCGATTGTGAGACAACTTCAAAGTATTTAAATGGGGCACGCGATGAAATGAAGATGGTTCAATTCTCTGAATGTCATTAAACGTTAGATCTAAATAAGTCAATGTTTTCGGTAGTTGTAAAGATAACATGTCCAATTTAAGAATATAATTGTCGCTCATAGACAGTCTGGTCAAGTTAAGAGCGTCCTTCAGTTGTATGAAGTATGTGTCACTTATATTATTTGATTTTAATATGAGTTCAGTCAAACCAACTGCTGCGTTACTAGGAATATTTAAAACCGATAAACTGTTGTTGGAAAGATTCAGCACACCACCTGGATGAAACGTTATGCGCAGGTTGTGCAGGTTAACTATGTCATTTTGAGTTACATTGACGTATTTTAGTTCATAGTTGTTTATTAGATTTGGGAAGTAATCTAATATGTTGTGCGACAAATCTAGATTTTCTAGATTGTTCATCATTGAAAAACTGTTGTACTGCAATATTCTCAAAAAGTTGCAGCTAACATTTAAATATTTTACGCCACTCAAATGATCAGGGTTCACCCTAAATGTCGAAAGCTTATTTACCGACAAATCCAGCGACGTAAGATGCTCGATAGATTTGAATGCATCGTATCTAATGTCCGTTATAAAGTTGTTGGATAGGTCAAGTTCAGTTGAAATTCTTACCTTCAAAAATAATTTATGGGATTTATCTACTCTTATACCATTTGGTATTTGAGATATCATATTATGTGACAAATTTATTTTGCAAAGAAATTGTTCATTAAAATGCTCCCAGTGTCGAAAAAATAATATTGGATTTAAATTATCCAGTTGATTCATAAAGATATCGAAGGTCTCCAAATGATTAATAGTTTTTAAGGATCCTAGATCTATATTTTGTATCTGATTGTGTGCTAGGTACAAATGTTTCAAATTAAATAAATTGTTCATAGCTCCATTTAAATATTTGATTTGATTATTGTTTAGTTTAAGTACTTCCAAGTTTGTCAAATTATTGAATGTTTTATCATTGAGATTCGCAATTAAGTTATAGGATAGATCTAGTTCAATCAACCTTTTTAAATCTTCAAACGTGTTTCCTGGGACTTCTTCAATTTCATTATATGCCAGTGAAATTTTGCGCAATTTAAATGGACATTTTGCACACGCAAACATGTCTCCAGTATCTTTTAATCTGTTATGTGAAAAATTTATGCTTTCAAGGTTGATGAGATTATTTAAAGGAAAATCTTCAATGACTTGTAAATCACTGTAAACGACATTCAAATTCCTTAAACGATACATCTTTTCCAAAAATGAAAGTCTAGTTCGAGGAAAGTTTTCATATACCTCTAGCGTAGTGATAGTTTGAAAGAAGTTGATGTCTACGTCCGTGTGAAACGACTCAGAAGCATTTCGAAGCGTCAAATCAATGATAACGTCGTTGTTGCTGAATACCTGGCATTTGTTTTCCATTTTGACGGGCTCTATGAAGTTCGTGCATTGTATGTGGTATTCACAGTGTCCTAACGCAGGTATATTTTTCACTGAGCAGCAGGTAATGACGGTTGAGGCCGTTAAAATTAGAAATGTGGTTAAGACTGAAAAGTAAAAAGAAATACTGAACATATATATTGGCTGGAAATCTAGAGTATCTAAAATATAGCTTTTATGAAGAAATATCCGAAGAATATCATAAAAAATATCTTTAGGGCAGGATTTGCCTAATAAGGATAATACAAGTAAATACCTTTCTCATTTTCGCCTCTTGTGGTTAGTTGAATTTAAGACCTGAAAAGTATTGGTAAAAATATTAATAACTCACACAATATTTTTATATTCAGCAACGGTGATGGTGAAGGCCGCTTTCCTAACTGGAAGCATTTTAGGCACTATTTCTAAAATACTAATTATATAATTTAACTGTAAACATTATACAATTTAAATGTATAATTTAAATGTAATTTTGACCAGTTATACTTAAGTTATATTATTAATATTTGCTACAGGATCGTGAGTGTCATTAACCATGAAGGTAAAATTTTGTTTCTTTAAAATGTATTAATAAACCTCGGTTAGAATATTTTGAACATTTTCAAAATTCATATAAAATAAACTTAACCTTAAAAACTTACCTGAATAAGAATGAACCGTGCTCACTTGTTACTGAGCATCTAACTATAAAAAACAACAAACTCCATAGTCAACATCAGACATAATTGCTGACTCTTAGAATAAGAGTTAAGGTATGTAGCCATGGATAAAAGTAATTAAAATTAGAACCGAGAATTCTTTTTTCTTATATATCACTTTCCCTTATATCTGAGTTTATAATTTTTATACTCCTTAAAAGTTTCACCGGTTTTGGTGGTATTTTTGTTTTCAATGATAGTGGTACTTTTATAGTTTTTAGCTCTATTTTAATTTTTTTAATTATATGTCTTTTTTGGATTTTGACGTAAAATAGTATTATCACAAAACTTTCTTCTAAATCGGGATTTTTTTATTCAATAATAAGTAATTGATTACAATTGTATTTCAAATACATGTTAAGTGAGGTTTTTTTGTGTTCTTAAAATAAGTTAAATATCAGACAAAATAGGACCCCTTGCAATATAATCTAATCTTAATCTACTTTGGGAGAAATAGTTTTCATTTCAGATATCTTATAAAGTAAGTAAAACTTTTAAAGTCCTCTTTTTTATTCGGGTCTTTAAAAGATTAACAATTTCAGTAGTTTAGTAAAAATTAACCTCAAGTTTTTTAAAGGATATGGAGTTATTTATATTATATATTTATTAATTATGTTATAAACAGAATTGTATTTTTTTTTGAGTGTCACTTCTTTCGAATTATATTCTTTGTTATATCCATTTCTGTAGGTACTATGTTTGTTATGTTACGATTTATTAAGACTCAGCAGTTAATATGAGCTTCTAGTAACATTGTGTTTATATTTTTTGTAGATTGTTTATTCATATAATAAAATATATGTTGTGGGTTTGTTTAATTAGTTTAGGCTACGTTATATATATTTTATTATTTTATTTTAAATATTTTATACATTATTTATATATTTTAGAATTCAATCATAAGATGAACAACAGCACAGAACAAGAATTAAATTAGAAAAAAATCTCAATAATTAAGAATAGATTTTCTAAGAACCCCACCTATTACAATATTATTATTAAAATTAAAGTAAATTCTGATGATAAAATTGTTATAAAAATTTATTTATCTAAAATAATAACTTTTTACATCCAATGGTTTAATAAAATAATAGGATTAAAAAGCTTTTTATTCTGTAAACGTTATTCTGCCTATAAGTCTCTACCAACCTATTGCATAGTTTTATTGTATACTTTTTAAAAACAATACAATTTAGTACCTTGTATATTATATGAGAGTTATAACAATATTTATATATTTTTTAACAGTTATATCTAAGGCGTCCTGTAAGCGCTTATGATAATAAAGACAAGATAAAATATATTTTATCAAATTGGTTATTTATATATTATTTATTAGCAAGTAAGTATTTATTAGCCGGAAAGGAGAAGTAGATTTTTTAATTTTGAGAATCATATTTTCTTCTTATTGATATTTGAGAGGCTACCTAAGTCCAAATGAGCTTATCTGTTCATCTAGCAATTTATAATTAAACATATTATTATATATTTTTAATCTTAAACCATTACTTTCTGTATTTACCAATAGTTTTTTCACTACATTAAGTTGTAGCATTAGTTTGTTAAACCCTAATATAATTAGAATAGTTATAATAGAATTATGTATATATGTATATATAGTTATAATAGAATTATAATTTATATTTAATATGTCGTTATAATTTAGAATACTTGGATCTGTCACTCGTGTTTAATGTATGTGTACGGTCCTATATTACTGATTAAATTAAATCAATTTAAAGATTTCTCTTTGTATTTCAAGAGGATTCATATTGCAGCAAGTATTCTAGTTTTAAATTTATACATTTAATATTTTGATAACCAATATTATAACGCTAATATTTTGAGATAATATATTTTTAGTGTCCTAATATATTTCAATTGACACCAGTTGGTAAGTGCCAATTTTAATAATAAATGGGTGTCTTTTTATTTAAGTGTCTCATAAATAACTTCTCAACAGTCAATAGCAATGTCATATATGTTTAATAGAAGCATTTTGTTTATTTTGTTCGCAAAAAACGGTAAAATTAAAAAAGGAATTTTTGCAATGCTTAATTTCATAAAAATATTTATGAAACTAATTTGGTTGTAAACATAAAATTATCGTAAATAACCTTTAGGAGTTTCCATTAAACTATAAACAAAAAAATTTACTAAAAATACTTTACTACTTCACAAATAAAAGATGCTATTTATATGCAATATACATTGTATTACTAACTTTTAAATTTTAATATTTCCAGATACAGTCCTTCATTTGCTGATTTATTCCGAAGGTTGCGTGAATTACTCTGAAGTGGCAGAAAATTACAGCGAAAGTATAAGAAATATCACCTGCTTCTACGTGTGTCGATAATTTTCGAAACAGAAATAGTAATCCCAAAAACACAGAAGATATACAAAACGTAGGTATGTATTATAATGATAATTATGTACTAGTCTATTTAATTTATATAATTGAATGATAATTCCGAAGAATTGGATTGGGTGATACAAACGGAATAGTTAAAGAAACAGTAACGATTTTAGATTTGACATCAACCAAATATTAATTTATCTCAATCATTTGCCAGCAGCTTTTTTACTATTCCGATTATAAACTGAATTCTCTAAAAGAATTAGATTTTTCTTATAATTCTATAACCACATTGAACGCAGGTGAAAGAGAATATGTATTTAATAAACTGATCAAGATTAATTCATCTTATACTTAAAATATCTGACCTCAATTTTAAAAGTTTTAATAATCTGCAATACTTGGATTTGTCTTATAATCGATAATCTAAAATTATCTCAAATATTCTGGAAGGCATTTCAAGCTTTAAATATTCAAAACTGTCTTTTAATAATATAATCGATATCAACACGTTTATTTTTTCAGGTTTAATAGTCCTAAAGAACTTAGGTTCTAATAATATTTTTGTGCAAAGATTAATTTTTGTTATTACAAAGATTGTCGTTATTTGTTATTACAAAATTACAATTTAGACATACAATTTTTAAATTCCACGAGCTACAGTTTTAAGATCTAAGTAATAATTTTATTACAACTAGCACAATACATACTACTCGATTTGTCTCGTTTAGTAAATATCTATTTAAGTGGTAATAAATTACAAAGGGTTGTCACTGCAATATTTCTGTTAGAAAAAATAATTTGTCTGACAGCAATATAACCCACATACCTAAAAATATGTTAAAAAAACATATCAATATTTTCTACAACGGGTAACAACATAGCTAGAGCGAGGTGTATTCGAATGCCTAGATTCCTTTAGTTTAACGTTTAGGTCCGGAAGGTCTAGTCAGAAAAAGGTCTGCAAGCATGAGACTTCTGATTGGGATAGATTTTTATACCTTAAAATCCGTAACAAATAATGGTAACATTATACCAATACGGAAAACATTAAAAACCTGCCTACATTGACCCTAATATGATTTAGCACTAGCAGAATAAAGAGTTACGTCGTCAATTCACTAAGACGAACATAATGTTGGCTATAGTATTTATTTTACCCTTCAAAGAAAAACACACACGAAGGTCTCTTTGAAAAAGATGGCTCAAAACACTGATTTTATTCATCCATACAAACATTTCAATTTCATTTATATGTCCAGTATTATCAAATGACATACAATATATATTTATAATTGTAATGAATTTTAATAGTTTGTTTAAGTATGAAAACTGAAAAATATTTTATACCGTTAGATTGCATTTCCATTTTGTTTTATGAAGCCCGCTCCAATTACTCAATCTCCACAAAAGTTAACTGTTAAAAATGCAAAAAATTACTAAGTTTGCTTTTTGAATATATGTACAATTAAGAATAAATGAATATTCACATTGCAGCGACTACTATCAACAATCAACATTTTGAGTCAATTTTATTCCAAACCAGAATTAAAAAAGACAAATTAAAAAAAAAAATCGGTTATAAATTTTCTGTAGCTTACTAATAATATTAAAGTATGTAACTTACTAATAATATATACTATAGCGTCTGAATAAAAAAAAGTACCTAGAAAATACAATTATTAATATAGCTTTCGTTTATAATTATTAATTATTGATCAGAGATACAAATAATAAAACACTGCTATAAGAAAAAAACCAGATAATAATTAAAATATATTAACTTATAACCTAATTATTGTCGTTAATAGAGTTTAATTAAATGGAAAGTTTATGTTTAATTGGAAGGTATGTAAAACAATAATCGATATCGGTTCAGGACATGGAATAAGATCTGACGTTCACTGTTGCGTCAAATCCTTCTGCGGTATTCCTAGGTTGCATCAGTTCATAGCCTTTAGTGTAACCACAGTACATTAATATTGAAATAGATGCTGTGGAATGTTACAAGCGCTTGACATCTCTGTAGTTGCAAAACCGTACTTAGGGAAGCATTAAAAATTTATAACAATATGAATTTTCCGGATTTATATTATAAAAACACGTTGGAAATCTTAGGTTTTTTTTAAAATCAAACAAAATACGATATTTAATCTAACACTAAGATAAATAGAGCAATAACTTGGAGTAACGGTATTGATAATTAATTATTATTTGTAAAAAAGACAAGTTACAATATATAGTATAAACTAACTTTGTTACAATATATATTATAAACTAACTTTAAATAAATAACATCAAAGCCAAAAGTTAGCATATCTAGTAACTATCTTCTATCTGTTTCGAGTCTGTATATCTCATAAATAAACTAACCAACGCAAACTACCTCCATTTTCTATTTGGAATAAGCCTTAGCAACAGTGTCGGTACCAATTAGGATCAAAACAAATTCAAACAGTCCGAATGCACTTTCTAAGTGTTTTTTTTAATTAGCTTCCTAACTTTGCAAGTTTTTTTTTATCACGAAATAAAGCAACAACAGCAAATAATTTTTACCGATTTATAAAGTTTATTTATCTTTCTGTAACGTTGTATGTTTGTTAAGTAATATCTTATTTTCCTTGTCAATAGATTTACATAAATAATTTTCACCGACGTAAAACGACAGTGATTTTATGCGTAAAACATGTAAACGAATTTCAATTTTGATGACATTAGGAATTTGTGTTATTAGTTACTGAAACATTTTTTTTAGAATCCGAATCGTAGACAAATAATGTAATAGACCTATAGTTATATTTATAATTTAATATTAGTTCAAAAGTTTATAATTTAATATTAGTTCAAAAGTTTTACATATTGATATCTGACTTATTTCGTTTCTGTCTTCATGAGTTTCTCCCCCATTGTGTTTCTGCCCCAAAGGCTGCAGGTTGTATATGAAGTATAAACTAGAACTATCGTCATGTTATGAAAATTTTTATTTTCTATTTTAAGATGAATTTAAAACAATAATAATTATAAGTATTATTATCTGCATAATCTTTTATATTGTAAGAACGTTGCACTTACGAGTCGAAAGACGATTCGGGAACTTTTCACTCACTATCATTTTTACATCTCAATATGCAGCATCTAGTTATTTTATCAACATTGCTAAATAATAATGTATAAAAATAGGTATTTAATTTGGCTTTTAATATATTCATCACAGATTACTTACTTCCATTCCGTAAGTAAAAAAATGGCCAGCTGAATGTAATAAAAAAACAATGTCTCATATCTATACACGATAAAAGATTTTTTTTCTCATTTAAACATGTCATATCTTTTATTAACCACATACTATAACTTAAACGGTGTGTTAATGGATTATCACCGATAGATAAAAGCCCTTCAGATATGATAATTTGTTTCGACAAAGAGCTTATGCATATTAAATTCAATAAACTTAAAAAACTCGTATCAAATTATGATTCTCAGGACAGTTACAAAATATTTAACAATTGATAGGTGGAACGCCTTTGATATCATAATTGTTGTACCTTACGTTATGTCCACTAATGTGTACCGAAATACGTTACGTAAGTAAAGGCAAACGTATGAGAAAACCGTTTTAAATATTCGTAAATACAAAACGGTTGAAGTGAAATATCAAAATGTAGTAACGGACAAACAGCATATTCCTGTGCGTGTTTTATCAATAAATATATATTTAAACTGTATATATCCAAATTCATAGTTTTCAATAGTAAGAATATAAAATTCGATATAAGACAGCAATAGATAGATCAATGGAGAAAATTTTATTACTTAATTATTTATACGTTTATTTTGATTATTAATTAATTGTGGACAATAGAAATAACTGATACGATACAATTTATTAGAATTCAAGTAAAGATTGTTACTTAAAGAAAACTAACTAACCACGCCACTAGAAGTTCTATGATGCTCTCACATTTACACGAGCTTAAAAGTTTCTAATCTTAAACATTCTATATATAGTTTAACGTGGAACTAAGAATGCTAATAGAAAATACCTTAGAACATGAACAATGAACCAACATGTGCAGAATTGAGTTGGTTACTGCTAGGCGTCCCTATCTTCAATATAGTCCGTGTTACTTATTAAACTTGTAAATCTACTACTTCTAGGATACCCATCGCATAAGTATTTTGTATATAATGGTCTATCTATTTCTGTTTTTTGCAAAAATGTTTTCAAAATTTTGGTACAAGGAATTTAAAAGTTTGTTACGAACATTAAAGAGAAGCCACCATCGAAATTAATGCTTGAAATTTTCTATATACATGTTGAGATACTTATTTCTTCTTTATTGTTCCAACAAAACTGTTACAATTAGCGAACTTAATGCTAAATAGCAATCTCTAACAGTCAACCTTGAGGGTGTACAGAGACTTAAAAAATGGTACAATAAAACAAAAAATACAGAAAATAATAAAAAAATTAAGAATTTATATGTTAAATTTTAAACAGTTATTGAATGGAAAAACTAAATATATCTGGAATAAATCGTCATGTCACTCTGCCAATTGAGCTACCCTGTCGCTAGACGCATTGATGCATCTAGAGTTGTAGAGATGTCTGACAGACTGTCCGTATGACTGGTTTATTAGAAAATGAATATTTTTTTTGTACATTTCTAAAATTAATCGAGATTAATTTGAGTCTCAGTGAATTGTATCTCGAAGATTTAAATCAAGATAATATTTATGCAGGTTCCAAGGCAATATTTAGGGGTGGGCAACACACCTAGCTATAGATGCCTCGTGCGACAGTAACGATGATCGATGTCTGTTACTTCTTTTGTAATATCCGATCCGTACCACGATCTGGATTATAAATGTAATCTTAAAAATGTAAGCTCCATTCTTCTTTTTACAAAAATCAAATTTACAATTGCACTAATTTACAATTGAAGATCTGATCTTGCATTTCTTCCTTAATGTATATATAGTCGCTTAAACACACGTACAAACACTAGTTTAAATAAAAGATTAAAATCTATCAATTGAGCTATCGCTCCGTATATAACTGTACAAATAAAGATAAAAAAAATAAACATAAATATATAGAAGCTACCTATTTATGAATAATATAATTATGAATATAGTATTAATACAAACCAAGAAAACAAACTTTCTTCTTGAATACATTTTCTAAGTTTCCAACTTTCTAGTTTTATAGTTTATATTGATAATAAGTTTAATCCATAGACAAAGACCTGGTTGAATGTGTAAATATTTTTCCTGAGAACGTCTAATGAAAAATAAAGTGTCATTCTAAAATCGCGCTTTCTGATTGACGTTGTGTTTGTTTTCGAAATGTGAATATTTGTGATTAATTATCATTATTATATAGTGTTGTAATTAGATATAAGTTACATCAACACATAGTTTTATATTTCTTTTGATAAAAATCCAACAAATACATAACCTGTAATTGAAATATCCCAAGTCTCGATTTATAATAAAAACATGAGAAATTAGGTATATTTATTATTCAAACCGATAATAATATTATATCTAACTCATTGTTACTTATAACAACAAAGGAGACCCTTTTTACTGGTACTTATATTTGAGTCGTGTCCTTTGAGTGGGTGACGTCACACTTTAAATAAACAAATACTCTGTAACCGTTATGAGATAAATCTTTGTATGATAAGTTTATTAGTTTTATACATCAATAAATTTATAATTTTATTCCCTACTTTAGAAAAGTATTATAGTTATCTAAAAAATTTTCGAATTAGTACACAAATTTGATCAAAGCCAAGACATTATAATTTATGTAGGTTTTCTTACGATTTGAGATATTTAGCCGATTTATGAAAAATCTATTGCTTGTATAATTTTGTATAAGAACATTTTCGTATTTTTGAATGTTGTATCTACATAGATACCTATAAAAAAGAGTAGGTATACGCTATAATGCATTTTTGAAATTAATCTTACACCGCGCGAAATAAGTTCATCGGCGAATTTTTTGTATATGTTCTTTTAGTAAAACCATTATAAAGATGATGGAAAATAAAACGTTTTGACAAAATACTAAAGTGTTTATTCGTAAAAAAGGTTTTTGTAAATATAACCACTTGTTTACATTTTCCTTCGAACAAATGCTTATACAAAATAAAATAAACAATCGAATGTTATAGTTCCTTGTTTTTCAGACAGCTTATCTCATTGGCTCTCTGGAATTGTAATCTGTGTTTTTAAAAACATAAACATCAAAATGTTATTCACATAAGTGT